>JALPQD010000043.1:8198502-8798502 GCA_023101885.1 Typhlomys cinereus
ATGAACAAATTCAAAATTAGTCTTCAGACGTTTCTAGAAATTGATGTGGTATGAATAAAAATATTCCAACATACTCTCTTTTCTTCTTGGCTAAGTCAGAAACACTTATTTCAGCCATTTTTTTAATATGAAATTTAAAGCCAGGGATGATAACTCACACCTGTAATCCTAGCCTTCAGGAGACAGAGACAGGAGGATCACTGTAGGCCTAAAGGCACAGTGATCCTCCTGTTTGTTCGTTTCTGAGACGGCAGCTCACTGTGTAGCCCAGGATCACCTGGAACTCCGTGCCTAGACAGGCTGACCTTGAACTTGCAGCGATGTTTCCCTTTCTCTCTCCGGAGTGCTGGATATATAGTCATGCTCTGTCTCACGGGCAAAGGTTTCCAACCTAGTTCCCGTTCTGACCCATAAGTGTCAATGGATAGCTTGACTTCAGGACTCCCTGAGAATTGCTCTTCCCTTCCTAGGTGTCTGCCTCAGCATCTTTAATGGGCCAGTCCAGAAGGTTCTACGGACGGTATGTGAGGATGCCAAGGCCCTGCGCTGTGTTTTGCTTCCTGCCAACCACATTTCCCAGGGCGTCTTGGAGAGGAAAGACACCGTGAGTGTGCGCAGGGGTCTTCAACGTCGGGTGGATTCTCCTTGGGTCCTGTTGTCAGTTCCGCACTATAGATCTCTTTAGGCTTCAGACCTTTGAGGCAGTGCCTACAGTAATTAGTGGGCTCCCACTTTCAGCCTCCACAGATCCACAGATTTGTGATCCTCCCAAATCAGCATCCTGTTTCTCTGTATGGAGAAGCCTCCACGAACTCCTCCTATTCAGTGTCACGTAGACTATGGCCAAGGGGTGGGCCGAATGTAGCCTGTGTTTGTACACACAGCTTTACTAGATCCGCTGTTGACGGTCCATCCTGATGTTGAGACAAGAAGAGACTGTTGCCCGGCAACTCCATCCTTCCCTCTCCTCTTTGTAAGAGTCCGGCTGGTCTGATTTTCTCCTGATGAAGCAGTTCCTGGTGGTGGCATCCCCTAGAGACGCCCTTTGCGGGATACGGCAGGCTTATTTGGAGAAGCCCTGGGGGAAGGGGACATTGTGTGGGATTGTAGACATGGCCCCACACTCCCGCTGGACGGCCGTGACCACACTGTAGCTATGGCTACAGCTAGACACTACCTTGGCATACAGTTCTCCTTCCGGGTCACGGAGTAGTCGGGAGGGATGCAGATTCAGTCAGGTTGCACCTCTTCAAGATGGTAAATAGTCACTCTCAAACTTGGTACCTAGGCGGCAATCCCAGATGCACCTGTAAGGAATGACCTACATTAAGGTTAGCCTCTGAGAATGTCCAGGGACGGATTATCTTGGTTATGTCAACCCTTGTGGAAAGATCTGTCTTCATCATGGGCGGGCAGGGCATCCTGGGCTGGATGAAAAACAGAAAGAGAGAGAGGGGAGAAGGAGAGAGAGAGAGAGAGAGAGAGAGAGAGAGCGAGCAAGATGAGGTCTGGTGTACATTCATCGGTGATGTGACCAGCTGCTTTAAGGGGCTGTCACTCTGATTTCCCCGCCAGGATGCACCGTATTCTTGAACCATGAGCAGAAACAAGCCTTTTCTCCTGAAGTTGCTTGGCCGGGTGTTTTTATCACAGCAACAGGAAAAGTAGCAGAGACGCCCTTCGGGGCTGTGGACTCTCTCCTCCCTACACAGAGCTTTGAGCCTCCTTGAGAAATAGGCTCATTCTGAAGGCTGATGGAAGCTGAATGAAGAGCCGGGAACTCGCTTGAGCTAAATGCTAAGCACGTTATGGATCTGAGACCCAGTGAGCAAAAGCTTTAGGGTCAGGTTCTCGAGTGGTCTCATCTGGGTCAGGCTGGGGGTGGGGGACGACGCTTCTCGCCTGCCCCTCCTGGGCCTGCCTGTCACATACCCTCCTGCCACTGGACACCCAAAGGCCCCGTCTGGCCTCCCTCTTCATCTTCAGCCAGCCCACCCTCCTTCCTGTCTACAGTCTGCACAGCTAAGAATCATTCCAAGGCTTTCCCAGACATAATTTCTCTTCTTGCTGCAACCTGAGAATGTCTCCTACTCCCTCATAGCTTCCTTCGGATGGTGTATTTGTACCTCTTCTCCTCTTCCTTCTCCTCCTCTTCTTCCTCCTCCTCCTCTTCTTCCTCCTCTTCTCTTCTTCCTCTTCCTCCTCCTCTTCTTCCTCCTCCTTTTCCTCCTCTTCCCTCCTCTTCTTCCTCCTCCTCCTCCTTCTTCATGTCTCACTTTCTCAGACAGTGGGTGAGGACAGCAGCACCAGGAAACACAAAGCCATAAAGCCCAGAGGTGAGGTGCCCTAGTGAGATTCTAGAAAGTTCCTTCACCTCTGTCAGCCTCTCTCCAGGGCTGTTACCAGCCAGGGGACAGCCTGGGAACTGAGTGGCTGGATTCAGCCGGGGGCTTCCTGCACAGCGCTGGACCGAGTAAACCTCAGTACTTCAATGACTTAACACCGTGCACAAAAGTACCGACCGCTCGTCACTGAGGTCACACAGAAATCCCAATGGAACTTGGTTTCTTACAACTGTCCTTTAACTGGAAGTCTCTCTTGGCTCCACTTGGGCAAAAGTTTGGAGTCTCTGAACTTAAACTTTCCCTTCAACCAGGTCAGGCAATTCTCTGTAAGCAGAGCTGACACTGAAGGCCAAGGAATGGGCTGCAGCACCCCAAACTCATTAATATCATCGGCATCCTAACAAATGGGAGGCTGGAGAGCAGACTGAGCAGCCACTTGGTCACAAGGCGGGGGTCTGCCCCGGGGCCCTGCACACATTGCCTGGCCCGGTGCAAGTGCTCTCCGCATTTCTCCGCTCAGCTCCGGCCTCCGCCTCCCATGTCAGCCCGCTGCGCGGGCTTGGCCACACTTCCCCGGGCTTCTCAGGGAAGATTTATTTCTCAAGACTGACCTACATGGACGTCCCCTATCGAAATTCACAGAAGCTGGAGTTTGGTGGCAAGCAATGAAAGGTCAGGAGAAGAACAGGCCCGGCGTTTAAATCAAAATGATGAAACTGGGTAATTTCATTAGCAACAGTTGTATTTACTGGAAGTCACAGATGGTGCAGTTTAGCTCGTAGCCAAGTTTTTAGGACAAAATAAGAATGGAGAAAGAAATATTTCAAGGGAGAGGTGGTTAAAAATTAAATAGGCACCAGATGGCTGGAGATTGTCCTTCCTATAAATTTGGTGAAGGGAGGCAGGCTGCATCCAAAGCCTTTTTGAATGGGATTAGAGTTCAAAAAGGAACTTTAAGACTACATCAATAAGGCCTTTCAAAGGGAGAGATATTAAGCCCAGAATTACATAGAGTGGAGGTGAAGATTATGTGAACTGCACTAAATCTAACTTATCATTCATTCATTTATTCATTCATTGCCGAGCAACTATTATGTGCTAGAGCCTTTTTGTACATGTGTGTGTTACATGTATTCATGCGAGTGTGTGCACATGAGTGTGTGTGCGTGTGAACAGAGCTGAACATGAAGGGGCCTTCTTCGTCGCAGTCCATCTTGTTTTTTTGAGACGATGCCTCTCACTAAAGCCAGGAGTTCCCTGATAGGCTACTCCAGCTGACTAGTAGACATCCGGAGCCTGTTGCCTCTGCTTACCCAGCTCTGAGAACACACGTGTGTACCACTCTATCAGGCTTTGCTTTATTTATTTACTTATTTTGGCTTGTGTATGCACGTGTGTTCAGACGTGTGTACAACAGGGCTGTTGAGTGTGTCGTGCCTGTAGAGGCCTGAGGGTGACATTGGAAATCATCACGGATTGCCCCATCTCCTTGTAATTTTGCTCTGGGGATTCCCAGACTCTGCCTTCCGAGGCTAGAATTGCAGGCCGACATCATATGCACCCAACATTTTCATATGCGATCTGGGGATCTGAACTCAAGTCCTTTTGCTTGTGAGGCAAAGGCTTTGACCCTTGAGCCCCCCCCCCCCACCTCCTTTTAAATGAGGATTTAAACTCAGGACCTCCTGTTTACACAGAAAGTCTTAACTCTGACCCCTGCCTGAAGCAGACCCCCTTAGACTTGGAGTCCCCAAAGCTGGTGTGTGTAGATGGCCTGAGGGCCCTGTATTTTGGCAAGAGGTGCTGCTGAGGCCTAGGGATGGAAATGACTGTTCCTGGCCGTTCTCCCTCCTCCCTCGTGTCGTCTCCGCTCAGCCCACTGGGAACAATTTGCTGCTGCCCTCCCCCACCCCCAGGTCCCGTGACTTTACATCCTTGTCCGTCGTGGTTTTCCCGGGCTGTTTCCGCTACTCTCTCCTCAGGGTGATCCTCGCATCTCGTCCTAAGTAACGCCACTGCTGGAACGCCCCTCCTGCTGCGAGGGGGATGGAGCCCTTACCTGCTACCCTGGATGGGATGCGGCCCGTCACAAGGCGTTGGACAGAGCAGAACAAGAGACTTGTGTCGACAGATCCTTCTAAAGTTTGGGTCTTTACTAGTGAGGATGTGATTTTGTCAGAGGCAATGCCTCTCCTGCATGTGTAAAACACAGGCGATACGCAAAACAACAGACAGCATTAGGAGTGGCAAGTAAAAACTGCAGGCAGAGAGGGGTTGGCGAGATGTCTCAGAAGGTATAGGGGCCTGTGCACAAACCTGGAGACCTAAGTTCTACCCCTGGAGCCCACGTGATGGAAGGAGAGAACTGGCTTCTGAAAGTTGTCCTCTGACCTCCACACACATGTCATGATACATGCATGCCTGCTCTCTCTCTCTCTCTGTCTCTCTCTCTTTCTCTCCTTTTCTCTCTTCTTTCCCCCTCTCTCTTTCTCTCTCTCATAAATAAATGAAATTTTACAAAAGGAAGGGGGTTGGCCCTTGAAAGCAAGCCCTGGTATCAGCTTTTCTCTAGCAACCTTAGCTAGTTTCTGCAGCAGTACTGGTAGCTTGGTTTCTGCAGAGGTACTGGTAGCTCAGTTTCTGCAGAAGTACTGGTAGCTTAGTTTCTGCAAAGGTACTAGTAGCTCAGTTTCTGCAGAGGTACTGGTAGCTCAGTTTCTGCAAGTACTGGTGGACTCAGCATGGAAAGCCACAGTCTTTCTCAGAGTCTCTGTGGCCACCACTCCTGAAGACAGGATGTAGTGGGCACAGATGACCGTCCAATGTTCCAGTGAGCGTCTCTTGGTCCCTGAACTCCATCCTAAACTCCATGTGCAGGTTCAGAGGAAGACAGGATCCAAGAGGAAGCAAAACTCAGATCCCCGAAGGCCTCAGCTGAGACTCCTGAGGTGCCATGGTAGGATGGAGAGTTAGCTGAAGCAGGCCAGGACACTTACACTGCCATTTAAAAGGAGATGGATGGACGGACGGATAGACAGATAACATTCATTCTAGGATGAATGCTCTAAAACCTGTCCCAAGAGTCTGACACAAAGCTTCCCCAAACCCAAGGTGTTTAGCACTAAACCTCACCAGCTCCAGGTCACATGACGACTTCAGTGTCTACAAGAATAAAATCTCAGGGCTGGAGAGATAGATCAGGAGTTAAGCCTCTGACTCACGAGCAAAAGGTCCTGAGTTTGGATCCCACATTAAAAAACAAAACAAAATGAAACAACCCCCCCCCCAAAAAAAAAACTCTGGGTAGAAATGGCAGAGGCCTGCATTTCTGGCCTTAAAAGGCAGAACCTGGGAACCTAGAACAAAGCAATAAAGGATAGAGCTAGCCAAGATGATTCCTGAAGTCACCCTTGGGCCTCCAGAGGCACACAGTGCCCTCTAACACACACACACACACACACACACACACACACACACACACACACAGTGCCCTCTAACATATATATACACACACATACACGCACACAGTGTCCTCTAATACACACACACATACAGTGCCCCCTAATACACACACACAGTGCCCTCTAATACACACACACAGTGCCCCCTAATACACACACACAGTGCCCTCTAATACACACGCACACACACACACACACACACACACACACACACACACACAAACAAGTTGGTGTTTACCTGAGATGATATAATTCCTTTACACAGGAGGCTGGGAATGTGCACATTTTATCATTTTGTAGTCACTAACGGTTAATTTGCTTCCTTCATTATGGGGGAAACATGTCTTTATTTTTAAACTCTTCGAACTGAGTAACATCATGTGGTAAACACACTCGTGGTCAGAGTTCTAAAATCCAACAACCAGAAACAATCCTGAGTGCACTTGGATGTTTGTGTCGAGAGACTGTGAACTCATCTTTGTCTTCTTACCATGTATTCTCTCGGCAACTTTATTTTTTAATATTTCTTTATTTATGTATTGGGTGCATGCATGTGTTTGTGTGTGTATCAGAGGGCACTGTGTGTCCTGTGTCACTGTGTGTCCACGAGTAACTTCGGGAATCATCCTGGATTGCTTCTACCTCCTTTTTGCTTTGCTCTGGGATTTCCCAGGCTTCACCTACCAGGCCGGAAGTTCAGGCAGCCACCATTTCCAACTGGCTTTCTTTCTTTTTTTTTTTTTTTTAAATAGGATTCAGGATCTGAACTCAAGTCCTTCTGCTTGTGAGGCAGAGTCCTAACTCCTGAGCCATCTCTCCACCCCTAGGCTTTCGACCTCTCCCTCTTGAACTCGTGCCAGCGATGACTTTGTCCAGGTCTAAATCAGCCCCTCACTGTCAAGGACAAGTTCACCCGTTGCCTTGAGCACCACAGGGCCTCCCCCTCCACAGTCCCAAACGTCCGTCTCTACTGCGTGGTGACACCCTTTCTTACGTCACTTCTACAGCTTCACCTGCAGGACCTTCTACTGACTTAGGTCGTCTCCCTCCAGCTTTCCAGAACCTTCCCTCCATCCCTGCTTCCATCAACCCTTCATCCTCCCTCGCTTCTCTTCAGCTTCCGCACGTGGGTTTAACTGTCCAGGAGCCGGAGGGAACATGAGACTCGGTCTCCTCCGAGTATTTGCCCGAAGCAGCTGGAGAAAATGAAGCCAAGTCCAGGGCTTCAACGGCTCTCTCTCTCTCTCTCTCTCATTTTCACCATTTCCTTTCTTCCGGAGCCCCCCTTATCTCTTCTTCATCCCTCCCCCCAGACCTTACTCTTAGTTCACTGAAAAAAAAATCTACCCAAAAGGGATCAGCAAAAGACTTCCACAGACTCCATCCCCCCTTCCACCCCTTCCTCACATCCTTTCCCTTCTGGTCCCACCAAGTGGACAGAGAGTCTACCACTTACCCCTCCACTTAGCTTTGCTTCTTGAGTGGGACGCCCACATCCCTTTTCCGGTAGCAGCATCTGCCTGTGTGCATGGGCTGGTTCCCCGTGCACGCAACGCTACCCTAAACCTTAAAAGTCTTGCTTTGGGGCTGAGGGTAGGGTTTGGTAAGAGCGTGCTTGGCCTAGTGTGCACAAAGCCTTGGGTTCAATCCCCAGGGCTGCATCCACCGCGGTAATGAGGCTCACCTGTAATCCCAGCATTCCGGAGTTAATATCTGGAGGATCGATCAGCAGTTTAGGGTTAACCTTGGCTACAGCTCATTGCTAGCCTGGACTACCTCAAACTCTGTTAAAAAACATATAGAGTACACATATCTTTTCTTTAAATCCGTGTGTGTGTGTGTGTGTGTGCACATGTGCGTGTATGCATGCGTGTGTGTGTGAAGGCACTCACTGTATGTGCCTGCAGAGAACCAAGAGTGACTTTGGGCACCATCCTGGATTGTTCTACATCCTTTTTGCTTTGCTCTGGGATTTCCCACTTTCCAGAGTCCAAAGTATTGGTCACCACCATTTATTTCTGCCTGGTGTTTTTACATGGGACCTGGGATCTGAACTCGGGTCCTTAAGCTTGGGAGGCAGAAGTTTAACCCCTGAGCCAGCTCCCCAATACTCCCCTTTTATTGAGGATTTTTCATGTACAAAATGAGTTTATGCCTTTGCCCTATACCCCTACCCCTTTTACTTCTCCTGTCCCCCCCCCTCCCTTCACCACTCCAGCCACCTCTCTCTCTCCTGTCCGCCTGTCTCTCTGCACGTGTGGGTCACAAGATTCCCTCCTGGGGTGCTGACTCTTACCAAGACTTTCCACCACTGTCTCTGGCTGCCGCCTCTGCTCTGTGCATCTCAGTCGCCTCCTGGCTACTCTTGGGGCTGTGGACGAGACGGCTGTATTGCATCGAGCTCCTTCACGTCTCTGTTAGGTCGCAGAATCTCCCAGCAGAACTGTGAGTGATCCTGATTTTCTTCCTTTTACTTATTTGTTCTGTCTAAATTTTCCACGATGAATATGCAGTACTTTGGATAAAACGGGAAACAATAAAAAATCACATAAAAAGAAACACCATATTTTATGAATAATTTACAATCAATTGCATTTTTATCACAAAAATTGGCAGTGGGCTGGAGTGGAACGGCTCGGGATGGGGGCCAGTTTTAGTCCTGACTTGCTCTGAGGGAGCCGCTGAACTCTGCATTTCAGATTCTTCCTTTGTGAAGAGGAGAAACTGTCATTTCCCAGCGTCCTTTTGATCACGCAGAGAAAGGATGTGCATCGTCTCTGCGGGCTACACAAACAGACGCCCTCGGTACTCCTGACACAGATACTTAGGCGTGAGCTACGTGCCTGATATCTTCCTTGTGCTAACAAGGATGTGGGCGTTGCCGAATGTGCAGGTCCACAAACCTCCTGATCGGAGAACACCAGCAAGGCCAACCTCGCTCACATCTTAGCCAGCTTCTTCTCTGTCCGATTTCTTTCTTGGCCAACCCTCCCCTGTCTCCTCTTTAAAATAAAACGATTGCTGGGTCGCTGGCTTCCTGGGCCTCCATCTTTCCCGCCTGAAGAACACTTGAGTTTTACATTCTGCCCTCAAGCGTGCTAAGATGCTAGCCAAATCTCCCCAGACCAGGACACCTGGAGCCGCTTCATGCTGAACAGAAGAATTTCTTACAGAGGAGGGGAGTCTCCCCCTAGCGCCCCCCCACCCCAGCATCCCCACTCTCCAAAAAGCTTAGAAATGACATGTTGGTTTTTCTTGATAATTGGATTGTTAGAGTTTTCAGGGAAAGAGTGTGAATCCCTAGCAGTACAATCTAAATGTAAATGAATGTTTACGCGGGTGCTTGGCTGGACTCTGGGGTCGGAATACTGATGGGGAGGTGTTTTCAGTAACACCCGGGGAGCCGAGGATCGAGGCGCAGAGGGAGAGAGGCATCCTTCTCCTCCGAAGGATCCCATCTGGGTGGAGCGAAATGGATCTGCGCAGGCTTAAGGGCTTCTAGAGCCCAGCTGTCAATCAGTTGATGGGAAAACAGTCGAATGAAAGTGCTTGCAGGAACCGAGAAGGCACCCCCCCCACACACACCCACATCAGGCTGTGACTGCCCTGCCACGGTGGCCATCATCTTAGCCCTTGAGCTCTCAGCCCAACCCCATACTCTAGGGGGCTGCTCTAGGGTGGGGAGCCCAGGACTCAAGACTGAGCGTCTGCCTTTGCCTCCTCCTTCCCAGATAGCTCGTCTGTCCCTTTGGCTCCGTGGCTTCTCCCTTCCCAGGCCTGTGACGGAGTCTTCAGGTCCAAGCGCTCAGATGCCCTTCTTGAGGATGACCATGCCAAGCAGGCGGGGGGTGTGGCTGAGCCTGGGAACGCCCCAGAGGGCAGAGCCAATAAAGAGGCTGGAAAGCTGTTCTTGCTCTTTCTGGGACGCAGCTGTGGAGACTCGCTGATTGGAAGAAGCCCTTGAACCAGCCCCCAGGTGATTGATGGATATGGAAGACGCAGCCCATAGTGGGCGCTGCTTTCCAGTGGTGGCCCCGATAGGAGGAAGCGCAGGACCGCGCGCCTTGCTTTTCCCTGGCTGGCGGGTCGCTGCCTTCTTAGTTGCTGTGGCCTGTGTGCGTGGCTGACTTGGCGCTCGGCCCTTCGACCTTCCGCTGTTCTCACTGAGGTTAGAGCTTGGTCTCCCCAGCTCGCCACATTTCATCACCACACCGGCCTGGCTGCCGTCCGTGTCTGACATCAGATTCCACCGGTGGGCAACTGAGGCATCAGACTTTCCCCTTTGGCCTTATGGAACATTCAGCTCAAGACTGAAGCAGCATGGGTGGCTACTTTGAAGGGCATTGTTTTTATCTGTGAGTTGATTTAATAAAGATATATATATATATATGCTATCGTTTTATGTATATAATATATATATGCTATTGTTCTGTTCCTCTTGAGAACACCACCTAATACAAGTCCCAAATCCTATCACCCCTCCTTTTCCCCTTGTAGCCCTTCATCTCACCTGCCCGACTCCTGTTTTCAAATCTTTTCACTTGTGTGGCCTACTGTGTTTCATCTAGTTTGCCTTTGATGGCATGTGCCTGACCCTGCTGCATAACTCCAGCAGGCATCATAGAGCAGTGGGCACACCACACTGAGGAAAGCATCTTCCCTTTCATCCCCATGGGAATTAGACCTCATCAGTTTTTGCTCAGTCAGTGCTGTGCTCAGTCAATACTGTGCTCAGTCAGTATTGTGCTCAGTACATGCTTAGTCAGTACTGTGCTCAGTCAGTACTGTGCTGTCAGTACTGTGCTCAGTCAGTACTGTGCTCAGTGCTCACCAGGCAGTCACGAAGACCCAAATCCCAACCTCCAGAACCTAGGTACGGGTGGTGGGGGGCTGGAATCTCAGCACTGGGAAGGTGGAGACAGGGGGGTCTTGGGGTTCTCTGGCCAGGCAGCCCGGGCAAATGGGTGAGCTCTAGTCATGTGGACCTCAGCTCAAAAAGTAAGATGCAGCGGCTGCAGGAAGACGCATGTTCTGCTGAAGATGGATCAGAGAAGCTGTGGAAAGAGGGGTGGCACAAGGTGGGCTCCAGGTCAGGGACTGTGGAAACAACCAGGAGCAAGACGGTGGCAGAGGAGGGACATGTGGCAAGCATGGTTTTGCTGTATAAATGAGGAGGAAGAAGATCTTTTAACTCATCCTGCTCGCCATCTTCTAGCACAGGACAGGAGGTGATATGCTACAGGCTCTTAGACAGGGGCAATAACTTTGGCGTCATTACATAATTGCTATGATGTGTTGAAACAAACCAACAAAACCCAGCTGTGTCTTTATGTAGCAAGATGACAGTTACCTGACCCATTAGCACTGGGATGAGCTAGGACCCAAGTGAGGGGCGTGTAGGGGGAATCTCGACCTTGGTGGTGCAGTGATGTTTTCCAAGAATTCATTGTGCATCTGGATCTGAGATGAGAAGTATTGTGATCTAGAGAGAAAAATCTACATGGAATCTGTGATAATCTGGGCATCAACTTGACACACCTGACATTCACAAAGAGCAGCAGAGACCACCTGAAGAGATTATCTGGACAATACAAAGACCAGCCCTAGATCCAACTGGAACCTCCCAGTAGCGGACCAGATAAAAAGAACCACAGAACAGGAGGCTGGGAAGAGAAGAGAGACTCTCCAGGAATCCTGCAGCCTTCAGCCTCATGGATGGGAGTGATTCAACCTGACTCCAGCTTCGGCCAGCCAGCTATGCCGCTTCTGCCATGAAAGACTGTATCTCCCCTCTGGAACCGTAAGGTGAGTAAACTCCCTTTCTCCCCTAAGTTGTTTGACTTTGGATGCTCTCTCACTGCAATACTTAAGAGTAACCGTTACAGAATCACATGGGATGGAACTACCATGGGTGGGTTACGAAGTGCCTGGCTTCCCACTTTACAATGTATGCAACAAGTTTCTTTGTTGCCCTATTGTATGTTTGTGTCTGGCTAGTTTGTAGCCCAGGAAGTCTGAGATTTCGGTGTTCATGATGGTGTTGGTGCTTTGGATGCTGACCTTGTGATATCCGTTGGCTTAGAGCCAAGTGGTTCCTGGCTCAGCATTTCTCCCACCCCATTCCCACCTCTCTCTGCTGCTCTTTTCCTGGGTCTTTGCTTTCTGTACCTGGCCTGTCCTTGGATGATGGCTGTTGCAATATGATTTCACTCTGGGTTAGTAAGATGATAGGCAGATGTCAACTTGACAATTGAAGGCTGAGCTTTGGGAACATCTGTGAAGAATGGCTACTTGAGGTAAGCCCTGGAGCAAGCTTGCAGGAGATTGTCTGATTGACTTGGGAAGACCCCGCCCATAGTGGGTGGGACTATCCTCCCCCATGTAGGTGAATGAGACGGAGGAAGCTGGTTCAATGAAGTTGGAAGTTCCTCGCATGCTTTGGACTGACTTGCTTGCTCTTCTCTCGTTGTGGCCGGTTCCCTCAGCTCCCGGGGTTGCTGTGAGCTCTCATGCCAAGCTGAACAAAGAATAAATACCTACGCTGTTTAGTTAATTATGAATTTAGCAGCAACATGCTGGCGAATTGCAACACGCTTTCTTCTCTAGTCATCAAATTGTGTGTCTGCTAAGTAAGCCAATGTGACCCCAGGGTCTCAGCAGCCCGCCATCAGAAGGGTGGGGCAGTGCAATTCCAAGGAGAGAAGGAGGTAAAAGAAGGCCTAGTAAGAATGGCGAATTAGTCAGCGTTTGCTAGAGGAGCAGAGTCCAGAGACTGAATCTATATCACCGAGAGGATGTAGTAGAGTGGCTTGCGTGCCATGCATGGGACAGTTCAGCCATCTGACTGCATGCTGGAGAGACAGATGTCGCTCCTGGATGCTTCAAGTGCCCCAAGCGTGGCACTGGAGGCTTCTGGAAGGTGCCTGATCATCAGAGCACATCAGAGGATGGACGAAACTGGAGTCTGATGTCAACACAGGATGACAGAGGCCACAAAGGGCCAGATGTGCCCACCACCATTTCTGGTTTGAACACCAAGGTTAAGCCCAGCTTTGCCAACAAAGTGACCACACCAAATAATTTTTTATTTTCCTCTAGTTGCACCGAATGTGAGATGCTGTGGGAGTGGAGGGAATTGGTAACCCTCCCTTTTATGACCATCTAGGTTGGCTAATTTTTTTTTTTTTATAGGAAAACAGCTACATCATAAAACTGGAAGAGACTGACCAGGAGTCACTGTGAGAGGGGCATGTACGAGACCCCTTCCTGAAGGTACGGTGGCCGACCTGTAATTCCTTCAGTGAGGTGCACAAGTGGTCATTTCCTCCTGTTGCCCCCAACAGCTGACATTATTTAATTTACCTGGCGATGTCTTGAGATTTCAAGTTTGTACTTAAGCGATAGGTAGGGACATCATGTCTTGCTTTCTTATGAATTTTGAAAATTATGAATATCTTGATCATCGTTTCTAGTGTTGTATTTGTCTTTATGATAATGCATTTGGGGATTTTCACACAGCTTGATTCAAATCTGTGTCATTAGCCTGTTATTCATTACGTCGTTTTATAAGAAGTTTTAATCTTGACGCAATGGGTTCCAAACACAATGTGTATTCAGGACCTTTGCCTTTGGGGGGTCTCACCTAAGGTATCATTCCTTTACCCCCGTTTTTGGAAGGTAGATTTTCTGTATTTTATTTTGATAGGCATAAAAATGTATCCCCCCCATAGGCATATTGTTGAGTGCAGCTGATTTTTGTGCGAAATGAGACTTTGATTTCATATTTGCCACGTAGAAGGCCAGTGATTGACCAGAAAGTAGGTTGCTGTGATCACTAGTTTATTAGATCCCAGGTCACTGTGTGCGCCCGCGTGTGCACAGGTTCAATCTATCTCTACATGCCCCGTCTCTATACCTTGTATCTATCTCTACTTTTATTTCTGTTTCTACCCCTCCATCTCTCTGTATTTCTTTGTCTTTATCTCTTTCTGTCTGTCCCTTTCTCTGTCTCTGTCTTGATAGCTCTCTCTCTACATCTTTAGTTCTCTGTAGCTATATTTATCTCTCTCTGCCTCTCTTTCTATCTCTCTCTCTGTCTAACTCTGTATTTCTCTGTTGCTATTTTTCAGTCTCTGCCTTTCTTAGTCTCTATCTCTCTGTCTCTATCTTTCCACCTATCTTTTTGTCTTTATCTCTCTCTATCCTTATTTTCCCTATTAGGGTCATCTATGTCTTTCTCTAGCTCTCAGTATCTATCTCTGTCTCTCTATCTTTCAGCCTCTATTTCTCCACATCTCTATCTCTTTATCTCTGTGTCTATCTCTCAACCTCTGTCTCTGTCTCTCTATCTCTCAGCCTCTGTCTATCTCTATCTCTCTACATCCTTGCTCTCCTGTATTATCTGCACTTAGAATCCATAAGCTGAGAGCGGCTCTCACAGCAGCGCCCACTCGTGCAGGTGTAGCCCACCCCCTTTTATTGGACAGACTTGCTTAGGTTTGTCTTGAGTTCCCAATATGTCCGCCTTCAGTCTTGTAGACCCCCACTACTGTTTCCATTAATTTTTTATTCCTATCTTATTTATTTGGTTCTTCTTTCTTTGCTTTTAATCTGCTTTCTTTTAGATCTTAAGATGAATAGTTATCGCAATTACTTCAATATTTAATAGCTGGATTGAAGCCTATAAATCTCTCTCTAATCCTGCCTTCCTCCCACCCATAAATGTGATATACGGCGCTTTCATAGCCCATGGGCTCCACATATTTCACGACTTCCGCTGTGAGTTTTCCATTAACTCGTTCTTTACTCCAATGTGGCTTTGACTTTCCGCATCTGAGGTTTCTTTCTGCCCTGTCGGGTCTTCCATTCCCTGGGATGGTTTTGTGCAGAGCCTGTGTTCTCTCCACGTGGTTACAGGACTCCGTGTGCCCCGCGCTTGCAGCTGGGGTTGCTACTACTCAGATCTGTGCTGCTGCTCCCTTCTGCTGCTTGCTTGGTGACGAAAGCCAGAGGAGCCCCCCCTCGAAGGCCTTGCTATTTCTCTTGCGTTCTTTTAACATGGAAGATATGGATGGCCTTTGCGTCCCTCCTGGGTGGGTGTCCTTCTCACCCCGTGGGTTTCTTTTTCTGTGTCTTGGTTGTATTCCCCACTGCTGCGGCTGGGTCTGGAACAGTCCATCAGACTTTCAGGATGACCTGTGATGCCTCTGACAGTGTCTTTTCCAGGTGGCCCCTTCTCTTCTTCCCTCTCCTGTGCTGGTCTGTTGGTGGAGGGGGGGAGGGAATGTTCCAGATGTCCAGTGAAGAGATGGAGTTGCATACTCTGCCTTACTTCCACATTCTGTTGCTGTCAAAAATACATGACCTGAGCCATGTTGGAGAACAAGGATTCATCCAGCTTATGATTTCAGGTTATAGTGGGGGGGGGTAGTCGAGGGAACTGGCCGTGCCATCCACAGGAAGAGCTGAGCGAGGGGGTAGTGCATACCTTCTAGTGTGCCAACCTGCCAAAATCCAACCAGCCCTCCCTCCACCTTATCTACCTGCCCAGGGAGTTGTGCTACCACGTGGACTGGGTCCTGCCCACATCAATTGGATAATCTCCAAGGAGTTTGCTGAGAGGCTTACTATCCCTACACGACTCTTCATAGGTGTACCTAAAGGCTCAGTTGTCAATTATCCAATCGACACCTGAAACACCTACCACAGCCTCCTCACCCACCCACGAAGTCAGTGAGCGGTTACCAGTCTGCAGTCATTGATGTTGATGACTCTGAAATGTACTCCTGTGGTTGAGCTCTCCTCCATATATTCTCCTTGGTTATCCTATTCGTATATTTCCCTTTTGTTTAAACTTTACTTATGACTCCTTTTATACTCAATATCTGTGTTTAGCTTGGCATTGGCAGACGTGCCTTGTCAAAACAGAATATTGCTGTGTGCAAAATGCACGCTGGTGTTTGGGTTTTTGGATCCGTGAATTGAATTTGTTTTGATGACTGACTGACAAATTTGCTCTGGTTTCTGCCATTTTATTTTATTTCTTCTATCGAACGCGTGTTTCCTTCTTTTTCCCCTTCCTTTCCCTCTGGATTTCAGACGGACTGCTTTGGCTTCCTGCAGTTTCTTTCTTTCTATTTTTGGTGGTGCTCCTGAAATTCAGTATGTCATCTCCTACATAGGCTTTTCTATGTCTTCATTTTCATTTTGTGATGCAATCAATTTAGCAAAATGCTGTACGCAGTACCAAGAATTCCAGAATATCCTTCATCTTCTGATGTGAACATCTTTTGTAATTACCGAAAAATGATTGAAACTAAGAAACCCAAGCTGACAGAGTCCTGTGGAGGAATCCTAACCCTGGTCACTGTTTGACGACCGTTCTCCTTCTATCTTTTGTCCTGGACCCTGAGCCAAGCCCTCCCCCCATGGGACTCACTTTTCACCTCTCCTCTGTCATCTTTCAATGTGACAGCTCTCCTCTCTCACTCTGTCTCTCCAGGCTTGACATTTGGAAGTGAGTCAGACTCATAAACTTTATAGAATAATTTTACTTTGGCTAAGTCTGATGTTTCTTGCTGATTAAATCCAGGTTGTGCATTTCATCAGGAAAAAAAACTGGCCAGAGATGGGAGGAAGCGCAGTGGTCAGAGGGCATCCTCGGTGAGCACGAGGACCTGAGTTTAAATCTCCTTGTGCTCCACAAAATGAGAACAAATTTGGTTCCCTGTAGCTGTGTAGCGCCGTCATGCCTGGCGGGAAATTGGCCAGGCATCAACCACTGGTGGCCCAGCGGGAAAGGGTCTGGTGCACAATCCCTGTGACCATCCATCCACCAAGCTCACAGGCACCAGGAGAGAACCAACTGCTGAAACATGCGCGTGACAGTTTGTGTCTGCTTTCTCCTGCCCCCACCAAACAAACAAATAGAAGGAAGGAAGGAAGGAAGGAAGGAAGGAAGGAAGGAAGGAAGAAGGAAGGAAGGAAGGAAGGAAGGAAGGAGGAGGAGGGAGGAGGGAGGAGGAGGGAAGGAGGGAAGGAGGGAGGAAGGAGAGGAGGCAGGAAGGAAGGAAGGAGGAAGGAAGGAAGGAAGGAAGGAAGGGGGGGAGGAGGGAGGAAGGAAGGGGGGAGGGAGGGAGGAAGGAAGGAAGGAAGGAAACAACTTTAAAAAAATTTAGCTTACAGGACTGGAGAGATGGCTCAGGGGTTAAATCCTTTAACTCACAAGCAAAGGGAACTGAGTTCAGATCCCCAGATCCCTTGTAAAAATACCAGGCAGAAATGGCAGTCTCATGAAATTCTAACCCTGGAAGGCGGAGCCTGGGAAACCCCAGAGCAAAGCAATAGGGAGGTAAAGCAATCCAGGGTGGTTCCCAATGTCACTTTTGGGCCTCCACACATTCAAGTGCTCTCTTGTACACACACACACACACACACACACACACACACACACACACACACACACAAATATGAATATGGGATATGCTCTTGGCAGCTCAGTGCTGGGGAGATTCAGATAGAAAATTCCTGGAGCTCATTGGCCAGCCAGACAGCCTTGCATGATAAGTTCTAAGCCAGCGAGACACCTCATCCTACAGAAGCAAGGCGGATGTCACTTAAGGAGCAATACCAGTGTCCTCTGGTCCCCACATCCACAAGTCAATATGTACACCCACGCATGCATTGCACACACACACCTCAATTCTTCTCCCCAGGAAACAAAAACCTCAGGCTTATTCTTGGCAGTTATACGGTACCAATTCGTGATATTAACTGAGTTTGCTGGTTATACTTTTCCACAATGACATGGGCAGTCCTTTTGCAGTTGAGTGATGTCTTTGTGAAAGACAGTTGGAGACGCGTGAGCAGGATTGTATTCCTGTTAGACCTCAGTGGCCACGCCTGAGTGTTCTCAAGATACTTTGAAAAATGTTAAGGTTTCTGTTTCTGCCATTTCTTTTGTGTTACGAAATGGTGCCTGCTCATGAGAAAGAGCTGATCTTTCTCTGTGTTTACTTACTCATTTCCCATAAGCGTGTTTCTCATGGATTGGAACCCATCTGTCTCATGATTCACTGGATTACAGAAAACATCTCTAATTGGGTCATTGGAAGCTTCTTCGGGCTAGCTCCTGTTCTGGGGTCACCTTTTCTGTTTTGGTGCTAGCCCTGAGATCTGCCATTTAACAGCAAATTCCAGTTCCTTTCATAGGAGAGCACTTTACATGGCTTCACAAGTAAGAGAGCTTGCAGCATAGCAGGAGTATCTGAGTTCAAATCCCCGGCACCCACATGAGCATCCAGGCATGCATTCCTACAACCTCAGCACTGTGGAGTACAGACACATCAGGACCTTTGGGGCTGCCCTCCAGCCAAGCTATCTGAGGATGAAGTTCTTTTACTTGTTTGGGTGTATCTTTGTGTCTTCCTTGAGTGTTTTTTGTGTACGCAGATGTTGCACGCATAAGTTTTTCTAAGCATCTAATCTTCCAGTCACACTTGGATTCTCCTGACTAGCTGTGACCTGTAAAAGAGCTGTCGGTCTTGGTACTAACATGCAGATTGGATTCTGAAGTCACTAAGCTTCACTCAGGGCGTTCACTCCCTACAGGGTACAAGAACTTAGACTTGAGACTTTCCACACACACCAGCTATTTCTCCAATGTGTGAGCTTCTCAATCTGCCCTGCTTTTTTTCTGCTATCGTTATGTTATTATCACTATGGCTTTAGTCAACACTTCCTTAGATTTTCTGTATTTATTTTGTGTGTGTGTGTGTGTGTGTGTGAGAGAGAGAGAGAGAGAGAGAGAGAAGGCACGGTGTGTCCCTGTAAAGGACCAAGGGTGACTTTGGAATCATCCTGGATTGCTTCTACCTCCTTCTTATTCCACTCTGGGATTTCCCAGACCCCACCCACCAGAAGTGCAGGCTGCTGCCCTTTACACAGAGTTTTTTATGTGGGACCTTGGATCCGAACTCAAGACCTTGTGCTTGTGAGGCAGCGTCTTAACCCCTGAGCCAGTTCTCCAGCTGTGCTTGCTGTTACTTTTGAAGACCTGTGCATTTCAGTGTGTTCACTTTCTTCCCGAGAGTACATCATCCGTGAGTCTTCCGAGAAGGATATGTTTGCAGTAAACTCCTTCTTGTTCAGCAAATCCTCTAGTTACTTCAGTTAAACAACATCACTTAGCTTCAGTTCCGCCAAATACAGTTTCAGTTTTAACCTGTCCCTCACCCATTCATTGTCATTCTAGAGCCTTAAAAAAAAGACAAACAAACCAGGAAATACTGGTAAAGAAGTTACTAGAGAAAGACTAACATCTTAAGCAACTAAGTCTCAATTACCCTTTATAAACTTCATAGAAGCACAATCATTGAGCACAATACTAAGATCACTCCCACGGTGCTAGGATGAGCCATTATTTGTGATGGGGGAGAGAGAGAGAGAGAGAGAGAGAGAGAGTGCTGATAGCAGCTTTCTAGCTTTGCCTCCTGGCTATGGAAGCCCTGTGACCTTACCTCTGTGCTCTGGCCACCATGTCTGCCTCACCATGATGGACTGAATACATTCCTCTGAGCTGTGATCCAACCTTCTCTGACCCGCCTGTTTGCAAGTGTCTATCACAGTGACTAATATCGCACAGAATAACAGGGATTGTGAGATATGTGCATATGAACCTTGGGCTCAATTCTTTCCACATAGTTTCCTTCTCTGGACATACATGGTGCAAAGTTCCTTAGGACAGGAATCTGCTGGGACATGATGCCTGGTCCCGTGTGGCCCTGGCCACTACATGGAGCTGATCGTGAGCCACATCACTTAGATCCAGTGCCCTGAAATGAATCTTCAGAGTTAACCTACATACATCCATTGCCATTCTATTGCCTAAAACCCAGGAGAGCAATAGGAGAGAAGTCAGAATAGGAAGACTGTGATCAGGGCTGGAGACATAGCTGAGGGGTTAAAAGCCTTTGCCTCGAAAGCAAAAGAACTTGAGTTCAGATCCCAGATCCCACATAAAAACAAACGAACTAATATAAACAAAACGCTAAGCAGAAATGGCAGTGGCCTTTAATTCTGGCCCTGGAGGATGGGGCCTGGGAAACCCCAGAACAAAGCAATAAAGAGTTAGAGCAATCCAGGATGATTTCTGATGTCACCCTTGGATCTGCACAGGCACACACAGTGCCCTTATATATATACACAGACCCACACACAAAAAAAAAAAAGAGAGAGAAAGGGACTATGTATATTAAGCATTTAAGGTTGAGCTACCTTTTATAAATTTTATATAAACAGTCATGGAGCACATTGCAGAGGTCTGTCCCAGAAGGCTGGATGAACCTGTGTGTATAGCTGGGCAGAATCTTATTTTGATGAGCTTCAGGTACCCTGGTCTCTACCTTGACCATCTTAATCACAGTTTTTTTTAAGGACTCACTGAAATGGTTTTTATTTTTACAGCAACCACATCGGCTGACTCTTCCCTAGGTCCGTCTTCCTCTTGCATTGCCCGACCCTGTGTCAGTTGCTTTACTTGAGGTGCCGTCATTCAGTTCTCACACATGACTTAAGAGAGGAAGGACTTACTTGGCTTACGGTTCCAGAGGAATATATAGTGCAGTATGGCAGGAATCATACGCAGAAGGCATGGCCGAGGGTCAGAAGCAGGAGGCCGGTTCAGCTTACTGCAGCAGAAAGAGCGAGAACAAACTGAGAGGAAGCAAGGCTGGACCACCGACCTCAGGTCCCTCTTCCCTCCTGTGACGTGCCTTCCTCCAGCAAGGCTCCGTCTCTTAAAAGTACCACAACCTTCCTACACATGAACAACAGCTAAGGATCAAGCACATGAGCCTGTTGGGGAGGGGGGGACTCATGGCAATCGTCTTACACTACAAGTCTAGGTGAACTTGGTTTATGAGAGACCCACAGATGGCAAGTCGGCTGCTTTCTGCTGGAGTATCCTGTGCCCCCACACTATGTTTCCACGAACTTCTCAGGTAGCCTGGGGGTCACGGGCTCTGCAGCATACGATTGGTAAGTCTGTGCAGTCGAACGGTCATCCACAGTACTGAATACCAGTGCTCACCTACAGTGTTCACCAGGGCAGCCCAATCTCTCCCCGTCTTAAAGCTCAGGGAACCTTGCGGAAGAGAGAGTGGCAGGACTGTAGAGCCTAAAGATGGAGAGGTCCACCCCTGAACAAGACGCTCCACTTAAGTCTGGGCTGCGGCAGCCAGGAACTCACTGCAAGGATGGTTGACCTCACCTGACGTGCACAGTGGCTGACATGTCAACAAGCCCCCATAGACTACCGAGGATCTCAGGGGAGAGGGATTCAGGCAGTAGGATCCTTAGGGAGAAGGG
This sequence comes from Typhlomys cinereus, assembly GCA_023101885.1. NCBI lineage: Eukaryota > Metazoa > Chordata > Mammalia > Rodentia > Platacanthomyidae > Typhlomys > Typhlomys cinereus. The sequence continues at coordinate 8,219,675 of JALPQD010000043.1, forward strand.
TTAGACAGGAATAGGGGAAAACCCATGTTAGCGGGCAGCCCAAGGGGGGAAGGGACAAGGTCTACTACAGAGTCCTGAACCCTCTTTAGAGGAGACGATTCATAGGGAATTCCAGGACCCGTATAAGCTGATGGACAGGAAAGTAGGAGGGAGCAGGTGGCAAACACCAAGAGAGAAGAGGGAGGGTGGGCTGGTGGGAGAGAGGGAGGAAAGGGGGGGGGAGAAGAGATTAGTTGACAGAAAGGGAGAAGGGAGGGGAAAGGAGGGGGGTGCGGATACCTACTTATCGAGCTCATATAACTAGATAAGATAAAGACTTCATGTGGCACAGACTGGGTCTTCCAGATTCTTCCACATGTCCCTTCATTTTATCTGGTAGGCGCCAAGCTCCCTCCCTGCTTTCCTGGGAGAAGCGAAACTTGCCAGAGCCTGTGGACGCCGGCAGATGCTCCATTCTCCCAAGAAGAGCACAGAGCCATGAGTCTGTCTTCTCTCCCAACATGCACCTCTCCCAACTCTCAGGGCTCACGCGTGAGAACCCCACAGGCTGTGTCAGTTCACCACCCTGCCTGGGAAACGTCTCCTGCTTAGTGATCCCGAGCTCCACTCGGCGTCCAAACATCGCTTCTCTGTATTTTATCCCACACAGTCAGGGATCTGGAATCGATAAACCTAGATCATTCAGCCACGCCTCATTTATTCCTCTCTGTGCATCTTACGCTATTCTAGTGCGCTGCTTTGCCTCAGATACACCTCAACTTGCCTGCCGTGAGGAGTCTCCACCCCACTATACCAAACCCCAAAGCATCTCTTCTGTGCCTCTCATCCTCAGTGGGAAGGCCAAGGTGCCTGACTTCTCTCTCTCCCCTTCTCCCTGGATCTAACGCTGCAACATCAGCTCAGAGACTGTAGGTCCTATTGGATGATTGAAGATATTTGCAATAATGGACTGACTCCGTGGTAGAGTGACTATGAGATGGATTGTCGGCCATGATGGACTGACTATGTGATGGACTTGATTATGTGATTGATTGTCTGCCATTATGGACTGACTATGTGGTAGATTGTGTGATGGACTGACTATGATGATTGACTGACTATGTGATGGACTGACTGTGTGGTCGGTTCTCTTCCTCTAATCTTTTTAAAAAAGGACACTGATCAGAAACATTGATAAAGCTAATTGGAGTCAGTAAGTTTTGACCTATGATGTTTCCTTTCTTTTTAATGTTTCATATTTATTTATGATATATGTGAACATCTGTAGGGATGTGTGGGGGTGTGTGTGTGTGCACTTACATGTGTGTACCATATGTGAGCACCATGGCCATGTGCAGAGGTCCGAGGACAACTTACAGAAGTTAGTTTTCTCTTCGTACCATGTGGTTTCTGGAGATTGAACTCAGGTCATTGGTTTGGCCGCAGGCACCTTCACACCCTGAGCTATCTAGGGAGCCCCCATGCATGGTATTTCTTGAGGTGAGGGTGTCATCTCTAATACATGCTGCATCATAGACTTTTCAGAGAAAAGGAACAACTTGAAGACTCCTGATTTTTAAGCATCATCTTCAGGTGAGAATCATATGTCACTAGAGATTCAAGAAATGCACCCATCCCTGGCTGAGCCCAAGGAATAGGGCGATGTTTTACAAAGTGCGAGCCACCGAGAAGTCCAGATTCTTTAAATCTGTGCTGGAGGGCTGGAGAGATGGCTCAGGAGTTAAAGCCTTTGCCTCGCAAGCAGAAGGACCTGAGTTCAGACACCCAGGTCCTGTGTAACATGCCAGGCAGATATGTTGGTGGCCCTGTCATTCCAGCACTAGAAGGCAGAGCTGGGGGAACCCCAGAAAGAAGCATTAAGAAGCATCCACGATGATACTTGATGTCACTTTGGGCCTCCGTGGGCAAACACACTCCAGTACTTTCGTGTACACACACAATACACACATATGCACATACACATACACATGTGCACACATACATACACAACATATATATGTACACACATACAGATGCACACATGCACACATATACACAAACATATCTACACACATATACACACATATATATGTGTACATACACATACACACATATGCACATACATATATACACATGCGGATACATGCATACAAATATATACACACACATACACACATATGTACAAACATATACACACATACTGCACACACACACACACACATATACACAAACATATGCATACACATACACACAGGCATGCACAAATTCTAAAACGCCCAGTGTTCACCAAGTACCAGTCAGGTGTGTGTGAGGACGCAGATCGGGTCTCACTGAGTTTTAAGGGGCCTCCTGAAGCCCTTGGGGTTTGGGAGTCAGTGCTTCTCTGCCTGACAAATCATCTCCGATGTTGGCGAGGCCAGAGCTTTGGCTCCACCTCTCAGGCAGGTGAAGCTGGCGTGAGAACACGCTGGCTAGTGTACCCCAGTACCCGACATCCTTCTAGAAGCCAGGAAGCAGCCAGTCTTCCAGCTGAAACCTTCCAGCCGCACACCTGCGCCGGCTCGCTTGCTCACACGGCCCCCCCAGAGCGGAGGGTTCCCGTCGGCAAGGTGGCGGCACACCTGTGTTTTTCACACAGACAAGCACGCACATCCTCGGTGTGAGCCAGAGACGTCCGTTCGGGAAGCCCGTGAGTCCTCATCTCGGGCGACAGGAGGCGTCCACCGGCGCCCTGTGGCCGGGGCAGGCGTTCTCTTCCCACACCTGTGTGCTGCAAACTCAGTGCTTAGGGTTCCGAGGCTCGTGCTGAGTGAAGCCATCACGCTAGAGCAGCCTGTCAATTTCCCTGCTGTCTTTGATGAGGCCCTGGCGAAGCCTGGACCTAGTTGGAGACACAGGTGTGCAGACTCTGGCCATGGCAGAGACCCACATTTCTGCCTCTTGGTCTTCTTTCCGATGCCTCCCTCGAGGCTGCTGGCATTGACGCCGCAGACCACACCTTCCTGGAGAGTCCCACGTAGCTCAGACCACCACAGAGCTTGGGACAACTTACAGATGATCAAGGCTGTAGCCCCAGGCCCTCCTGGAGACCCATCCAGAACAAATGGGCGACGCTGTATCCTGCGGTTTATGAAGCGTGATTTGTAGTCAACTTCCCGATGGGCAAGGTTTTTTATTTATAACACCAGGTCTTTGACTTTGTGGCCAAATGATACATAGATGAGAATGATTTTTTTCCTTGTGTGTTTTCTTTGTTTGTGTATGTGCATGTGCATCAGAGAGCATTTGAGTGTTTGACTCTGTGGCGGCCCAAGGGAGACCTCCTTTTTGCTTTGCTCTGGGGTTTCCCAGGCTCTGCATTTCAGGCCCAGAATGACAGGCAACTGCCATTTCTGCCTGGCATATTTACATAGGATCTGGGATCTGAACTCAGGTCCTTCTGCTTCTGAGGCAAAGGCTTTAACCCCTGAGCCATCTCCCCTTCCCCTTTCCTCTTATTTTTTTTTATAAAACTAGTTTATTTATTAAAATCCTACAACATAAGTCACCAAGGGCTACTAAAAATTTCATATACCAACTTAGAATGGCTGAATTAGCAAGAGTTTGAGTCAGGACCGTCCATACAGATACGTACCTTCCTAAGTGTTTATTGTGTTTGCCAAATTCCTGAGACCCCAGGGTCTCTGTCCTCACTATTTCTTTTTGAAGATGTTTGGACAACTATAAATATATAAAAAAAAGTTTTGTTGTTGTCAGGATAAAATCTTTATTGCGATGCCTTTTTTCTCCTTTCTTTTCCCCCTACTGCTGCCAATGGCACGTGATCCTAGCAGCAGCTTTGAGGGGCTGGAAGGAGCCAAGATTACAGAAACCAACCCCACCTCCCAGGTGCCTGGGAAGGGGAAGAGTTTCATGCTAGGTAAGCTTACAGCACGTGTTTCTTGGATGTTAGCTTTGGCCTTCGACCTTCCCAGGAAGAGACTGAGCTGGAGTCAGCATGGTAGAAATGTTGGATCCCACGCTCGGTAAAGTCATATAAATAGTCATCTCTAAGGACTAGATGCCCAGAGTTCACGTTGATATTCTACAGCTTTGGTTTTGTGGATCCCTATAGTGCATGCATGTGTGTGTGTATGTGTGTGTGTGTTAGTCGTGCATTTGCCCATGCCTGGGTTAATATGTGAGTGCCCATAAAGAGGATCTTTGGGTTTCAGTGCCTCTGGAGACCCAAAGGTGACCTCAGGAATCATCCTGGATGGCTCTTCCACCTTATTCCTTTGCTCTGGGTTTCCCAGGCTCTGCCTTCCAGAGCCTGAATTGCAGGCCTCTGCAATTTTTTAAGTGGGACTTGGGAATCCAAAATCAGGTCCTTTGCTTTAATCCTCTCATCCATCTCTCTAGCCCAAACTTTGGATTTTTAGATTCACATTCTTATCCATAATTGTAACAGATCCATCCAACACAGGAGCTCTGCTTGTATAAAATCAAGAGCTGACTGCTTTTTACTAGCTGTGTGAAAGGCACAGAATTTCCCATTGAAGTAAGATATTTACCAAAAGCTGCCATCTAGAAAATGTTCGCTTGTGTCTCAGTTTGGAAGTCTCAATGGTGGCTATACAGTGGCTCTCTAGTGAGCACAACTTGTAACGAGGCTTAACCATGCACTGAATTTTTAATTTCGTGGCCCCGGCTTATAAACGGCCACCCTTAAGCTTGCTTTGCAGAAATGGTGGCATGGCAGCCACAGAAAGAGAGGAATGTGGTCCCACAGTAGTGGTCACCTAACATGCCAAGTACCATTTGTAGACAGCTCACAAGTGCATCTCTGCCAAGACCCAGACCCGTAGTATCCACAAGTCGAAGAACAAGTTTCAAAATCCTGACACAGGTCGCAAAACTGATATTTTATTTAGACGTCCTTGCCGGGCAGAGCTTGTGGAAATGATGTTTATAGTCTTTGTGCTGTGGAAACACAGGCAGCAGCGTGTATTTTGGCAGGTCGGGCCAGGCTTAGTCGTAATAATTCACAGTACTGCTTCGGGGCTTCCATGTTGCTCCAGGCAAAAACCTGTATTATAAATTACAGCACACAAAGCTGAATTTGACCTACCAGTTGATGCATAATAAACTGACTTAATTCTGAATATTAACTACACATGGTGGCCTAAAGGTTTTATGCTCTTTAAATGTAACAATAAATTATACAAGAATCTTCCTCTTGGGTGAGCCTAAATATAAATAAGTCCCCAATCTTGATACGATGTCGAAAGACTGGTTACTATAGAGACCAGAGAGAATATATTAATCTTAAATAATATCACCGAATAAAATAACTTTATGCTAACCACTAAATACCTGAACTAATTAGAGAAACTTCAGAAAGAAGTTTTAGTGTTTTAAGAAACTTCTCTCTTATTTGCCATGTTTCTTGGGTGGTAAGTTGAAATACACCACTTTGTCTATTCAGTGACCAATACAGATAAAATGATTGACTCCCCCCTCCCCCTCTCTAAGCCAGAGTTTCATATTAGGTGCCTTCCTTAATCATGTTCTGCCATATTTTTTGAGGCACGGTGTCATGGTCTGAATGTGAATCATCTCTCATAGGTTCGTGTATTTGCATCCTTACCTGATGCTAATTTGGGAAGGTCACAGCACCGTAAGGAGGTGGAGCCTTGCTGGAGGAAGACAGGTCACAGGGGTGGGCCTTGAGGTTGGTCATCCCCACCTTGCTTCCTCCAGCAGTCTGTTTCCATGGTGATGGCTGTGGGCCCCTCCAGCTTTGGCCACCCACCATGCCTTTTCTGCCATAGTGGACTTCATCTCCCTCTGTAAGCCAAATCCATCTCCTTTCTCCCCTTAAGTTGACTTGAGTCTTACTGTTGTCTCCCAGCAGTAGAAAGAGAGTAACTACAACATGGGGTCTCTCACCAAATCTGGGGCTCACTGATTGAGCTAGGCTGGCTGGCCCCTGAGCCCTGGGGATCCTCTTTTCTCTGCCTCCCCAGGGCCGGGGTTCCAGACCTGCCACTGTGCCCTACTCTTTTGGCTAGTCTCTAGGACCTTGAACTCACGTCCTTACACTTACACAGCAAGCACTTTACTCACTGAGCCACCTTGCCAATTTAAATGATCAACTTTTTGTTGTTCCTCTAGGTCCCCAGCACACCAGTGTATGCCACGTGAGCAGTCAATGAAGACTTGTCAGGGAGGGGAACTTCACAGAGTCTGACCAAGGCAGTCTTGGGTTCAAGGAATGTCAATTTCTAGGTTTGGATGTTGTTACAGTTTGCCTGCCTGCTACCTATTAAGTCACAACCAAAGAGCTTAGGGAAAGAAGGGGGTTTTCATTCTTTCTTACTCAGTTATAGTTCTTAATCTGCTTGGTAGGAGAAGTCATATCGATACCAGGAGTTGAGGGAACTGGCCACATCATATCTCCGAGAATTGCTGAGAAGGGGCAAACCTCACTTGCCAGTCAACATGTTTGTCCAAGAGCCCTGAAATATGCCCACATATTGAACCAGCTTCCCCCATCTTAAATACCTCTCTAAGGAGTGATCTTACCCACAGTTTCATGTGTTTGGGAATGTCATGGCACCTTTGAGAGGTGGAGCCTCGCTGGAGAGAGGCAATCATAGGGGGCGGGCCTTGAGATGGATGAATACCACCCTACTTCTAGAGAGGTCTGCTTTTGCAGTAGGTAGTCATGCAGCTCTCGGCCTTGCAGATGGGTGTGACTTAGCCTGTCTTCATCTTCTTCTAGCCAGCCATGCCGCTTTTGCCATGAGAGACTGTTATCTCTCCTCTGGAACCGTAAGCTGAATAAATCTCCCTTCTCCTGGCTTTGGGTGACTCTCACAGCAACAGAAAAGAGTAACGCGTATACCCACCCACCAAAGGCTGGGTCTTCCTCATCAGTTAGACAATCTCTGCAGAACGGTTCAGGGCCTTCCCTTAACAATGCTTCACAGACATGCCCAAAGCTTAGCTTGCAACTGTCAAGTTGACACACCCGTGTATCTAATTGTCACAGACATTTTCTCTGCAGTCATGAATCTGAGCATATCCCTTGATTCATCCGAGCCTCTTGTGAAAGGGAGATTGGCTCATGAATAGTGGAGATCACTGTTTCTGTGAAGTTCTTTGTAAATTACCATCTCCAGCGAAGATATCCTGTCCAGGCAAGAATCAGTCCCAAGCAAAGGGGTAGATTTTCTTCATGTTTGTATTCTGTGACCTGACCCCACCCTGGTCACAGTTGTTGGAATGGAGGGGAGACAATCAGTTCTCTTTTGAGAATTTGAGTCCGGAGGGCTGGTGAGATGACTCAGTAGATAAAGGCACTTGCCATTAAGCGTGATGTACAGTTGAGCCGGGCTAACAGCAAGAGAAAGTGCAGATAAGAAAAAAGAGGCCGCATTGGGAAGAGATTGGAAGGATCTTGCTGTGGAAGATTTTTTTTTTTTTTTTTTGCCATTGCTAAATTTGCCTTTGATTGTCTGGGCACCAGGAAACTGAGTTCGAGCTGCTAGCATAGCAGCGATGGAATCTAGCCCACGTGTTACGGAGATAAAACTGGTTGAGTGACAGGTGGAGGGGACTCACAGCTCACGTGACTCTTACTTTGTGCCAGGGGAAAAAGAAAGGCCAGGGCCATTCCCATGGGTCTGCCAAACAATTTCTTTGTGTTTTACCGCTCACCTTTTAGATAATTTTTGTATGCATACATATGTGTGTGTGCAGACATGAGGGTACTTGTGTATGCCTGCGGAGGTCAAAGGGTGATACCATAAATCATCCTGGACTACTCTACTTCCTTATTGCCTAGCTCTGGGGTTTTCCAGGCTCCTCCTTCCAAGGCTGGAAGTGCAGGTCACAGCCATGTCTTCCTGGCATTTTTACATGGGCTTTGGGGATCCGAACTCAGGTCCTCTTGGTTGTGAGGCAAAAGCTTTAAACCCCTGGGCTATCTCCCAAGCCCTATCTTTTTTGATAAATTTAAAACAAAGAAAGAGGTCACATTCACTCTGAAACCCTGTTGTCTTTGTCTCGGGAGTCCGTGGGCTTGGGGAACGTCAAGACAGCTGTGTCTTCTGGTTCCGGTCATGTGGGACTTTCATTTTCTGTCCTGCTGCAGAGAGAGTGCTGGTTAGAAATGGACGCCTTCAACCTGCTCTATTTTTTGCTCTAACGCAGCTTAACAAGGATACTTTCTTGTGCTGGGACAGGGTTAGGCGGGGTAGGGGAAGAATTGGGGGGTTTCTTGGTGACTTTGGAGCTTTGGTTCAGGTCTGGCTCCCTAAACTTGGCCAAACCCTGAAGCCGTGGCCTCCAAGTCTTAGCTGCTTCTGTCTGTCACCAACACAGTTTCCTCCTGACTCCTCCTCACCCCCAAGCTGGACCTGACCCCAACCCCAAGGTACTTCCGTCTTCCTCATGACAGGTAGAATAATGACTTAGGGAATGACGTTAAGGGTCTATTAGCCTGAATATCCCCGAGAGCAGAATCAGGGCTCTATATCCACCCCCACTTATTCTGAACGTCATACCCTAGACTGCCAAGTCATCCTGACTGGTTATTTATTTACTTTCCATGTTCATATGTGTGTGTGTGTATGGGGCAGATGCATGCATGTGTATATTTGTGTGTGTGTGTGTGTGTGTCTGTGGGTGTGTGTGTGACAGAGAGAGAGAGAGAACCTACAGAAGCTGAGGGTGATATTGGCAACGATCCCCCAGCACTATTCCACCTTACTATTTGGAGGCTGGGTCTCTAACCCGAGGGCTCACCATTATGGTTAGTCTGGATACTTCGCTTGCTCTGGGGATTCCCAGACTCTACTTTCTGGGGCTGGAATTGCAGGTAGGTGGCCATGCCTGTGTGCCATTCTATAAGGGGTCTGGAGACCTGAACCCCAGTTCTATTTCTCGCGTGTACTTTAAACCTGAGTCGTCTCTGGCAGTCCATGGTTTTTGTTTTTATATCTTGGTTCCTTTCTTCCAATCCCGTGTCATCGGATTCCATGGTTTTTCACACAGCAGGTATCATGATCTTAGAGTTGACAAACCTAGCTCAGGGAAGGAAGGCGCTGTCATTCCAATTCCATTTTGTAAATGAAAAAACAAACCCTGGAGGCTTGGGCATCCTGAATGGTCCACTCAGATGGTATAAGCTGAAAAGAGGAAACCTAACCTATTCCCCCCCACCCACCCACCCATGCACCCCAGGTTTGTAATACTCTTCCTCTTTCCTCTCCTGCCCCAGGTTGTCTTGAAGAAGGAGTGGATGAGTTTTCTTTGTGAGTTTCCTTGAATTACACATCCTGTTGCGACACCGTCAGTCTCTGGTGGCTCCTGGGGAGGGATAGATGATGAGCATCGAGGAGATGGTCGTGTGGGTGTCCTAGGTTTGCCTGGCACATTTAAAATTCAGCCATTAATCAGCTCCATGCTTGCTGCAAGTGATCACCATTGATGATACAGCATTCTGAGCTTTAAAACTTTCTATTAAAAAACTCTAAAAATGAATAATTTTCCCTTCATTGGCGAAGAATCACTTTCATTCACGGTTGGCTGATTTCAGCCTCCTTTTTCCCTTCAAAATCATTTGTGTTGGGGTTTCAGACAAGGTTTGACGCTGCTGCCCAGGCTGTTCCAGGGTTTGCTGTGTAGCCCAGCCTGGCCTTGGCCCTGCGGTCATCCTTCTGCCTCAGCCTTCCAGATGCTGCTATCACAGGCATGAGCCACGCCTGGTTCCTTCTTCAGAATCACTTGTTCTGAAGTGATTCTTTTCAGAGTCCTGGATTCTTTGGGTCTGACTTTTAAGGGCTGTGTGTTTCTAGGGGCCCCGGATTCTCCCTTTGCTCACAGTGCTCCTGAAGGCAGCTCCTCTTAGCCAGCTGAGCTTCCAACAGGGGCCAGAAGAGGCGAGCAGGGCTGGGGCGGAAGAGGCAAACATCACTGACACTTGTGATGAATTTCTGTAGACTTGAAAGACAATGTGGGGCTGGAGAGATGGCTCAGGGGTTAAGACTCTGCCTCACAAGCACAAGGTCCTGAGTTTGGATCCCAGGTACATGTAAAAATGCCAGGCGGAAACTGCAGCGGTCTGCACTTCTGGCCCTGGTGGGTAGAGCCTGGGAAATCCCAGTGCAAAGCAAGAAGAAGGTAGAAGAAATCCAGGATGATTCCCGAAGTCACCCTTGGTTCTCTGCAGGGACATATAGTGCTCTCTGATACACACACACACACACACACACACGCACGCACGCACGCACGCACGCACGCACGCACGCACGCACACACGCACGCACGCACGCACACACGCATGCACTCGCGCACGCACGCGCGCACACATTAAATAAGTAGAATATTTTAAAAGGCAAAAAATTAGATAATTATAAATTATAAAAAAAGACAATATAGACTTAAGGTTGTAGCCAAATGCATGTATATGTATGATTATAGATATATAGCTATAGATACTATAGATATACTATATATAGATATAATACATATATACACTACAAATACTACAGAGCATAGATACTATATATATGCACCTTTATGCACACATGTACATGTGACTACACATATATGCACACATATGCATGCATCTACACATATGGTTGTACATATCACATACTTGCACATGTATGTGTGACCATATGTATATGCACATGTCTATGTATGTGTGGCTAAGCATATATGCACATATAAGCATATATGAGTGGCTATACTTATGTGAACATGTTTATACACACATGTAATTATACATGCATGCATTATGTGTGACCAAATATTCTTAACCTCCAGTTTATCTGTATGAATCCGCCTCTAACTTTGTTGGGGCACTGCCACACAGGACCAAACACAGAGTAGCAGAAAGAGCAGAAGTCTGCTAGTTCTTAATCCAGGGGCCAGAACGTCAGGATTCAGCCATGGGCTATGACTCCCATGGAGGAGTCGGGATATATCCAGACTTCTCTCTGTTTTGCCTAGAATTTTATCCTCATCTAAATGTCTAAGTTCAGTACGTACAAGTTCTATTTTCCCCAAACAATAGAACACAATTTGAGCCAAATCCTCTGCTGTTTTCTTACAAAGGTTGCTTTTCCCAATTACCTCTGCCACGACCTTATCTCCAAACAAGTTTATGTTCTGAATATAACTTTGAGAACATGATCCATCTCACTACAACCTGTTAACATTTCAGCGTTCTGGAACACAGATCTTCCCTCGCTCCAATTCCAAACTGTATTCTTACCACAGCCGTCCTCAAATGACAAGATCGGTATTAGAAATGTCAGCAATTAAGGCTGTCAACTTCTGTGGACCCGCTTTCACAGCTGGATGACTTAACCAGAACAAAATCTGAGCCGTAGGCCCTGGCCTCGCTCAGTTGGCCCGAATTAAATAATGCTCATCATTTATTAAGTTTCTACGACAATTGAGGGACTTTGCAACCCAGGAAAGAAAACCCTGAGAAGCAATACACGCCATTCCCTCCTTGTGTATGAGAAAAACTTCAACAGCCCGAGATACGCGAGCTCTGAGCAGAGTGTGTGTAGATCTGCTCCTCATGGTGTGTCCGAGGCCTGTTGGGATGGCGGCAGCACCATCTGGAATCTTCTGTAGATCTGTCTGACCTTGGGCATCTCGTCTGCATGGATTCAGATACCTTGGAATCTTCCTGCTGGAAGACGAGTTTCAGTTCTGGCTGCTTTTTATTTCTGCCTCCTCTCTCAAGGGCCAATCAGTGAGCTGCTGACTTCTTGATATACTGGCTCCTCCCTGTGGATGCCTCCAAATCCTTTTTTTTTTTTTGGTTGGGGCACGATCCTACTTTTGAAATCCTGGTTTCTGGCTAAGATCCTTCGCCCTTTCAAAAAGTCCTGCTTGAAGCACAGTTAGCATGTCTGCTGTGCTTCTATCAGTTTGACCAGATTCCGGGGACTGAGCTCAGCTTGGATCACATTCTGAGGTTTTCAGGTCCTCTGGGGCTTTATGATTGACACCACTTGTGATCCTTTAGGGAGCATGTGGTTGATGAGTGAGAGAAGCCACTGTAGGTGGGTAATTCATTGAAATTGAATATCCAAGATACTTGTAATAGCCAGGCACTGTCTTGTGTGTTAGCAATAATAAAAGCCATGATTATAGCCCTCACTATCTTAAGGAATTTTATCTTTACCATGGGCCCAGTTTACCTTCTTATTCTGAATGTTCGACCATTGAGACCCTCACTCACTCCATAGCTGTGCTAGTTAGAGGCAAGGGTCACTTGACAATGAAGGCTGAGGATTTGGGCACATCTGTGCTGAACTAATCAGTTAAGGCAAACCTTGGGCAAATCTATGTGAGGTCATCTAATGGATGGGGGAAGACCCGGGGGGAACCATTCCCTGGGGAGACGCATAAGATGGAGAGAGCCAGTCCAGAACTTAGGCAGACTCAGGCTCTCAGACCGGTGGGTAAAGATGTTTGCTCAACCCCCATCTCTCGGCAAATCCCATGAGTATTTGTGGCCAGTTTTCTCATCCCCTGATATTGTTATGACTTCAATTGCCAAGTTGGACTATAAACTATAACTAGAACCATAGCAAAAATCAAATCCCTTGTTTCCGTAGTTGTTGGAGCACGTGATTGTCAGCAACATGTCTCTTTGAGCTGTGTCATGGTCAGGCTCAGGGTCACTTGACTGTTTGAGGGTTTGAGCTCTGGGCACATCTGTAGAGAATTAGTGGTTGAGTTAAGCCCAGAGCAAACCTGCAGGAGATTGTCTAGCTGATGGGGAAGGCCCAGCCCATGGTGGGTGGGATTAGGCCCTCGATAAATCACAGAGAACTGGTTGAGAAAGTCGGCATCCTTCTGTTCACTTGGCCAGACATGCTGCTCTGGCAAGTAAGGATCGTCCCTCTCTTAGCTGTTAGGTGGTGATGGTGTGGCCAGTTCCCTCGGCCCTGGTGTTGGTGTGAGCTCTCCCATCAAGCTGGACTGAGAACTGTAACCAGACTATTGTAAGGAAATAAACCCATTGTTCCCTTAAGCCATTTGATGGTCATTTATCAGCAACCATGCAGGCAAATTGCAACACGCTAGATAGCTAGAATATACATATTTGTGGTGGAAATCTATGGGACACTAGAGATGAAGTGTGAGAATTATAAAATTATTTCCTGAATTTCAGGTTAGATCCTATTTTAATTATTTCCCCTGTTGCTGTTGCCAAATGACTAATGAGAAGCAACTTGTAAGAAGGAAGTTTCATTCTGGCTCACAGCTTGAGGGTACACATAGTTCGTCATGGCAGGGAAGGTAGGACAGTAGGAACATGAGACATCTGGTCACACTGCAGCCAGGGACAGGAAGTGGAGTGGGAACAGGAAGTGTGGCCAGGCCAGATGGAGCTTTGATGCCCTTCCTCAGTGACCTACTTCCTCCAGCGAGGCTCTACCTCCTTGGGTTCCCAGAACTCTTCACAATAGCGCCTCTAGCTGGAGATCCAACCTCCCAGCAAGTGAGCCTGTAGGGGTGTGTTTTACATGCAAACTGTGACCGAGCCATGCTTTGTTACTCCGCCCATATGCATCTCAATATCTTGGGTTGGTTCCCTGGGGTAACACTGGGGTACACCTCCTATGCTGCCTATATCAGAGGCTGACCTTGGAAGATGTCCAAAGGAGAGTACATATGTACTCTGTGAATGTCATCAGCCCAACTGGTCTAGAATAAAAACATTTGATAACTGTCTATCTGTTAGGTCAACTTCAAAAGATCATGCCCACCCCTAGCCGGATATCTTGCTTCCCTTCAACAACCCACGGTGGCTCTCGTATTCCATAAATTCTTCTAAACATACTTTGATTCTATTTATGAAGAGCCGGGACCACCGCGAGGGTTAGAAAGTCCCAGAAACTCCCTTCCTGCTGGGGAAAGTTACAGATTCCCTTCAATTGTCCACAAATGACTTCTGTCTAACACGGAGGCTGCCCCCTCATCCTCATGCGTAGTGGGGACTTCATGCCGCCACCTGCAGCCTCAGCTTTCCCAGTCACAGACTTGGACTGGGTTTCTCCGGGTCCTGGTATTCTTGGGTGGAGGAGGCCGTCTCACTGGTATCGATGAAGGCTATTCTGGCATCACAGAGCTGCCCACCTCTGACTGCCCTCATTTCCCATCACGTTGCTATTCTCTTTCTGCCTGTCCCACTTCCCATAGCGTGGTACCCAGGCTGCTGTTTCGGGGTGGGGGTCGGGGTGGGGGTGGGGGTGGGGGTTCCCAAGCAGCCCTCTCCACCCTCACTGGCCAGCAATTCTGAAACCTCTGGTTCCTTGTCTTCCTTGGTTTTTATTCCCCCCCACACCCCAATTCTGCACCAGGAGCCAACATTCCTCCGGGAATTCTAAATAGCTGACATCTCACAGCAAGGCAAGCACATTTCCTCCGCGGTCACATCCTGCCCTGTCATTCCCCGCCTCTGATGTTCGATTGACACTTAAAGCCTTCAAGGCTGGGGTGGGGGGGGTGCCACCTGCTGAGAGGCCTCCCTTGACACAGGCGCTTTATTTCAGGGGTGAAGATCTGATTTGTTAGAAACTCTAGGGGAGAAGCCTCCCCCCTCCTTCCGCTCCCCCCCCCCCCGGAGATACCTCACAAACTTAGGACATTCAGCTATGAGGAGAATCCCAGTTGGGCTCCATCGCATCACTGGGCTACCTGGCTGGAGGGAGCTGGCTGGAACAGGCAGAGGGCGCAGACTTGAATATTCAGCTTTGGATCAAGCGCCCCTGGCGGCTCCCTGGGGTCTGGACAAGGATGAATGTGATCTGCTTTGGTGCCTGGTGACAGCCAGTCCCTGGAGAGAATGGTGGCTGCTGGGGGAGGCAGGGGACTCCGTGGTTTCTTTTCAATAACAGCTTTTGTGGTACCTAGTTAGACTCTTTCCTTTGCTGCGCATCCGTCCTCTCTGAAGGACGGCTTGTCGACACCAAGCCTTGGAAAGACCAAGGGCTGATTCCACCATTAGTTTTTCCAGGGCGGGGAGATGAGCTCGAATCCCCAGTGCTCAGGTACAAAGCTGGATATGGCCGGTTTGCTTTATGCTAATACAGAGGTGGGGGAAGGGGGGAGGTAGGAGGATGGCTGAGGCTCACTGGTAGCCAGCCGGGTTCCAAGGGCAGTGGGAGACCCTCTCTTGAGAGTAACGAACAGAACAGGACGCCCACCATCCTCTTGTCTACTCTGCGATTCTAGACCCTGTGAAACTGTGACCCCAATACCATGGTTCATGTGCTATTCTGCTGATTTGGGGGGAACCCATTTTAAGAAGAAAATCACCACATTCAATATGGAACAATGATTGAGAAGAAAAAAGGAAGTCATCACAATAGATCTCTCTCTCTCTCTCTGTGACAAAAGAGCACTTGAATATGTGCCTGTCGAGGCCCAAGGGTGACGCTGGGAATCACCCTCAATTGCTCTACCTCCCTGTTGCTTTGTTCTGGGGTTTCCCAGGTTCTGCCTTCTAAGGCCCAAATTGTAGGCTGCCGCCATATCTGCGTGGCATTTTTTACGTGGGCTATGGGGATCCGAACTCAGCTCCTTTTGCTTGGGAAGCAAAGCCTTTGGCCTCTGAGCCATTTCTACAGTCCCAGATGATAATTTTTTAAGTTGTCGGGTTTTGTCATACACTTTGAGGGGAAGGTTCTCATTATTTTAATCTTTCATTCACCTGAAAACCTCTTTCCTTTGTTCACGTTGGGTTTCAGTGTTTGATCATGTTTTCTTATGACAACAGTCTTGGACTACTTTCTACAAAGAATTTAGACAGCTCACTCTTTTCCCATCGATGGTTGGAAATGGTTCACTGTTTTAATGAGTAGTCGGGTGGAGCTTCAAGAAACTTCAAGGCGTGTTGCTAGAACTTTCACGTAAATGGATTTTTGATGCGTTTGGACAATCCCAACCAAATTTATCTCCCATAAGAGCACTGAAATTCACTAAAGACCTTTTCGGCTGTTAGTTGCTCATAGACAAACCATCGAGAACCCTTCACAGAGCAATTAGGAGTGTCTTGGAAGTGATACCTATAGAAATAACTTTATTGTGCTCAGAAATGCCCACGTTCCCCATAACCACATCTCGCTGCATTGAAGCTGAAGATCTATCTCACTCAGCTTTCTGGAAGCTGCATCCCTCAAATGCCTCTGAGAGGTGAAGGTGACAGAGGATAAGTGATTGACAGGCAATGATAGTAAACGGGTAGAAGCCAAGCTAACATTATCCAGTTTTATGAGAGCCTACGATCATATGTTTCAGAAGACATGTGTTATTTAAGAGAGAGAGAGAGTGCACGTGGATGCCATGGGGCAGGGGTGAAGGTCAAAGAACAACTTTCATAAGTCAATTCTCATATTCTACAGTGTGGGCTTTAAAAACATAGAGAGAGGGGGCTGGAGAGGTGGCTTAGGGGTTGAGCCTCTGCCTTGCAGGCAGAAGGTCCTGAGTTCAGATCCTAGACCCCACATATAATGCCAGGGGCCTGTGTTTCTGGTCTGGTAGGGCGGAGTGTGTGAATCCTGGGACAGAGTAAGCAAGGAGGAGGTGGAAGCGTCTATGGTGGTTCCCGAATTCGTCCGTGGTTCTACACACACACACACACACACACACACACACACGCACACGCACACGCACACGCACAATTGAATAAATAATAATAAAAACATAGAGAGAGAGAGAGAGGAGAAAAGAAAGAGGGAGGAGAGAGAGAGGGAGATGGATGGAAGTCTGAAGACAATTTTCAAAGAGCAGCTCTCTCCATCCATCACATGGGCATTTAAAAAAAATTATTTATTTGCAAGAGGGATGGGGGAGAAGGGGTGTGGTCCAAGGACAATTTTCAGAAGTTGGTTCTCTCTTTCCATCATGTGGGCTTCTGGGGATTGAACTCAGGTCGCCAGGTGTGCACACAGCGTTACTCTGAGCCACCTGCCCCGCCCCATGCCCTTAAGTCTCATCAGCACCATGGCTGGTCTGCCCTTCAGGCTGTGGGCACCTGATAGAAGGTTGGGTGGGTTCTCGACGTCCTCTCTGCCGCCTCACCCTCCAGTGCTTTTATCATGTTTTTTCCTTCCTCTCTCTGTCCAGCTCCTGTTACGCCTCTCTGGTCCTGCTCAGGTGAGCTCGCTCGGCCAAGATCACGGTCACCTGGTCCCTCGAGGTTCTTGTCCTTTCTCGTTTCCATTGTCACACTCCTGGCAAGATACTCTTCACCCCGGGGCAAGGACACCTCGTATACATAATTCTTGACAAATGGATTTCAAAACACATCTGTTTCCCGTGGTTAACTAATCGACCACTGTCTCCCTGACCTGGGTCCAGCGCTTAGAACCAGATGTTTCCCCGAGTTATTTTAAGGGTCGCTTTATAAATGGGATTCTCATTTCCTTTTCCCCAAAGATAAAGAAGAGCCTGCTGAGTTGTTGCTGTCTACCTGTCAGTGGTACAGAACAGAGAAGTCTTTCACAGGTGACTGACTTCTGAAACAGACGTGCCAACTTCCTTGGGCTAAAATCTCTTTCATGGGAAATGAATCGGGACACTTTTTTTTCTGATGAGAGTCTTCAGAACAGCATATGCTTGAGCCACATGCCGTGGCGACTTGGTTTCAGGGTTCTGAGGATTTTCTGAGCGCTAATAAAACTGCCCAGCAGAACGTGCGCTCCCCTGATCTGACAGGACAGCCGACGGGCGGCCACACAACCGGGTCTCTCGTAAGAGACGAAGTATTGGCTCCTGGTCTCATCCAGTGAGAATGGTGGGGATAGAAAGCGGCTCTTGGCTCCCGGCAGAGAGCTTCCAGGCTCAGTGGATTCCTAGTCCTCCTGGACTCCTCTCCTGAAAGCTTGCCCCTCTCTTCGCCTTGGCACCTGGCTTTGGTGCCTTTTATGAGTTTGCCCTGGTGTGCTTCACGAGGAGAAGATGCAGGTAGATGGGGGAACAGGACCCGGTTAATCATGATGCGGGGTTGGGGGAAATGGGCTGAGGGGAGATCAGGGTAATTGTGTCATCTTCTTCTCCATTCCACCCACCATGCCCTGGGCACATGCAAGCTAAAGACTAGCCGCAGACATGAGATAAAGACTAGTGTGTTCACTGAGCATCTACTATGGGCTGGACTCTGGGGGTGTGGCTTTGGGGTCAAAGAAGAAGGGAGGGAGGACAGATCTGCTGCCCCCAGGCAACCAACTGAGCCCTTATCCTTTCTTTTTGTCTTTCTTTCTTTCTTTCTTTCTTTCTTTCTTTCTTTCTTTCTTTCTTTCTTTCTTTCTTTCTTTCTTTCTGTCTGTCTTTCTTCTTCTCTCTCTTTCTGTTCTCTCTTTCTTTCTTTCTTTCTTTTCTTTCTTCTCTGTCTCTGTCTTCTTGTCTCTCTCTTCTCTGTCTCTGTCTCTTGTCTCTGTCTCTCTGTCTCTCTCTCTGTCTCTGTCTCTCTCTCTCTCTCTCTCAAAGACCTCTGCTTTAGTTTGCTTCCTGGCATCCTTACTCTTCCAGTTGTTTGGTCGTTGGGCTCTCGAATGATCGGACTAAGAGATCTCAGCCCACTGCGTCACGCTCTCTCTGTGGCAGGGCCCGAGGACGATGGAACAAAGCATATCCCAGGTACAGATTTGATAAGCTCTTAACAATATGGTCCTGACAGCGTCTCACTGGGAGAGAAGACATCCCGTCAATCAGCATGAAGCCTGCTGGGGCCTCGCTTCCCCCCAAGCTCCTTCCGCCCACAAAGCAGCTTGAACGGTGTGTTGAACAGAATGTGCATCTGGAAGCCTAACGAACGGACTCGCCTGCTCTCAGGATCTCGTTTTATTCCCGCGGCACCAGGGAGGTCTGGCTTCTGAGGGGCGCGTGAGCGCCTCCTTCCACCCGCACCCTCTGCTCTCTTCCCGACCTGGAGGGCGAGGCGGAAGCAGCGTCATCAGCAATGGGCACGTCCCTGCACTGGGCATTGCGCCTGGCAGTCCCGTCTCTCTTTTCCCATCCTCACGGTAGTCTTGAGGAGGATGTGGGTGAAGACTGTGGTGGTGCTACCGCCTGCCCCCTACTTTTCAGAAGCTGGTTCTCTCCTTCTGTCATGTGGGCTTCTGGGAATCGAACTCAGGTCAGAGAGATCAGGGAATGTCCATGTGGGCTGAGTCACACCCTCAGTGAAATTTGTGAGATAAGTCTCTGGACCCTCAATGTGCCTGTCACTGGAGATGGAACTTTGCAACCTGCGCTACAGGCAAGATTGGCGCCCCAACTCTATACGATCGGTGTCCTTACTGGGGTGACATCAGGGGCTTGTGTGTACTGAGAAAAAGCCACCTGTACGCTAAGGACAGAGTCGTCGCTGACAACAGAGACTTCAACAAGGACTCCACGTGCCGTTGCTTAAGCCTCCCTGTGCGGAGGGTTTGCTGTGAGAACCGAGCAAACCAAGGCATTGAGAGGTCAGGAAATTAAAGCATTAGTCTAGAAATGGTGCTTCATCCCCAGTACGAGAGTTTATAGAACTCCTAGTGTGCAGAGAGATCTCAGGAGACCCATACTTGGACCCAGGAGGCGTCGCTAATGGGCTGTGGAGAGAAGTGTGGCCCTCCTCTGTCTCTGCGCTCCTTTCTTCATCTGTGAACAAGCTGTAAAGTGAACTCATTGAGTGTCTGTCCCCTTCTGTCCCGAAGGTCTGTGATTCTCATTTCTTTGCGGCTGGGAAGGAGAACTACAAAGACAATCTGGTGGGTTAAAAGATGCTAGAAGAAGGGAGAGGTGAGTAGATCTTCCCACACCCAAGACTCAGCTGAACCCCTTCCCAGCCATGAGACCCAAGATCATATGGCAGCCAGTTTGAAGTGTCAAGTTGACAGCTGAGAACTGACCCTTTATGTGCACCTATGAAGATTATTTAGTTAAGGTCAGTCTGTGAGCAAATCCGTAGATCTGATGGATGCGAGAAGACCCAGCCCCTACTGCGTGGGTCATTCCCTGGGCAGATGGATAAGATGGAGAAAGAATTGATTGGTTCTTTAAAAAATATATATTTATTTGGGGTGTGTGTGTACAGTGTATGTATGTGTGTGCGCGCACGCGTGTGTGTGTGTCAGAGGACACTGTATGTCCCTGTGGAGGACCAAGGGTGACTTCAGGAATCATCCTGGATTCCTTCTATCTCCTTACTTCGAGCTGGGATTTCCCAGGCTCCATCCACCAGGGCCAGAAGTGCAGGCCGCTGCTGTTTCCATCTGGCATTTTTATGTGGGACCTGGGATTAAAACTCAGGACTTTTTGCTTGTGAGACAGAGTCTTAACCCCTGAGCCATCTTTTTTGTTTTTAAATTTATTATTTATTCAACTGTGTGTGTGTGTGTGTGTGTGTGTGTGTGCACGTGTTTTGTGTGTGTGTGTGTGTGTGTGTGTGTAGAACCACGGACGAATTCGGGAACCACCATGAACGCCTCCACCTCCTCCTTGTTTACTCTGCCCATGGATTCACAGGCTCCGCCCTCCCAGGACCAGAAACGCAGGCCACCCCCGTTTCTGCCCAGCGTCTATACATGGGATCTAGGATCCGAACTTAGGACCTTCCACCTGCAAGGCAGAGGCTTAACCCCTGAGCCACCTCTCCAGCCCCCCTGAGCCATCTTTCTAAGATGTGGCAAACTAGAAACATTCACATAAATTGTTTGGGTCTTGTATTGATCACAGCAACAGAAAAATGAGCGTTAGTTTCCATGAACTCATTTATAAAATGGATAAGCAATGCCCTCTAGCCTTGAGGGTTGTGAGGGGCAGATGCTATGCTGTCTACAACATGGTTCATCTCCGGCATGGTGGGCTTGTTGGCAGCAAGCACTGCTGGCTGCTCTGAGAGGGGCAATAGAACCAACAGTATCGGGCTTCACTTCAATTTCCAGTTCCAGCCTGTTTGCCATCACTCTTTTGCCGCGAGACAATGCTTTGATGCAACCAAGTTAAAGAAGAGAAAGTTATTTACGTGACTTAGAATTCCAGAGATCACATGATCCATTGATGGTGGGAATCACATAGCAGAAGGCAGAAGTGAAGGCAGAAGCAGGAGGGGCTGGTCCTGCTCACTGCAGGCAGAGAGCAAGCGACAGGGAGAGGAAGCAGGGTGGGGCTACCAGACCCCACCGCCAGCCCTGTGTAACATGCTTTCCTCCAGCAAGGCTCTACCTCCTAAAGGTGCCACACCCTTCTCAAACATTAGCATCAGCTGAGGATGCGAACCTATGAGCCTGTGGGGACGATTCACATTCAGCTCACGCTGATAAGCACCTACTGGTTGCAGGAGGTTGGCAGTCATTTCCGTAATTTTGTGGTGCTGAGACTTCCCAGGGTAAGGCAAGCGCCTATGGGACAGATGATGGATTGGGACAAGACACGGCCCACACTCGGTCGATCGTAAAGCCACGTATGAGCTCGAGGAATTAATGTTGTGAATCAAGTTCATTTTGTCGACTGCCAAGAGCCTTCCTCAGAGCATTTTGAAAGAGGGGGTGCATGGGATAGGAAACCACATGCTTACGGTACTCATGACAGCACACAGAGGCGCCACATTAAAGCAGAACTGATGACCAAATTGGACAAGGATGGAACACGTTGAAGACTGATGCCCATCCAAGGTCACTGCTGAAGAACTGCACATGTGTCCAACTCCATAGACAGACTGGGGACGCGTCTCTTGAAGGAACATGTTTCTCGCTGCTGGTTTGAAAGGGGAGGACAGGCTGTTTCCTAGTTCTTCCATGGAAAATGTACCTAAGCAATGTTGAGGTTTGGCCTGGGGCTGTTATGTGTTTGGAATATCATAGCAAGCATATCATGGGATGGAGGTGGTAAGAAGGTTCACAGTCAGCAGGAAGTGGAGTGTGAGCCTCCCAAGACCAGGGTCTGTGGTCCTAGCAGAAACTATCTTAGTGGAATGGAGTCTACTCAATCAGTTCTCCTGGAAACAGATGTTATGTTAAGGACCCAGATGGGGGTTGGAATCAACATTGCAGGATTTGGGAAACTTGCTATCAGCCTTTAATTGCTATCACAAATGACCTGACATGAACAACTAAAAGAAAGAAAACAATGTATTTGGGCTCATGGTTCTAGACATTCTAGTGGTAGATGGACTGGATCTATTGTTTAGACCTGAAGTTAGGCAAAATAACATGGCAGCCAAAGGCTGAGGCAGAGCAATGAAGGGGAGAGGGGGAGAGAGAGAGAGAGAGAGAGAGAGAGGAGAGAGAGAGAGAGAGAAAGCCAGACCAAGATTCATCCATCAAAGATATCCTGAGAGAGAGAGAGAGAGAGAGAGAGAGCCAGACCAAGATTCAACTATCTTAGTGGAATGGGGTCTACTCAATCAGTCCCATCTTCTAGTTCCATCAATAAGGTCCCATCTTCTAGTTCCATCATTTTCCAGTAAGCCCATCACATTATCAATCCAATAGATGAATCCATTGGTTACCTCCTAATGTTTGGACCATCAATTTGGGACCAAAGCTCCTACGCATGAGTTTTGGTGTGTGTGTATGGGGGCTTTTATGCTTTTATGGGCAGGAACAGGAACAGAACAGGAAGTCGTGGTTTGGGGCTGCAAACATTCTTCTGGAAGCTTCTCTCTCTGAGTCAGATTGGCTTGGATAATTCCTAATCTCATTGCATGGGGGAATGAGACCTATAAAAAAGGATGCCCCATAATTCTATTGTTCAGTAGTTTATGGCTTAATTGCTGAAGACTGACTTGCAAATGTCTTTCCACAAAGCTCTTATTTTATACACCTGCACACACACAAACACAGATATACACATATGCGCACATGCATAAGCACATACATGTACGGACATCTCCCATGTGCGCAGTAGCACATACACAAACACGCATACACATGCACATACATACACATACATACCCACATACACAAACACACATGTATAAACATGAACAAACATATGAACACATACAAATATATGCATACATATATAAACATTCATGCACACGTGTACATATATAAAAACACATGTGTACATGCGCACAAAGAAATATACCCACACATACATATATAAACACATACATACATACATGTACACATAAACACACATACACACAAGCATTTTCCTTCATACCTAACTTATCCTTGGTAGGATGAACTATGATGTTTTCTAGTTTTTTTTTTCACTTTCCAAGAATGTCGCCCCAGATACTAAACCGACATCATGATCAGCGCACAGATTGCTCTGGAAAGCTTCTGGGGTTTTCTGTGACCGCCCACTTCTATCTACGTTACCTTCATGACCTGTGCTCCGTCCAAGGTAGTCCTGTCAATCAATGTGGAAGGCTCACAGACCGCTGTCAGGGTCAATTGCAAACTCCTATTTCCTTGGGTGCTAAAGACTCATAAAGACAGAAGGTGCGATGAACTTCTCAGCCCGGGCCAGAGTAGGAGTCAGGAGCATCATCTCCGGTCCCACATGTGAGTGGGACCAGATCCCCCTGCCAGCACACGTGGTGTCGGGAACATCTGGCCCTGCTCCATCTGCCCGAGGTTCACACAGTCTTTGAGGAGAGACGCAGGCTGCCTCTCCACATCCTTGCTGCGGAAGGGCTTTCTCTGGGCTGCTGGGGCCCTGATGCATTATGCACACTCAATGAAGCCAGTGGTTAGGGGCCTCCCAGGGTGGAAGCATGGATTTCTTTTTCTATTCTTTTCCGATTAAGAAGATACTCACGAAGCTATGCAAGCCAAGATAGTGTCCCCAGCATTGCCTGTTAGGGGAGCAACACTCTGAACAGGAAGTCACAGCAAGAGCCAAATTACCCAGGCTGGAGACCCGTATAGACAGGGCGCCGTGCAGACAGGGCCGTAGAGACAGTCCTGTGTTTCACACATGCCATCTTGCCATCTGGACTCAGCGTGGCTTAGTTTCCCACACACATCTGTGCCATAGACACACGCTAGCAAGACCCATGCTGGACGATCACGTGGGTGCAAGGAAAGGCAGTCTGTCTGCCGTGGATTGTCAGGACTGACCTGCACTGGTTTATTGTAGGCCGCAGCAGTTCTCCCGCTGGAGGAGGGCTGAGGCTCCGCCCCGTTTGCTCATTTGTTTGCTTATGAAGAAAGGGTCCCATGGAGCCTAGGCTAGCCTAGGATTCAGTAATTGAGAATGACCCAGAACTTCTTCCCATTTCCTGTCGCCCCCCCACCCCCCCCCGCCCAGTTCTGGAACTGCAAGCATGCATTGCCACGCCGGATTTTCACTGGTGCTATGCTGGGATTGAACCCAGGGCCCATGCATGCTAGACAGCATGTTCCTCGTGCATGCTAAACAGGCACGCTCCCTGTGCATGCTGGACAGCACGCTCCCCAAGGAACTGCAGACTTAGCACAGCCCCCACCTTTTTCAGCGACAGGGAAGACCTGCAGCAGCCATAGGGGTGAATGGCAGGAGCAAGACTGCCCTCCAAGAGTGGACACTGGCCTCGGCCCCCCTCCCCATTGCCTCCAGGACTCGGGCTGCGCACATTTGAAGCCCAGAGGACTAGGGAGACGCAGGAGGAGGAGGAAGAGAGCTGAGGATGGAATCAGATATGCTCACATCCCCGGCCTGCACCCTCCCCAGGCTGGGAGGGCCGGGGCTTCCAGGCGCGCAGAGCTGAATCCTGCCCCTCCTTTCTCTCACTAAAAACCCTGCCTCCCTCACAGCTGCTGCCCTCTGGCGCTCCTTTGCACGGAGATCCCAGGGAACCTTAACTCAATTAGTAATGCAATTGCTTCTCCCCAACTTCCTGCTTTATTATGCAGATGAGTTCAGTTCTTTGTTTCAGTATCACTCATGGTTTTTTTTTTTTTTTTTGGAGTTGGGGGGGGACCATCCAGCAGGCCCAGCGCTTTCGCTCCTGACATTCATTCTCCATTCCTGGCATTTGGCGATCCTCAGTGTTTTGTCTCAGTCGTAATGCTTAGTGGCCTGTGGGCAAGAGATGTACTGCACCTGTCTGCCCACCTCTGTCTCTGCCGCCTCAGATCATCCTGACGCTCAATGGTGTGTGTGTGTTTATGTGTGCACATACATGTTTGTGTATCTGTGCATATGTGCGCATGCACGTTTGTGTATCTGTGCATATGTGCGCATGCACGTTTGTATGTCTGTGCATATGTGCGCATGCACATGTTTGTGTGTCTGTGCATATGTGTGCATGCACATGTTTGTGTGTCTGTGCATATGTGTGCATGCACGTTTGTGCATCTGTGCATATGTGTGCATGCACGTTTGTGTATCTGCATATGTGTGCATGCACGTTTGTGTATCTGTGCATATGTGTGCATGCACATTTGTGTGTCTGTGCATATGTGTGCATGCACGTTTGTGTATCTGCATATGTGTGCATGCACGTTTGTGTATCTGTGCATATGTGTGCATGCACATTTGTGTGTCTGTGCATATGTGTGCATGCACATTTGTGTATCTGTGCATATGTGTGCAGGCACATGTTTGTGTATCTGTGCATATGTGTGCATGATGAGTGTGTGGTGCATGTGCATGAGTGCATGTCTTTGTGTGAACATGTAAATATATGCATTTCATGTGTGCATGTATATATGTGTGTGGTATATGCATAGGAGTGTTTATATATGTGTATATGTGTGTGCATATTACACTTGTGTGTGGTACATACTCATGTGTATGTATGAGGGACACATGTGAGTATGTATGTGCATGTATATATGTAGGGGCAACCATGAGTGTGTGTATGTATACACATGTAGGGGTACACATATGAGTGTGTGGATGTATATTTTGTGCAAGTGAAGGGTATGGATGCGGTTTTGTGTATGGGTATATGTAGATATATGTATGTGGTGGCATGCATGTGTGTGGTTTGTATGTGTGTGCATGTAGGAGGCACACAATGTGAGCAAGGATACACACACAATGCATGTGTATGTATATGCATTTAGGAGAATGCATGTGAGTATGTGGTATGTGTGAATGCATGTGGAGGCTTGCATGTGAGTGTATGGTGTGAGTATGTGTATGCATGTGGAAACATGTATGTGAAGGTATAGGAAGTTGTATATATATTCATGCTGGGGATGCATGAGAGTATGTAATATGTATATGTGTGTGCATACCAAGGGTACACATTACTGCATGCATGTTGAGTATGTGGATGTGTATGCATGTGGGGCATACATGTGAGTGTGGATGTGCATGCATGTCGGGGGCGCACATATGAGTGTGTGGAATGTGGTCCGTACATGCACCTGCAGTTGCCAGAGCACAATGCTGTGTCTCTCTCTCTCTCTCTCTGCTTACCAGGGGACAGGCTCTCATTGAGCAGAAAGCTCACTTTTCAGCTCTGCTCACTGGCCAGCAAGCTCCTGGGATCTTCCTGTCTCTGCCCTCAACGCTGGGATTACAGCCATGCCCATTCACGCCTGACTTTTTACAAGGATTTGAACTCTGGCCCTTAGGCTTGCAGGGCAAGCTCTCTTACTCACTGAGACATCATCCCAGCCTATAATACCAAATCTTGCTTCTCTGTTCTTACCTGGTCAGGCCTCAAGTGGGTAGGAATTACAGAGAAAATGGACTTTGGGCTTACAAGAAAGGATTAGGTGGGGTCAGGGTTAGCAAAGAGGAAGGCAGGAGCCAGCAGAGGCTGGTTTTCACTGAACAGAACGGAGGAGCAAATACAGCTGTTCTCAACAGTAGATGCCAGGCAAACACAGTTCCCAAATTTGTCTGCAGAGCAGAGGCGACTGTCATATGTGAAGGACACCCAGTGCATTGATATGTTATTAAGGTGATAAGAACAAATATTCAAATCAGGGATTGAGGTTTTATCGGCTGGGCTCTGGGTGCACCGGGAGAGAAATTACCTTCCCACTTGAGATGCACAGTGGGTACACAGCCCCTCGAGTTTGGGTTTGGAGTCCCAATGGAGATGTGCTGAAGTCGACGGAGGTGACAGCTACTCTCATCCGGAGAACTGAATAATAACAAACAATCCCATTTGTGACGAAGGGCTGGAAATTACGTTTTCAATTCTGATACAAGGCAGGGGCCAAGATGAGCCCACGTAAATTGGAGTTTGCCTGAGCTGACAATTTCCCTTTTTTTAAGTGACAAAGGAAATGGTGGTCGATGAAGTTGTCTCTAGGGGATCTGGGGAAGATTCTTTCTGCTATTCAAAAAAAAAAATGACATTTCACAAGGCTGCTGTTAATTCTTACTAGCCATTTGATGAACACTAACAGAGTTAACGCCATTCAAGTCTAAATGCCTGTGCTGTTCTAAATGACATAGTTGGAAGGATAAATCTCTGATATTCATGGAGGAACATCTGCTTATAAAAGGCTTACGGTGACTTTTATTTTATTGTGTCTTTACTGGATGAGGTGATGACACTCAGGGTGTTAAGGAATATGTACTTATTCTACATTACCTTGAGAAATTGCTGTTGATTCAAAACTGGTTTTCGGCAAAAGGGGAATACAGAATTGAAGAGGAATCAAATATTTACATAACTGCTATGTCTTAGAATTAAAATGACTTTTGATTTCAGCCAATCATGGGAGTCTCTTCACAGATTGGGCTCTTAAATCGGTGGCAAATTAATATCAATGGGCATTTGAGATTGATTTATTTTGCTGTTCTTCTGTAGGTAGCTTCATGCGCATGTGTGCCTGTGTGCATGTGTGCGCTCATGTACATGCATGTATGCGTGCATGGGAACATGTGTGTGGATGCCAGAAGTCAACCTTGAACATTGTACCTCAGAAGCTGTCCATCTTGCTTTTTGAGATGGGAGGGGTCTCTCATTGATTGTCAGATCTCTGATCTATCTAAATTGACTGGCTAACAAACCCCCAGGAATCCACCTGTCTCTGCTTTCCCAGGCTGGGCTTACTATTTTTTTACATGGGTTCTGGTGTTTGGCTTTATGCTTACAGGGCAGCACTCTGTCCACTGACCTAGAACCCCAGCCGTGGTTTCTGTCACGGTTTGAAATGTGTCCCCCACAGTCTTATGTGTTTGGCAAGGTCATGGCACCTTGAGAGGTGGAGCCTTGCTGGAGGAAGGCAGTCACAAGGGGTGGGCCTTGAGGTGGATGAGTCCCACCCTACCTCCAGGAGAAGTGTGTCTTTGCAGCAAGCAGTCTGCAGCTCTCAGCTTCCAAGATGTCTGCAGTGACTTAGCCTCCTCCAGCTTTGGCCAGCCAGCCATGCCGCCTCTGCTTTGAGAGATTGTCCCTTCCCTCTGGAACTGTGAGCTGAATAAATCTGAATAAATAAATAAATAAATCTCCCTTTCTCCCTTAAGTTGCTTGACTTTGGGTGCTCTCTCACGGCAATAGTTAAGAGTAACTGCTACAGTGTCCTAGTCTTGTATAGACAGATTCTTAACGAGGCTTCTGCTTCGGACATCAGCCCAGGATTAAGCCTTAAAACATCACTGCTCAATCTCAGACTCACTTGAAGGGTTTCAAATAGAGACTAAGCTGAATCCTTGCCTTGCAGATCAGATATCTGACGAGCAAATTCTCCCATTAATACAAACTATAGGGCCAATGAGATGGCTAAGGGGTGGGGTGCCTGCCACCAAACCCCATGATCTGAGTTTGATCCCTGGAGTCTACATGGCAGAAGGAGAACACCAACTCCTTCAAGTTGTCCTTTGACCTCCACATGTGTGCTGTGGCATGTGTCATTCTGCCCCCACTCCCCCACCCCCGCCACATACACAATAAATAAAATTTTTTAAAAGCCCTTTAAGTGGCAGAGGGCTTGTTTGTCCCTGCCCAAGGTTTTGAGTTCTCTCCCCAGCACCAAAATCAAACCAGAAAACAGAAATTCTAGCATCACTCCCAAAACTAACTCCTTAAGGGCTTTGGTTACTAAAATGAGACAGGCAGGTTTTGGATGGGACTTGAACCTTAAAGGAAGACGCTTACTTCTATGCAGGAAGTTGCAAGGCTCAATGGTAGCGAAATTCCTATTGAAGTTTTTTTTTGGGGGGGGGGCAGGGAAATTCAGGAAAAAGAATTGAGGTCAACCTGGGCTGCTAGCATCCGGAAGAAAACCTGCAAGGGAAAAAGGCAGAGACAGAAGGAGGAACCCCGATTCTGGCCTTCATGGCATGCAAGTGTCCACTGGTCTCTGAACCACGAGGCGCACAGCGTCTCTGAGTTCTCTCCCAGCACCAAAATCAAGCATCGCTTAGCTCCAAGTCCAACACAGTGAATAAAGATGCTACTGCTCTCTAGTGAATCCTGACACAATCCACGGTCCTGGAAGCCTGACAGTGTTTAATAGACAGTCTGTCTGAGGTGGTGGGCGTTAACTGCCAACACGGCAGGAGCGAGAGTGACCTAGGAGACCAGCTTCCAGACACACTGTGAGGGGTTTCCCAGCCAGATTCGTCTACGGTCAAACCTTCAGAGGATCATCCGGCTCAACTGAACGGAGGTGGAGAGACCCACCCAGCGTGGGAAGCGAACCTCGAATCGCTGAATAGAGAAAGCAAGCTGAGCATCAGCAGGTGTTCATCTCTCTCTGGCTGGGTGTGACGTGACCAGCTGCTTCAAGCTCCGACTGCCTCGATATCCCTCCTCCATGGGCCACACCCTCAAACCCTGAGCCCATGGAAATTCTGTCCTTCCTTACATTGCTTCTGTCTGCATGATGGTGTGATCAACTTGAAGTCCAGTTCATGGAGGAGTCTCCAGGTGAGTGTTGGCCTCTGGGGAACACCCCAGGGGATGGGGGGTGGGGTTGTCTTGATGATGTAACTGAATGATTCAATTCAGGTCTGAAGGAAAGACCCAGTCCAGAGTGGACGAGACCGGCGGAGACCGTGCCCTAGGCCGATGCACTGGAAATGTATAATAAAGGAGAAAGTGGGTTGAGCCTAGGTAAACAAGTAGTGGTGCATACGCTGGTTCTTACCCTCTGTTGTCACTGTGGATGGGATATGACATGTTCCCTTGGCTCTGGCTGCTGTGACACCCTTGCCCTGATGGGCTAAGACTCGGAATGGTGAGCTGGAGTGGACTGTTGGTTTGCTTGAAGCTGCTTGGGCCAGGTATTTTGTAGCAGCAACTGGTAATGAAAGGAAAAATGGTTAGCTTTAGTTAGGGGTGTAGGGGATTGGGTGGTCCACAGGATAAGGATGAGTTGGAGACAGAGCCTAGCACTAGGGATACAGCAGCATTGAGAGCTGTGGGTTGGTGATCCCCGCACCCCGGGGGTGGGCAGAGTGTTCTTCTTGCTTTGGTTAAGTTGTTCTGGAAACTGCAAACTGGGGGAGCAACCAAGGAAGCGCTCACCCATGGTAGGCAGATTTTCCACTTAGCAAAGCCCAGAGAGGAAAGAGCCTTTATTCCGTGCACCCCAAGGATGGAGGTTTAATAACCCTCTCCAGAACTCCTGTTGAAAACGAATGATTCATGTTAGAGTTCTCACTGCTGTTGAAAGGATTCAGAGTAGCTTCTGCATTGAAGGGCAGACCTTCTCACTTCAAAGTGACCAGGAAGTAGAGAAACAGAAAGAGGCATTGAAAGGTATACCCACTAGGGCTGGGGAGATGGCTCAGGGCTTCATACTCTGTCTCACAAGCAGAAGGTCCTGAGTTTGAATCCCAGGTCCCACATTATAAAAAGCCTGGTAGAAACTGGCAGTTTGCACTTCTGGCCCTGGTGGGCAGAGCCTGGGAAATCCCAGAGCAAAGCCAAAAGGAGGTAGAAGCAATCCAGGATGATTCCCAGAGTCACCCTTAGCTCCTCCAGGGACACACAGTGCCCTCTAACACACACATACACACACACACACACACACACACACACACACACACACACACACACACACAGAGTTTAAAAAATACCCCTTATGACCCGACCCCTCTTCCTTCAACTAGGCCTTCCAAAGTCCTGCCACAATCTAATAACTTGTTTGCATTGTAAATCTGCCCATGGACTGAACTGTGTATTAAACCATATAAGGGAGAGACTTCGTGAACTCAAAACATGCTCTCGGGCACACCCAAAGGTGGGTTTTCTGAAGCTCTAGATGTCTTCCAGTCCACCTTGATAGAACAGGCTGACCATCACGTTACCATGGTAACAGGATCAGGACGTAGACTCTTCAGGACACGGATGCTGCCTTCAGAGAGACTCCACACTGTTGTGGTCTCTCCTCTGTCTCAGACTCTCCTGCCGTGTTAGGATGCAGCTTGGAGACCCTCACCAGTCCTCTGCTCTTGGATCTCCAGAGCCATGGTCCAAATAGCTATTATCTTGAGTTTGTCTCGTGTTCCAGTCAGAGTTCATGCTGCATAGGACCAAAACAACCTGGGGGACTCTTGCTTACAATTCTGGGTCACACGTCATCGGCTCAGGAGAGTTCACAACCGTCATTGGGAGCGGAGGGAACTGGTGACACCACGTCCACACTGAGACCTGGGAGAAAGGCATGCTTTCTCACTTTGTCGCATGCCTGACCGCCAAAGTGCTGAACCAACTTCCCACATCTTCTCCACCTGCCCACCCACTGTCGGATAATCTCCCACAGGGCTTGTTCAGAGCCTGCCTTAATTACATAACTCTTCATTGGTGGACGGCTGTGTCTAACAGGCATGCCCAGCCTGCACTATTGTGTCATAAAAACAGCAAACAGGTGTCTAGAGTCCTAAATGCAGTCTGCAAGCTGCCACAGTGTGGGTGTGGCATAACCATTACTTCTACACTTCCTGTACCTCTCAGCCTTCCTCTCATCTCTCTTCATCATCACTAACATGCCTCCTCAAGAGATTGCTTGAATCATTGACATTTTGTGATGTACTCTACTTTTTTAATTTTGGCAGGTTTGTTTCCTTTCGGTCTATATTTTATTCTAAATATATTTTTCCCCAAATTAACCAGATTATAACTTAAACAAACAGAACCTCTGTTGTTTTTTTTTTCCACTTAAATTGCTTTAAAGCCATGTATCTGCAAGAAAGAATTGATAGCCTTAAAATAGATTTTTCATGAAGGGCTGTGCTGTTCCCATTAGTCAAGTTTGATTTTATATCTCTCAATGAAATTCTTGATGATCCTATCCCTACCTCTCTCAATCTAGGTCATACATTTCCCATTAAGATTCTATCTTCGTGTTTCGTATTTCGTGTTCTGTTGGGAATGGTTTTCTTCAGCCCCCCGGTGAGATGTTCCATATCTTTATCTAGCAATTATATTGATTTTTTAAAAAAAAATCAGCTCAAATATTTTTTCAATGAACTTCTAAAAATAGTAATAATTTTCCTGCTTCCTTTCCAATTTGTGTAATACTTTTCCAATTTTCTTCTTATTACTGGTCAGAACCCAGCTGTGAATATAGTGGTTTGGTGCCTGAATACTAGGACTGTCTCTGGTGAAATCAACTTTAAAGGTGAATAGCAGTATTTGTTGGTTTAATATAAATGTTTACATATTAGGTGACATAGGCTTCTACTTCTACCACAAAGAGTAGATACTGAATTTTTATTTATTGTCTTTTTATTCTTCATGACAAGATTATATGCATTTTTTCTTACTAGTATACTGATGACATTTTTACAATTTCTAGAACAGATTTGTCCTGGATTTATTCTTGTTTGATGAGGCAGAACTAGCTATTGGAATATCACTATAATAGTTGAGAATTGTTCCTTACATTTGTAAATAATTGTTGTGTAACACGATTTTCTTTCTGACTTATGTTTTTTTTTTTTCTGGAGGAGCTATCTGTTCATTTTACGTAGAATATCGGTGACAGGCATTATTTTTTTCCTGGGAAGATTCCATGCAACCATCTATCCCCAGATAGAAATTCAATGACAGACAAAAGTAATGATGATGCTCAGGTTCATCTGAAGAACCGATGAGAATATTGGGATTACTTACAGGAGTAACTCAAAGACAGCTATATTCCCAGAAAGCCCACCCAGCATGAGTGAGACTTGGCAGAAGCTGCAACCTTGGGGCTCTGTGTTGCATGACTTGATCCTGGGAGAGTCCTCCCCCCAGGCTTACATGCTGCATGGCTGATAGGGAGTCTCCTCCCTCAGCAATTGTTGATTGTCTATTGTGTTTCCTCATCTTGAGGGGAAGTTCCCTGAAGCTTGTAAGTTTCAGGAACTTCCTGAACCTAAAGAACGTCTTAATTACAAAGCCTTCTTCCAGGATGAGATGCTTTAAAGTGTTTCATAATACTGTCCTTAGTTTAAAGTGGGGCAAAAATCTAAAATGGTATGGAATTTATTTGTAGAGGAAAACTGCTATATCATCGGTACTATCAGTCTGCAAGGTTTTATCTTCTAAAACCTATAGATTTGTGTCATTTTTCTATTTTCCCAGAATTGTGAAGTTTTTTTAATGATTTTTCATCACATTTCATTCAACTTTGCAATGGTCATTTTCTATTCTTACAAGTTTAAGAAACACATATCAGTCCATAAGCGCAACTTGGACCACGGATCTATGGAAACATAAATATTTTTTAACAATTAGTTTTGTTTATTTTTCACCTCACATTTTACTTTGCATCAATATTGATAGGTTTTCTTCAGAATGTTAACAATGTCATTGATGCATTCATATATAATGGTATTCTTTCATTCTTACAACCTGTGTATCTGTTCCATAGACCCTAATTGTCTCTCCTTGGCTTGCTATGTTATGTATTTTGTTTATTATTTATATATGGATTTATTTGCTTGTTCTCAACATATATGCAGGGAGATATGTGCATGTGTGATCACATGTATATGGGCACACCTGTGTGTGCATGTGTGTGTGTACTCTCAAGGTCAGTGTCAGAAGTGAACCTTGCTTACTCTTCCACTTTATTTATGCAGGCAGGTCTCTCAGTCAGACCCTGAACTCATTGATAGACCTACTCTCAGTAGTCTGCTTGCTCTGGGAATCCCGTCTGGTTCTTCTGAAGTTGGCATTATAAATGGGATGCCACGCCCACCCTGCATTTACATGGCTTCTGAGGATCCAACTATGACCCTCATTCTTATATGGTAAGTGTTGTAATTCTTAAGTCATCTCCCCAGCCCTTGTTTATTGTTAAAAAATACTTTGTGTATAGTTTCACATGCTTGCTATGTTCTCATTCCAATACTAAATCCAGCTGCTGACTTTATTCCATAATTCTATCATGCGTCCATAAAGACCATGCACAGAACTGATTAGGAGAGGGACCATAGAATCATTAATTATCAATTTGGTGCCAGTCTTCTTTTTCATGGTAGATGATCATTCCATTTGGGAAAACCAAAGATTCACCCTGACCCTTGGAGTTTATTATCTACTTTGCTCACACGCAGGTCAAATTCTTCCACAAAAGTCCTGTTTTAACTCAACTTGTTCTTTTAAAAATAGAGCCAAGTCTTAGAAACCTTTTTTTCTTCTATTTTTCTTTTCTGGCTATCAATTGTGAGTTGGCCCGAGGTTTCTTGGAGAAGAATTTAAGATGGCAGGGGCTCCGAGCAGCGTTTCTTTTTCAATCAAGAAGCTATATTTTAAAGTACCAATTTGTAGGTGTGGCATGGAATTCTGGTTTATTAGTAGAAAGAATGCACAGCTCACTTTAGGGTGATTTTTTAAAAGTTTTGTTTAATTTTCTTTCTGATGTATGATTTTTTTTTCTGGAAGAGACATGTTGCAGTTCACCTGCATGGTTGCTGATAAATGACCATCAAATGGCTTGAAGGAACAAAAGGTTTATTTTCTTATGACATTTGAGTTACAGTCTGTCCAGCTTGACAGGAGAGCATGCACCAACACCAGGGCTAAGGGAACCGGCCATACCATCTCTACGTAATGACTGAGAGAGGGACAATCCTTATCTGCCAGACCAATATGTCTGGCCAAGTATACACAAGGATGCCAACTCTCCCAACCAGTTCTCTGTTTTATTCCAGGGCCTAGTCCAACCCACCACAGGCTGGGCCTTCCCCATCGGCTAGAAAATCTCCTGCAGGTTTAACCCAAGTCTCCTGGGCTTAACCCAACCACTAATTCTCCACAAATGTGTCCAGAGTTCAAAACCCTCAACTGTCAAGTTGACACCTGTGCCTAACTATGACACTCCAACCCTTGTCAACTTGACATAAAGACATAACACTTGTAAACTGCCTTCAATTCTTGTCCCCACAGATGTTAAAAGTTATCTTAAAAATATAAATGTACTTCATAGATAAATTAAAATGTTCTCTCATTAAAACTTCAGTTCCAACATTTTAAAAGTTCAAAGTTCTTAACCTTAAGAGTGTATTAAATCAGAATAAGTTAAATACCTTAAAACAAATAAAACATTAAAACAGAAGGATCTTGAACAATAAGAAAACATTCGAAAGATCAAAGTCCAGCAAATCAAATATCACATCCTTTACTTCAGTGTCCATCTTCTGTTGCTCATCACATAGTCACGGTGGCTGAAAGATTCTAGGCATTCTCAGTACCTGTTTGCAGCTCAGTGTAGTAGAGCAAAGTTCCTCTGAACCAGGCTGAATCTCCACTCGAAGCCATCCTCAGCATCTCAAACAACGCTCTGGGTTCACCTCTGTAGCTATAAGCTTCACCTTCTCTTGCAGGAACTCTACGCCTACCACCTGGTGCTTTTGCTGCTCTTCATGAACCCCATAATTATACACCAAAACAGTACCATGTGGGGGATGGTGCCACATTCTGAAGTGAGGTTGAAATGTAACTTGGTCCACTCCAGCCACAGCTATCCCGTTTCGTGTGCTGATGCTGGAAAAGCCTCTTTTAGGCAATCAAACTTCCAAAGGGCAAGAAACAGCTTTAACTTGTGCTTTCGGTCCCTGAAAGAATCTGGGTTTTCAAACCTTGAACTCGCCATACTGTGGTTTTCATGTCTTCCACCATTCAAGTGCAAGTCACTAGTTTTCCTTCACTGATGTTCACTCCTCCAACAATGGCAGCTATTTGGCTGCCTGCCCTTTCCTCATCCGAATCTTCAAGGCTGCCAACACAGCTCTCCTCTATCAAGCAAACCAGTCCATCGTCTTTAACTTCAGTTCTACCAAAGTCCTTGTTCCCTTCCTCACAAACTGGGCCCAAACAATCCATAACTCTCTCTGCACCACTATTATCCAAATGGCCCATCAAATTCTGCAGAACGGTATTTGTAATCCACAAAGTCAAAAATCTTCAAATATATCAAACTTTGTCCAGCAAAACCATTCAAAAGCCACAAAACCCACATAGTCAGATTTATCAGCAACACCCCATTTCCCGGGTACCAAATTCTGTTGCAGTTTGCCTGCATAGTTGTTGATAAATGACCATTGAACGGCTTAAAGGAACAAGGGGTTTATTTTCTTATGATAATCCGGTTACAGTCTGTCTAGCTTGACGGGAGAGCACGCACCAACACCAGGGCCGAGGAAACTGGCCACACCATCTCTACATAATGGCCGAGAGAAGGACAATCCTTACTTGCCAGACCAGTATGTTTGGCCAAGTGTACACAAGGATGCCAACTCTCTCAACCAGCTGTCTGTATTTTATTCCAGGGCCTAGTCCCACCCACCCAGGCCTTCCCCATTAGCCAGACAATCTCCTGCAGGTTTGCTCTGGGCTTAACCCAAGCATTAATTCTCCATAAATGTGCCCAGCGCTCAAAACCCTGAATTGTCAAGTTGATACCTGTGCCTAACTATGACAAGACATCTGTTCATTTTACATAGAACATCAATGATTGGCATAAGAAATGTTGCCATTTAAGTCTACCTTAGCAAACCAGTGACTGACTAAGATTCC
This sequence comes from Typhlomys cinereus, assembly GCA_023101885.1. Classification (NCBI taxonomy): domain Eukaryota; kingdom Metazoa; phylum Chordata; class Mammalia; order Rodentia; family Platacanthomyidae; genus Typhlomys; species Typhlomys cinereus. The sequence goes on from JALPQD010000043.1 coordinate 8,256,525, forward strand.
TTGTAGGACCATGAGTGATGAAGACAGTTGTGCTCTCGTGGGTGATGGCTTGTACCAGTGGCACCTCTGGCTGATCCATGCAAGTGTCTCTCCTTCCCCAGTAATTCTTCCCAATCCTGGGGAGAGGTTTCAAGAGTCTTGTAAGTTTCCTGAGCTTCCTGGAAGTCCTGTGACCCTTCCTCCTCTGACCAGGAGAAAATGTTCCAGCTGGGAGGAGAGAGCTATAATAAGCAACACCTGTAAATTCCATTTTCTCTCGTACTCAGTATTTCCCCTTCAGACTGAACATATACTCTAGTAACTACCTGAGAGAGAAAACAATAGTATTAATAGTCTGAAGATCTAGATTGTCAGAAAAACGTATTTTTTACTTTCATAGTTGAATGAAAGTTGAACTGAGCATGGAACCGCAGGATGGAAATATTTGCTTCGTTGTCTCCAAACGTACGGTATTTCTAGTGTCACGTCTATTTTCATTGTAATCATTGTCACTTTTGTTATTATAAACACACGAGCTTTTCTCCAGGACTTTGAAGTTTTACAATGATAGTGCTGTGCTCCCATTTGGCATAATAATCTTGAAAAAAAAAAACCCTTTAATTCTAAGATTTTTTCTATCTATCACTTTTTTTGTCTACTTTTCAGAAAGTTATTTTTATATAACTGTTTTTACTCAAAGTATTTGAGCTTCCCAGCACAGAAGTGTATAGATTCCAAGGATTAGGAAACTAGCACATGGGCCACGAAGAGCTACTTTGGAGAGTGGCAAGTCCCCATTCTTCACCCATCACTTCGTGAATGTCCCACCAGCCCCTGAGTGCAGTATATCTTCCATCTTATTATGGCTATATGTCTGTCATAAGGTTTAACCAGTGTTTTCATATGCAACTGAGAGAAGAGTTTTCTTATACCTTCACTACTTAGCTATCTGTTGCAGGTTTTATTATTATTATTATTAATTATTATTATTATTATTACTACTACTACTACTGTGAGATGACATTCATACAAAACTTAGGGGAGAACAGAACTTTTATTTGGCCTACATTTCCAGAAGGCATATAGTCACTATGGCGGGAATCACATAGTAGAAGGTGTATCTGGAGTCAGAAGTTGGAGGCTGGTTCAGTTACCACAGTCATCAGGAAAGACAAGAGTAAAACAGGATCAAAGTACCAAACCGCCCCCTGTGACCTGCCTTCCTCCCACAAAGCTCCACCTCCTAAAGATGCCAGGACCTTCCCAAACAACACCAGCAAAGGATGCAAACACATGCGCCCGTGGGGGGCAGTTCACATTCAAATCATGACACCATCTTTTCCAGAGCCTTTCTTGACTTTATGCTCAGATTTAGAGAAAGAGCTCAGTTCTCAGCCGTGCGGATGAAAGAATGGAGACTGGAAGCTTCAGAAGGCATCTCTTTGAGCTCTCAGCTGATCTTGACACCAGTTTGACATCTGTCAATCATTTTCATGCTTCATTTGAAGAGAAAGTTGGGAAGGAGTGGTGTGGTGGTCTTTTTTTAGCCCTGCAAAGAGAGGGGGCAACTTCCATCCTGCCTACTGGTCCTGCCCCCCCCCACCTAAACTTACCTTCCTAGCCGGCTTCACCCCAATCACGTTTCTTTTAAGCGTGAAAGATGAGGTGCTGTGATAACATCCCCCAGACTCGGTCTACTTGACATCACGATCGCTTTCCAAACAGCCTCCAGACGTCCTGTCAATGAGTTCTGCGACGCGGGTGTCACCTCCGGATGGCCTTATTTGCTTTCTGCTTTAAGCAGAAAAATTGGATTTAGAGAGCTTTTCCTAATCTAGATCTCTGCAATATACAATAAACTTCTTACCTCCGCTGCCATCAGCATTTCTCCGGCTGCCTTTACCTTTCATGTTCAAAGAAGGAAGGCGGGTTCCCCTTTCTTTCTCCTCCTATTCATGCACTGACGTGGGACAATGAGCCCCTAGGATTAGTGACATCCTGGCAGGAGTGAGAGAGGCCGGAACAAATCGAGGATTGCCCTCCATACACGAGCCTCACGCCAGCCTGATTAGCTCTCAGACTCGACTCTGTTTGGAACCTTTTCTGATAACGAAATAAAAAGCGGGACCCAAAGCTCCCCCCGATAGGATAACATGGGTTACAACCCAGCAGCAATGTTTTCAAAAAAGAGGCCAAAGTCAGCTATTCCTTATTGCTGGTAAAAAAAAAAAATGAATATTTGCAGGCCTCCCCGCATACCCCACTGAACCATCACCTGTAGGGGACACGACCCCATCTGCATTGAGGTGAGTTTGTGCATTGTGAGAATCGTGGAGGAAAAAATTTACCATGTTTATCACTTCTTTCATTTTATGGTCCCACGGAGAGACAGGAACCTTTTCATCTGGAAAGTGTTCCGGGGGACAGTGAGGGATGCAACACAGGTTCAAGCAGGCATAGAGTACGTTTCTATGAGAGTTCACTGGCTCTTGGAGCCTCAAGGATGGAGCCAGGCCCCCTGCCTCGGTTTCCCAATTTGTCATGCTCGCTTCACAGGCATGGGGGAAAAGAAGCATGGAAATCTCCTGGCCTGTGGAGAGCTCTTGATGAACATTTCCCATTGGGGTTTCTCATCAGAACCTAAGTTTAAGAAGATTTTTATGTATGGAGCAACTTCTCTCTATACAACCGTAATCTGTTCCTCCAACAGAGGCATATGCTGCTGCCAGCCAGAGTCCGTCCTGGAGAGCCACAGGCTCCTCCCTTCACCCAAGTGGAAGAAGCTCAGATTTCAACCTGACCATTGTTATCTAAGTTTTCAGATACTTTTTTTTCTGGGGTGGGGAGGGGATGGAGTGGGCCAGTTGCTCAGTGGACAAGGCATCTGCACCCACAAGCATCAGGACCCAAATTTGGATCCTCAGAACCCACCGGGTAGGTGTGGCAGCTGTCCTGTAAATCCCACACTGAGGACAAACTGGCAGGCTAGCCTAGCTTATTGGGAGCTCTGGGTTCAATGTAGAGATCCTGCCTTAGAAATAGAAGACAGAGAATGGCCAGAGGAGGCACCTAATGCCAACCTCAGGCCTCCAAATGCATGCAGCACATGTGCACCTGCACACACATGCACACCCACATACATGGATACACACACACACATACACATATCATAGTAAATGAATGAAGCATTCAGTATAGCAACAAGAAGAAGAAAATTAAAGCAGAATTTCGGATTCCCATTACTAAAAACTTTCATCAGTTTCTACAGGACATCAAAACACTAGCTGACCCATGATGAGTTTTTGGTCACCATTACCTAAGAAGGGTCACCTGTCTCCCAAGTTCCCTCCTTATGAGCCAGTTCAAAGGTTTTGAATTGCACGAGACATAACCATTTGAAGACATTCAGGGGAGGGGGGATTTACTGGTCTCTCTCATTCACAGAGCTTTCTGGGTTCTGGGGGCTCATGCTTCCCTTTAGCCAGGTCCTTGCTTAAGAGTTGGTTTCACTTAGACTATGGGGGGAGCCAGGGGTCTGGCTTCCCCAGCAGAGTGGAATCTGTAATACTAGAGACCTGGTTCCCATGGGTGTGTAAATGCTCCAAGCATTCCCAAAGGGGGTCCTGGAGAAGATTGTAGAGGAGCTAAAATTTGCATTTCTTAGCCCTTGCAGTAGCAGCAGCAGCAGCGGCAGCAGCAGCAGCAGCAGTTCTGCACGAAAGTCACTGTGTGTTTTCAGGCATCCTGTGTCAGTGTTTGTGAAAGCTGCTTCTGTAAAACACTGAGCAATGCTTGAAAGGTATAGGATCGCCCAACATCTGCAACCGTGAGCGTTGACTTAGTAAACTAAAAGTTCTGTCAGAGAAGTTAAAAGCCTGCGCTGAGCGTTTGCAGCTGGAGTAAGTCAAGTGCAGAGTGTAGGGCCCTCGGTCAGGAGCAGGCACCCAGCAACACTGCCTCCTAACTCCAGGACGGCGGAGTCTAGTGCAACAGCGCAAGAGAAGGAGCTAACGCCTTCTCCCATGCCAATATGCAGAATTAGAAGGCTACAGGGTCGGAGGGAGACTCAACGGGATCTGAGTTCAAATCCCCAGCTCTTGTAAAGTCAGGGGAGGGAGCCCAGCTGCCACCCCAACATTCTTTCTTGGAGATGTGGGATACGGAGGCATCCTGTAGAGGTTCACGGTGCTGGTGTATATATAGAAAAGCAACTGAGAGACCCAAGGTGGAAAACAAGGGCCAGCACCTGACTTTGTCCTCTGACCTCCACGTGTGCCTTGCCACGTGCTCACCTGCCCTCACACATGTGCCCGCGTGCACACGCGCGCGCACACACGCACGCACACCTCCTTTCTTTCAAAAAACCAGCTATGCATTACCAAAAAAAGCTTAAAAGATAATATTAAATAAGTCTTTGTAAAGCACCGTGCTTCTCTCTCAGTGTCTGTCTCTCCCTCTCTCTTTCCCTCTCTCCTTTCCTTTTCTTCCTTGTGAAATATTACCACTTCCCACGTTCTTCAAGATACCTCATCTCACCCAAATGTGTAGTCAGAGTTGTGATTCTAACCAACTTTCACTGATTCTGGCTCATGCCCGTACATAGTAGAAAAATCCAAAATGCTTGGACAGGAAGCAGTTTTAAAACTGGGGCTAAAATGATAGAGTTTTAAGTGGGAGCTAAGAGAAATCTGGGGCGGAAGGCATTTCCAGCAGAGGTTTCTTAATAGATTCAACTCTGAACACTACAAAATGACGAATGAGTAATACTGTGCTGTTTAGAAACTGGCAAGCGAATAAAACCCCAAACCTTTCCACTGTCCACTCCAGGGAGTGAGTCTTCTAACTGTTAACGCTCGTAGACTGGGCTGTACCACTAAGCAAGGATGGATGGGACTCGGGAAGGAGAGACTAGGTGACGGTCGGCACTGGTAGCTGACACTTACCATCTGTCGGTCTCCATGAAAGTGATTTAAGTTCTCTGTGCCTCGGTTTCTCATTTGAAAACACAGTGCTGTTTGGAAGATGTGACGTTATATGCATGGGGGGACTTTCCATCAAGACTGTCACTGGATACATAATGCATGTCAGCTGATTATTCTGACCTGACCAGCTTTTTAGCTGTTGTGACAAGCTAATCTTGTGTTTGTGTGTGCGTGTGTGCGCGTGTGTGCATGTAGGGGTCAGAGGACAACCTTGGGTGCTGCTCTTTACCTCGGCCATGCAAGCCAGGCTGGATGGTTGACTCTAAAGTTTCTGGAGAGTCTTTGGTCTCCTCCTCCAGTTCCTATAAGCTCCCAGATGCTTCCATTGTGTCTGACATTTACATGGATTCTGGGGATCTGAACTCTAGTCCCCACACTTGAGCCGCAAGCACGTTACCCACTAACTGAGCCATCTCGCCAGCCCTGAGCTCTTACTTTCTGAGTATTCTACCGAACAGTGCACGTGCGTTATTTAATCATTGCTCCAACTCGGTGAAGTGGGTTCTTGCATCTCCATGTTCATCAAGGGTGAAAGACAGGGCCCCCAGGGGCTGATGGTAGAGTTCTGACGAGGCTGAGAAATTTCAGTTTGATTTGCTGTGGCCAGGAGGTCAATACCACGGCTCACAGGTGGGTGAAATATTTGGAACAGAAGCGTTCTGTCAAAACATTGCCAAGTTATCACAAGGAAAATGATCCCCAAACTCTTGGGTTCCGCTCTTCCTAAAGGTCTGTAGATGCCAACTTAAAGTCTATGGCTTCATTTTATGGCTTTTTAAAAGCTCTTTTAACCAGCCAGCCCATGAATATATTTGACTTTTTCAGGTCTTGTGTACCAAGGTATACATACAAGTTCCCTTTGAGAAATCACCCCAGTCTTCGGTGACACAAAGTCACTGCCTTTCACAGAGCACTGGGCAGGGCGTGTAAGTATCAGATTAGCAGATCCGTTGCACGTGTGCTACCGTGGAGTGTTGGGCTTGGGACAAGCCCTCTCCTCCCCTTCCCCTCCTCTTCCTATCCTCTCCTATCCCCTCTCCTCCCCTCCTCTCTCTTCTCTTCCTTCCCCTTCTCTCCCCTCCTTTCTACTTTTCCTCCTCTCCCCCTTTTCTCCCATCTTCTTGCCTATCTCCTCCTCCCCTTCATCCTGTCCTTTTCCATCCCTCTTTTTCTCCCCCTTCCCTTTCCTCCCTCTACGTCTTGATGCTTTAATCACACTCTTATTATTTTGGCCCACAGACCTGCCTCTTTACAAAAGAGAGGAAGAGGATGAGTAATGGAGGAAGAGGAAGATGGGAAAGAGAGGGAAGGTGGGAAAGGGAAGAGGCAAAAGGGAGAAGGAGATGGAAGGAAAGGAGAGGAAGGGAAGAAGAGAGGGTGAGGACAGAGAGGAGGGAGGGAGGGGGGAGATGGGAGAGAGAAAAAAGAAAGGGAAATGGGGGTTCAGAGCATGCGGACGGGGTGGAGGACGCTCTGGAGCCAGGCACACTGGCCACAGTTAGTGGAGGTGCAGCTGTCTCCACCTGCTGATTCTGACCACGCAGAGCTGTTCTTCAGGCACTCAGCACGCGCTGCCATTCTGAGAAATTTCTAGAACTGCAGCCCTAGACTAGGGACCTTGTTGGAGGAACTGGTTCAGTCTTATCTGACTGTTTGCCATATTTCCCTTCACGGTAATCATTCAAAGGACCCACCTTTGCCAACATAGAACCAGACCTTATTCTCAGAAGGCAGGCAGAGCCTGAAGATTCATCCAAAGCAGATTTTTAAAAAATTATTTTATTTTTTGAACTTTATTGTGTGTGTGTGTGTGTGTGTGTGTGTGTGTGTGTGTGTGTGTGTATCAGAGGGCACTGTGTGTCCTGTGGAGGACCAAGGGTGACTTTGGGAATCATCCTGGTTTGCTTCTACCTCCTTCTTGCTTTGCTCTGGGATTTCCCAGGCTCTGTTCACCAGGGCCTGAAATCAGGCTGCTGCCATTTCTGCCCGGCTGTTTTTTTTTTTTTACCCCCATGGGATCTGGAATCTGAACTCATGACCTTCTGCTTCTTACAAGACAGAGTCTTAACCCCTGGCCATCTCTCTAATTCCCAAACAGATTTTTATTCCAGAATTTATTTCCAACATGGGTCCTAATAAACTTGGATTCATTTGACAAAGGGGATGGTTTGTTCCGGGTAACCACCTTTGATATTAATGGAGGCCGGGGGTCTCTACAGGAAGCAGGAAGTGGGGCGCTGTAGAGATACAAGCAGCCCTTCACCCTGGCAGAGGAACTGGCCCCCCCAAGGTACCCCAGGCTGACAAAGCTATTTCAATGCTGATTTACTGGGTTTAAACCTTGACCTCAATCTTCCCCCCAACCCCACTCCGACGTTCTTCAGTGGCCTTTAATTCCTGAGTGCATATTTTAACCTAAATTAAATTTCCATCTTTTCCACCTCTACAAAACAGCGCGGGTTCGCCTTCCCTGTCAATCATGTCCCGGTTTTTCTGGGACTCCCCGCTCTCCCCTCTCTGGTATCCAAGTCAACCCCAGGCAATCATCTGTAAGCGACTTGGTAGAGCTCTGGGAAGCCAATGACTCAGGTGTCCCCTCAGGGAACAGACCGATAAGTAAAATCAAATTACATGCCTTTGGATGAAAACGTGATTTTTCTCTCTTTCTCGCTCTGTCTCTGTTCCTTTCCCTCTCTCTTTCTGTGTGTGTGTGTGTGTGTGTGTGTGAATGTGTGTGTCTGTATGAGTGTGTGTGGATGTATATGTGTATACACGTATGTGCATATTCACATATACAGGTTCTTAAACATGCTAACGATCGTATGTCTGGAGGCCAGAGAATAACTGCAGTGCCATCCACCTTGCTCATGGGCCAGGAGCTGCCCACCCTTGATAGTCCAGCTGCTCAGCAACTCCCAGGGACCCTCCTGTCTCTGCCGCCCAGCACAGAGTTACAAGAACCCACACCCTGTAGCAGTTACTGTACTAGTTACGCTTCTCCGCTGCTATGAGCTAGCACTCAAAAGCAAGCAACTTAAGGGAGACACAGTCCTTCAAGGTAGAAGTGGCACGGCTGGCTGGCAGGAGCCGGAGGCGGCCTAAGTTACTGCAGGCATCATGGAGGCCGAGAGCAGCTACTGCCAGCTCAAGGGCAGACTCACTCACTGCAGCAGGGCGGGGCCAACCCACCTCCAGGCCCACCCCTGTGACCGCCTCCCTCCAGCAAGGCTCCACCTCCTAAAGGTGCCATGACCTGCCCAGACTAAAGATTCAAACACAGGAATCTGTGGGGGACCACACACATTTCACAGCATGACGACACCACCGTCTTTTTTTTTGTAATGATTTCTGGACGAGCTAACTTAGGTCCTCGCTTGTACTGCAAACATTTTTCCACCAAGCCATCTCCCCAGCTCCCCCAAAATGTGATTTCAATGAGGCTGCACCCAGAGGCGTGGGGTCACCACCCTGGGATGGTGAAGCATTCTTTCTCTCTGCGGGTGGGGTAGCTCCTGGGGCCGTTCTGCCTTGTGGCTTCCACTCTCCTTAGGCAGTACGGATCCCCCCCCCCTCGTTTGACGGACAGGACACCCAGGAAGTAGAGGGCAGTTATTGACATGCACCCTGCAGCTTGCGTAGTGGGCCAGGCCACAGGGTGTTCAATGAGTGGGAAAGTGAACCCAGCTTCTACTCCTGGGGCGATGACTTCATTCATTTCTCTCCATTCAAATGCAGCTCCGCCTTCTCCAGCTCCTTGCCCCAGGAGATCAGAGAAGCGGCCTTTTGAGAAGGAAGACACACCGTGGAGCGGCTGTTGTGAGCCAACCCTTAAGGGGCCATTTTCTGGCTGCTATAACATCGCCACAATGCTCGCTTGCACTCCGCACCTTTCTTTTCTTTCGTAGACTCCAGAAATTACCGCTGGTGCCTTGGGCGCCGTGGTGGGCTGCAGAACAGAGAGGAGAGCCCCCGACCCTGAGAGGCCTCATTGTGCTGTCATTCTTGGAGCACTTGGGTTCTGAATGGCTTTGGTGAATAAGCCAGCCTGGGGCGGGTGGCTAAGCAGGGTACCAAAGAGAGACGCTGCAGTATTGTTTCTGGAAATCTCTGAGGACCGAGCAAACTGCTTATGAGACAGACCCGGGAAAAGACCAGCCCGACCTCTAACTTACACAGACAAAACCCCCACTTCTCAGAGGGCCCAGAGGTGACAGGGAACCCTTTCACACTGGACAAGGAGTGTGGATCAGAATGAATTGCTCCGTGACTTTTTTTTTAAAACAGATTCCTACAGAACTCTAAGCTGGGGGCAGGTTATGGCAGGTCTCTGGTGAGGGGGAGGCGGGGTCATAGAACAATGATGTGTTTCTCTGTTATTAAAAAAGGAATTTGGGCTGGGGCAATGGCTCAGGGGTTAAAGGGCTTTGCCTTGAAAAAAAAGGACCTGAGTTCAAATTCTCAGAGCAAAGTAATAAGGAGGCAAAACAATCCAGGATGATTCTCAGTGCCATCCTTGGGCCTACAAAGGCACACACCCTCAAGTGTCTTTAGGTACACGCACACACACACAAACAAGCGTTTCCTTCTACAAACAAGTAGCGCTCACACGGCTCATGAGAATTCAGGAATCTTGGTTCAGGGCAGATGGCTACTGGGTATGTAAAAAGTTGGGTGTGGTTGCTAGCGCCTGTAACCCAGTTCTGGGTGAAGAAGGGGGGCAGAGACAGGAGGCTCGCTGAGGCCTGAGGGCTGCCAGCCTGGGCCCAGGTTCAGTGAGACACCCTGTCTCGAGGGGATAAGGTGGACAGAACTACAGCAGGCCGTTCCTCCTGTATGCACATGGGCGCACACGTGTGTGCGAATACAGTGTACACACACACTCACATGCACACACAGACATACATACACACACACTCACACACTCACATGCACACACAGACATACACACAGACACACTCACATGCACACACAGACATACATACACACACTCACATGCACACACAGACATACACACAGACACACTCACATGCACACACAGACATACATACACACACACTCACATGCACACACAGACATACACACACACACTCACATGCACACACAGACATACACACACACACTCACATGCACACACAGACATACACACACACACACTCACATGCACACACAGACATACACACAGACACACTCACATGCACACACAGACATACATACACACACACTCACATGCACACACAGACATACACACAGACACACTCACATGCACACACAGACATACACACACACATGCACACACAGACATACATACACACCACTCACATGCACACACAGACATACATACACACACCCACACACTCACATGCACACACAGACATCCACAGACACACTCACATGCACACACAGACATACACACAGACACACTCACATGCACACACAACATCATACACACACACTCACATGCACACACAGATACACACAGACACACACTCACATGCACACACAAACATACATACACACACACACACTCACATGCACACACAGACATACATACACACACACACTCACATGCACACACAGACATACATACACACACACACACTCACATGCACACACAGACATACATACACACACACACACTCACATGCACACACAGACATACACACACACTCACATGCACACACAGACATACACACACACACACACTCACATGCACACACAGACATACACACACACACTCACACACTCACATGCACACACAGACATACATACACACACACACACACACTCACATGCACACACAGATGTCTTCAACGGAACTCTTCTCCCATGCATTTCTTTGGCATCTTGGAGGGCAGAGTGTGGGCATACAGAGCCCCTGGCCTGCATTGGAACTGCTTCCACCTGGCAGCCTTGTGCTGCCCTCAGCTCTCATTGGCAACCGGAGTTAACGCCGGCAGAAAGCCCCACCCTCAGGGGCGGAGTCCTGGACTGCATAAAAAGGAGAAGCCAAGCCGAGCCCAGCCTGTACCTCACTCTCCGCTTCCTGACTGTGGGTGCCTCGTGACCAGCTGCCTCATGCTCCGGCTCTCTCCGCCGTGAGGGGCCGCACCCTAAACTGTGGGCCACAATGACTGCGTCCTTAAGTTGTCCTTGTCAGACACTTGTCACCCACAGCAAGGAGAAGAAAGAGTCTGGTGGCCGCAGCACCTGGCGTCCACAAAGGGGAAAGTAGGCGGCAGCTGGCAGTGCACTGCACACAGCGAGACCACAGAACCTCCTCATCCGATGGCCTGTGTTCGATGACTTGGTCCACCCGCAGGCTGATGACAATGTTCTGAGTGGGCTAAACGGCTGCTCAACCGTGATGCCTGGGAAGCATTGATACGAACACAGGACCCACACAGCTGGAGAAACGAGGGGTATATTTCAGCTACCAGTTCTCAGTCACAGCTCACAGCGCGGCAGGAGAGTCCCAGCATCAGGAGCAGGGGGTGGGGGAGACTGGCCATACCAAGTCCACACAAAGAGTGAGAGAGGGGCAGACTTTCTTGATTGTGCGTCTTTGTCTTCCCATATGCCAGAGCACCGAAGCAGCTCTTGTCTTATCCGCCCAGGAAGAAGTTCCATCTACTTTGGGCTAGTTTTTCCTACGTCCATTACATATCCCCCAAAGGCTGGCTGGGGTCTTGCTCTAGCAGAATGATTCAGCACAAATGTGCTCAAAGGCTCAGCCATAAATGGTCAAGTTGACATCGGAAGTAACAAGACAGGTTGAGTAGACGAAATACATTTTATCTTCCTCCTCCCTCCTCCCTTCCTCCCTCCCTCCCCTCCCTTCCTCCTCCCTCCCTCCCTCCTTCCTTCTTTCCTTCCTTCCTTCCTTCCTCCTCCCTCTCACCCTTTCTTCTCTCTCCCCACTTTTCCCCCTCCCCCTCCCCTTCCTCCCCACCCTCTCTCTCTCTCTTCTTTCTTCCTTTTTGCACATGTATGCATGTGTGTATGTGTGTACTTGTGTGTGCCTGTGGAATTCCAAGCTGTTGCTGACATGCCTGCCCAACGTTTTTACATGGAGACCGGGAATCTGAACTCAGGTCCTTTTGCATTGGAGGCAAAGGCCTTAATCCTGAGCATCTCCCAGCCCTTGGGATTTCTAGAATGGCAGAACAGTACAGAGGCAGGGACGAGGATCAGGAGGGATGGATATGTGGGGACGTCAGAGCACGAGCAGTTTCCAGTGTCAGCCACGGAGGCGTCTGTTCTCTTGAACACAACTGCTTTCTGTGGCCTTCCAAGGAGCGCTCGCCTGCAGCACTCCCTCCACTCTGCTCATAGCTGTGAGCGGCCAATCTGCAGAAACAGAACCCAGAGAGCCGGCAGAAGACCTGCGTCCAGGTCAAGACCTGCTGCCTGTGAGCGGTGCGAGGGACAGACCAGTCCTGGCCCCTCGGACCAGCGTCTCGTGGCTGGGCTCCCGGGATGGGCCGTCAGCATCGCTTATGAGACAACTCGTGATAATCCAGTCTGCCTGCAGAGTTTAGCTTTGCTTTTCTCTTTTCTTTTCTTTTCTGTCCCCTCCCCTCCCTTCCCCTCTTCTCCCCTCCCCTCCCTTCTTCTCCCCTCCCCTTCCCCTTTCCTTTCCCCTTTTTTTCCTTTCCCTTTTCTTTTCTTTTCCCTCCCCCTTCCTCCTTCCCTCCCTCCCCTCCCCTCTCCTCCCCTCTCCTTTCTTCCCCTCCTCTCTCCCCCCTTCTCCTCCCCTCTTCTCCCCTCCCCTCCTCTCCTTTCTTTCTTTTCTCATCTACCAAGATTCAAAACAGGCATATCCTAGGACATTTTCTGACAGTTTCAACAAGCAAATCTCCCTGCCATCTGGGACGCAGAGATTTGAAACTGAGCTGCTCTTGTCACAATGTAAAGACAGGAATTGGGGGGGGTTTGGAGCCCCATCTCAGGCAGAGCACTGGCCCAGCCTGGACAAGGTGCTGGTTCCACCCCAGCACCCCAGGGAAAAACAGGCAACTCTACAAAAGGAAATGATTGTAAGCAAAGCCAAGGCCATTGCTACCAGGTCATCCTGTTGTCGCCTGACTAGCCTTGAATCATCCCAGCTGATTGCAGAGGGGGGACCAAGTGGCATCGTAGTGTGGCGTTTTCTCTCTCCCTTAGCCTCAGCCAGCATCTGGATGGCACAGCAGAGGTGGAGTCTTAGTGCCAGTGGGAGTCGGACCCCTAGTGGAAGATGGAGAGATATTCCCTTTCCTGGTGACCCCTGACCCCCGGGCCAGGGCGCTGTCTGCAGCCGTTGGTTGAGAGAATGCTATCAGTTTGTCCACTGACGGACAGTGGGGTCAGACAGGGCTCGGAGTGCTGGGACTCCCAGAGCCCAGGCTGTCAGGCTTGGTGTGGGGACCAGGGGAGTGAGGGAGACCGGGTCTGGGATTAAGCCAAGCGACCTGGGGATTAGGGGCGCGCATTAGAGGAGCCGGCCGCTTTTCCCTCTATGCAGGCTGGAACTTTTCTAAGCTCCTTAAACTCAAGGGGAAGCTGCAGGCTGCGTATCAGTGTGCCCGAGGGGATGTGGGGCTTAGGGGGGGCTTAGCGCTAGTCCAGAGCTTTAGCTTCTGTTGAGACCACATGGCCGCCTCACTCCCCAGATACAGTTCGTACAAAAGCCCAGAGAAGGAATTTACATAAAAAAGAGAACTGTAAGATTCTGTTAGGTTCTTTATATGTATATATGATCCATTAAAAAAAACCTTGCAGAAAAATGAATTTTCTTATTTCCAGATTGAGTACCCTCAATCTAGGACCAGGTGGAAAGTTTAGAAGAGGCACTAAAAGCATACTGGACACACACATTCATACATGTGCACACACATGCATGTACACATGCATACAAAGTCACGTATGCACATAGCTACATAGGTACATGCATGCACATGCACACAAAGTATCTGAAAATCAGCTTATTCTTGGGCTTATTAAAATATTCTAAAAATCCTTACTTGGAGGCTGGCTCTCTATAAACCAGGGCTGTGGCTGGCAAGTGGCATTGTATGAAAACCCTCTCCTCAGCGACTGCCCGAGATCAAGTGGCTACTGAGCCACAGAGACAGAGAAAAATATCTCCTTTCCCGATTTCATGTTGCTGAAATTTGGGCACAAAAAGTACTGCAGATCCACGGAATGTTCTAGAAGTTTATCTTTGGGTTTAAGTGTTCTTCTCTTAACTGCTTAGGAGGTAGGTTGTCCATTAGGCCAATCCTTCCCCATGGAGCTTTTTCTAATTTGACCCCTTTATTTCCCCAGTTCCAGAATATGTAATTAGCATTGATATACTTAGAAGTTGGCAGAATCGCCACATTGGTTTCCTTGACCTTTGGGGTGAGGGCTGGTATGGTTGGGAAACCAAAATGGAAGCCTTTAGAATTGCCTCTGCCAGGGAAAATAATAAGTCAGAAACAGTATCGCATCCTTGGAGAAATTAACACTATCATTAAGGACTTGAACGATACAGGGATGGTTGTTCCTACCACCTCACCCTTTAACTCTTTCATGGACCATGGCCAGTGATTTGGCTGGATGGTCAGGGACTTGGAGGGAACATAATTGGAAAATTGGTGAGGAAGACATCTGGGGAAGAAGCATGTGGATAGATCTCTCCCAATTGGGCAAAGGACACAAAGATATTTGTGTCCCATGTAAATGCTCATCAAAAGATGACATCGGCAGAGGAAACATTCAATAATCAGGTGGATAAGATGACCCATTGTGTGGACAGTCAGCCTCTTTCCCCAGCCATTCCTGTCATTGCCCAATGGGCCCATGAACAGAGTGGACATGGTGGCAGAGATGGAGGTTATGCATGGGCTCAACAACATGGACTTCCACTCACCAAGGCTGACCTGGCTACAGCTGCTGCTGAGCGCCAAATCTGCCAGCAGCAGAGACCAACGTTGAGTCCCCGATATGGAGCCATTCCTCGGGGTGACTCACCAGCAACATGGTGGCAGGTTAATTACATTGGACCACTTCCAAGATGGAAAGGACAGTGCTTTGTCCTTACCAGAATAGATACTTATTCTGGATATGGTTTTGGCTTTCCTATACATAATGCTTCTGCCAAGATTACCATCTGTGGATTCACAGAATGTCTTGTCCACCATCATGGTATTCCACAGAGCGTTGCTTCTGACCAGGGAACTCATTTCACAGCTAAAGAAGTACAGCGGTGGGCTCATGACCATGATCTGGGCTGACCACTCCCTAAAGTGGTATATTCCTAGGGAGGAACCTGATTCCCAAGATCTCTTTCTCCCTCTCGTCCCTGGTAGCTCTGGAGCCTGTCCTGATAAAAGGTACACCTTTCCCTTCACTTCCAGTCCCAGGATGTTTCTCCCTCCCCACCGCCCCCGCTCATCTACATCATGATTCTTTGTGCCTTTCCTGAGTTGTAATCTTGGGTCTGACTTGACACTGTCAATACAAGAACATAGCTCCCACCTCAACGAGAACAAGGGTGTATTCTAGAGCCACATATGAGTGACCATAGTCGGACAACACAGATCCAGGTGACCCCAGATTCCATGTTCCCACATGGCAGTAACTCGTTCCTAAAGGCTTTACAGTAACAGAGCAGAGAAAGCTGTCAATCAACATGCTTTTCAGTTGCATGGTGTAGGCAGGTTTCTGTTGATGGAAGTCCCAGTTTGGGGGTCTCAAATGTTACCCGTGACTTCCTTAGCCTTTGGGCTGGTGGAGGCTAAGCGATCTCTCTGTGCACCCTGAAAAGGATTTCACCTCATTGTCACAAGGATGTCAGGCTGATTGCAGAGGTGGACGATGGACTAAAGATGGCCTGAGATTATTTAGCTGCCAACCTTGAAATACTCCAATTCTCCGCAGTTGTAGACATTGTAATCCATCAGCCTTGCTGCATGTCTAACCAGGTGCAGCTTTTCAACCTTTTTTCCCCTGGGAACTTGGTTTTGCTCCCCCCCCCCAACCTATGACCTAGGGACCCCACCCATGTCTCAACATGGCTGGGTTGGGCAGAAATGAGCACGTCCCTGACTGTGTTCCCTACCTCCCCCCCACCCCGCCTCCACGCCTACATTCACAATTTGGCAGTCTTTGAGATTTAATCAGAGAGTTCATTGAGCAATCCAGGTGTATACCCACCTGATTTGAATCTCTGCTTTCCTTTAATGAAGGTCGTCACGTGACCCAGGTTTTCTGGGGCAGTCCTGATTTCAGATATTCTGTCTCATTGGCCTCATAAAAAAAGATATTAAGAGTATCGAGAATCTTGGTATGTGGGGATAAAATCGTGGGATGTGGAGATAGAACATCTCTAGATGGCCTCAGGTAGAGAGAGAGAGAGAGAGAGAGAGAGAGAGGAGAGGAGGAGAAAAGGAGAAGAAAGAGGAAAGCAGGTGAGAAATGAAGAAGAGAGAGAAAAGAGGGAGAAAGGGAGAGAGAGAAAGGAAAGAGAGGGGGAGAAAAAAGGGAGGGGAGGGAAAGAATGAGAGACTGTGTATATATATCCCTCCCTATAACACGGTCCACCTTTGCCTCAGGATGTGTTGGTACTTTTGGTGACCTGGGTGAGCCTGAGATAAAAACCAAAAACACCTCATGATCTGCAAGCATCTTTTTTTTTTTTTTTTTTTTGCGCATCAAACATGAAGGACGCAGGGGTCTCTGTTTCTCCCGTGTCCAAGGCCATGTTTGTCAGCACAGCCGCAGTCCCATGACTGCCGTGAAATTTGCAAGAGCTGTCTCTCCATGTCCTGTCTGTCTCGTGGCCAACCGGTATCTGGTCCCCCTAGCAAATGCCTCTCCCTGGCTTTGCCTAGACCCTGGCTGCCTTTCTCATGCCTGGTGGAATTTAGGAGAACCTTCTAGAAGGCTGGACCTTGCAGGAGGCCCAGCTAAGCTCCGCACTCCAAACACAGCCTGGTCTCTTCTGTTCTCTTAGGAAGAGGGTGTTTTTCCCACAATGTTCCCCACACTGTGGAAGATGGGGTGTGGGAGAGCATCCAAGCGAAGATATTGGGGATGAGGTTACCTGGCACAGGGCCGGTCCCCACCCTAAGTTCTGGGGTCCACTGGGTCTCTGGGTTGAGGTGACTTTCTTGTCTCACGGTGCGACACTAAGGTTTCTGCGAGGCTCTGTAGAGAGGCCTCCAGCATTTCCCAAGTAGGTTCGGTCCAGGACGGACCTTCCCGTGGCAAGCTGGAAGTCAGAGTCCTGCCTGGCTGCAGAGTCAAGTCCTGACATTCAGCTGTGTATAGGTGGTCATCTAGTCTTGATTTCTTCTTCAGGAAAACTCAGAAATGACAGCTGGCCGAGAGTGGATTGTCTGGTGACACTTAGGTTTTGTTTGTTTGTTTGTTTTGTTTTAAAAAGAGGTTTTTCTGAGAGGACAAATTCACTCAGCTGGCATCTTTTAGAATAAAGATTAAGCAGGCTGCGCGTGTAGCTCAACGGGAGAGGCTGAGTCTGCAGGAGGAAGGAATGGAGAGACTTCAGGACAGGAGTAAGGTAGGGCCGTTCCCCAGAGAAGCTGACACAAGGGGGAAACTTAGAAATGCAGGCTTTATCAGAGCCAGAGGCCTGCTGGCCAAGGGAACTACGGTTTGGTCTTTAGGCGGGAGACCACTGGAACAGACCGGATCTTAAGGACAAGAGGACGTCGGCAGCGACCACTAGTTTAGTACATATGTCTCCTATGGATGTCATCTGATGTTGCTAAGGAGCTGCTGGGGAGGTGGGCGTAGACGTGGGGGAGGGGCGGCAGGGCAGCATAACCCTTTCCCAAGACCATTAGCATGGGAAAGTCGGGCATTTAGGATGTGTGGTCACTTCCGGGGATCCTCACATTCCAGCAGGGTAGGGGGGACTTCCCAAGAAGGGCTATGGCTGAGGGCAGAGTGTTTGTTTACTGTTGTTTTTGATGAAATTTGTGTGTGTGTGTGTGTGTGTGCGTGTGTGTGTACATGCAAGTACATGCAAGCCACAGCCTGTGGGTGAAGGTCAGAAGACAATTTCGTGGAGTCTGTTCTTTCCTTCCATCTTTACGTGGACTCTGGTCATCAAGCAGGCATGCCGCAGAGCTGTTTGCTGAGGGAATATATGTAGGGCCTGCGCGCAAGGGGCTCAGTCCCCAGTACCAAAAAAAAAAAAAAAAAAAAAAAAAATCACTAATAGCATTCACATGGAGCAGTTCAATAGCATCCCTCCCCTTTGCAGCTGCTCAGGTATGCAGGGCCTGCGTGTTTGAAAGGAAACGTCCAGGGTCCATCCCAGCAACATAATAGTGGCTACTTCTGAACGTGTGCTTGCAAGAACATACTTAGAATTCTTGCAGCCGAAGAGCGGGTTAGGAAGGGCAGGCGTAGGCTTTGGCTGCTCTCTCCTTGTGCAGAATTAAAACTCGTCTTCAGAAGAAGCCTGAGTGCAGAGACAGAGAGGCTGGGGGAAGGCTCAACTCATTTTCCAGGAGTTACTGGTGGGACTAGCTAGCTTCCCAGGGCTGGCATGTCTGCCTTTGAAAGCTTGACTCCTAATGGTGCCTGCTCAGGAAGTCACACTGTAGTTCTAAACGTCTTGGTGTTTGTTTGTTGTTTATTTGTTTTTCTGTGTGGGTGTGTTTCAAAGAGGGCGCCTGAGTGTGTGCCCATAGAAGCCCAAAGGTGACTTTGGGAATCATCCTGGATTGTTCTTCCTCCCTATTGCTTGCTCCGTCTTCCAGGGTCAGAGAGTACAACTGCTGACCTATCCGGCCAGTGTTTTTATGTAGGATCTGGGGGATACAAATCTAGTTCCTTTTGTTTGGGCAGCAAAGGCTTTAACCCCCTGAGCCATCTCTCCAACCCTGTCATAGGGGGTTTAAAATTTTTATTTATTTATTGGAGAGATGGTTTAATAAATTTTTATTTATTTATTTATTGGTGTGGTGGGAAGAAGCATACATGTTCCGTGCATGTGTGTGGACGTCAGTGGACAGCTTTTGGAAGCCAGATGTCTCCTTCTATGTGGGTTTCAGGGATAATGTTCGAATTGCCAGGCTTGTGTGTAGACATCTTTACCCCCTAAGCCATATTGCTGGTCTCAGTATTTTAGATTTTTTTTTTAATCTGGGAGATCTTAAGCCCTTGGGTTAGGATGTGGGTCTGATGGTATGCCTTGCATCCACTAATTAGAAGCAAGATTTTCATTGTGTGTGTGTGTGTGTGCGTGCACGTGTGTGCGTGCGTGCGTGTGTGCATGCATGTATGCATGCATGCATTTTTATGGAAGAAGATAATCTTAAACGGCAGAACTGGCTTTGGTCACTGTCATGTGTGTGAATTGTAACCGGCATAAGCTCTGCGGCCGGCAGCGTTCACTCTGTAATTGATGATCTGACAGGGGCCGGGCCCTGCTGTGGACCTCCCAGGCCTCTGAGACTGGTCCAAGGTGCCTGGCTGGCCTGCTTCATCATATGACCTTGGTTCGGCTTGGTCCCCTGCTCTGGGGAGCTGTACCTTCTCTGAATTCTCCTTCCCGGTCTGGCCCGCAAAGTCCTTGAAGCTTGCTGCGGATGCCGCTGTAAATCCTGAGTTGTCTGTGGACGGTTGATGGGACTTTTACAGTTTCACAAACTGAGCAGAGCCGGGCAAGTTGGGCAACGGGCGTGTCAGGCAGCTAGCTACTTGCACGTCAGCGTTTAGCACCAATTGGTGCCAGGTAGAGCCAGGTGGTACGGGAAGAGGAGAGGGGCGGTGGGCTGATCTTGGCGGGGGGCTGAAAGGGGGACATGAAGGTGCGCGGGACATGCTGAAGCGTTGTGTGAGGACTTGGGCTTGCGGAGCCGTGGCTGCAGGATGGAGAATCTCTAGGGCAGGAAGGAGTGACTTGTTCTTTTGCCTGGAGTCCTGAAATTTCCACGTGAAACTGCTCTGCCGTGCCTTGCCCCAGGTAAGGATTTTGACTTGGATGATTCGTGTTCCAGGGAAAAGAGCTGTTGTATGACTCTATTCTCATCACAGGCTGTTCTTGGTGGTCCCTTTGTACAGGGGGCTGAGCCAAGTTGCATCCTGTGGAACTGGAGCATCACTCCCCCCCCCCCCCCGATCCCCAGAACAGCAGGATCTAGAAGATCTTCTCTTGCTCTGATCGCACTTATAGATAAGGTCTCATCATGCAGGGAATCTACTAAGCAAAGGGAACTTTATTAAGCAGGTTTGGAAAAACCTATTTTAAGTGGTGACAACATTGACCTCATCTTGTCGACGAGGCAGCTGATCAAAACACTCCTGCGCTTTCCAGCGCCCACCTTAGGGGGACATCATGGGGTTGGGATGTGTTTGACCTGGAGTATGTATCTGGGTGGTACCCATGTTTGAACCACGGGTAGGCTGGCTGGGGGAAGAGGGGAGAAAGTTATCTTTTAGAGATAGTACAACCAGCCCCATTTATTAAGAATAAATTATAGTTTTGAATAAAGTTGAAAAAGCAGCAGAGATAGATTCACCCTTAGAAAATGATTTGAAAGTGAAGATACAAAGTGGAAGGTATAGGTTTATTTTGGGAATGTTGGGAGATAGTTCTGTGTGGGTAATCATGCCAAAAGACTGTATATGTTGCTTGAGGAAAGAGAAATTCTGCTTTCAGTCTTAAGAAAAAGCAAGGAAGGAGGGTAGGACTGCTAAGTGTAAACTGTATATAATGGTGTTGCCTACTGCCAGGGGAATCATATCCTTTGCTCGGTTCTTGGTCTCTCCAATAAATGAATTTAGGGGCTGGAGGGATGGCTCAGTGGTTAAAGCCTTTGCTTTGCAAGCAGAAGTTTGAATCCCCAGACTCCGTGTAAAACCCAGGACATAGGTGGTAGCAGCCAGGAATTCTGGCCCTGGAAGGAGGAGCCTGGGGAACCCCAGAGCAAAGCAATAAGGAGGTGGAGCCATCCAGGATGGTTCCAGATGTTATACTTGGATATCCACAGGCACACACAGCATCCTTTTACACATACACATACACACACACATACACAAAGACAGACACACACACAGATAAATAAATAAAAAAACAAAAAATATAAATTTAGAAATGGAGTCAAAAGAAAGAAAATGCACAGGAACTACTTTAGTAGAATTTAAAGGGAAAAATAAATTCTAATAAAATAGTCCCTGTGCAGGGTTGGCTGGTTGGGAATCCTAACAGGCAGGAGCTCTGGGGGAGGGAGATGAGCTGGGGAAAATGTCCAGAGGAGTGGGAACTGAAAGGTAGCGAAAGGACAGAGAGAAGAAGAAAAAGGAAATGTGCTCAGTGAGCTTAGAGCTCAGGTAGTGAGTGGGCCGCTGAGCGGTGGAGGGTCTGCGGCTACTGCCACTACCCAATCCACTGAGGAAGAGAACACAGAAGACCTTCTGGGAAGAAGCGGCGATCTCATTAAAAGGATAATTATTCTTAGCATGCCTTCAAGGTGGACCTGTTTCCTGGTGGGGAGGGGGAGAGGATGATGGGGCAGGATCCTGACCAGATGATTGACAGCCCCGGCTGGGTTGACTTGAGGGAGGAGACTTCGTCTGTGTGTTCTAGAACTCAGATTCTATTGCAGTGTCAGCAGGGAAATGGGGTGTGGGGTCTACCAATGGGACCCCAGGTACAGAACATCGCTCCTTCTTATGTCACCATTGAAAATAAAGTTTTGTGGGCGAGATGAGGGTAGTGCTCAGCCTCTGAACGCCCTGCCCACCCACTCTGCTGTCTGGTGACTCAAGCTGGGATTGTCTGATTTTAAAATACGGGGATTGGGGTTCAAGTCACTTGCGGTGGAAGCAGGAAGACAAGAATTTGGATCCTCAGAAGAGGCCTTCCTGTAATCCCAGTTGAGGGCCTGGTGACTGAGGGAGCATGTTTAGCCTTACGGCAGGGGAACATGAGAAGGGAAGAGAGAAAGGTCAGAAAGGAAGGGGAGAGAGCGGCTATGATAGTCTGTGGGGTGGAGGTGGGTGAGGAGAGGGACCCTGGACAGGGCGGGGATCTTTTATGTTCTTGGACATTGTTAAGGAATTGCCTGGAGGTGTCTAGGCAGGCAGAGTAATGTGGGGGTTCAGGAGCGAAGACTGGAGGTGTGGTCTGTCTAGCCATGGCTCACAGCTCTCATCTACTTGCCCATGCTGGAAGGCAGCTCAGTGATAGAGCACCTGCTTAGTTAGCATAACACGACCCTGGGTTCAACCCCCCCCCCCAGCAGCACTGCACCGACAGGAGGGAAGAGAGGGATGGAGGGACGAAAGTGAAAAGAAGCAAGAGACTGTGGTTACTGCTGGATCTGAATTCTGCTTTCTCACCAACAGTGGTCTTTGGCTTAGTGTTTTTTTCTTTAATGTCTGTTGTGTCCTGATCCAGCATGCCGCATCCGGCCATCTCACTGCAGATGCTACCAATGCATTCCCCTTGACCAGCCTCCAGTGCCGAAGCTTTGCTTCTAACTTCCCTGCGAGAATTCCACTGAGTTTTATTTCCTGGACCCTAAGCCATAAAGCGCGGTTCCTTCTGGGATAGGTTTCATTTATTCCCTCGCAGGAGGAAACACTTGTAAATAAATTGTGCTTTTCTCCTTGGCTGATTTCTGTCCCTGTCTTCGGGAATGCTTGGCTGCTTTAAATATCTACAAAGAAAAGGAATTGGATTCCTGTCAGAGATACCTCTCTCTCGCTCTCTCTCTTTCTCTCTCTCTCTCTCTCTCTCGCTCTCATTCGCTCTGAATCTTTAACCTTTTTCTCTACCATGCAAATCTTTATAGTTTTAATAGAATGGTTTCTCCTGTGAAGCTTTATGCAGAATGGCATTATTAATATTAAAATGATAAATATTATGACTCCCAAAATGACGTGTTTGGATCACACTTTAACTGTGGCCAAAAAAACACTTGGCGAAAGATCCTTCCAAATGTTGTAACTTTATATTCACTTACCTACCCAGATACTGGCCTTTTGAGTTGAAGTTTAAAAAGAGAAGACCTGACTCATTCTCCCAGAATTGCCTTTGCTATAAATTGTAAGGCAATAACGGCTTCCTTCCTCTGATGAATGCCGGAGAGGTGTGTTTCCAAAAGAAATCGTCATCCGTCGTTTTTACTGGAATGAGATAAGCCTGCTGTGGATTTGGGGACACTGGCTTCTGTACCTAAATTTTTTGTGTGCTCAGCTGCTGTGTTAGTGACTGTGCTAATCACAAGGTGAGGAGTGTGTGTGTGTGTGGGGGGGAGTTGGCTCTGGGCATGCCTGTGAGGGAGGGTCTTGATTACACTGATTGAGGTGGGAAGATCCGCCCACTGGCTGTGGTACTTTTCCCTGGCTGGATCCAGTACGAATTCAGAAATGGAAGCCGACCATCAGCATGCATTCGTGCCTCTGCTTCCTGACTGGGGACGAGATGTGACCAGAGACTTCCCATTCCCTGCCACCTTAACTTCGCCACCAGGGTGGGTTGTATCTTGAACTTGAGCCAGATTAAACCCACTCTCCCTTACATCGCTTTGGTCAGAGTATTTCCTCATAGCCATGGGAACGATAAAACCCTAAGACGAACTGAATGACTTGGGGAATTTCCTTCCCCGAGCCTCAGTTTCCCCATCTGTGCAACCAAGGGCTTGCTTGTGTTAGATGGTGGCTCAGGACCCTTCGTGCATCAGCTTTCCATAATTTGATGGTTTTCGGATGACCATGTGTGAGGTCCACTGCGGTCCCCTCCTAAGTAGGTCATGTGGAATTGATATTCTATCGCTTTTTCCATTAGTTTCCCCTTTGAGTTCTCTGTTGTTGCTATTGTTGGAAGGGAAAGACAAAGGAGCCCAGGAATCTGCAGGTACAGAAATAATTCCTTTTTCTTTCCCTCTTGGCACCGTGCAAGACCTGGGTCCTTTGCTGTGGGTAAGGAGGGCCTTAATGGTCCTGCTCTAATTTACAGTGTAGAAACTGAATTTCAATACGCGTGAGACCACTCTGTCCAAACACAGAAAGCAGAGAAAAAATCTTTGGGGTCTGAGACCCCAAAGTTGAACTTGGTCCAAATGTTCATGGGGCTCAGAGGAGCAGTGTGCCGAGGATCTTGGTGGGACAGGGGGTCCACATATATGCAAGCTGTATATCCCACTGAGAGTCAGGGACTTTCCCACCAGAACAGAGACAAAAAGACCCCTCCAGACTCTACTTCCCAGGGGTCAGGTGGCAGCCCCATTCCCGCCTGTAAGCAGCCCATAGCCTTTCTTCATCCAACTTCATGGGGACGAGCATTTCAGTTTCCAGTGGCCACTGCCTTTGAGTAGTGGTCAGCTTTTCTTTAGTTTTTTTTTTATATTGGTTTCTAGGGGCTCCCAAAGAGGAGGTGTGGGGCAGACAGGTGGCTTCAAACAATAGATTCATTCTCTTACAGTGGTGGATTCCAGATGTTCAGGTTCAGGGTGTTGTTGAGCCCCGTTCCCTCCAAGGCTCTAAGATAGTCTTTCCCTGCCTTACGTAGACTCTGCGGGCTCCAGATGTGGCTTGGCTTGAAGCTGCACGCCTGCAGGCTCTGCTCTGTCTTCATGCACAGCTGTCTGTCTCTGCTTCCTGGCCACTGTGGGATGAGTAGCTTTTGTCCAACACGATGTTCTTGACTTGCTGTTCACCTCGAAGCAGCGGAGTCATCCAACCAATCATACGCTGAGCCGTCTGAAACTGTGACTCTCAGTCAACCTCTTCTACTTCATGCTGATAGTTTTCCCTCAGGTCATTTGTCACAGTGGCGGAGAAGTGACTAGCCCGTGTCCCTTCCATTCATCTCTGTCCGAGTAGAGCTCTCTTCTCCAGTCTTGTAGGACTTAGTGTGTGCCTGAGACCAGCAAGGGAGTCTGAGTACATTCCAGGGACAGACGGACATACGAAAGTAGGCTCTCAGTTGAAAGAGGGGGAATTGGACTCTCAGTCAAGGAAGCTGGGAACCCACCAGGCAGGGCCTGGGTAGGAGTCAGTCCTATAGATGATTGGATGGGCCTGTGGCTCTGTGGGGCGGGGCCTGGGCTTGTTCTCCCCTGGGGAGTAACGGCTGAAAGGGGGCCATCTCTTTGCAGAGGCGACCCAGTGGTTGGATATGAAGAGATGGTCTCCTTCTAGGCCTTTCTAAAGTGAAGAGTGGGTGGTTTGGGTGTCTTCTTCCTCCTCCTCCTCTTCCTTGCTTTCTCTTTCTCTTCCTCTTCCTCCTGCTTTTCTCCGCTCTCCTCTTTTGCCTTCTGCTCTGCTCTCCATTTCTTCTCTCCACCTCCTCCTCCTCCTTTCTTTTCCTCCTCTTTCTCTTCTCCTCCTATTCCTCTCCTCTTCCTTCTCTTTGTCCTCCTCCCCCTCCTCTTCTTCGTTCTTCTCATCTGGAGAGAAGTTGGGAGGCAAAGGGGGATGGGCTGGGGGGTAGGATGAGCAACCAAGCCGGCCCTGACGAGGTGGAGGGGTGGGAGAAAGCACCCCGCTTCCGCGCCACTGCGGGGCAGCAGCTCCACTTCCTGCCCTTCCTCCCTGGTGTTCTTGACTTGCCTGAGACCCCGGAGCAGTGGAACCAGCCAGTGGACTGAATCCGTGGAACCCCTGAACCTCAATAAACTTTCTGGTTCTCTGCCTTGAGTTTCTCAGGCAAGGGGTGCAGGGATGTGTGGGTGAAGGTAAGTGTTCCTCAGGGAGGTGGGGGGATTTTTTTTTTTCAGCGATACCACAGGCAGGTCCAGAATGAAAGCAGGCTGGTTGGTAAGCCCTCCGTGGTGACAGCTGTTAGGAGAGCAGGATTGGGCTTCTTGGCCCTGAGGAGATGGTTTCAAACTGAAAACACGGACCCGCAAAAAACAGAAGTGCAGGTGGGGGAACTGCCTCTCTTCCCTGAAAACTAAGTGGGGGGCAGGGGTGGGAAGTGGGGCGCTAATTGTACTTCTTTCAAGTTTCCCTCTGCCTTCCTTCTAGAACCTACCGTGGTCTCTGAGTCATTCTCTCTCTCTCCTGCAAAAAGTTCAGGCTGTGCGAGTTCAGAGGATTTCTCAAAATGAACTTATTAGCGCTTTGTTGTATAAATAAGTATTTTAATTTTTGCGGTGCCCATTAAAGTTGGTGGATGGGAGACTGTCAGAATTCTTAATCATCGTGAAATATGCCTTAATAATCAGTCTTATTAAATCTAAATGGAATGCCTGTATGAGGCCCCATTTCAGTATTTTTCTCAACTGGCTGCAACTTTTTTTTTTTAATCCTGAACAGCAACCAGTCATTCAAAATCACCATCACATTAACTATTTATGCTCCGTGTCACCAGCGATCTCCTTCCGTCTTCTGCCTTCCAGGCCCCTCTCTCTTCCAATCTTCTATTTTATGGAGAAATAATCAGGCAAGTGACTCAGCGGGGACACTCTTCTTTTGCCAGGAGGATGATCCTGTGGCTGCACAGAACAATCCCCCGGGTCCAGGGCAGGCAAAGCAGGCAGCAGTCTGACTTGGGAGAGAGGGTCCGGTGGGCACTGGGAAGCCCGCTGCGTGCCCGCTGTGGGGTGGGGGAGCCTACACAGCGTGACATCTGATTTGCGTCTCTTGGCAGGAGGCCAGGCACAAGGTAACACGTATATCTTTGCTTCCTGGGATGTGGCAGGGGGAAAAGGAGCTGGTGAGTTTTGGAGACCTTATCCTTCCTGCTTCCTGAAGACCGGGCAAAAATTTTTTCCAACATGGAGATGTGAGCTGGTGAAAACCTCAGGGGCATATCCAGAGAGAGCAGTGAGACCTCAAAGTCTAGACCAGCGTGTGGCCTCACCCTGCACCTTCTGGGTGGGCAGCAAGCCCAGTGGCGACATCCTTTAGATGTGAACCGGTCCCTCTCCCAGTGGGTGGGAAACTCAAATGGACTTTTCACTAGAAGAAAACAAAGCAAAAGAGACCATCGGACCTTGGAGAGACAGATTTCTTCTTTGTTCTTAAATGTATTCCATGATGAGTTGACCCGTGTGTGTGTGTGTGTGTGTGCGCACGCCTGTGCATGTATGTGTGCGCGTGCACGCACGCAACATGTTGCCGTCATACCTACTACCTGCACTCGCTTCTGTCCCAGCCCATCCTTCTGCCTTAAAAGATTCCCTGGCTAATGTCCCGTCTTTTCCTCCGCTTCTGTTTGTGATATTTTTGCTCTCTCCGCAGACTCTCCCCCACACTAGAGTCCCACACCCTGGGGCAGGTAAAGGGAAGGCAGCTATGAACGCACCCCCCTTTACTCTCCCCAACCTACAGTGTATTCTAGGCCTTTGCGCTTGCCTCTCTCCCTCCCATGGGGTGAAGCTGAGATTGCAGCTGGACCTTCCACTGGGGCTTCGAGGTTAAGGGCCCTTGGTGGCAGCAAATGGCAAAGTGACCACGCAGTTGAAGCAAGGCTCCACCTCCTCCTATCCCCACTCCCCTAAAGTTGCTCATGGAATTCTGTTTTTTTTTATAGGAGAATTCTTCCAAGCAGGCCCAAAGAGAAGTTCCCAGCTTCATCCCTCACGGATCGGTCAGTAAAAGCAGAGGACAGCGGACGCCACTTTTCAAAGTGTTTTCTTATTCTTTGGAGACAGGGAATCTTGTATCCTAGCCTGGCCTCCTCCCCCCTTTAATGCTAAGTCTTGGGGATACACCAATGACCCGTCCAGCACTGAACATGCCACATGTCTTCACCGTAGTGCTGCCTTTGTTTAACAGGAAGCCACACTGGCATATGTATGCACCAAGCAGCCAGTGAAAGCCATCAACATATGCGGGACCTGGGTCCTTTGTCAGAAACTCACCCTACTGGACGGAGGGTCTAGAAAGCGTGCCTGAACGGATGGGGAAAAACTGGATTTCGGTGCTGGAGAAATGAAGGGCCCTGTTGGAGTACCAGCCCCCCCCCAAAGTAGAAGCCTAAGTATTTTCCTCATGGCTTTATGAGAAGATGAGGGTCTGTAAGTTTCATAGCGACACCCCTCCAGGGACCTGGTCCAGAGGGAGAGGGGGGCTGCCCAGAGGGTCAATAGATGTGGAGGAACCTCGGTCAGGCGAGGTCAGGCAGCCCGTCCGGAACAGGTGGCTCTTCCTCATCTAAATTAAGTTGCGTGAAAATGTTCTGTGGAGATCTCATTTACATCCCGGATCTACTCCTCAGTGTTTTACTCCTTTATGTTGCCAACCACTATACGGAGCTATTTATGGACTAACATTGATGAATTGCTTGTAATGGGAATTGAACCTAGGGCCTCGCTGTGTGAGGCAAATACTTTACTACCGATCAATGTCCTAGCCCTTTTGTTACGCTTTTTGTATTTATTTTTATTCTTTGAGACGTTCATACATAAATGAATTGATGTGTTTTTCAGTCCTTGCTCTCCATTCTCATCCTCCCTGTCCTGCTTCTTACTCCCTCCTTTCCAGCCAGTCTCCCTCCTACGTTCACATCTTTTCGTGTGCGTGGCCCACTGAGGTTCTCCTGGGACGCTTGTATTGACAAGTGTCTCAGTACTTGCTGGGCATGGGTGACTTATCAGTGAGTAAATTGTTGAGTGGAAAAGCCCCCCTTCTCCTGTCTGGTGTCGACCTTCATTTATCTCTCAAGGAGATGAAGTATTTCTTGAGATCTCCCCTCTTCATGGCGAGATTGGCCACCTGTTGTGGGGGTCCTGTGGAAGGGGACATCGATACAGTGAGTTCTGGGCTGCAGTAGCCCTGTCCTGACCACAGGACACTGTCTGGCAGCCCCCTCCCCCCTCAGGCTCTTCTATGCTTCCTGCCTCTCTTCGACAAGGTTCCCTGAGCTTGGAATGGGGGTGCGGGGAGTGATTTCGATGTCCCGTTTAGA
Source organism: Typhlomys cinereus (assembly GCA_023101885.1). Taxonomy (NCBI): domain Eukaryota; kingdom Metazoa; phylum Chordata; class Mammalia; order Rodentia; family Platacanthomyidae; genus Typhlomys; species Typhlomys cinereus. The sequence goes on from JALPQD010000043.1 coordinate 8,285,346, forward strand.
GCTGAGCCCTCCTAGTCACTGATTCTTTATGCTTTGGCCAGTGGGGCTCTCTGCACGAATCACCTTCCATTGCAAAATGAGGCTTCTTGGTTGAGTGCCCAGAACTCTAATCTATGGGTACAGTTTACTATCAAGTACTTACAGTTAACACTAAGTAGCTTGTTCTACCTGGGGCCGGGGGTCTCCCCTTCCATGAGTACTCGATTTGGCTATAGTACCAGGCAGGTCTTAAGCTCAATCAGAAAGCGGTTGGTTACTGCCATGTCTTACACCCCACCATCACACCAATGGGCACCTCTTGCTTATTACTCTTTTACTGCGAATCAAGGTCTCTCGCTAGGTTGCCTTGGGGTCTACACAGAGACCAGATTGACGTTGACCTTTCTGATCCTCCTGCTTTAGCCTCCCTCCCAAGTGGTTGCGCACCAGGCTTGGCTAGTTTTCGTTTCATTCGCTAACACGGGCTTCTTTTCAGCACCGCCCAAGGGGGAGCCCTTGTGTTCTTGGGTCTGATCTCCTCATGGGCAAGGGAAGGGGAAGTGAGGTATCTACTGTGACGTGTCCGCAACAGCCTGTCACTCAACATCTTGCCTGGTGCCTGTTTAAAAGCAGAAGCCAGCCTGCCTCAGTCTCCCAAGTGTCCCTCTGCGCCTTAATCCCATCGCACGAGGCTCCTGCAGTGAATTGGGAATGCTGTTAGAAAGAACATCATCAAACTAAAGGATTCGACTAGTCAGGGTAAGGGCAGCGTGTGCCTGGCAGGACTGATTGAGCCAGGGTGCGTGACTCAGTCGCCTCTCTCTCTCTCTCTCTCTCTCTCTCTCTTTCTCTCTCGGCAGCTTACGTGCCCCATAGGAACAAATCCTCTGAGCATGCCCTGAAGAAAAACACCTCCCAACATCCGAGTTCAGCCAGGAGGTGCCTCGCCTCTCCCCTTACTAGTCATGGACATAGGGCCTCCTCGTTCGTGGGCTCCATGGTGGGGAGCAACGGGAGTCGGCTTGGTTGGTAAGGTGTTTGGCTTGCAAGCATGAAGACGCTCATTCGGTCCCCAGAACCCGCTGGAAGACATGCAGATTGTGTGGGTACACGCTTGAAATCTCAATGCGGGAGACAGGGCGACAGGCTGATCCCGGGGCCAGTGGTCAGCTAGTCTAGCCCACTGGACAGACATCCTGTATCAGAACATGAGCAAGGTGGGCGGCTCCTGGGGCACTGGCGGCCTGGTTGTCCTTGGCCTTGCACATGCATGTGCACACTCATGAAAACAGAGGAAGAGAAGCACAACAGAAAGAAATTCTTGCGTCTTGCTCTGTTCCGAGTGGGCTCCTCAAAATCAGTTGTTGCCTGATCTCGTCTTCCCACGGCAGGACGCTGTCACTCTTAACGAGACCTGTGGTTACACAGTCACGGGTGCATCTCAAAGTCTCTCTCTCTCTCTCTCTCTCTCTCTCTCTCTCTCTCTCTTGCATATTTTTGTTCCGGTCTGTCCTTGGTCCTGGCTGGCTGTGATCTGTACTTGACAGAGGCGATGACAGCAGCCTCTCGAGATGGCTCCTTGGGGGCTTCTGGGCCGAGGCCAAGAGCAGGGAAAGTCCAGGCCCCGGGGTCCCCATGGTGGCCGATGCTCTGGGTTTGAGCTTTGCTGGAGGCACCCCAGGTCCTTGGGGAAGTGCTGGCTCTTGGTCTTGCTCTTCACAGTTCTTCTTGGGGTGTCCCCCCCCCCGCCCTGTGCGCACTTGCTGGCCTCTCTTCCAGGAACGATTGTGCAGAAGAAAATGGGCACTGACAGAGACAGATAGACTTTTCCATTTTCTGCTAACGGCTGTGGCGTCAGAGCCCATTTGAATGAACGTCCATTAAGGTCAAATTTGGAAAGTAGGTGCGTGGAATCGTTGCAGCTAATTACACCCTGAGAGCTCTATTTGTATTTGCAAATTGGATAAAAAGGTTAGTAAGAAATAGATCGCTTCAGGGGTGCAGGCTGCCTCCTGGCTCACTCTCCAAGGTTTCAGCCGGGACCCACTGGCCCAAACTTGCTGAGAAAGAATGTTCTAGTCTCTTCTTGCCTTGCGCCTTACAGGTGCCGCCGTAGAGCGGCTGCCTCTTAAAATCTGTCAATCTCTGGCAGATGCGATGGCATCGGGGAACCCTTCCGAGTACTTGATGCAAAACACACGGGTCTATTTTCATCCCGCGCCTTCTAGAAACTGGAAACGGGAAGGAGAAGGAGCGGCTTCGGGCTGGCAGGTGCTGCTGCAAAGTCTTCCATCTGCTGCTCATTACGGCGGAAAGAGCCGCGCGCCATGGTCTCACTTTGTTGGTTACAGATCTGCAAAGGTGGAACTGCCCTGCCGGGCCACAAGGCAGTGGGCAGCGCTACCGCGTTACAGCGCTGGTTAATTATTTAAATAATTTAAAGCGCGGGGCAGGAGGGAACAGGGGACGGGAGTGGCTGGGGGGGGGGGCGGGATTGAAGGGCCTCTGGCTGAGGAAGGAAATCTAGGTTCACAGGGGCTTGCTTGTCTTTCCCTATCCAGTCTTCTAAGTGAAGCTTAGAGAGGGGCGGAATGAGCCTTTATTTCAGTCTTGATTGCGCTGCCTTTCACTCAGTTGTGCTCTCTCTCTCCTCTCTCTCTCTCTCGCTCTTTCTTCTATCCTCTATCTCCTCTCTCTCCTCCTCTCCTCTATCTCTCCCCTTTCTCTTTCCTCTCTCTTCTCTCTCTCCTCTCTTCTGTCTCTTTTCTCTCTCTACTTTATCTCTTTCCTCTCTTCTATCTCTCTCTTTTGCTTCTCTTTCTGTCTCTTCTCTTTCTCCACTCTTTCCTCTTCCTCCTTCTCCATCTTCCTCTCTCTCTCCTCTATCTCTCTTCTCTCTCTCTTCTCTTTCCTCTCTTTTTTCGCTCCTCCTCTTCCCGTCTCTTCCTTCTCCTCCTCCTCTTCCCTCTCTCTCTCCCTTTTCTTTTTCTCTCTCTCTTCTCTTCACTCTCTTCTCCTTTCCCCCTTCCTTCCCCTCCACCTCTTTCTCTCTCTCTCTCTCTCTCTCTCTCTGTCTCTCTCTATTCTTCTCAGCTTCATCTATGAGACAAAGGTTTCACCTCTCAACGACCTGGGTCACAAGACCGTTGTGGGGACTGGGGAGCTGGCTTAATCCACCTGTGGCCTGCCTTGCAACCACGAGGACCTGAGTTCAATTCCCAGAACCAGGTAAAAGCCAGGTGTGGTGGAGTGTGTTTGTTATCCCAGCGTTGGGGAGGTGGAGGCAGGAGGGTCCCTGGGGTTTTCTAGCCAACCAGCCCAGACTGCTTGATGAGCGAATCCAGACCACGAGTGCCTATGTCACAAAAAGTGATGGCATCTGAGGAGCAAGACCTGGCGTTGCCCTCTGACCTGCACATGCGCACAGGTGCACATGCACAGACACCCACAGACACGGCTGTTGTGACCTTGTAGGAAGAAAACGAATAGAAAGTCCCTGTCAAAAAAGTAACAATGTGAAGCTTTCAGGCCCACTAAGTAGAAATGATTCAACCTGATAGAGACATGGTTAATGACGTAACCAGAAGAAACCCCCAGTCACTTAGTTTCTGCTGGTCCCCATGCAGACACTAGGAGCTCTGAGAAGTATCTCCTTGTCCAGGTTAAGATGACCCATGCAATTCTCTGGTTCCCCAGGCTTACGCCACATTTGGTTGTGGGTCTGTCTCTCTGTTAGATGGGGAGACAAGAGTTCAGGAGCAACGTGTTGCGGTGTTTGGGTTTCTAGTGCCGAAACACGACTCACGCTGGCTGCTCCGTATCTGTCAAAACAAAGAGTCTGGATGCTGATCGAAGGAAATAAAGAGGACCTTTGCTTCTGGTGAACCCTAAATATGGTGCCCAGTCTATGAATTCAGTCACTTTGGACATACGTGATGTGCGTGTATGCGTGTGCGTGTGTATGTGTGTGTGTGTGTGTGTGTGTGTGTGTGTGTGTGTGTGCGTGTGTGTGTGTGTTTGCAGAAGTATCTGAAAATTTACAAAATCTATTACAAAACTACACATGGCTCCCATATGGGCACGGGGATCTAGACTCTTCCTGACACTCCTGCGGATTCTGCCCTGTGCATTACACTGCTTTCTGCCTAAGACTCTTGCTTTGCCGTGTGAGATGCAGTCTGGACACCATTAGCTAAGTGATGTAAGGTATCTTGAAGAAGCGGATGGTGGTATAGTAGAAACTGGATCCGAGGTGAACAACGTGGGGAGGATACACAGAGATACTTAAAGTCATTGGATCTGAAATGGTGGCAAAGGGAACACATAAGGCGGAAGGAGGCAGAGAAGAGGAGGAAGGACAGAAGGCAGTGGTCCACCTCATAACGCAGGCACAGTGCTTGGGCATCCCAATGCCATTTGCCTCAATGACAGCCTGCGTGTGGGTGTTCTGTCCCTGACACACGTTGGATATGATTCAAGTAGGGAGAGTAGGTTTTGACCCAAGTGATGTAACTCCAAATAACCTCAACAATAACGAACTCTAAAATAGGGTTAGGAAAGGGTTTTCCAATTGGGTGAAAAAAAAATTTATTCTGGAATGTTCTATAAGATAAATAAGTTGCACTTCCTATTTTTTAATTTTTATTCTGTCTGTGTTCTTTACCTTCTTTGGAGGATGACTTCAATTCAGGGGCATTCAGGGATCCTCTGTGCTTTGAAACATTACGTGCCTATCAAGGCTGTAACGTTGGGCAGGTTGGAACAGTTCTGTGAACTTGACATGGTTTGACATCTCCGATTTGACGGGTACCCCACACGCACCTTTCCCAGTTCTCCTTGTCTGGTCTTCCCAGCACCTTGCCCCACAATCCATTCTGTGGAAGCTGAGTCTCACCTGATCTAACGTCTCCGACGGAAATTTTGTCTGCTTTCCTCAACGCATCCTTTTGGTGAGGTAGCTTTCTGACCTGCTCAGTAGACTCCTCCTGACTGGCTTAGTCCTTGAAATTCGTGTCATACTCCTGGTTGGTCTGACCCTATGGGAAGGACTTGGGAAAGACATGAGGTACATAACACAAGCTTCTTGTTGTGATAGGAAGCTCCTGAATTAGCCTGTTCCCTGGGAATCCTTCCCCCGCCTCTCCCATCTTCTTCAAGTTTTGCTCTTCTCTTGTTTGTTAACCTTCCAGCCAGGTTTTTCCAGAATCTGCTTGTAAACAAAGTCTTAGATTGGCTGTCCCGAGAAAAGGTCGGTGTAACAGTTACTCTTAACTATCGCTGTGAGAGAGCACCCAAAGTCAAGCAACTTAAAGGAGAAAGGGAGATTTATTCAGCTACAGTTCCAGGGGGGAGATACAGTCTTTCATGGCGAGGTGACATGGCTGGCTGGCCAAAGCTGGACAGGCTCCGTCAATCCCATCCTAGAGGCTGAGAGCTGCCAGACTGCTTGCCGCAAAAGCAGACTTCTTCTGGAGGTAGGGTGGGACTCATCCACCTCAAGCCCCGCCTCTCAAAGGTGCCATGACCTTCCCAAACACAGGAGACTGTGGGGGACACATTTCAAACCATGCCAGTCGGGGTGTCTGAACTCTTCCTTTCCCCACAGTTGATCAGAAGACTAAGCAAGAAATCAGAAGACCCAGCATCCGAGAACCTTTGCCTCGTAAACTGTCCCACATGCACTGACCCTTCCCTACATGTCACTCACTGACATCGTTGCCTTAAACAACGAGTTGGTTCCTTCGAGTGCCACCCCTAGTCTTCTGTGGTTCCGTGGGGTTCCGCACAGCACTCCGACTCCCCGAGGATCTGGCTGAGTTAATTGTGACACTCACGACTGTCTATTCAGTAACTGATAAACGAGTACAGACACTGCCTCTATACATCTGCTGGGAGGGGGGCACGCTTCTCTTCCCTCCTTGTAAGAAGGGTGGGCTTTGAAAACCCAGGCAAGCGAGCTGCTTCCTCTTTGCACAATGAGCAATCGGTGAGGGTATGCCAAGGACTCACTATGGTATAAGGATTGCATATTTGGGATAAATAATTATTTTCCGGTGATTTTTTCTTTCTTAGCAAGGAATATGGCTGTGATAAAGTACCTACTCCAGTACATTTTTGTTGTTAATTTTCCCCCAGCTCCCCAGTGCGTGGCTCGGTGTTCAGAGAGAATACTTGCATTGTTGCTTCTCTGTGGGGCTGTTGTCAAGGTACATTTTGCTCGGCTGATGTAGCCACAGCCTTTCTGCAGCCACTGCGGGCCGCTTGGCAATTCTGAATCGCAGCGTCCTTGCCAGAACTTAATTTGGGGAATAGTATTTCTCCCCGCTCCTCCACTAATTAACTCCATTGCTTCAAATAGGAAAGAACCGTTCCTTCCAGCCCAGAACATGGCCACTGTATGGGCAGGGGCTTTGACATGCTTTTCCAAGGAAGGCGAGTGTTTCTTGTATTGAGTTTACCCAGGGTCCTTTGCGGTCATATTTTCAAGATGGCGGTCCCAGTTGCTCAGAATCAGTATGTTGGAATCCAAAGACTCTATTGTAAACTTGAACATTAATATTACAAGAATCCAGAAGGCCAGGATTCTCTTCCTGTCTTATGTCTAAAGGCTCACTGAAGTATCTGGTACCAGTTCTTGCCATTATACACACACACACATCCAGACACATGCACACATACGCACACATCCAGACACATGTGCAAATACACACATATATAGACACGCACCCAGATGCAAACATATACAGATACAAATATATAGGCACACAGATACACATACACACATGATGCACCCAGACACGAACATACACAGATATACATATAGACACATATATATATACATATAAACTCACAGATACACAGACACAAACATGCACATATAGAGAGACATGCACCCAGATGCAAACATACACAGACATGAACATACATAGATACACATGCAAACACACAAATATATACAGATTATATTCACAAATACACGGATACATAGACACAAACACGCACCCAGACACACACACACATACACACATATACATACACACATAGACATACACCCAGACACAAACATACAGAGACGTAAACATGCAAATAGACAGACACACAGAGACATATGCTAACACTCACACAGTAACTAGCTGAGTTACCACAAGTCACATCAAACACCCGTCTTTGTTGGTACATGGCTGAAGCACTACTTGCTACCTCAAGTGTAGAACATAGCAAGCAATCTGTGATTCCTGGCAAGGAAACTTAAAATCACTTCCTCTCTATTAATGCAAATTATTATAATTAACATCAGTGATGTATTTAATTGCTATTTGCGAAAACTGCTTTCTATCTGCATTAAGCTTTGGAAAATAGCTATAAATATTTTGGTGGCTCGTGACAGTAAATGAATCATGGTAGTGACTTAAGAATTTGGAACCTGGCTTATCATCTATGGGCTTCTTTTCCCAAGGGACTTTGCCATTTGGAGCTGGGAAGAAAATGTCACCAGAGACCCCTTAGCTTATGACAGACTTTGGTCATTCACCGTCCACCCCCTGTCCCATGTTGAAGAATTTGATGCTCAAGGAGAATGGTGGACAATGAAAGACCCTGGTGTGTCCCCCCATAGAGGATATTCTGGTAGCCAGTCAGGAAGAGGGACGATCTTATTAAATCACTTGCTCCCAGCCTTGGAGCCAATCTCTCTGGGTATACACAGTGTGTGATCTGCCCCTGTAACATGAGATCCACACTGAGGCCCACGTTACGTACAGCTCAGCGTGCACCAACAGCCGCTTCGTGCCGGCCACTGCATCCACGCGAAAGGAAAGGCCCAGGAAATGAACAACCTCTCCCAGAGCCACCTGCTAGCGGCCAACGGATGATTCACACGATATCAGCCTAGTTCTGTCTCAGCTCAACAAGACCTTAATTTGCCTCCTGTTTGAGACAAGAAAACCTGTCTTTCCTCTCTTGGCTCCGAATCTATGCTGTGTAAAGATTCCGTGTCCTGTCTCTCTGCTCCCATGTCACCCCGGTAGGCGGCGGGAGGAAGGGGATGGTTGAAGAAGCCCAGATGGTGTGTCAGGATGATGTCCTGTGGACGTCATGGGAGAGGTGCTGACTGAGCTGCCGCTGACATCGTTAGTCTTCAGGATGCTGAGTTAAGTCGCAGAGTCAAGTCCATGTCTCCCTTGGAACATTCTGGCATTTTATCACTAGTTGCTGTGAGAGGGCAAATTCTCTGACTCTGCCCTTTCTTCCTAAGTAGGCTCATTATTTTGTTGACTTTTGTAAAAACTTGTATTGAATTCATTCTTTGACTATTACATGTGTATATGCAGTGTATTTTTTTTGTGTGTGTGTGTGTGTGTGTGTGTGTGTGTGTGTGTGCGTGTGTGTCTTTGTGGGTCTGTGTGTATCAGAGAGCCCGTGTATGCCCGTGGAGGCACAAGGGTGACTTCAGGAATCATCCTGTATTGTTTTACCTCCTTATTGTTTTGCTCTAGGGTTTCCGGGGCCGGAAGTGTAGGTTGCCACCATTTCTGCAAAATGTTTTTCGTGGAATCTGGGATCCAGGTTCAGGCCCTTCTGCTTGCGAGGCTAGGATTTCACCCCTGAGTCATCTCTCCAGCTCATATGGGGTGTCTTCTGCTTGCTGTTACTTCTACTCTCTCTCAGCCTCTCTGACAGCTATACATTAATCAACATTTTGGAAACCAAGGCTTTTGAAACCATCATTTCAATTGTTATCTTGGCGGAAATAAAGTTGTAATCTATAGATAAAAACAACACCCTATGGGTCTTGAAAATAAGAGTTGACATTTTAATACCCTCCAACCTAAAACAATGTCTAAGGCACAATAGACCTAGGAGGTAAATTCTCTAAATTGAATTGAACAAAGCAAATGATTCTGGCTTCCTGTGGTCGGCAATGTATTATCTCATGAGATGTGGAGATTGAGATTTTGAAAAGCTTTGCTGACAGTGTATTGGAAGATGAGCTCATCCTGGCTTCAGGGGATGGCCCTTTATTTCATTCCCGTAGTGACACTTACTGTATTCCTGTTATGTCCCAGACATTGGACCACTAATGAAAAGTAGAAGGTGTCTTGAGACTACTTTAGGGGCAATCAGCCTTCTTGTTTAAAAATAGATTGTAATTATCACGCCACGATAGAGACAGATCCTGTGATGGGACAGAGCTGGTAAGTCGCTTGCTCACAAAATGGACAGATATTAATTCTTCAGCTGGATAATGTTTGTATCCTGACACAGTCACGTAACCACTATCAGATCAAGCTAGTGTGTGTGTGTTTGTTCCCACCATAGAGGGTTCCTTCAAGCCCCCTTGGTGTGAATTACCCGTGCCACCAACACTTGGGACTTCTACCAACCTAGTGGAAGAGAAACTGCACAGTAACATACATTTTGCATGTCAGCTTAATTTTTTCCTAACATACTTTTATTTTAGATTAATGCATGCGGTTGCATATATGCCCATTGTTTTCTTTTTAAAATTTATTTTTGTGTCCCCAGAATGACTTTTTGACATTGTATAAGGTGGTTTCGGAAGGATTGTGGGCAGTGGCGGTGTCCGTGATGTAGGTTTTAAACCTCTGGAAACACTCTTAAAAATTAAAAAGAAAAAAGGAGCTAGGTAGGATAGGAAGACTGAAGGTCTGTAGAATCAAAAGAAAGGGATCATGGGAAAAATCCACTGATAATTATCATACGAGGGAGGAAAACGAGACTCCAAGAAACATCTCTACAGATCATTCAAGCAGTCAGATGAGTTCCCGTACTAAGGAGGGCCCAAGAAGGGGCTCAGGGCCACTGTGTCCTGAGCCCTCACTAAGGTGGAGGACTCAGAGGGAGATATGGTGTTCACATAAAGGGATGCTCCAGGTATGGGAGGGAGGAAGGGGGAGGCACCAGGGGAAGGGGAGAAAGGGAGGGAAGGGATGGAGGTGAAAGGAAGGGGGAAAGTGCAATGGGGGATGACTGGGGAGGAGAGGGGGGAGGAAGGACTGGGGCGCCTATTGAGCTTGTATGATTAGAAAAAAATGTGGGAGAAAAAAAGAAGTCAGATGAGATGGCACTGCATAAATAAAAATTGCAAGCTCACACTGCAAAACCAGTGTAAAATCCAGAAAGAATTAACGGAAGATGGAGGAAAATGGGTGTGTTTAGGAGATGGCCTAGTGGTTAAAACCTTCGCTTCACAACCAAAAGGGCCAGAGTTTGGATCCTACTTAAAAATGACAGGCAGATGTGGTAGCAGCCAGCAATTCTGATCCTGGAAGGCAGAGCAATAAGGAGATAGAGCAAACCAGGATGTTCCTGAAATCACCCTTGGGCCTCTACAAGCAAACACACTCAAGTGACTTCTTGTACATGTGCCCACACATACATGTACACCCACCCACATGTAAATGCAAGTACACATACACTGCATGGGTAAAGAAAAGAAAAAAAAGAGGAAAAATTCAGAAAGGATATGTTTGGAAAGAAGGGAAGAAAGATCTGTCAAAAGTCAGAAAATAGCTAAAATATTGCTTCAGGAACAGAGTCTAAGTAAGAAGGAATGGAAGAATGAATACGCACCTCACTGCAGACGATCCAAAGAGAAATCAAAGGCAACAAAGAGGAATTCAAGTTTAAAAAACAAAACCAAAAAACGGATTCGCGGACTTGAAGGTGGTCACACATCACAGAGAGTGTGCTGCTGAAGACAATCCTTGGAGACCTGCCCATCCATGGCCAGCAGGAGTTCCCGGAGAACAAGGCAGGGCACGGGTGACCTGCAATTGTTGAGAGCCGTCTCGGGGAAGGCCGAGGGGAGCTTTGATCTATAGGTGGAAATGTAGATGCTTAGCAGATAGTGGGACACAGCGTCCCTTGGGATAAGCAACAGTTGTAAAATCCCCCATGGACCCATGACTTTGGGAAACAAATAGAAGTCAATACAGGACAGAGATAAATGAGGAAGAGGGTAAGCTAAGAAGTAGAGAGAATACTCAGTGTTCGTTTTAACATTTAGCATGCATCAAATTGCCAAAGAGCAAAGATAGTTAATAAAATATCACAAAACTACAACTCAGTCAAACTTTACTATGACCCCACATCAGCTAAACTGGCTAAAATATAACAGGGAAGGATCCTTTGAGAATACTGACATTGTGTTTTATCTCCTAGAGAAAGAGAAGAAGATTATTTTAAACATATGTATAAGTTATTATATATATATATATGTGTGTGTGTGTGTGTGTGTGTGTGTGTGTGTGTGTGTGTGTAAAATCCTTCACGGGCTGGGGAGATGGCTCTGTGGGCAAGGCACTTGTTGCGCAAGTGTGACGACCCAATTCAGATCCCCAGAACCCACGTAAAATAGACGCGGTAGCGCACGTCTGTAATCCCGGCACCCCCGTGTCTTGAGTGAGAAGGTGGAGAAACGAGAATCCTTGGGAGCCTGTGAGCCGTTAGTCTGAAGACTCCAGTAGCGGCGACAAGCAAACAGGAGGCCTCAAGAAGTAAAGAGCTGACCAGTACCTGAGCTACCCTGATCCACACACATATGCCATGGCTGGCACAAATCTACACTCAGGCAAATGTCCCCTTCCTCCTGAGAGAGAGAGAGAGAGAGAGAAAGAGAGACAGACAGACAGACAGACAGACAGACAGACAGACAGACAGAAATAGGGAGGGAGGGAAGGAGGTAGAGAGAGAGAGAGATGCTTTAAGCTGAAGGCTACAAAGCAACACATTTAGAATATTCAAAGTCATGGATAATGAGCCAAGGCGCTTATATGCAACTGAGCTGATCTCTGCACATAAAGGGTCAGAAAACATTCCGACCACAAACCCATTTTCTGTGTCTACCAATTCATGGGAAAGGCATTGGCCTCAGACCCAATGTCTATGGTTGCAACTGGATTATGTGAACATGAAATCTCCACGGAGTATGCCTGCATTTATTTCTGACAACAGAAGGGTGTGGACCAGTAACCTTCTCGTGAGACTCAGGCATCTTTCTTTCAGAAAGAAAGGCTGGTGCTTAGCTGGTGGGAGTCCGTCAGCACACACATGCATTTATTCTGGGTGGAGAGCTTTTGGAGAGATCATGATGGAGAAGTACCCCAGGGAGTGTCTGAGAACTGCTGTCTGACTCGTTGGTGACCATCCAGAGACCCCCAAGCTCCACACACAGGCATCTTCTGCACCCCGTTCACCTCCCAAACCAACCAACCAGCACGCAAGCCAGCAACCGGGGCTCAGTTGTGTGGTCTGAACAAAGGAAACGGCCCTTCTGTTAAATTCCAACAAGAACGTCAGAGGTCCCCCACGGCCGAGACCCTCAACCTGTTGTGTTCTCACACTGCTCTAAGAACATAGCGATGTGTTTTGGGTCACATCCAAGGAACCTACAGGGAGGGGTCGGCAAGACTTGAACTTGTTACACATGGTTGTCCCCTGAATGGTGTCTGTGATCTGAACACCTGAAAGAGGCCCGTGGACTCTGAAATGTGCTTCCTGGTTTTGATTAAAAAAAAACAAACAAACAAAGAAAGAAAACACAAAATACCCTCCTTCCAACAGAACTTCAGGGCTGCTGGGTGCTTTCAATGACTTAAAAGACAGCCTGAAGAAGCTTCTAGCTCTGTGAGCACATTCGCTATCTGTTGTGTGCATTTGCTGCTGTCTTTGGAAATGGCCCTTTGGGGCGTGTGGAAAAGTTGGAGTGCCCAATAGCTCGTCCTTGGTCCCCACATCAAGGATTTCTATTGTTCCCACATCATGTTGCTCAAAGCAAGCAAAGACCCGGTCTCCAAAACTCATGGGTGACATTTTGCTGAATAACATTTTCCTTGTTTTATTTATCCCCGAAGAAGAATCATTTCGAGATAGTCTATAAATAATTTTATTGGAAAGAACTTTTCTTTCAGAATTGAACCAAAATAACCATGTCAGAAGCCAACAAGCAGATGGTAAACTTCCGTTTCTGCTGACTGGGGCAGATAATTTTTTTTTCTTCAAGCTAAAGGGGGGCTTCATGGGGGCGCTATGAGCATGATGTCTTCCTTCACCTTTTGGCTGTGACGACTTGGGTCCCTCACGGAAAACCCACATTTATTTGCAAACCAATAGAATCTTAGTATTATCTTATTCTTTAATTACTATGAACAACTGACTGGGAAATGTCAAACTAGGAATTTGAAATTACAGAAAGCTATGAGGTTCTGGTGCTAACAAACCCAACGTCACTGCTGAGATTTTGGTTCAACTTTGTTTTTCTCCCCCCAAAGTATCTGAGTGTTGTAAACGCTGTTTTATTCATTAGTTTTCTCCTGGATAATTCTAGAACTATCAGAACCAGTTACCTCTTATGGAGGAAGCTAAAGGTCTATTGGGTCCGTCTATTTGGGGCTTGTATTTTTGTAGATGGGAGTTGTTCTGTAACTTTCTTGCGATTTCTGCTTTGTCCTCTGGTGAGACTTTGTGTCCCCATGGGCTTCTGAACCCAAGCCTCTCCCTTCCCCATCCAGCAGATAACAGACACTCATTCTGTGCCGGACTTTGTTAAGACATTCATTTCCCAACTCAGCCCGTAAGGTGGGCATATAGGCACACAGAGATTTTATCCCTTCTTTGTAGAGAGCTGAAGGAGACTGGCATTTATCCGGGAGGTACCTGGCCATGTGCAATGGAAAGAAAGTTACAGAAAGTTGGATTTTTAGGCTGGCGAGATGGCTTAGTGGGTAAAGTCTCTTGCCTGATAACCTGGATTCCATCTGTGGAACCTGTACGTAGGAGAGAACCTTCTCCCCCAAATTATCTTCTGACTTGCACACCTGTGCTTTGGTATGCATACGCGCTCACACATGCACACACACACGCCCACTGACATGGGTAATGACTTTCTAGGGTTGATAGGAGAATTGAGTAATATAGATGGTGCAGAGTTATTCTGTGTGCCAGACACTACGCTAACTACCTTACATGTATGAAATTATTTAAGTAGCCTGACAACCCTGGGGTAGTTATTATTTTTAATATGTCAAGAAACAAAGGTTTCAGTACTTCAAACATAGCATATTCCATCTGTGAAGAACTCCTGCCTACCACCCTACCAGATCGCCTTGACGTTATTCTTGGTTCCTTGAAGCTGTTCAATGCATAAGCTCTTGATGTTGGAAGTGATCACAGGATCCCCATTTGCCCAGCCAGGCTGACAAGAGACTGGGCTCAAGTCAACCTTAGCTTCTATGCTACTCCTTGTCTTTATGCTCTAGGACATTTTAAAAGGATCTACACGATTTCATCATTGGAAAGGACATGGTCTAACCATAACCTCCTGAGAATGTTTTCTAAAGAGTCTTATCTTGAAAAGAGGCATGTGTTTTCTCTAAGACAAGAGCAAAAGGTACACAGTTCTTTATCTGACCTTATCAGTGCTTGAACCTACGCCCTCTTGCATGCTCCTAACATTGGACCCTTGAGCTCCTAAACCTTCTATGGTTCTAAAAGTCACATATGTATTAACCTCCTAGGGGATCTGTGATAATCTGACACCCGTAAGATTTGCACAAAAACCCACCTTCTTCCTGTGACCTTTATAAACCCTCCATCATCACAGGGTTTAGGCGTACAGACAAAAATACCCTGTCTCAGTGTTGAATGACACTGGTAATTTTTATGATGCAATTTCTTCATTAGCCTAACTTCTTCCTCGGGTGGCATGGTGACCAGAGGGAACAAATTGGGAAGGGATACTGCTGAACAGCTGTACTTCCTGCCCGCAGGCGGCTTCCTCTCTTTGCACCCTTCCTGTCTGCACCCCTACCTGTCTGCACCTCTTCTTCTCTGGGTTTTGGGAAGGTTTTATGACCAGGTTCTTACGTTCTGGATTCAAAGATTGAGACCAGAACACGTGTAGAGCATTAAAGCAGAGTTTATTGGAGGAGATAAAGAACGGAACTCACAGGTATGGAGTGAAGGGCAAGAGAGCCGAGAAGACCTCATGGGCTCCAGGCACAGAATCCATGAGGGGCAAGGAGCAAAGATGGCTGCGAGGGTCAGGGGTATTTATAGGGCTAGGCAGGCCTGGGAAATGGGGCTTTTCCTTATTGGTTAGCTCCAGTTTCTTCAATTCTGATTGGACCTTCTGCTCCCCCACATCTCAGTGGTCTGCTCTTATTGGGGCCCAGCCCAGTCGACCTTGGGCCCTGACCTCATGACCCAGCTGTTTCTTTTGAGGAGCTTAGCTTATCTGCCATGGGGAGCTCATCTCCATATCCTTTCCTGTACTGAGGATTGGGAGAAGTTGGCTCCTTATCCCTGAGAAGGATTAGAACCAATTCCTCCAGATTCAGCAGGGTGTATTCCTTCAGGATGACCCCTACGGTGGGGGGGATCACCCTCACAGACCCTCCCAGCATGAACCTTCTGCACCCCCTCATCTCTGCACACTTTCCCCTCGGCAGGACCTAGTTCTCCTCGGTCTGCCTGGCCTTTGTCCTCAGCCGACACCTCACTCTTGACGGGCATAGTGACCGCCTCAGGAATCTGTGGAACATGATTCTGCACCCCGGAGACTCTGACTCAATAGGCGTCTCATGAGGACCTTCATCCCGTATCCCTAGGAATCCAGCACCGCCTCAGTGCCCTCGGTTGCTCTATGTCTCTGTGCATCTTTGTGTTTCTGTCCCCGTCTCTCTTGTGCCTTCGTGAGGAACAAGTTATTGTTCGGACCTCACAGAACCTTAGCTCCAGATGTTGTCTGACTTAAGGGAGGCCAAGGCCGAGGGACAGGCAATGGATTGGCACGCAAGATCCTGGTGACTGTCTCTGGTCAGTTTCCGCCCCTCCAGTTCTAGCCTGGTTTGTTAGGTCGCTGGGGAAGTGATGGAGCCATGTGTGTGGGGCGCCACATGGAGGTTCACGAATAAAGAGACAAGGGGGGGAAGCTTAAAAAGGAGGTTGCTTAAAGAGTGGGGAGCCTGCTGGCCAAGGGTGGGAGAGTGTTGGGACAGAAGAGAAGCTTCGAGTCAGAGGATGGGGAAGGGGCACCATGCATCGCAGGGGGAGTGGAGCGAGAGAAGAGGCAGTGTTGAGGGGAGACCAGAGAGCTTGCAGAGGAGAAGACAGAGACCCTAGGTAGGTCACAGTCTTGATAGTCTCTGCAGTTGCTTAGGATTTGTCCAGAGTCACTAGGGAAGTGGGACAGTGAGAGAAGACTGGAGGGGTGGTCCTCACAAAACGACTCTCCCCCAAGGTACAGCCTGGCTGGAACGGTGGCTGGGTCAGCCCAGTTGAGTATAACAGAGGCCTGAATGTCATTGGCTGGTCCACTCAGTGGTCATTAGAGAAACAGCTTCCCAGGACTGGATGAATCTGGCTAGAGACAGCTGCCCCACCCGACCTCAGACCCCCTCAAACCCAAAGAGCTCTTGTTTTCTCCCCTCTTTCTCTCTTTCTCTCTTCTTTCTCTCTTCCTTCCTTCCTTCCTTCCTTCCTTCCTTCCTTCCTTCCTTCCTTCCTTCCTTCCTTCCTTCCTTCCTTTCCTTTCTCTCTCTCTCGCTCTTTCTCTCTCTCTCTTTCCTTTCTTTTCTTCCTTTCTCTTTCTCTCTTTCTTTTTTCTTCCCTTTCTCTCTCTTTCCTTTCTTTTCTTCCTTTCTCTCTCTCTCTTTCTCTCTTTCTTTTACTTTCTCTATTTTTTCTTTCCTTCCTTCCTCTCCCCCTCCCCGCCTCCCTCCCTCCCTTCCTTCCTCTTTCTCTCTCTCTTCTTCTTCCCTCCTCCTTCTCTCGTTCTTTTTTTATAAACCTCCAGACTCACTGTGGCAAAGGGCACTCTTCTTAAAACTCAGGGGCTGGCATGTCACTCAGTGGGCAGTCTACTCGTCCTGCATGCACAAAGCCCCGAGCTCCACTCCAGCCCTCTGGGCAGGGCATGTCATCCCGGCACCACAGGAGCAGAGACAGGGAGGTGAGAAGTTCGCGGTCATCCTCAGCTAGGTGGCAAGGTCGCGTCCAGCCTGGGCTACAGGAGACCCCGAAGTGGCCCTCCTTAGCCTGCGGGGCTCCGCTTCCCCGGGCCCTGGTTATTTTTACTCTCGGAGCCTCTTTCCATTCTTCAGGTGCCGGGCGCGGTGGCGTTCATTTGGCTTTGCCTCTGACACAAGATAAACGAGCTCGGGGCCCTGGGCGATTCACTCTGGCTGCCAGGGGGTTCCAAAATAGCAAACTATTTTTCATAACAGCAACGTGATCTGAAGGGAGATGCGGCAGGTGCAGTCGGATTTCCCAGTGCCGTCTGCACGCTCGGTACAAGGCGAGGAGGATGAGCAAGGCTCAAGTCAGTGTCCCCGGGCCCTGCCTGGCTGCCGGGTCAAGGTCTCGGCTCCTGACGATGAGTCTCGTCCTTGGGCAAGGTGGGAGTGTGAGGCTGCTGCGCCCCGACCATCCACAGAGTCCCACAGTGTCTGGATCTTCTTTCAAATTTCCTTGTAGAAAGATCAGGCGGTGGACATGAGTATCGGAAGCTCTTTTTTTCTTTCTGGGTGCTAGTGTGTGTGTGTACGAGTGCGTGTGCGTGTGCGTGTGTGTGTGTGTGTGTGTGTGTGTGTGTGTGTGTGTGTCTAAGAAGGCCCTTGAGTGTGTGTTTGTCTGTGGAGGCCCAAGGGTGACTTCAGGAATCATCCTGGATGGCTCCTCCTCCTCATTACTTTGCTCTGGAGTTTCCCAGGCTCCGCCTTTCAGGGTCAGAATTGCAGACCACTGCCATTTGCATTCATCATTTTTACATGGGATCTGGAGATCTGAACTCAGACCCTTTGGCTTGTAAGGCAAAGGCGTTGACTCTTGAGCCATCTCCCCAGCCCCCCTTTTCTTTTTCTCTAGATATCGCCTTGCCAATGCACCTTCGATTCATGTTCCTGTTGCTGTGATGAACACAGGGCCCAAAGAATTTGGAAGAGCAAGGAGGATTTTATTCCTGCTTATGAGTTAGTGGGAGCTGACCACACCATATCCACAGAAATTGCTAGACAGCAGTAAAGACCAGGGTATACCCTCTAGCTTGCCAGTCTGTCTTTCTCTATCTTCTCTACCTGGCCAGGGAGCAGCTCTACCCACTATGGACTGTGTCTTTTCTCCCTTTATCAGAGGCTTGGCTTAATTCAATAATTCTTCACAAGTGAGCTTAAAGGCTCAGTCTAAGTTATCAAACTGACACCTAATGTTACCTCCTGAGATGGGAAGGGGAAAGGTCGCCTTGACACTGCCTCTTTGAATTTCTTTTACTATTTCGATTTCCTAGGAAGAGAAAACAGAAAAAGGAAACTCGTCTGCTTTCAGGGCACCGTTCACTATTAAAAAGTTGGCCAGCGCTCTACAGCTAATCATCTCTCGTTATCCCCCATCATGAATTATGGATGTGTTTTGAGGCTGGGAATCCTAATAAAGGAAGAGGATTTTAATTTATATTTGCATGAATTGTGAGTTGGCTTCTGATGTATTACCCCAACGAGTTCCTAGGTCATCTTTTTGGCTGGCGCTGGACTGAACGTGCAACACTGAAGTGTGTGTGTGTGTGTGTGTGTGTGTGTGTGTGTGTGTGTGTGTGTAGTGTGGGCTTTTTAGAATTGGGGTGGGATAGAGAGGGCCCGATAACTGGGAGCAGTGTGCGGGAGGCCGGGTCAGCATATCGGAGAGCAAGTATTCATGCACAAAGCCGTGTTAAAAAGAGCAGCAGAGGGCCCCGACTCTGTCTTCTGCTGTGTCTTCATTTAGGCATGTCTTTTTCCCAGGGGACCAGCGAGTACGCGGTGCATGAATAAATAAATGTCATGACTTATTTTGGAGGCCCCGATCATAATGCAATTATATGCATTGCAAATTGGCCCTGCGCTACTTTTAGTTTCTAGGTTTTACTTTTTAATTGTCGAAGTCGCATTTCAGGAAGAAGGGAGACGCTCAGCCCAGCTACCAAAAAAAAAAAAAAAGGAGTCAGAAGGCAAGTCTGCGCCCACAGGGATCTTTTCCACAGTGAACTTGACCCTATGGGAGGAAAAGTGATTCTCTTTTCCATGGAGGTGTTTTAATACCTGGCCAAGCGCAAATTTGGGGGCTGGGTCTAGAAGGTGAACTCATCTTGCCTGAGCTCTTGAGAGCATTGCTCCTCCAAACCATTCCTGATCCTACTTGAGGAAATTGATACCTTTTTTTCTTTCTCCCTGAAGAAGAGCATTTTCTTTCCTTAGGTTACTGAGATCCATTTGCTAAATAACTCTCGAAGTCTAAAAACCCGAGTAGCTGGAAGAGGTGAATTCAGTTTTGCAAATAGTTCCCTTCCAAACCACTTCTCTCCTCAAAAGTTGCTTTGTACAGGGTATGCAAAGCCTATCTGTCTCTCTCTCTGTCTCTCTGTCTCTCTGTCTTTGTCTCTCTCTCTGTCTCTCTCTCTCTCTCTCTCTGTTTTCTACATATTCTTCTCTGTTAAGAAGTCATGAGAAAGGAACAGCAAAACTGGAAAAAAAAACCCAACAAACCATGATCCAGAACATCAGAGACCCTACATCAACCACCTGGAACTAGGCCAGCCTAATCTCTCCCCATCCTAAAGCTCAGGGAAATTTGCGGAACAGGGGGCGGTAAGATTGTAAGAGCCTAAAGAAGGGGAGGAGCAACGATATACAAGATACTCCACACAAGTTAGGACCGAAGTAATCATAATAGGACTTTGCATGATCTGCACAATGACTGACATATATCATTGACCCCCTCCCCAAACTCTAGCATGGATCACAGGCACTAGGATCCCTAGAAGCAAGGGATTAACAGCCACAATAGTGTACCTATACCAAAGGGGAACACAAGAAAGCTCTAGGCAATGCTACTGAGTCCTTACACCTCATCAGAGAGGAGGACCCAGAGGAAAATTTGACATGCACACTAAAGGATGCTCCAGGAATGGGGGCGGGGACACTGGGAGAAAGAGAAGGGGGGAAAGGAAGGAGAAAAGCGGGGAGGGAGCAAGGGATCCAGGAGGGGGTGGAGGGAGGGGACAAGGGTACCTATTAAGTTTGCATGAGTGGAAAAAAGAAAAGAAGTCATGAGAGAGACACAGGCAAGAAAATAGTTAAGCTCACTGGTCTTAATGAGCTATAGACCTGGGTTTGGCTTTTGGATTTCCTATTTCCCACTCATATATCATCTGTGTGACCCTTAGCAAGTGATTCTACCTGTCCCTGGCTTTTGCTTTTCTCACAGGGGAAAAGGTGGCAATCTTCATCTCTCCTTGAGCTGGTGTGGCAGTTGCCTAAGATTCTGCATGGAAAAGACACAAAAGATGGGGCTGGGGAGACAGCTCAGGGGTTAAGTCTTTGTCCCACAAGCAAAAGGACCTGAGTTCAGATCTCCAGATCCTTTAAAAGTACCAGGCAGATATGGCAGTGGCTTGTAACCCCTGAGCAAAGCAGTGAGGAGACAGAGCAAGCCAGCATCATTCCAGATGTTATCCTTGGGCCTCCACAGGCGCATACACTCAAGTGTCCTCTTATGCACACTTCTGCACACATATGAACACATGCATGCATGCAAAAAAATTAAAAAATAAGAAAACCAAAGTAGAATTCCTGCATGGTCCCAGCAAACATTAGCAACCTATATGTATGTTTGTGTGTATAGCTATACATATGTGTGTGTGTGTGTGTGTGTGTGTGTGTGTGTTTCAATTGATAAAGCTTTTGAGACCCATAAGCAAGAAATTAAGAAATGTAGAAAACAGAAGAGTTGACAAGCCCGAGTTAGGTGCTTTGATTTTTCTTTTTTTTTTTTTTTACAATAAAGAAAAATGTGGAAAATGTTACTCAGGCCTACTCTGTCCCCACATACCTGAGGCTCCTATTTCTTTTTTTGTACATGCATGTGGCCACAGTGTTCCTCAGGAGAGCAGTTGGGGGGTGGGGTCATTGAGGAGCATGGCTGGGTTGGTGGTGGATAATTTTAGGTTTTTTTTTTTTTTTTTTTTTTAAATCTCCCAGGAGACCGACTCATGTTCCCTCCGCGTTGTGGCCTGAATGAGTCCTGTCTGTGGAAAGGTTGAGCCCCGGGCACAAGCGGCCCCAGGAGGCTGATAATTATAAATCATCATTGGCCTCTGACCCACTTGGAGCGCCGGGTTAGAACTTTAAAGACGCTATAAAAAGTTGAAGGCGGCCCGATTATGCTTTGGCTTCAAAGCGACCCAATGGTTGTGCACAGGAGAGATAACCGGACCTCCTTGGCTGTTTGGACAAGATGCGCATGAAGGTCACGAACAGGAAGGACCCACCTGCGACTCTGGCCAGCAGGTGGGGCCACAGCCCAGCCACCAACCAGGCGAGTCCTCCGGGCTCCTCAACATTGTCTCTCCTGTCCTGCTCCTGTTCCACTAAGCACAAGGTGTTTTCTCTTCCCTTCCTTCCTTCCTCCACTTGGTACAGAATGCGCTGGGTCCTAGGTTTACTGTGCTTGTAGCGCTGGTCGTGATCTCTGTGTTCTGGATGTTGACATGTGTTGTACACACATGCATGAAAGTGTCTGTGAGTCAGCTCAGGAGGTCTAGGACATATATTTCTTTCTTGTGTATGTGTGCATGGGGACCCTTGTGTGTGCGTCCCCGTGGAGGCCCAAGGGCGACTTCGGGAATCATCCTGGATTGCTCTATCTCCTTATTGCCTTACTCTGGAGTTTCTCGGGCTCTGCATTCCAGGGCTGCAATCACAATATCCCATACCCGCTTAGCATTTTTATGTGGGATCTGAGGACCCCAACTCAGGTTCTTCTGCTTGCGAGACAAAGGCTTGAACTCCTGAGCCATCCCCCCAGCCCTACAGACGGAGATACTTCTAGATATTTCTAGCCAGCTTCCAGGTGATGCTAATGCAGCTGGTGGTGGCGTGGGGGGGGTACCTTGGGTAGCAAAAGGGCGAGGTGCCCCGTTCCCCACCCTCCAAGGGACTGTCCAGACACATGCAATTGGGGTGAGAGATTTTAGCAGCATCTTGGGCTGACTCTTCTTTGGGAGGTGAGTGAACGGTGTCCCAAGAAATTGGTTATCACAGTGTCGCATAGATACCCCCGGGAAAACCAGGGCGAGTGTGGAGGAAGGATGCAGAACCCAAGTTGCCCATGACTGCCTGTCCTGAGCGGGTCCTGTGGTATACCGGACCCAGGGCCTCGAGCTCTTGTGGCCGGTCGATGCAGGGCGCTCTGGGTGAGCATGGCACGCGATGAGCGGCCACTGACTTGTCTCATTTACTGCTCTTCTGTGACCACCTGGTGCTGGGGGAGTCACTGAGTCCCCAGGCAGAATGAAACTAACTAAATAGAGAGCAGGGAGTTGGGGAAAGAGGGACGGCAGAAAAGAAGGCAGGCGGGTTCCCCTGCTGCTGGCAGGGGAATGGCTACAGCAGAGCCGCATTCAGACCCTCAGTGAATGCTTTTTTCTTCTGTTCCTAGGCCCTGGTGACCCGAAACGAACAGAGTCCTGTAGCTGAGAGCTCCCTTCTCTTCTAATAAGAATCACCCCCCCAATAGACTCCACACTTCCAATTACTATGCGGAAACAATGGCCGAGTTACTTAGAGGCGCGCAGCCCCCTGAGGACTCTGGACGCCAGGATCCATGCAAATACTCATCATTTGCATGCATGCAACCACCGCGGGAGGGGCTCCATTCTCCATTCCTGGTGAGCTAATCAGGCGCGAACCCCCTAGATTTCCCGGGAAGGTTTGTGAGGCCTGGCGCTAATCGAGCGATTGGTGATACATTCCGGCTGTCTGCACAGATCGGCCTTGCTTCGTTCTGACCGCATGGTGTTTGCGGTGGTCTCTGACCCATGAAGGGTCATCTTGGATTTCTCCTGCTCACTGTGGACCCTCAATTGCATCTCCCATTAGTAATCACTGTGCTTTCTTCTCCCAGTGACGGAGTCGTTCACACGCCGAGAAAGGGGAAATTATATATTTGAGGGCCGCCTATAGATGGAAAATAAACTCCCGGCGCAGTGGGGAAGGAGGCGAGGTTGTTCTCTGTGGATAACTGAAGACCAAGTGTAAAGAAGGAAAAGCGTGGGGCTTCCCTCCCTCCCCCCACGGCCTCTCTGCTAAACTCCTCATGGGAGTGAGGTGAATGTAGAATCCAAAGTCAACCATGCCAGCCACAGCCAGCCACAGCTAGCCACAGCCAGCCACAGCCAGCCACAGCCAACCTCAGCCAGCCACAGCCAGCCACAGCCAGCCACAGCCAGCATGTAGAGAAACTTGGGGGGGGGGCGGCAAGAAGATTTCACTCAACAAATATAGATGTTTCTGACCAGCTGTTGAGGCACCTGGAATTTTCCTTTCCTTTTGCCCTTCTACCTATGGCCTTGAGGTTCTCGGGGAAGAAAGAGGCGTCCTTGTGGGTGGAGCTTCATCCAGATGCTCAGACACAGGGTTCAGTGTCATTTAATGACAGAGTTTGGCAAGGTGTCAATTTCGTCACGAGGTTTTGGCCTTGCAGGGCAGATTCCTGAGTGACCAAATGGGGGCAGCAGGTGGCAATGCTTTAGAACCACGAAAACGCCGAGGGCACAGACGTCCATCATGCACAGTGCATAGTATGTGCATACATGTGCACACATGCACATTGTTCTCAACACACATACATACACATATTTGTGTACTCGCACATACATGCACACAAGGTGCACATATGCATACACAGGTATACACATGTAGTTACATATAGTTCTATGCACACACACATATTGAGGATACAGTGGCTTGTCATAGTGCATAGTGCACACACATGCACATATGCACACACATACACTAAGAATACAGTGGTCCACCACTCAAAGTACACAGTACACACACACACACACACACACACACACACACACACACTGAGAATATACTGGTCCATCACTCATAATGCATAGTATGTAGCAACACACATGTACGTGTGCAAGTAGAATACAGTGGCCCATCACTCACAGTACACACACATATACACACTGAGAATACAGTCGCTCTTACAGTGTATAGCACCCACAAGCATGCGCACACACGTACACAAATACACACAATACACATTTATACACATATATATGCACATAGATATGTGCAGACACATGCACACCTTCATACGCATATAGTTCTCTACTATGTTACAAAGTCAGTCTCCTACATATTTTTCTTTTTTCATTTTTATATGTATTTTATTGGTACACACACACGTGTGTGTGTGTGTATGTGTGTGCGTGTACATATGTGCGAAGACTCCAGGCTGATGTTGACAATCACTCCCAATTACTCTTCATTCCTAGTCCATTGAGACAGAGCCTCTAGCCAAACCCGGAGCTTCTCAGATAGGCTAGTGTGGACAGTCAGCTTGCTCTAAAGATGCCTGGTCTCAGCCTTCCCTAGGTGGAATTCCAATTGGGCTGTCACCCAGCATTTTATGTGGACTCCTGGGACCCAAGCTAAAGTCTTTTGCTTGTGTGTCAAGTACTGTAACCTCAAAGCCACCACTTTGGCCCTGTTTTGTGAAGATTTTTTTGTCCTAAAGAAAGAGCTGTAGAGATGTCTCAGTCAGTAGAGAGCCTGCGGTGCAAGCCCAAGGGTCTGAGTTCAGATCTCCAGTGCAGATGTAAAACCTTGGAAGTGGCGGCATGTTCCTGCCATCCTGGTGCTGGGTAGGTGGAAGCACAGGGTCCTGACATGCACTGCCAGCTAGTCGGCCAAATTGGCAAGCTCCATTCAGGGAGAGACCTTGTGTCAAAAAATAAAGTGCAGAGTAATAGAGAACGACCTCTGTTCCCCACGTGCACACACATGCGCACACGGGAGCACGTGTGCACACACAAGAGCATGTATACACGTGTGTATGTGCACACAAGTGCATAAATGTGTGTGCGCACAAGGGCACGTACGCATATGCACTTGAGGAAGAGGTTTATCTAATTTCTTGACAAAATGCCACGCTATTCTTTATAAGAGCAATATTGGAGCACTTGTAGCTCCTGGGCTCTGGTCCATCTTGGGAAGCCGAGACTCTCCTGCTACTTTCCTGTCTGTTATCCACAGGCAGCCGCCATTCTACTTCCTGTCACTGAGTCTGGCTACTGAAAGTTCCTCATGCAGATGGAGCCGCGGCCGCAGAGGAATTTGCTCTTCCATGACTGCCGTGTTTCGCTTACCGTAAGTCCTCATGGATTGCTTGCTTTTCATGACCGAATCATGCCCCCCCCATATGTGCACACTACCTGTTCCCTTGTCTAACTGAAAAATAAAAAAGGCTTCCTGGTTTTCACTGAAGAGTATGTTGTTTTGTGAGCTTTTCATATCTCACTTTTGTACTGGGTCAGTTTCTTCTACTCCTGGATTCTTGCCTGTGTTATAATTATGACAGATGCTAAATGTTGTCCAACTCTCTGGCCCATTGGCACGACACGATTCTTGCCCTTGGCTCTGTTGTGTTTGGGATGGCGTTGATTATCATACATGTTCAGTCCTTGCAGACCTGACATCATCAACGCAGCTGCGCAGTGGCATGCTTTCAGTGCGTCCTTGGGTCCCGTTTGCTAATACTTCGCGGAGGACCCTTGCCTCTGTTTGCATCGGGGAAATTGGTCTGTGGTGCTCCTCACCCCCACCTCCCTCCTTCCCTCTGAGAAGCTAGTGGCAACCTTCTAGAGTAAATTTGGGAAGTTTGTTCTTCCATATTTGGGAAGTGCCTGGAGGGGACTGGCTTTAATTCCTACACACACACACACACACACACACACACACACACACACACGCACGCACGCACGCACGCACACACAGTGTAAATCACTAGTGAAACCTTTTTCCCACAAGATAGGGTTTCTCATTGGTTCTAGCAGTCAGCAAACCCCGCTTGTCCTCTGATTTCTTCTTCTTCCCCTGACCTAGCGCTGAGGTTATAGACTTGCATGACCATCCTGGCTTTTCTCTCTCTCTCCTCCCTTCTTCCTTCCTTCCTTCCTCCCCTTCCCTCCCTCCTCCCCCCTCCCTCCCTCCCTCCCTCCCTCCCTCCCTCCTTTCTTTCTTTCTTTCTCTTTTCTTCTTCTTCTTTCTTCTTTCTTTCTTTCTTTTCTTTCTTTCTTTCTCCTTTCTCTCTCTCTCTCTCTTTCTCTCTCTCCTTCCTTCCTTCCTTCCCTCCCTCCCTCCCTCCCTCCCTCCTTTCCTTCTTTCCTTTCTTTCTCTCTTTCGACATGGGCTCTGGAGATTTGAATCATCTCTTTGGCTGCTCATTTCATTGGATTTTGTTATAGCTGCCTACATATATGGGACCATTCCATACACATAGGTCTGTACACACACAACACATACAAATACACACACACACACACACACACATGCACGCACCCATGCACAGTGGAAGGAGAGAAACAACTTGTGAAAATCATCATCCAATGTCCACATGTGAGTTGGGATCTCTATCTCTCTCTTTCTCTGTCTTCTCTCTCAAATAAATAAATAAATAAATAAATAAATAAATAAATAAATAAATAAATAAATAGAGTTTTTAACAAAAGAAGCTTGGGTGTCCAGGGTGGTACCTCTGAAGGTGTGGTTATGCCAGATGACCTCAGGACACTGGTGTGACATCATCAGGATATGTAGTAGGTATAGCTATTGGTGGCACCCCTTGAGTTTTCTCCAGAGGAGTGTTAGGGAAGGCACCAGCTTGGTCATGTCTATGTCAGTCAAGGCTCCCCAGAAGAACAGAACTAATAGAATATATAGAATAGTATATGTATATATATCTTTATTAATCAGTTCACAATAAAAGTCGTGTCCTTCAAAGTACCCACCCCTAGCTGCTTAGTTCTTGACTGGATTGTCTCACAAAGCCCAAGGATCCAGAGAAGGTCTCAAGCCTCTGTCTCCTGGAAGGCTTAAGACACTGGGCTCCAATGTCAGTGAACAGCAGCAAGGCCTGGAGACCAGGCTCCAAAGGCAGCGGGGACATCGGCCAGGTGGAAAGGATAGAGCTCCGAGTCAGCCAAGGATTCAAGCAGCAGCAAACGAGACAACGATGCTCGAAGATCGAACTCAACAGCGATTCAACGTAGGATAAAGGGAGAGCAAGTCCCTCCTCCTTACACCTCTCTTATCAGGTCCACTCCTGGAAAGCACCACCCACTAGGGGCTGGGCTTTCCACATCAATTTAACGATCAGCTGTAGACTTGTACAGAGTCCTGCTGGTTCCAACCTTCGATTCTTTACAGCTGTGCACACACAGCCCGCAACTGTCAAGTTGATATTGTAGTCTAACCATAGCAACGCCCATCCCATGTCTTTATATTTTTCAAGATCTGGCTACTCAACACCGACCCCTTCCTCCTTGGCTGTGACTCGAGGTAGCCAAGAGCTGGGCGAAGAGCAGGTGCCCGTCTGCGGAGCCTGTTTCAGTTCCTAAGGAGCTTTCCCTTGGGCATTTCATTGCGGCAACATGGATGTGGCTGGCGCCCGCATGACTCCTGTGCAAGGCTCCGCTTTCATGACTGGATCACCTCCACGTGATCTTCGGAGCCCGCCACATTGGGGCTTGGGCCTAAACGTCTGGATGCTAGGGAGGAAGAAAATCCAAATCTGGCCATCAAACAAAATCCTAGCAACCTAGACCAAAGCTAGTAGAAGGAATGAACCAGCTAAACAGAGCTGGCATTCATTCAATGAAGTTAACATACATATGAAAATAGCAAACCAATGAGCATCATACCACGGTGTTGTTTAAAGACAGAGACGTCATCTCTAGTCAACTGTTTGAAGGAAGAAAGTCAGGGGAAGGCATTCATGGCTCTTTTTATTATTATTATTATTATTTAATTGTGCGTGTGTGCGTGTGTGTGTGTGTGTGTGTGTGTGTGTGTTGTGGTGTGTGTGTAGAACCACAGGCGAATTTAGCAACCATCATGGACGCCTCCACCTCCTCCTTGTTTACTCTGCCCCGGGATTCACAGGCTCTGCCCTACCAGAAGCGCAGGCCGCCCCCGCTTCTGCCCGGCGTCTATACATGGGGTCTAGGATCTGAACTCAGGACCTTCCACCTGCAAGGCAGAGGCTTAACCCCTGAGCCACCTCTCCAGTTCCCAATGGCTCCTTGTTTTTGAAGGATACTTTTGCCAGGTATACTAAGGGAGTTGGATGATTCATTGCTTTTTCTTTGAGCACTTTTGTGATATATCCCTCCATTTCCTTTTAGTTGTGATGTTTCTGCAGAGAAATCTGCCCAGGGTATTACAGAGATGTCCCTGGGATGAGTCATGCCACGTTCAAAGTCCCTGTCTTTGACTCTTGCCATGGCACACGTGGGGTCAACTTTATCGCCGTGTTTGAAGTTATTCCTGCTGCATATGCCAGGTTTGCTCTTCTATGAGCATTTAGAGATACTTGTGTCTCTCCCTCCCGTTTTCCGAAAGCACTGAGAGATCACACACACACACACACACACACACACACACAGACACACACACACACACAGACACACACACACACCCCTCTATGTCTGGCTTTTACGTGGGGCCTGGGGATCCGAACTCTTGTTTTCAGGCTCTGCAGCAACCACTTTACCCATAGAACCATCTCCGAACCCTGCTGGATGATTTCAAATGACTTGTCTTTGAGTTGACTTATTCCTTATTTCTGCTTGTCAGCCATTGAAACACTCATCTTTTTTTTTTCAATTTTTGATTCTTTTTTTTCCACCTCTTTGCTGATTTGCTCGCTTCACTCTCTTAAGTTCGCAGGGCATTAGTAGGATGCTTATTTTGAACTTTTTCCTGCATAATTCTTTTGCCTCTATTTTCCTAAGACTGTTTCTTGAGACTGAGTTTTATTCCTTTCTTTGAGCCGTATTTCCTGGCTATAAGTATTATTACTTGATGCTGGGGCCTACACATTGGTTAAACAGCCATCTTTGGACATACCTTCTGGACAACATGTTACTGACCAGTGTAGGTACAGATTCAGCCTGAATCCTTTTAAGAAAGTGTGACTTTCCTGCGACCGTTGGTGGGATTTCTCAGTGAAGTCGGGCCAGTCTTGTCTCTGGGGACCTCTTTCTCTCTCTGGCATTTATCAGTGGTACAATCTCTAGTTACAAAGCAGTAGACAAGGACCCACTTCTTGTTCTCGGCAGTCAGGTGACATTGACTATGCCGGTTTCTAATCAGTGCCCTGAGTCATGTGGGTTACCTGCCGCTTCTTTGAACATCCTTCCAAGAAACAGAGCTTGGTACATGGTCCAGACCTATCCGTGGAGAGAACCTGAGGTGCACACCTTTTCCAAACCATCGCAAGTCGAGTCAGTGATTGCAGGATCCCTCCCAACTCCTATGCGTGCTTAACAGGCCATAGACATGCGGGTACTCCTCCTTGGCTAGTCCTTTCTGACATACCTCAGTTATGCCTTGCCAGTCTCATTGAATGTTTGTGATTCAGACCCAGTCTACTTGACTATGACTGGTAACCATCCCAGGGGCTGAAGGATTGGATATCGACCATTGTCGGACAAGCAGCAGTGGGTAACATCTGGCACAATGGTTACATTTTCAGGAGGAGTTATCTAGAATCCTGCTGAGGCGTTTTGCTGTGCTGGGAATATTGGCCGACCTTATTCCCCTCTGACCTACCTGTCTTATAAAATCTACCAGACATCAAGCGTGTAGTGTTTACTTTGATACAAGCACAGTATATGTGTTTTTAATGAGCTTGTTATGCCATGTATGTCCATAATGATCCTTTCAGCTGTGATTAACCCTCGGGTCATGTATTAGGGGGTCACACAGTTGAAAGAGCCCTGACTCACAGATTGGTTGAGGCCATGCTGGTCTTTTCTGAACCCCTTCCACTGTTTCCACAGAAGCTCCATTGTGCAGAAACTGAAAACTTTCATACAATCCACCTTGGAGACCAAGTCACTTGAATTTGCAGCACATTCAGGCCCCAGTGCCTGGCAGTATTCTGGATTCATGGTCCTCTGTGGGAGGTGGAAACCCAATCATGTCCTCTATCCATGTCTTTTCCCCAGTGTGACATTGAGAAAGAAGGGAGGTGTTTTCGTTAATCATGTAGCATCTCACATTTTTTCTGACCTTTGAAATCCTTCCACAGTTGGCCTTGGTCACGATGGAGTCATGTGTCCTATTATTGACCTGAATCGTGGGGCGTGATAGGTTATATGCCTTGAGAAATAATTGCCTTATAGAATGCCCCCTTGGCATCATATGTTGTGTTGAGCAAGCCACTGCCTTTCGAAGTTATTTCTTTTTTGTTACCTGTAATGAGGGGTAAACACCATTTCCTAGTTTTTAGAGGTGACCGGACCTTGGGAGCATCACGGAATGGAAGGTCTTGAGTTGACATTCCGTAGTTGCCTAGTGATTTTAAGCATACAGATCACAGTGCATGTAGAGAGATCAAGTTTCTAGACTCGTGTTATCACAAGCTGCGTGGTGCACGGTTTGTCTCTGGTCTTGAGATATGTCTCCTGGAAGCCATGGCTTTCCCCATGCCTGCATCACACAGGAAAGGGGATCCTCTTAAACAGCTGCTACATAGTACAAAGATGTTGCCTTCATGTCTTGGCTTCAAGACAAGCCATTGATGTCAGCATTTGAGCATGGTGGTAGCTCTTGTAGGATTTATTATATCTTCTCAGTTTTTGGGTACTGGGACATCTTACTGAAAAATATTTCCAAAACAGGAGGAAAAATGCTTTGATGATTTGAGTATAGCAATTTATTTTCCTGGAAATGTTTCCCAGTGGTAATACCCAGGGACACAGGCATCAGGTGAACCAGGGCCAATGAGTGAAACATCTTCATGTCCTTGGAAGAGGCTTTGAACAGGGAGACACCCCATGTTCTCATGTGCAAAGCTAAGCTATCTGTGGACCATATTGACCCTGGAAGGCCTCAAGACAAGACTTGCCTCCTTGCCTTCTCCTTCAGCTACCATCATCAGTGTTATCCAGGTATCTTCTAAGAGGCGATTAACCTGATGCTAGGATGTTGCCAGAATGACTTTACACGGGCTGACCTCAGGCCAAGACAGCGTTCTTAATTGTGGCATTTTTAACAAATTATCTAGAGATAGATGGAAAGAGCGCTGAGCTCCTTGATGTATGGATACAGCATTACATAATGATTTAAACCAAAGTATGTCCCTATATTCGGTGATCCCAATATGACTTGATGCTTTGTTTTTTTTTTATAAAAATTCAGTTTTTATGGAAGGCACATCCAACTCAGTCCCACGTGTTTTGGGTTTTGATTGCCATGGTTCGACCCAACAGGGTTGAATCAATGTGCAAGGAAAACCAAATGGCTCATAAACTCGGAAATATTAGATCTTAGCCTTTTAATGGAAAAGGTTAAGCTGACTCCTGGACTTCTGCTCTAGACTCACAGAAGAAGACTTTGTGATTAAGGAGGTGGCTACAGTGGCTGTGACCTTGGCTTGGAAGCTTAGGTCCCGGGAGGGACGGAATACCTACCGCAGAGCAGAGGCAGAACTTTGGATAACCTGAGCCTGGGCTGCGTAGCGTCAAAAACCAAAGAGTTGGGCCTGGAAAGATGGCTGCAGGGATTAAGACTTTGTCTCAAAAGCAGAGGGCCGAGATTTTTAGATCCGCAAGTCCCTGTTAAAAACACGCAGATGAAAATGGCAGTGGCTTGCACTTCCAGCCCTGGTGGGCAGGCCTAGGAAATCCAAGAAAACAAATGAAAAGGAGTAGAAGCCAATCAAGGAATGATTCCCAGTCACAGGCAGCCTGCCACAGAACACACAGTGCCCTCTGACACACACACACAGACACACACACAACACAACACACACACACACACACAGAGGTCTGAAGGAACTGAGAGCGAGAGATAAAAAGGAAAGAAAAGAAAGAAATAAAGAAAGAACGCAATAAATAAAGAAATGAAATTAAGGAAGAAAGAAAAGAAATACACGAAATAAAGAAAGGTCATATAGTTTGAGTCTCTGGCACATTTGTAGAGAATTAGTGGGGTTGATTTTTAAGCCCATAGGCAAACCTACAGGAGATTGTCGAGCTGATGGGGAAGGGCCCGCCCATGTTGGGTGGGACAAGGCCCGGGATAAGAAGTTGGCATCTTGTACACTTGGCAGACATGCTGTCGGGGCAAGTAGGGATCAATCCCTCTCATCAACCATTATATAGAAATGGTGGGGTCAGTTCCCTCGGATCCCTGGTGTTGGTGGTGCGTTGCTCTCCTTTAAACTGGACCTACGAACTGTAAACCAGACTGTCATAAGTGAAGAAACCCTAGTTCCTTTTAAGAAGCAGTTTGATGGAATTTTATCAGCGCCCGATGCAGGTGAAAACGGCTACAGCAAGTTTAAATTAGGAAAAAAAAGCCCATAGGACTTTTTTTCAATCTGTGAAAATGGCACCTCTGGTACCCAGCTAGCCGGGACGATGAGCCCATTAAGTAGATGAGGGTGACGTTGAGATTCCTAATTTGCCCTGGTGATTGTTCTTCCAGAGGGCTGGGGGTTGTAGGCTGTGCCTGACTTCTGCAGGGCTGGGGGTCGGAACCCAGGTTTTCACGCATGGCTCAGCAGCACTTCATCCACCGAGCTAGGTCTCCAGTCAAACTGGAAGTGAGCATTTACAATACAAATGAGGGGCGATGATCTCCAGTCATTGCAGACAGGACTAGGGCAGGGGGCAAGGGTTGAAACAGACGACAGGATTCTCCCCCCAAAGCGAGAATTTGATTTTGGAATGTCGTCCTCAATCATCAACTGGTAGCTGCAGATATATTTGTCATACCAAATAGATCTCTATATATATCTATGATCAGTATAGCTGGCTTGGTAAAACTGTCGATGGAAACCAAGCAAGGGGCCAGTCCACAATGTTTCTGCTTAAAGCAAAGTGACAAACCCACTTCTCCTCCCAGGAAAGGATCCCCTCTCATTTGTACATTTCTGGCCTCTTTGAGTCCCAATGTCCTTTTTAAAGACATTTTCTAAACGATGTGGGCAGTGACCTTGAGACGCAACCGTGTATCTAAGTAATAACCGCGTTTTCATACATCTCACCCAGGAGCAAGACTTAAACGCACATTTTTCTGATCACATTAGGTGAAATAATATCTTCGTAAGGGTTTTTTTTTTTTTTTTTTTCCCTTCTCTGGCTGCAGGAAGGAAGATAATTTAATTGTGAAGAGATTAACGTATCGCTTGAAATGCAAGCTCTGGAAAGCTATCTGATGGCAGAACAAGGTCCAATAACAGAGAATCTTCTCTCCTTCCTGAGTAAACGCCGGCGTCAGGGAAAGTTCTAAGTTGGGCCGTTCCAGTCGTCGCGCCGTACAGGTCATGTCAGCCCCGTTGCTGCTCAAAAGCTGACATTCAATTAAGAGCACCCGGTGTGGAGATCATGTAAATGGCTTTCTTTCTATGTTCTTCTTTTGCTGAACAAATCACCAAGTTTTTGTCGACCCGAGCTGTGGGATTACAGAGAGACTTGGTGACTTTGAGCTTCCCCTTTCTCTCCTCGGAACGCCGCTTGTCTTTTCGGGAAGCCGTGTTGATCTCACGGCCTGAAAACGAGCTGACTCCGCTGTTTTTTTTTTCCCCTTACAAATCAGAATGTGCTGGGGAGCTGAAGGAGAAAGCGGGCCTTGCGAGTTACTCAGTGTGAGCCAGGAGCCAGGTTGTATAAATACAATATATCTATTGTCCCTGTCTATCAAAGTGACAGGGCAGGTGCAATCTGTGGACCCACAAGAACATGTAGCCACCTGGCCGGGTTTTAACACTTTAAGTAGTTAAGTAAGCGAAAGGAATCGTCCTTCAGCCCAGATTAAATAAGGCTTGGATTACTTTGCCTTATTTCCAATGAGAAGTCCATGAGAGGAAGTAAGAGTGGAAGAATTTCTTCTCCTTTGGATTCAAGGGGGCTTCTTAGATCAGGGCGGGGGAAGATAAGGCAGCAAAGGGGGAGGCAGATTGTTACATTGTATTCCACGTCCAGGAAAACAAAGGCGGCGGCTGATCTTGCCTCACTCCCCTCTTTTTCTATTTCAATGCAGGGTCAGCCACAGAGCCCAACACCCACTGCAATTCAGAGTGGGCGTGCCTGCATTCAGAGTGGGCCGTGCCTGCCTTCAGTTACCCTAATCAACAAGGTTCCCGGCAGGCAAGCTGCTGTAAGTTACTCAGCAATGCTACCTACAAATTCACATCCAAAAAGGGCTTAAGTGAACACGTGGTTTTTATTCTCTTTTTCTGGTCCATACCCCACATCCTCAAGATTGCTGAGAGAGGGACAAATCCCGACTTTGCCAGAGCGCATGTTTGACAAGTAAACCAAAGGGTTGCCCAATTTCTTTGCTTTACCCAGTTGCTTCTCTCTAGCCCCACCCACATAGAGCTGGGTTGGGGGCCTTCCGCACATCAATCAATTCTCTTGCAGATTTGCGTTGGGGCCTTAACCACGAATGTTTTTTTACAAATGTGGCCCAGACTGCAAGTCTTCAACTGTCCAAGTCTTACCTGTATCTACATGACACAAGCCCAATGGTCCTAGACTTCATCTACATGATCCCCTCTCAGGTCAAGCCTAGAGACTCCCTGCCTAGGTAATTATCTAGACCCCACAAGTCTCAATTGCTGGGGACAAAATTTGCCAGACCCCAGTGAGGATTTTCACGAACTGTTCAAGGGGAGTTTATCATTGGCCGACATCTGCTGCGGCACACGATGTACATGGTCACAGCCCTTTAGAGGGAACAAGAATTCTACGGATGCTTGTTGGTATCTTTCTGACTTTCTCCTTTCCTCCAAAGTCATGGGGAAGAACACCAATCTAGTGCATATTATTTGAAAACACAACATACAATGCCTCATCCCCCACCTCACAGTTTATGGTCTTTAGAGTGGGAGCCATGCCCTCCTGTGGGCTGGGGGTCGCCTCCTCTCGTCATTACGTACGGCCCATCCTTGAAGCACAGTCCCAATTTCTGTGCTAAGCCAAATGTGTCATTATGAAGGCGCCTGCTATATAGCTATGGCCGCGTCCAGCATATTTGGCGTGGAACGCCCCCTAGCGCTACCCCGACCCGCCAGACCCCCAGCCTTCCCAACCTCAGAGGACATAATCCAGACCACAGGAAATCCTTCGAGCAACTGGAGGAGGAAGATATTGAATGCGCTGGGAGATCTCTTCAGGGCTTATTACCTAACACTTTAGGCCAAAGTGGAATCAAAATGCTTTCACTTCCAGAGACGCCGCAACGGATTCCAACTGATGCAGTGGAACCAGGGCAGTGGATTTGCATACAAGCTTTGGAGAGGCCAGAAATGAAAAACTCTGGACGTAAACTATTTTTTATTTTAACCAAAATTAAAAAAAAACCTGGTGATTTTATAAGGACAGAAAGTGTGTGAGGGGTCTAGTGTATCAGCTACACTAAACTTATCGTCTAGGAATGGAAATAGGAACCCTGAATGTTGTGTGTCGTATTTCAAGGTCGGGATATCCATGCAGCGCGGTTGACTTTGTTTTTCTGTGGCCATACCTTTGCTAAATTGGCGCATGCCCCCGCCAGCCTCAAATCGCATAAATTGGAAAAATAGGCAGCTAGTCTTCGTAGTGTGATTGTTAGGTGTAGATGGGCATTTTTACTTAAAGAGAACACGAACTGCCACTTTATTTTAATGAATGTAAAGCTAACTCTTAGGGACTGAAGACAAAGAGTGGTACTCTGGAGACTAAAAACAAATACTCTGGGACTAAGACACAAGGACTCTGGAGACTAAGAGCAAATACTCTGGGCAGACGAAGAGTGAGTAGCTCTTGAGACGAAACAAGTACGCTGGAGTGATGTTTGGGGTTGTTCAGCCGGCTTCAGCCACCCCACACCTGTGAGTCAGGCACCGTGGGAAAACACAAAACCCCTTACATGTACATGGAAGAGAAGCCTACAGAAAATTAAAATGCTAGCACCTGCCCTTCATAGGGTATTGAGGTACTAACTGGGCAGAGAGAGGAATGAGTACTTTTCTCTAGCTGCTTATTTTCAGTGTTTGGATTCTGTAATTTAGAATGGTCAAAAGGCAAGATTAACATGAGGGAAAGAACATACCATTTTGTAACTGGCATTTACATGAGAAGCTTTTTGTAGAAAGAACCCAAGCTGAGCAACAGGGTGGACTGTGAGGCAGGGCGTGCAATCTTGGCGAGGGCAAGAGAGCCTTGGAGGGCATGGGCAGGAGTGGGATTCCTGGGAGAGAGTGTCCCACATAAAGGTGTTGCCTGCAGGTATATGGAAACTGAGGCAGACAGAAGACAGCTCCATGCTAAAGCCTTTGTCTGGCAGAGCAAAGGGACCTAGTTCAGATCCCCAGATCCCATATAAAAAAGGTATCAAAGGAGTGTGGCAGGTCTTCCTGCAATTGCAGCCCTTGAAAGCGAGAACGGGGAATCCCAAAGCAAGCTGTCTAGCCTGAGTAACCCTCATGTGAGCTCTGGGTTTTAATTAAATGCCGGGTTCGACAACAGTGAGGTGGAAGAGCGGTGGAGGATGATTTCTTCTGATGCACCCTGGGGCCCACAGACACCCCAGTCACGTGCACTTCTATACATCAGACTGTGCATGAAAACACATGCACGCATCCCACATGCCAAACACACACAAAGCACACATGCATGTATCCCATGCATATAGGAAAAATTAAAAGAGCGGCATGAAGGGTAAGATTCTATGTCTCTATGCTCCTCAGTCACCGGGGGTACCCAGCGGGAGGTGGGGGGTAAGTGTTAATATGTTGGTCAGGGCATAATAATGGAGATAGACCAGGGGTGGGAAGCTCTGGAAGGTGAACTTAGCGCCCCCTTTGGGGGTACGCATGCTGAAAGTAAGGAGCTGAGGTTGGGGAGGGGAGTGGTGGGGTTGGTGACATCTGGAAGTCTGGAGGGCACGGTGCAGCACAGAATGCCCCAGGGAGTGGGTGGGGCCAGTCAACCAAGGCTCTGCAGTTGTGCGAGGTCACAGGAACCCAAGATCGCCACAGTAATGGCAGGGCATCAGGGAAGCAGGGTATTTGGGATCTGGAGGGGCCGCAGGAGAGAGAGATGGGAGAGAACTATGCAAGTGACCAAAGACTAATTACACGACCTAGAAAACATCAACTTTTTAAAGCAATTATTTATTATTGCGTGGAATGGTTGGGTGCGCAGTGGGCAAGCGTGCCATGGCAATGAATGCACATGGGGAGGGTCAAGTGTTGCCGAATCCCCGCCCGGGCAGCTGGGGGAAGAGGGGAATGGTGGGCCCCGCGTGGGCCGAGGCAGCTTGCCCGTCGCCTCGAACCCACAAGGCCCTGACATGTCCCCTGTTCCCCCTCACCCCCCACTGGCCCGGCGGGGGATTCAGCAACACAAGTACAACTCTTTCCTTCAGGGACAACGGGGTCCCCTTGAGCTTGCGGGGCCAGCTCCTTTCTCGCTGAGATCTTGCCCAGCCGCCGAATGGCATCTTAGGAGTGCTAATGGTCCCAGCTGCCGTGAAGCGTCCGGGAGGCGTTTTCCATGGAGGATGTTTTTAATACCTGGCCAAGCGCAAATTGTTGGGGGCTTGTTAGAAGGTAACTCATCTTGCATGAGCTCTTGAGAGCATTGCTTCCTTCAAACCTTCCTGATCCTACTTGAGGAAAATTGATAACCTTTTGTTTTCTTTCTCTCCCTGAAAGAAGAGCATGTTTCTTTCCTTAGGTTACAGGAGATCCATTTGCTAAATGACTCTCGAAGTCTAAAAATAAAAAACCCAGTAGCTGAGGAGTTGAGATTCAGTTTTGCAAATAGTTCCCCTTCCCAACTCACTTCTCTCCTCAAAAGTTTGCTTTGTACAGGGTATGCAAACCTATCTCTGTCTCTCTTCTCTGTCTCTCTGTCTCTCTCGCTGTCTTTGTCTCTCTCCGCTGTCCTCTCTCTCTCCCCCTTTCCTCTCTCTGGTTTACTACATTTTCTTCTCGGTTAGAGTCAATGAGAAAGGAACAGCAAAACTGGAAAAAGAACCCAACAAACCATGATCAAGACATAGAGACCCTAAACAACCACCTGGAACTAGGCCAGCCCTAATCTCCTCCCCATTCCTAAAGCTCAGGGAAAATTTTGCGGAACAGGGGGCGGTAGATTGTAAAGCCTAAAGAAGGGGAGGAAGCAACGATATACAAGAGCCCACACAAGTTTAGGACCGAGTAATCATAATAGGACTTTGGCATGATCTGCAACAATGACTGACATATATCATTGACCCCCTCCCCAAACTTCTACATGGATCACAGGCCTAGGACACTAAAGCAAAGGGATTAAACACCACAATAGTGTACCTATACCAAAGGGGAACAACAAGAAAGCGCAGAAGGCATGCTACTGAGTCCGTACAACCTCATCATGAGGATGACCCAGAAGGAAAATTTTGACATGCACCTAAAGATGCTCCAGGAATGGGGCGGGGACACTGGGAGTAAATATGAAGGGGGGAGAAGTAAGGAAGAATGCGGTGAGGGAGAAGGGATCCCAGGAGGGGGTGGAGGAGGGGACAAGGTACCTATTAAGTTGCATGAGTGGGAAAAGAAAAGAAGGCATGAGAGAGACACAGGCAAGAAAATAGTTAAGCGCACTGGTCTTAATGAGCTTAGACCGGGGTTTGGCTTTGTGGATTTCCTAGTGTTTTCCCACGTCATATATCATCTGTGTGAAAACCCGTAGCAAGTGATTCTACCTCTACCTGTCCCCTGGCTTTTGCTTTTCCTCACAGGGAAAAGGTGGCATCTTCATCTCTCCTTTGGCTGGGTAGTGGCAGTTGCCCCTAAGATTCTGCATGGAAAAGACACAAAAGATGGGCGGGGGGGAGGACAGCCTCAGGGGTGAAGTCTTTGTCCCACAAGCAAAATGACCTAGGTTCAGTCTCAGATCCGTTAAAATACAGGCAGCATTATGGCAGTGGCTTGTAAAACCCCGGACAAGCAGGTAGGAGACAGAGCAAGCCAGCATCATTCCAGAATGTTATCCTTGGGCCTCACAGGCGCATAACTCAAGTGTTCCTCCTTATGCACCTTCTGACACTATGAACAATGCATGCATGCAAAAAAATTAAAAATAAGAAAAACCAAAGTAGAATTCCTGCATGGTCCAGCAAACATGAGGCAATCCAGATGTTGTTTGTGTGTAGAGCTATCATATGTGTGTGTGTGTGTGTGTGTGTGTTTTCAATTGATAAAGCTTTT
Organism: Typhlomys cinereus; assembly: GCA_023101885.1. NCBI lineage: Eukaryota > Metazoa > Chordata > Mammalia > Rodentia > Platacanthomyidae > Typhlomys > Typhlomys cinereus. The sequence continues at coordinate 8,324,643 of JALPQD010000043.1, forward strand.
GAGACCCATAAGCAAGAAATTAAGAAATGTAGAAAACAGAAGAGTTGACAAGCCCGAGTTAGGTGCTTTTATTTGTCTTTTTTTTTTTTTTTGAGCAATAAAGAAATTTGGAAAATGGTACGCAGGCCTACTCGGTCCCCACATACCTGAAGGCTCCTATTTCTTTTTTTGTACATGGCATGTGGCAACAGTGTTCCTCAGGAGAGCAGTTGGGGTGTGGGGTCATTGGAGGATCATGGCTGGGGTTGGTGGTTGATAATTTTAGGTTTTTTTTTTTTTTGTTTTTTTTTTTTTTTAAATCTCCCAGAGACCGACTCAGGTGTCCCTCCGCGTTGGGTGCCTGAATGAGTCCTGTCTGTGGAAATGTTGAGCCTCCGGGCACAAGCTGCCAAGGAGGCTGATAATTATAAATCATCATTGGCCCTGCCTTGGAGTGCGCCGGGTTAGAAAGAACTTTAAAGACGCTATAAAAGTTGAAGGCGGCCCGATTAATGCTTTTAAGCGTCAAACCGACCCAATGGTTGTGCACAGGAGATATAACCGGACCTCCTTGGCTGTTTGACAAGATGCGCATTAAGTGCACAACAGGAAGGACCACCTGCGACTCTGCCAGCAGGTGGGGCCACAGCCCAGGGCCACCGAACCAGGCGAGTCCTCCGGGCTCCTCAACTTGTCTCTCATGTTCCCTGCCCTGTTCCACCAAGCCAAGGTGTTTTCCTTTCCCTTCCTTCCTTCCTCCCACTTGGTACAGAATGCGCTGGGTCCTCCCTAGGTTTACTAGTGGCTGTAGCGCTGTCCGTGATCTCTGTGTTTCCTTGGATGTTGACATGTGTTGTACACACAATGCATGAAAGTGGTCCTGTAAGTCAGCTAAGGAGTCTAGGACATAGGTCTTTCTGTGTAGTGTGCATGGGGACCCTTGTGTGTGCGTCCCGTGGAGGCCCAATGCGACTTCGGGAATTCATCCTGGATTGCTCTTCTCCTATGCCTTACTCTGGAGTTTCTCGGGCTCTGCATCCAGGGCTGCAATCACAATAGCCCATACCCGCTTAGCATTTTTTATGTGGATCTGAGGAACCCAACTCAGGTTCTTCTGCTTGCGGACAAAGTGTGAACTCCTGAGCCACCCCCGCCGTCCCCCCAGCCCTACAGACGGAGATACTTCTAGATATTTCTCCTAAGCCAGCTTCCAGGGAATGCGAATTCAGCGTGGTGGTGGCGTGGGGGGGTACCGTTGGGTAGCAAAAGGACGAGGTGCCCCGTTCCTCCCCACCCTCCAAGGGACTGTCCAGACACATGCAATTGGGGTGAGAGATTTAGCAGACATCTTGGGCTGACTCTCTTTGGGGAGGTGAGTGAACGGTGGTCCAAGAAAAAATTGGTTATCACAGTGGGTCGCATAGATACCCCCGGAAAACCAGGGCGAGTGTGGAGGAAGATGCAGAACCCAATTGCCCATGACTGCCTGTCCTGAGTGGGTCCTGTGGTATAAAACCGGACCCAGGGCTCGAGCTCTGGTGCCGGTCGAATGCAGGGCGCTCTGGGTGAGCAGGGGCACGCGATGAGCGGCCACTGCTTGGCGCATTACTTCTCGTTCTGTGACCAGAGCTGTGCTGGGGGAGTCACTGAGGTCCTCCAGGCAGAATGAACTAACTAAATAGAAGAGGCAGGAGTTTGGGAAAAAGAGGGACGGCCAAAAAGAAGGCAGGCGGTTTCCCCTGCTGCTGGCAGGGTAATGGCTACACAGAGCCCGCATTCAGAACCCCTCAGTGAATGCTTGTTTCTTTCTTTTCTGTTCCTAAGCCCCCTGGTGACCCGAAACGAACAGAGTCCTGTAGCTGGAGAGGCTTCCTTCTCTTCTAATAAGAAGCACCCCCCCAAGACTCGCACACTTCCAATTACTATGCGGAAACATGGCCGAGTTACGTAGAGGCGCCAGCCCCCGGAGGACTCTGGACGGCCAGATCCATGCAAGAATACTCATCATTTGAATGCATGCAACAACCGCGTGAGGGGCTCCATTCTCCATTCCTGTTGAGCTAATCAGGCGCGAAACCCTAGAAAAATTCCCGGGAAGGTTTGTGAGGCCTGGGCGCTAATTCGAGGGATTGGTGATAATTCCGGCTGTCTGCACAGAGCGGCCTGGCTTCGTTCTGACCGCAATGGTGTTTGCGGTGGTCTCTGGACCCAGGGAAGGTCATCTTGGATTGTCTCGCTGCTCACGGGGAACCCGCAAATTGCATCTCCCATTAGTATCACTGTGCTTTATTCTCCCAATGACGGAGTCCGGTCACAATCACCGCCGAGAAAGGGGAAATTATATATTTGAGGGGCCGCCTATGATGAAAGAAACTCCCGGCGGCAGTGGGGAAAGAGGCGAGGTGTGTTCGCTGTGGATAAACTGAAGACCAGTGTAAAGAAGGAAAAGCGTGGGGCTTCCTCCCTCCCCCCACGGCCTCTCTGCTAAACTCCCATGGGAGTGAGGTGAATGTAGAATCCAAAGTCAACCATGCAGCCACAGCCAGCCAACAGCTAGCCACAGCCAGCCACAGCCAGCCACAGCCAACCTCAGCCAGCCACAGCCAGCCACAGCCAGCCACAGCCACAGGTAGAGAAACTTGGGGGGGGGCGCAAGAGATTTCACTCAACAAATATAGAATGTTGCTGACCCAGCTGTGAGGCACCGGAATTTGCCTTTCCTTTTGCCCTTCTACTATGGCCTTGAGGTTGCTCGGGGAAGAAAGAGGCGTCCGTGTGGGTAGCTCATCCAGATGCTCAGACCACAGGGTCAGTGTCTTTAATGACAGAGTTTGCAAGGTGTCCAATTTCGTCGCGGTTTTGGCCTGGCAGGGCAGATTCCTGAGTGACAAAGGGAGGGGGGGGCAGCAGGTGGCAATGCGTTTAGAACCACGAAAACGCCGAGGGGCACAGATGTCCCAATGCACAGTGCATGTTGTGCATCATGTGCAACACATGCACATTGTTCTCAACACACATACATACACATATTTGTGTACGGCGCACAGACATGCACACAAAGGTGCACATATGCATACACAGGGATACACACATGTATTACATATAGTTCTTATGCACACAACACATATTGAGGATACAGTGCTTGTCCATATGCATAGTGCCCAACACATGCACATATGCACACACATACAATAAGAATACAGTGGTCCACCACTCAAAGTACACAGTACACACAAACACACACACACACCACACACACAACACCTGAATAGACTGGTCCAGCACTCATAAGGGCCATAGTATGTAGCAACACACTGACGTGTGCAAGTAGAAATACAGGGCCCATCCTCACAGTACACAGAACACTAGAAACCTGAGAATACAAGGTCCGCTCTTACGTGTAGAGCACCCCACAGCATGCGCACACACGTACACAATACAACACACAATACACATTTATGCACGATATTGCACATAGACATGTGCAGACACATGACACCTTTCAGCTCATAGTAGTTTCTACTATGTTACAAAGTCAGTCTCCTACATATTTTTCTTTTTTCATTTTTTATGTATTTTATTGGTACACACACACGTTGTGTGTGTTGTATGTGTGGCGTTTTGTACATATTTGGCGAAGACTCCGGCTGATGTTGACAATCACCTCCCAATTACTCTATTCATTCCTAGTCCATTGAGACAGAGCCTTCTAGCCAAACCCGGAGCTTCTTCTCAGATGCTAGTGTGGACATTCAGCTGCTCTAAAGATGCCTGGTTCGCAGCCTTCCCTAGGTGAATTCCAATTGGGCTGGCACCCTACACATTTTAAAAATGTGGACGTCCTGGGACGCGTCAAGCTAAAGTCTTTTAGCTGTGTGTCAAGTTACTGTAACCTCAAAGCCACCACTTTGGTTGGCCCTGTTTTTTGTGAGATTTTTTTGTCCGAAAGAAAAGAGCGGTAGAGATGTCCTCAGTCCAGTAGAGAAGCCCCTGCGGGCAAGCCAAGGGTCTGAGTTCAGATCTCCAGTGCAGATGTAAACCTTGGAAGTGGCGGGCCATGTGTCCTGCCAGCCGGTGCTGGGTAGTGGAAGCACAGGGTGCCTGACATGGGCACTGCAAGCTAGTCGGCCAAATTGGCAAGCCTCCATCAGGGAGAGACTTGTGGCAAAAAATAAAGTGCGAGTAATAGAGAACGACCTCTGTTCCCCACGTGCACACACATGCCACAGCGGGAGCACGTGTGCAACACAAGAGCATGTATAACACGTGTGTATGTGCACACAGTGCATAAATGTTGTGTGCGCACAAGGGCAAGTACGCAGATGCACTTGAGGAAGAGGTTTGATATTAAGTTCTTGCTTGACAAAGAGGGCCACGGCTATTCTTTAATAAGAGCAAATATTGAGCACTTGGTAGCTCCTGGGCTCTGGTCAATCTGGGAAGCCGAGACTCTCCTGCTACTTTCCTGTCTGTTATCCACAGGCAAGCCGCGAATGCTACTGTCCTGTCACGATCTGGCTACTGAAGTGTCCTCATCAGATGGGAGCCGCGTCCCAGCAAGGAATTATTGCGGGCTTCCATGACGGCCTGTTTCGCTTACCGTAAGTCCTCATGGATTGCTTTTGTTTTTCATGACCGAATCATGCCCCCCCCAATATGTGGCAAACTACCTGTTCCTTGTCTACTGAAAAGAAAAAAGGCTTCCTGGTTTTTCACTGAAAGAGTATGTTTTTTTGTGAGCTTTTCATATCTCACTTTGTACTGGGTCAGTTTCTTCTTAACGCCTGGATTCTGCCTGTGTTATAATGATGACAGATGCTAAAATGTTGTCCAACTCTACTGGGCCAATTGGCACGACAACGATGCGTGCCCGTGGCTCGGTTTGTTTGGGATGGCTGATTTCATACATGTTCCAGGTCCTTGCAGACCTGACAATCAGCAACGCAGCTTGCAGTGGCATGCTTTCAGTCGTCCTTGGGTCCCGTTTGCTAATACTATCGTCGGAGGACCCTTGCCGCCCCCCCCCATCTTTTTGCAATCGGGGAATTGGTCTGTGGTGCTCCTCACCCCCACCTCCCTCCTTCCCTCTGAGAAGCTAGTGCAACCTTCTAGGTAAATTGGGAAGTTTTTCTTCCATATTTGGGGAAGTGCCGGAGGGGACTGCTTTAATTCTTACACACACACACACACACACACACACCAAACCAGCACACACACACAAACGCACGCACGCAACGCGCACGCACACACAGTGTAAATCACTAGTGAAACCTTTTCTCCCCACAAGAATAGGGTTTCTATTGTTCCGAGCAGTCAGCAAACCCCGCTTGTCCTCGATTTCTTCTTCCCTGACCTAGCGCTGAGGTGTATAGACTTGGCATGACCTCCTGGCTTTCTCCTCCTCTCTCCCGCCCCTCTTCCTTCCTTCAGTCCTTCCATTCCCGCGCCCTCCTCCCTCCCTCCCTCCCTTCCTCCCTCATCCCCCCTCTCCTTTCTTTCCTGTCTTTCCTTTCTTCTTTTCTCTTTCTTTCTTTCACTTTCTTTCTTCTTTCTTTCTCTCTTTGCTCTCTCTCTCTCTCTTTCTCTTCGCCCCGTCGTCTCTCCTCTCTCCTTCTTCCTTCCTTTCCCTCCCTCCCTCCCTCCCTCCCGCCTTTCCTTCTTTCCTTTCTTTCTTCTTTTCGACATGGGCTCTGGAGATTTGAATAATCTCTTGGCTGCTCATTTCATTGGATTTTGTTATGCTGCCTACATAATAGGGACCATTCCATACACATGGTCTGGTACAACCACAACACATACAAATACACAACACAACACACACACACATTTCACGCAGTCCCATGCACAGTTTTAAGGATGAAACACTTGTGAAAATCAATCATCCAATGTCCACATGTGAATTTGGGGATCTCTATCTCTCTCTTTCCTCTGTCTTCTCTCCTCTCTGCAAATAAATTACTAAAGTAATAAATAAATAAATAAATAAATAAATAATAGAGTTTTTTAAGCAAGAACGTGGGTGTCCAGGGGTACCTCTGAAAGGTGTGGTTTATGACCAGATTGAACCTCAGGACATGGGTTGACGTCATCAGGATATGAGTTGAGGTATAGGCTAGTTGGTGGCACCCCTTGAGTTTTCTCCAGAGGAGTGTGTAGGGAAGGCACCATGTCTTGGTCATGTCTATGTCAGTCAAGGCTCCCCAAAGAACAGAACTAATAGAATATATAGAATAGTATATGTATTATTATCTTTATTAAATCAGTTCACAATAAAGGGAATCGTGTTCCTCAAAGTACCCACCCCTAGCTGCCTGAGTTCTTGAACTGGATTGTCTCACAAAGCCCAGGATCCAGAGAAGGTCTCAAGCCCTCTGCTCACTGGAAGGCTTAAGACCTGGCTCCAAGGTCAGTGAACAGCAGCAAGGCCCGGGGAGACCGGCTCCAAAGGACAAGCGGGGACAACGGCCAGGGTGGAAAGGATAGAGCTCCGAGTCAGCCAGGGATTCAAGCAGCAGCAAACAGAGACAACGATGCTCGAAATCGAACTCAACAGCGATTCAACGTAGGAGAAAGGGAAGCAAGTCCCTCCTCCGTACCACCGTCTCTTAGCAGGTCCTGCCTGGAAAGCACCACCCACTAGGGGCTGGGCTTTCCACATCAATTTAATAACGATCAGCTGTAGACTTGTACAAGAGTCCTGCTGGTTCCAACCTTCGATTCTTTACAGCTGGCACACACAGCCCGCAACTGTCAAGTTGATATTGTAGTCTAACAAAGCACGCCCATCCATGTCTTTAGATTTTTCAATATCTGGCTACTCACACACGCTTCATCCGTGGCTGTGACTCGAGGTAGCAAAGAGCTGGGCGAAGGCATGTGCACGTCTGCGAGCCTTTTGTCAGTGTCCTAAGAGCTTTTCCCCCCTTGGGCATTTCATTGCGGCAACATGGAATGTGCTGCGCCCGCATGACCCCTCTCTGTGGGGCAAGGCTCCGCTTTGCATGACTGGATCAAACTCCACGTGATCTTAAGGAGCCCGCCCACATTTGGCTTGTGGGGCCTAACGTCTGGGATGCTAGGGAGGGAAGAAAATCCAAATCTGCCATCGAACAAATGCCTATCAACCTAGACCAAAGCTAGTAGAAGGAACTGAACCAGCTAAACAGAGCTGGCATCTCATTCATGAATTGAACAGACAAGATGAAAATAGCACCAATGAGCATCCATAGCCCTACCACGGTGGTGTTTAAAAGACAGAGACGTCATCTTATCCTCTTTGTATATGACGATATTTCAAGGTTGTAAGATTCGGCTTTTTTTATTAAATTTTTATTATTTTTTTAATTCAATGTGCGTGTTGCGTTGCTGTTGTTGTGTGTGTTGTGTGTGGGTGTGTGTGTGTGTGTGTAGAACAGGCGAATTACCCACTCATGGACGCCCCACCTCCTCCTTGTTTTACTCTGCCCCGGGATTCAATCACAGCCCCTACCATAGAGCCGGCTCGGCCGCCCCCGGCTTCGCCGGCGTTCTATAAGTGGGTCTGGCATCGAACTCAGGACCTTCCTACTGCAGGCAAGAGGCTTACCCCCTGAGCCACCTCTCCAGTTCCCAAGGGGCTCCTTGTTTTTGAAGGATACGTTTGCCAGGTATACAAGGGAGTTGGATGATTCATTGCTTTTTTTTTTCCTTGAGGCACTTTTGTGATATCCCTCCATTTCCTTTAGTTGTGATGTTTTCTGCAGAGAAATCTGCCCAGTATTTACAGAGATGTCACTGGGATGGAGTCATTGCCACGTTCAAAGTCACTGTCTTTGACCCTCTTTCCATTGCACACGTGGGGTCACTTTATCGCCGTGTTTGAAGTTATTCCTGCTGTCAATATGCAGTTGCTCTTCTATGAGCATTTAGAGATACTTGTGTCTCTCCTCCCGTTTTCCGAAAGCACTGAGAGATCACCAACACACACACACACACACACCACACAGACACACACACAAACACACAGACCACAAGAAACACACACACCCCCTATGGTCGGGCTTTTACGTGGGGCCCTGGGGATCCGAACTCGCTCGTGTTTTCAGGCTCGCATCAACCACTTTACCCAAGAAACATCTCCCGAAACCCTGCTGGATATATTCAAATGACTTGTCTTTGAGTTGACTTATTCCTTATTTCTCTGCTTTGTCAGCCATTGAAACCTCACTTTTTTTTTCAATTATTTGATTTTTTTTATATTTCCTCCACCTATTTGCTGATTGCTCGCTTCACGCTCTAAGGTCGCAGGGCATTAGTAGGATGCTTATTTTGAATTTTTCTCATATTCTGTTGCCCTCTATTTTCCTAAGAAATGTTTCTTGAGACTGAAGTTTATTCCTTTCTTTGAGCGTATTTCCTGGCATAAAGTTTGATTACTTGATGCTGGGTGGCCTACACACATTGGTTAAAAAAACAAGCATATTTGGACATACCTTCTGGACAACATGTTACGGACCATGTAGGTACAGATGCAGCCTGAATCCTTTTAAGAAAGTGTGACTTTCCTGCGACCGTTGGGTGGGATTTCTCAGTGAAGTCGGGCCAGTCTTGTCTCTGGGACCTCTTTCTCTCCGCTCTCCTCTCTGGCATTTATCAGTGGTAACAATCTCTAGGTACAAAGCAGTAGACAAGGACCCACTTCTTGTTCCTCCTCCTCCTCCGCAGTCAGGTGAACATTGACTATGCCGGTTTTCTAATCAGTGGCCCTGAGTCATGTGGGTTAAACACTGCCGCTTATTTGAAACATCCGTCCAAGAAAACAGAGCTTGGGTAACATGGTCCAACACTATCCGTGGAGAGAACCTGAGGTGCACACCTTTCCAAACATCGCAAGTCGAGTCAGTGATTGCAGGATCCCTCCCAATCCTATGGCGTGCTTTAACAGCATAGACATGCGGGTACTCCTCCCTTGGCTAGCCTTTCTAGACAGAACCGCAGTTATGCTTGCCAGTCTCATTGAATGTTTGTGATTCAGACCCAGTCTTAATGACTTAAGACTGGTACCAAATCCCAGGGCTGAAGATGTTGGATAATGACCATTGTCTGACAAGCAGCAGTGGGTAAATCTGCACAATGGTTACAATTTTCAGGAGGAGGTTCTAGAATCCGGCGAGGGGCGGTTTTTGCTGTGCTGGGAATATTGGCCTATGGCCCATTGGCCGAGAGGAACCTTATTCCCCTCTGACCTACCTGTCTTATAAAGCTCTACCAGACATCAACTGTAGTGGTTACGTGGACAAGCACAGTATATGTGTTTTTTAATGAGCCTGTTATGCCATGTATGTCCATAATGGAGCCTTTCAGCTGTGATTAAACCTCGGGTCATGTATGAGGGGGCCACAGGTTGAAAGAGCCCGGACTCCAGATTGGTTTAGGCCAAATGCTGGTCTTTTTCTGACCCTTCCAACTGTTTCCACAGGAAGCTCCATTGTGCAGAAACTGAAACTTTCATAACAATCCACTTGGATACCAGTCACTTGAATTTGCAGCACATTCAGGCCCCAGTGCCTGGCATATTTCTGGATTCATGGTCATCCTGTGGGAGGTGGAAAAACAATCATGTCCTCTATACATGTCCTTGTCCCCAGTGTGACATGAGAAAGAAGGGAGGTGTTTTTCGTTAATCATGTAGCATCTCACATTTTTTCTCTGACCTTGAAATCCTCCACAGTTGGCCTTGGTCACGATGGAGCATGTGTCCAAGATTATTGACTGAATCGTGGGGCGTGATAGGTTATATGCTGAGAAATAATTGCCTTGTATTAAAAGAAATGGCCCCCTTGGCATCATATGTTGTGTTGAGCAAGCACACTGCCTTTACGAAGTTATTTCTTTTTGTTACCTGTAATGAGGGGTAAACACCATTGCCTACTTTTTAGGGTGACCGACCTTGGTAGCTCACGGAATGGAAGGTCTTGAGTTACATTCAGTAGTTGCCTAGTGATTTTAAGCAAAGATCACAGTGCATGTAGAGAGATCAGTTTCTAGACTCGTGTTATCACAAGCTGCGTGGTGCAAGGTTTTGTCTCTGGTCTTGAGATTATGTCCGCCTGGAAGCCATGGCTTTCCCCAGGCTGCATCACACAGGAAAGGGGATCCTCTTACACACGGCGACAATAGGACAAAAGAGTGACCTTCATGTCCTTGGCTTCAAGACAAGCAATTGATGTCCAGCATTTGAAGCATGGTGGTAGCTCTTGTAGGATTATGAATCTTCTCAGTTTTTGGGGACTGGGACATCTTACTGAAAAAAAAATATTTCCAAAACAGGAGGAAAAATGCTTTTGATGATTTGAGTATAGGCAATTTATTTTCCTGGAATGTTTCACAGTGGTAATACCCAGGGACAACAGGCATCAGGTGAACGCAGGGCCCAATGAGTGAAACAGCTTCATGTCCTTTGGAAGAGGGCTTGAACATGGAGACCCACCCCATGTTCTCATGTGTCAAAGCTAAGCTATCTGTGGACCATATGGACCCCTGGAAGGCCCTCAAAGACAAGACTTTTGCCTCCTTCATCACATCATCAGTTATCCAGTTCTTCTAAGGCGTTACCTGATGCCTAGGATTGTGCCAGATGACTTTACAACTGGCTGACCCTCAGGGCCGGCCAAGACCAGCTCTGTATTGTGGCATGTTTACAACTTAGTCTAGGAGATACGATGGAATTCTCTAGCTTCCTTGAGTTTATGGATACAGCATTTACCTGTATGATTTAAACCAAAGGTATGTTCCACTATATTCTGTGATCCAATAGACTTGATGCTTTTTTTATTTTTATAAAAATCATGTTTTATTGAAGCACAGTGGTTTCACCACTCAAGTCCACTTGTTGGTTTTAAGTGCCCTGGTTCGGAGCCACAGGGTTGAATCATTGCAAGGAAAACCAAAATGGCTCATTAAACTCTGAAATAATTTAGAATCGGCCTTTTATGGGAAAGGTAAGCTGACTTCTGCCAGACTCCACAGAAGAGACCTTTGTGATAAGGGGTGGCTACAGTGGCTGTGACCTTGGCTTGGAGCCTTAGGGTCCCGGGAGGGGACTGAATAACATCCGCAGAGCAGAGGCAGGACTTTGGATAACCGTAGCTGGGCTTGCTTAGCTCTTCAAAACCAAAGGATTTGGGCTGGAAAGAGGGCTCAGGGAGTAAGACTTTGTCTCAAAGCAGAAGGTCCCTGAGTTTAGATCCCAAGTCCAATGTTAAAAAAAAACACCAGATAGAAAGGGCATTAGTTGCTTGCACTTCCAGCCCTGGTGGGCAGAGCCTAGAAATCCCAAGAACAAAATGAAAAGGAGGTAGAAGCAATCCAGATGATTTCCCAAGTCAAAAACCGTCAGCCTTGCCACAGTAACACACAGTGCCTCCTGACCACACACTACACACACAGCCAAGCAACACAACAACACACTACACACCAGAGGTTCCGGAGGAACTGAAGAGAGAGAGAGAAAAAGGAAAGAAAGAAAGAAAGAAAGAAAAGAAGAAGAAAGAAAGAAAAAGAAGGAAAGGAAGAAAAAAGAAAGAAAGAAAGAAAAGAAGGTCATAGTTTGAGCTCTGGGCACATTTGTAGAGAATTAGTGTTGAGTGTTAAGCCCAGAGCAAACCTACAGGAGATTGTCTAGCTGATGGGAGGGCGCCAGCCCATGGTGGGTGGGAACTAGGCCCTGGAATAAAGAGTTGGCATCCTTAGTGTAAAACTTGGCCAGACATGCTGGTACTGCAAGTAAGATCAATCCTCTCTCAACCATTAATATAGAATGGTGTGGTCAAGTAGGTTCCCGCGTTCCTGTGTTTGGTGCGTTGCTCTCCTGTTAAACTGGACGACGAACTGTAACCAGACTGTCAATAGAGTGAATAAACCCCTATTCCTTTAAAAAGAGAAAGGTAAGCGTTTTTGATGTTAAAGTTATCAGCGCCCATAGCAGGTGAACGGCTACAGCAAGGTTAAATTAGGAAAAAAAGCCCATAGGACTTGTTCTTTCAATCTGTGAGATGGCACCTCATGGTACCCAGTACTAGACTCGATGAGCCCATTACCGTATGAGGTTACGTTGAGCTACTAAGTGGCCTTGATTGTACTCCAGAGGGCTGGGTGTTGTAGGGCCTGGGCCTGACTTCTGCAGGGCTGGGGTCGAACCGGTTTTTGCAACTGCAGCTCAGCAGCACTTCATCCACCGAGCTATGTCTCCGTCAAACGGGAAGTGAGCATTTACAATACCAAATGAGGGTCGATGATGCTTCCCATCATTGCAGGACAGGACTAGGCAGGGGGCAAGGTGAAACAGACGACAGGATTCGCCCCAAGCTAGAATTGATTTTGGAAATGTCTTCTTCATCAACTGGTAGCTCTGCAGATATATTTTCATACCAAAATATATTTATAAATAGTCATGATTCAGTATAGCTGGCTGGTCAAACGTCGATGGAGAAGCCAAGCAAAGTGGCCAGTTCCACAATGTTCTGCTTAAAGCAAGGTGACACCCACTCTCCTCCCAGAAAGGATCCCCCTCATTGTACCTTTGCTGGCCTCTTTGAGTCCAAGGTCATTTGAAAAGACATTTCTAACAGATGTGGCAGGTGACCCTTGAGAACGCTCCTTATCTAAGTAAATAACAACGGCGTTTTCATCATAATACATCTCACCCAGGAGCAAGAACGTAAACGCACATTTTTTCGGATCCACTTAGTTTTGAGTAATATCTTCTTAAGGGTTGTTTTTTTTTTTCCCTCTCACTGGCTGGCAGAAGGAAGAAATTGTTAAAGTTGACGAGATTAGACGTAGCGCATTGAAATGGCAAGCTCTGGACATCTGATGGCGCAACAAGGCCAAGGACCAGCGAAATTCGTCTCCTCTCCTTCTGACTAAACGCCGGCCGTCAGGGAATTTCATAAGTTGGGCCGTCAGTCGTATCGCTCCGTACAGTCTGTCACCCCGTGCTGCTCAAACGCTGACATTCATTAAGAGCGACCCCGGTGTGGGAGATGCATGTAGATGGCTATTCGGACAATCAGCCAAGTGTAGCCGCTCTGTGAGGGATTACAGAAGATGAACTTTGTGACTTTGGTGATCTTCGGTTCTCTCCCTCTGAACGCCTCTTTCTTCGGGAAGCCTGTGTTGAGTCTCACGGCCATGAAAACGAGCTGACTGCCGCTGTTTGTTTTTGTTTGTTTTTTCCCCCTTATCAATCAGAAATTGCTGGGGAGCTGAAGGAGAAAGTCGGGCCTGGCGATTTACTCAGTGTGAGCCGGGGTTTGTATAAATACTATATCTATTGCCCTGTCTAATCAAATGTGACATTGCTGTGCAGCTGTGGACCCCAATACACTGGTTAAGCCACCTGGCAGGTTTTTACACATTAATAAGGTTAAGGGCTAAGGGAATCTTCCTTCCGCCCAGATATAAGAAGGCTTGGATTACTTTCCTATGTCCATGAGAAGTCCATGAGAGGAAGTAGAGTGGGAAAGAATTTCTTCTCCTTTGGATTCAAGGGGCTTCTTATATCATGGAGGGGGAAGATAGGGCAGCAGAAGGGGGAGGCAAGAATTGTTAGCATTGTATCCACAGGCAGGAAACAAAGGGCGCGGCTGATCTTGCCTAGCTTCCCTCGTCTTTCAATGGCAGGGCTCAGCCCAAAGAGGCCCACCACCTGCATCAGAGGGGGCGTGCCTGCATTCAGAGTGGGGCGGGCACTGCCTCATTACCCTAATCAACAAGGTCCCGGCAGGCAAGCTGCTGTAGTTACTCAGCAATGCTACCTACAAGTCCACATCAAAAGGGCTTTAAGGGAACACGTGGTTTTAATTACTCTGTTTCTGGCCATACCCCACATCTCAAGATTTGCCTGAGAGAGGACAATCCATACTTGCCAGAGCAGCATGTTTGACCAAGTACAAACCAAAGTTGCCAATTTCTTTACCAGTTGCTTCTCTCTAGCCCCACCCACTAGAGGCTGGGCCTTCCCATCAATAATCTCTTGCAGATTTGCTTGGGGACTTAACCACGGATTTTTTTCCAAATGTGCCCAGAGCGGCAAGTCTTCAACTGTCAAGCTTACCTGTATCTAACTATGACACAAGGGCCCATGTCCTAACGGCATCTAACATGATCCCCTCTCAGGCAAGCCTAGAGACTACTCCTCCCTGCCTAGGTTAAGTCGAACCCCACCAAGTCGTCAAGTGATGGGAACCATTGCCAGAACCCCCAGTGAGGTGTTTTCACGAAAGGGTCAAAGGGGAGTTTATCAATTTGTCCACCTCTGCTGGCGGCAACACGAATGTACTGTCACACCCCTTAGAGGGGACAAGAATTCTACTGATTCTTGTTTGGTTTCTTTCTTTGACTTTCTGTCATCCTTTCCTCCTCCAAGTCATGTGGAGAACCCAATCTAGTGCAATATTTTTGAAAACAAGCACACACCCTGGCCCGCTCCCCCCCGTCCAGTTATGTCTTAGATTGGGAGCCATCTCCTGTGGCTGGTGGTCCGCCGCCTCTCTCAGGACGGCCATCCGTGGAAGCACAGTCATTTTCTGTGGCTAGCCAATGTGGTCATTATGAGGCGCCTGCTATATAGCTAGTGCCCCGAGTCAGCATATTGGCGTGAAATCTTTTTTCTTTCTCTTCCTCTTCTTCTCCTCCTCTCTCTTTTCTTCCCTTCTCTCCCTCCTCTCTCTTTTTCCTTTCTTTTCTTTCCTTCCTCTCTCTCTCTCGCTCTCCTCTTTCTCTCTTTCTTTCTTCTCTATTTTTTCTCTTCCTTCCTTCCTCTCCCCCTCCCCGCCTCCCTCCCCCTTCCTTCCTCTTTCTCTCTCTCTCTTCTTCTCCCTCCTCCTTCTCTCGTTCTTTTTTTATAAACCTCCAGACTCACTGTGGCAAAGGGCACTCTTCTTAAAACTCAGGGCTGGCATGTCACTCAGTGGGCAGTCTACTCGTCCTGCATGCACAAAGCCCCGAGCTCCACTCCAGCCCTCTGGGCAGGGCATGTCATCCCGGCACCACAGGAGCAGAGACAGGGAGGTGAGAAGTTCGCGGTCATCCTCAGCTAGGTGGCAAGGTCGCGTCCAGCCTGGGCTACAGGAGACCCCGAAGTGGCCCTCCTTAGCCTGCGGGGCTCCGCTTCCCCGGGCCCTGGTTATTTTTACTCTCGGAGCCTCTTTCCATTCTTCAGGTGCCGGGCGCGGTGGCGTTCATTTGGCTTTGCCTCTGACACAAGATAAACGAGCTCGGGGCCCTGGGCGATTCACTCTGGCTGCCAGGGGGTTCCAAAATAGCAAACTATTTTTCATAACAGCAACGTGATCTGAAGGGAGATGCGGCAGGTGCAGTCGGATTTCCCAGTGCCGTCTGCACGCTCGGTACAAGGCGAGGAGGATGAGCAAGGCTCAAGTCAGTGTCCCCGGGCCCTGCCTGGCTGCCGGGTCAAGGTCTCGGCTCCTGACGATGAGTCTCGTCCTTGGGCAAGGTGGGAGTGTGAGGCTGCTGCGCCCCGACCATCCACAGAGTCCCACAGTGTCTGGATCTTCTTTCAAATTTCCTTGTAGAAAGATCAGGCGGGACATGAGTATCGGAAGCTCTTTTTTTCTTTCTGGGTGCTAGTGTGTGTGTGTACGAGTGCGTGTGCGTGTGCGTGTGTGTGTGTGTGTGTGTGTGTGTGTGTGTGTGTGTGTCTAAGAAGGCCCCTGAGTGTGTGTTTGTCTGTGGAGGCCCAAGGGTGACTTCAGGAATCATCCTGGATGGCTCCTCCTCCTCATTACTTTGCTCTGGAGTTTCCCAGGCTCCGCCTTTCAGGGTCAGAATTGCAGACCACTGCCATTTGCATTCATCATTTTTACATGGGATCTGGAGATCTGAACTCAGACCCTTTGGCTTGTAAGGCAAAGGCGTTGACTCTTGAGCCATCTCCCCAGCCCCCCTTTTCTTTTCTCTAGATATCGCCTTGCCAATGCACCTTCGATTCATGTTCCTGTTGCTGTGATGAACACAGGGCCCAAAGAATTTGGAAGAGCAAGGAGGATTTTATTCCTGCTTATGAGTTAGTGGGAGCTGACCACACCATATCCACAGAAATTGCTAGACAGCAGTAAAGACCAGGGTATACCCTCTAGCTTGCCAGTCTGTCTTTCTCTATCTTCTCTACCTGGCCAGGGAGCAGCTCTACCCACTATGGACTGTGTCTTTTCTCCCTTTATCAGAGGCTTGGCTTAATTCAATAATTCTTCACAAGTGAGCTTAAAGGCTCAGTCTAAGTTATCAAACTGACACCTAATGTTACCTCCCTGAGATGGGAAGGGGAAAGGTCGCCTTGACACTGCCTCTTTGAATTTCTTTTACTATTTCGATTTCCTAGGAAGAGAAAACAGAAAAAGGAAACTCGTCTGCTTTCAGGGCACCGTTCACTATTAAAAAGTTGGCCAGCGCTCTACAGCTAATCATCTCTCGTTATCCCCCATCATGAATTATGGATGTGTTTTGAGGCTGGGAATCCTAATAAAGGAAGAGGATTTTAATTTATTTGCATGAATTGTGAGTTGGCTTCTGATGTATTACCCCAACGAGTTCCTAGGTCATCTTTTTGGCTGGCGCTGGACTGAACGTGCAACACTGATGTGTGTGTGTGTGTGTGTGTGTGTGTGTGTGTGTGTGTGTAGTGTGGGCTTTTTAGAATTGGGGTGGATAGAGAGGGCCCGATAACTGGGAGCAGTGTGCGGGAGGCCGGGTCAGCATATCGGAGAGCAAGTATTCATGCACAAAGCCGTGTTAAAAAGAGCAGCAGAGGGCCCCGACTCTGTCTTCTGCTGTGTCTTCATTTAGGCATGTCTTTTTCCCAGGGGACCAGCGAGTACGCGGTGCATGAATAAATAAATGTCATGACTTATTTTGGAGGCCCCGATCATAATGCAATTATATGCATTGCAAATTGGCCCTGCGCTACTTTTAGTTTCTAGGTTTTACTTTTTAATTGTCGAAGTCGCATTTCAGGAAGAAGGGAGACGCTCAGCCCAGCTACCAAAAAAAAAAAAAAAAAGGAGTCAGAAGGCAAGTCTGCGCCCACAGGGATCTTTTCCACAGTGAACTTGACCCTATGGGAGGAAAAGTGATTCTCTTTTCCATGGAGGTGTTTTAATACCTGGCCAAGCGCAAATTTGGGGGCTGGGTCTAGAAGGTGAACTCATCTTGCCTGAGCTCTTGAGAGCATTGCTCCTCCAAACCATTCCTGATCCTACTTGAGGAAATTGATACCTTTTTTTCTTTCTCCCTGAAGAAGAGCATTTTCTTTCCTTAGGTTACTGAGATCCATTTGCTAAATAACTCTCGAAGTCTAAAAACCCGAGTAGCTGGAAGAGGTGAATTCAGTTTTGCAAATAGTTCCCTTCCAAACCACTTCTCTCCTCAAAAGTTGCTTTGTACAGGGTATGCAAAGCCTATCTGTCTCTCTCTCTGTCTCTCTGTCTCTCTGTCTTTGTCTCTCTCTGTCTCTCTCTCTCTCTCTCTCTGTTTTCTACATATTCTTCTCTGTTAAGAAGTCATGAGAAAGGAACAGCAAAACTGGAAAAAAAACCCAACAAACCATGATCCAGAACATCAGAGACCCTACATCAACCACCTGGAACTAGGCCAGCCTAATCTCTCCCCATCCTAAAGCTCAGGGAAATTGCGGAACAGGGGGCGGTAAGATTGTAAGAGCCTAAAGAAGGGGAGGAGCAACGATATACAAGATACTCCACACAAGTTAGGACCGAAGTAATCATAATAGGACTTTGCATGATCTGCAACAATGACTGACATATATCATTGACCCCCTCCCCAAATTCTAGCATGGATCACAGGCACTAGGATCCCTAGAAGCAAGGGATTAACAGCCACAATAGTGGTACCTATACCAAAGGTGAACAACAAGAAAGCTCTAGGCAATGCTACTGAGTCCTTACAACCTCATCATAGAGGAGGACCCAGAGGAAAATTTGACATGCACACTAAAGGATGCTCCAGGAATGGGGCGGGGACACTGGGAAAAGAGAAAGGGGGGAAAGTAAGGAGAAAAGCGGGGAGGGAGCAAGGGATCCATGAGGGGGTGGAGGGAGGGGACAAGGTACCTATTAATTTGCATGAGTGGAAAAAAAGAAAAGAAGTCATGAGAGAGACACAGGCAAGAAAATAGTTAAGCTGCACTGGTCTTAATGAGCTATAGACCTGGGTTTGGCTTTGTGGATTTCCTATTTCCCACTCATATATCATCTGTGTGACCCTTAGCAAGTGATTCGACCTGTCCCTGGCTTTTGCTTTTCCTCACAGGGGAAAAGGTGGCAATCTTCATCTCTCCTTGAGCTGGGTGTGGCAGTTGCCCTAAGATTCTGCATGGAAAAGACACAAAAGATGGGCTGGGGGAGGACAGCTCAGGTGTAGAAGTCTTTGTCCCACAAGCAAAAGGACCTGAGTTTCAGATCTCCAGATCCTTTAAAATTACCAGGCAGATTATGGCAGTGGCTTGTAACCCCTGAGCAAGCAGTGAGGAGACAGAGCAAGCCAGCATCATTCCAGATGTTATCCTTGGGGCCTCCACAGGCGCATAACTCAAGTGTCCTCTTATGCACACTTCTGCACACAATGAACACATGCATGCATGCAAAAAAATTAAAAAATAAGAAAACCAAAGTAGAATTCCTGCATGGTCCCAGCAAACATTAGCAACCTATATGTATGTTTGTGTGTATAGCTATACATATGTGTGTGTGTGTGTGTGTGTGTGTGTTTCAATTGATAAAGCTTTTGAGACCCATAAGCAAGAAATTAAGAAATGTAGAAAACAGAAGAGTTGACAAGCCCGAGTTAGGTGCTTTGATTTTTCTTTTTTTTTTTTTTTTACAATAAAGAAAAATGTGGAAAATGTTACTCAGGCCTACTCTGTCCCCACATACCTGAGGCTCCTATTTCTTTTTTTGTACATGCATGTTGGCCACAGTGTTCCTCAGGAGAGCAGTTGGGGGGTGGGGTCATTGAGGAGCATGGCTGGGTTGGTGGTTGATAATTTTAGGTTTTTTTTTTTTTTTTTTTTAAATCTCCCAGGAGACCGACTCATGTTCCCTCCGCGTTGGTGGCCTGAATGAGTCCTGTCTGTGGAAAGGTTGAGCCCCGGGCACAAGCGGCCCCAGGAGGCTGATAATTATAAATCATCATTGGCCTCTGACCCACTTGGAGCGCCGGGTTAGAACTTTAAAGACGCTATAAAAAGTTGAAGGCGGCCCGATTATGCTTTAGCTTCAAAGCGACCCAATGGTTGTGCACAGGAGAGATAACCGGACCTCCTTGGCTGTTTGGACAAGATGCGCATGAAGGTCACGAACAGGAAGGACCCACCTGCGACTCTGGCCAGCAGGTGGGGCCACAGCCCAGCCACCAACCAGGCGAGTCCTCCGGGCTCCTCAACATTGTCTCTCCTGTCCTGCTCCTGTTCCACTAAGCACAAGGTGTTTTCTCTTTCCCTTCCTTCCTTCCTCCACTTGGTACAGAATGCGCTGGGTCCTAGGTTTACTGTGCTTGTAGCGCTGGTCGTGATCTCTGTGTTCTGGATGTTGACATGTGTTGTACACACATGCATGAAAGTGTCTGTGAGTCAGCTCAGGAGGTCTAGGACATATATTTCTTTCTTGTGTATGTGTGCATGGGGACCCTTGTGTGTGCGTCCCCGTGGAGGCCCAAGGGCGACTTCGGGAATCATCCTGGATTGCTCTATCTCCTTATTGCCTTACTCTGGAGTTTCTCGGGCTCTGCATTCCAGGGCTGCAATCACAATATCCCATACCCGCTTAGCATTTTTATGTGGGATCTGAGGACCCCAACTCAGGTTCTTCTGCTTGCGAGACAAAGGCTTGAACTCCTGAAGCCATCCCCCCAGCCCTACAGACGGAGATACTTCTAGATATTTCAAGCCAGCTTCCAGGTGATGCTAATGCAGCTGGTGGCGGCGCGGGGGGGGGTACCTTGGGTAGCAAAAGGGCGAGGTGCCCCGTTCCCCACCCTCCAAGGGACTGTCCAGACACATGCAATTGGGGTGAGAGATTTTAGCAGCATCTTGGGCTGACTCTTCTTTGGGAGGTGAGTGAACGGTGTCCCAAGAAATTGGTTATCACAGTGTCGCATAGATACCCCCGGGAAAACCAGGGCGAGTGTGGAGGAAGGATGCAGAACCCAAGTTGCCCATGACTGCCTGTCCTGAGTGGGTCCTGTGGTATACCGGACCCAGGGCCTCGAGCTCTTGTGGCCGGTCGATGCAGGGCGCTCTGGGTGAGCATGGCACGCGATGAGCGGCCACTGACTTGTCTCATTTACTGCTCTTCTGTGACCACCTGGTGCTGGGGGAGTCACTGAGTCCCCAGGCAGAATGAACTAACTAAATAGAGAGCAGGGAGTTGGGGAAAGAGGGACGGCAGAAAAGAAGGCAGGCGGGTTCCCCTGCTGCTGGCAGGGGAATGGCTACAGCAGAGCCGCATTCAGACCCTCAGTGAATGCTTTTTTCTTCTGTTCCTAGGCCCTGGTGACCCGAAACGAACAGAGTCCTGTAGCTGAGAGCTCCCTTCTCTTCTAATAAGAATCACCCCCCCAATAGACTCCACACTTCCAATTACTATGCGGAAACAATGGCCGAGTTACTTAGAGGCGCGCAGCCCCCTGAGGACTCTGGACGCCAGGATCCATGCAAATACTCATCATTTGCATGCATGCAACCACCGCGGGAGGGGCTCCATTCTCCATTCCTGGTGAGCTAATCAGGCGCGAACCCCCTAGATTTCCCGGGAAGGTTTGTGAGGCCTGGCGCTAATCGAGCGATTGGTGATACATTCCGGCTGTCTGCACAGATCGGCCTTGCTTCGTTCTGACCGCATGGTGTTTGCGGTGGTCTCTGACCCATGAAGGGTCATCTTGGATTTCTCCTGCTCACTGTGGACCCTCAATTGCATCTCCCATTAGTAATCACTGTGCTTTCTTCTCCCAGTGACGGAGTCGTTCACACGCCGAGAAAGGGGAAATTATATATTTGAGGGCCGCCTATAGATGGAAAATAAACTCCCGGCGCAGTGGGGAAGGAGGCGAGGTTGTTCTCTGTGGATAACTGAAGACCAAGTGTAAAGAAGGAAAAGCGTGGGGCTTCCCTCCCTCCCCCCACGGCCTCTCTGCTAAACTCCTCATGGGAGTGAGGTGAATGTAGAATCCAAAGTCAACCATGCCAGCCACAGCCAGCCACAGCTAGCCACAGCCAGCCACAGCCAGCCACAGCCAACCTCAGCCAGCCACAGCCAGCCACAGCCAGCCACAGCCAGCATGTAGAGAAACTTGGGGGGGGGGCGGCAAGAAGATTTCACTCAACAAATATAGATGTTTCTGACCAGCTGTTGAGGCACCTGGAATTTTCCTTTCCTTTTGCCCTTCTACCTATGGCCTTGAGGTTCTCGGGGAAGAAAGAGGCGTCCTTGTGGGTGGAGCTTCATCCAGATGCTCAGACACAGGGTTCAGTGTCATTTAATGACAGAGTTTGGCAAGGTGTCAATTTCGTCACGAGGTTTGGCCTTGCAGGGCAGATTCCTGAGTGACCAAATGGGGGCAGCAGGTGGCAATGCTTTAGAACCACGAAAACGCCGAGGGCACAGATGTCCATCATGCACAGTGCATAGTATGTGCATACATGTGCACACATGCACATTGTTCTCAACACACATACATACACATATTTGTGTACTCGCACATACATGCACACAAGGTGCACATATGCATACACAGGTATACACATGTAGTTACATATAGTTCTATGCACACACACATATTGAGGATACAGTGGCTTGTCATAGTGCATAGTGCACACACACGCACATATGCACACACATACACTAAGAATACAGTGGTCCACCACTCAAAGTACACAGTACACACACACACACACACACACACACACACACACACTGAGAATATACTGGTCCATCACTCATAATGCATAGTATGTAGCAACACACATGTACGTGTGCAAGTAGAATACAGTGGCCCATCACTCACAGTACACACACATATACACACTGAGAATACAGTCGCTCTTACAGTGTATAGCACCCACAAGCATGCGCACACACGTACACAATACACACAATACACATTTATACACATATATATGCACATAGATATGTGCAGACACATGCACACCTTCATACGCATATAGTTCTCTACTATGTTACAAAGTCAGTCTCCTACATATTTTTCTTTTTTCATTTTTATATGTATTTTACTGGTACACACACACGTGTGTGTGTGTATGTGTGTGCGTGTACATATGTGCGAAGACTCCAGGCTGATGTTGACAATCACTCCCAATTACTCTTCATTCCTAGTCCATTGAGACAGAGCCTATAGCCAAACCCGGAGCTTCTCAGATAGGCTAGTGTGGACAGTCAGCTTGCTCTAAAGATGCCTGGTCTCAGCCTTCCCTAGGTGGAATTCCAATTGGGCTGTCACCCAGCATTTTATGTGGACTCCTGGGACCCAAGCTAAAGTCTTTTGCTTGTGTGTCAAGTACTGTAACCTCAAAGCCACCACTTTGGCCCTGTTTTGTGAAGATTTTTTTGTCCTAAAGAAAGAGCTGTAGAGATGTCTCAGTCAGTAGAGAGCCTGCGGTGCAAGCCCAAGGGTCTGAGTTCAGATCTCCAGTGCAAATGTAAAACCTTGGATGTGGCGGCATGTTCCTGCCATCCTGGTGCTGGGTAGGTGGAAGCACAGGGTCCTGACATGCACTGCCAGCTAGTCGGCCAAATTGGCAAGCTCCATTCAGGGAGAGACCTTGTGTCAAAAAATAAAGTGCAGAGTAATAGAAAACGACCTCTGTTCCCCACGTGCACACACATGTGCACACGGGAGCACGTGTGCACACACAAGAGCATGTATACACGTGTGTATGTGCACACAAGTGCATAAATGTGTGTGCGCACAAGGGCACGTACGCATATGCACTTGAGGAAGAGGTTTATCTAATTTCTTGACAAAATGCCACGCTATTCTTTATAAGAGCAATATTGGAGCACTTGTAGCTCCTGGGCTCTGGTCCATCTTGGGAAGCCGAGACTCTCCTGCTACTTTCCTGTCTGTTATCCACAGGCAGCCGCCATTCTACTTCCTGTCACTGAGTCTGGCTACTGAAAGTTCCTCATGCAGATGGAGCCGCGGCCGCAGAGGAATTTGCTCTTCCATGACTGCCGTGTTTCGCTTACCGTAAGTCCTCATGGATTGCTTGCTTTTCATGACCGAATCATGCCCCCCCCCATATGTGCACACTACCTGTTCCCTTGTCTAACTGAAAAATAAAAAAGGCTTCCTGGTTTTCACTGAAGAGTATGTTGTTTTGTGAGCTTTTCATATCTCACTTTTGTACTGGGTCAGTTTCTTCTACTCCTGGATTCTTGCCTGTGTTATAATTATGACAGATGCTAAATGTTGTCCAACTCTCTGGCCCATTGGCACGACACGATTCTTGCCCTTGGCTCTGTTGTGTTTGGGATGGCGTTGATTATCATACATGTTCAGTCCTTGCAGACCTGACATCATCAACGCAGCTGCGCAGTGGCATGCTTTCAGTGCGTCCTTGGGTCCCGTTTGCTAATACTTCTCGGAGGACCCTTGCCTCTTTTGCATCGGGGAAATTGGTCTGTGGTGCTCCTCACCCCCCACCTCCCTCCTTCCCTCTGAGAAGCTAGTGGCAACCTTCTAGAGTAAATTTGGGAAGTTTGTTCTTCCATATTTGGGAAGTGCCTGGAGGGGACTGGCTTTAATTCTTACACACACACACACACACACACACACACACACACACACACACACGCACGCACGCACGCACGCACACACAGTGTAAATCACTAGTGAAACCTTTTTCCCACAAGATAGGGTTTCTCATTGGTTCTAGCAGTCAGCAAACCCCGCTTGTCCTCTGATTTCTTCTTCCCCTGACCTAGCGCTGAGGTTATAGACTTGCATGACCATCCTGGCTTTTCTCTCTCTCTCCCTCCCTTCTTCCTTCCTTCCTTCCTTCCTTCCCTCCCTCCCTCCCTCCCTCCCTCCCTTCCCTCCCTCCCTCCCTCCCTCTCCGTGTCTTTCTTTCTTCTTTTCTCTTTCTTTCTTTCCTTTCTTTCTTTCTTCTTTCTTTCTTTCTTCTTTCTCTCTTCTCTCTCTCTCTTTCTCTCTCTCCTCCTTCCTTCCTTCCCTCCCTCCCTCCCTCCCTCCCTCCTTTCCTTCTTTCCTTTCTTCTCTCTTTCGACATGGGCTCTGGAGATTTGAATCATCTCTTGGCTGCTCATTTCATTGGATTTTGTTATAGCTGCCTACATATATGGGACCATTCCATACACATAGGTCTGTACACACACAACACATACAAATACACACACACACACACACACACACACACGCACGCACCCATGCACAGTGGAAGGAGAGAAACAACTTGTGAAAATCATCATCCAATGTCCACATGTGAGTTGGGATCTCTATCTCTCTCTTTCTCTGTCTTCTCTCTCAAATAAATAAATAAATAAATAAATAAATAAATAAATAAATAAATAAATAGAGTTTTTAACAAAAGAAGCTTGGGTGTCCAGGGTGGTACCTCTGAAGGTGTGGTTATGCCAGATGACCTCAGGACACTGGTGTGACATCATCAGGATATGTAGTAGGTATAGCTATTGGTGGCACCCCTTGAGTTTTCTCCAGAGGAGTGTTAGGGAAGGCACCAGCTTGGTCATGTCTATGTCAGTCAAGGCTCCCCAGAAGAACAGAACTAATAGAATATATAGAATAGTATATGTATATATATCTTTATTAATCAGTTCACAATAAAAGTCGTGTCCTTCAAAGTACCCACCCCTAGCTGCTTAGTTCTTGACTG
Organism: Typhlomys cinereus; assembly: GCA_023101885.1. Lineage (NCBI taxonomy): Eukaryota > Metazoa > Chordata > Mammalia > Rodentia > Platacanthomyidae > Typhlomys > Typhlomys cinereus. The sequence goes on from JALPQD010000043.1 coordinate 8,349,568, forward strand.
GATTGTCTCACAAAGCCCAAGGATCCAGAGAAGGTCTCAAGCCTCTGTCTCCTGGAAGGCTTAAGACACTGGGCTCCAATGTCAGTGAACAGCAGCAAGGCCTGGAGACCAGGCTCCAAAGGCAGCGGGGACATCGGCCAGGTGGAAAGGATAGAGCTCCGAGTCAGCCAAGGATTCAAGCAGCAGCAAACAGAGACAACGATGCTCGAAGATCGAACTCAACAGCGATTCAACGTAGGATAAAGGGAGAGCAAGTCCCTCCTCCTTACACCTCTCTTATCAGGTCCACTCCTGGAAAGCACCACCCACTAGGGGCTGGGCTTTCCACATCAATTTAACGATCAGCTGTAGACTTGTACAGAGTCTGCTGGTTCCAACCTTCGATTCTTTACAGCTGTGCACACACAGCCCGCAACTGTCAAGTTGATATTGTAGTCTAACCATAGCAACGCCCATCCCATGTCTTTATATTTTTCAAGATCTGGCTACTCACACGCTTCCTCCTTGGCTGTGACTCGAGGTAGCCAAGAGCTGGGCGAAGGCAGGTGCCCGTCTGCGAGCCTGTTTCAGTTCCTAAGGAGCTTTCCCTTGGGCATTTCATTGCGGCAACATGGATGTGGCTGGCGCACGCATGACCTCCTGTGCAAGGCTCCGCTTTCATGACTGGATCACCTCCACGTGATCTTCGGAGCCCGCCACATTGGGCTTGGGGCCCAACGTCTGGATGCTAGGGAGGTAAGAAAATCCAAATCTGCCATCAACAAAATCCTAGCAACCTAGACCAAAGCTAGTAGAAGGAATGAACCAGCTAAACAGAGCTGGCATTCATTCAATGAATTTAACATACAATATGAAAATAGCAAAACCAATGAGCATCCATACCACGGTGTGTTTAAAAGACAGAGACGTCATCTCTAGTCAACTGTTTGAAGGAAGAAAGTCAGGGGAAGGCATTCATGGCTCTTTTTATTATTATTATTATTTATTTAATTGTGCGTGTGTGCGTGTGCGTGTGTGTGTGTGTGTGTGTGTGTGTGTGTGTGTGTGTGTAGAACCACAGGCGAATTTAGCAACCATCATGGACGCCTCCACCTCCTCCTTGTTTACTCTGCCCCGGGATTCACAGGCTCTGCCCTACCAGAAGCCCAGGCCGCCCCCGCTTCTGCCCGGCATCTATACATGGGGTCTAGGATCTGAACTCAGGACCTTCCACCTGCAAGGCAGAGGCTTAACCCCTGAGCCACCTCTCCAGTTCCCAATGGCTCCTTGTTTTTGAAGGATACTTTTGCCAGGTATACTAAGGGAGTTGGATGATTCATTGCTTTTTCTTTGAGCACTTTTGTGATATCCCTCCATTTCCTTTTAGTTGTGATGTTTCTGCAGAGAAATCTGCCCAGGGTATTACAGAGATGTCCCTGGGATGAGTCATGCCACGTTCAAAGTCCCTGTCTTTGACTCTTGCCATGGCACACGTGGGGTCAACTTTATCGCCGTGTTTGAAGTTATTCCTGCTGCATATGCCAGGTTTGCTCTTCTATGAGCATTTAGAGATACTTGTGTCTCTCCCTCCCGTTTTCCGAAAGCACTGAGAGATCACACACACAGACACACACACACAGAGACACAACAGACACACACACACACACACACACACACACACACCCCTCTATGTCTGGCTTTTACGTGGGGCCTGGGGATCCGAACTCTTGTTTTCAGGCTCTGCAGCAACCACTTTACCCATAGAACCATCTCCGAACCCTGCTGGATGATTTCAAATGACTTGTCTTTGAGTTGACTTATTCCTTATTTCTGCTTGTCAGCCATTGAAACACTCATCTTTTTTTTTTCAATTGTTTGATTCTTTTTATTTCCACCTCTTTGCTGATTTGCTCGCTTCACTCTCTTAAGTTCGCAGGGCATTAGTAGGATGCTTATTTTGAACTTTTTCCTGCATAATTCTTTTGCCTCTATTTTCCTAAGACTGTTTCTTGAGACTGAGTTTTATTCCTTTCTTTGAGCCGTATTTCCTGGCTATAGGTATTATTACTTGATGCTGGGGCCTACACATTGGTTAAACAGCCATCTTTGGACATACCTTCTGGACAACATGTTACTGACCAGTGTAGGTGCAGATTCAGCCTGAATCCTTTTAAGAAAGTGTGACTTTCCTGCGACTGTTGGTGGGATTTCTCAGTGAAGTCGGGCCAGTCTTGTCTCTGGGGACCTCTTTCTCTCTCTGGCATTTATCAGTGGTACAATCTCTAGTTACAAAGCAGTAGACAAGGACCCACTTCTTGTTCTCGGCAGTCAGGTGACATCGACTATGCCAGTTTCTAATCAATGCTCTGAGTCATGTGGGTTACCTGCCGCTTCTTTGAACATCCTTCCAAGAAACAGAGCTTGGTACATGGTCCAGACCTGTCCGTGGAGAGAACCTGAGGTACACACCTTTTCCAAACCATCGCAAGTCGAGTCAGTGATTGCAGGATCCCTCCCAACTCCTATGCGTGCTTAACAGGCCATAGACATGCGGGTACTCCTCCTTGGCTAGTCCTTTCTGGACATACCTCAGTTATGCCTTGCCAGTCTCATTGAATGTTTGTGATTCAGACCCAGTCTACTTGACTATGACTGGTAACCATCCCAGGGGCTGAAGGATTGGATATCGACCATTGTTGGACAAGCAGCAGTGGGTAACATCTGGCACAATGGTTACATTTTCAGGAGGAGTTATCTAGAATCCTGCTGAGGCGTTTTGCTGTGCTGGGAATATTGGCCGACCTTATTCCCCTCTGACCTACCTGTCTTATAAAATCTACCAGACATCAAGCGTGTAGTGTTTACTTTGATACAAGCACAGTATATGTGTTTTTAATGAGCTTGTTATGCCATGTATGTCCATAATGATCCTTTCAGCTGTGATTAACCCTCGGGTCATGTATTAGGGGGTCACACAGTTGAAAGAGCCCTGACTCACAGATTGGTTGAGGCCGATGCTGGTCTTTTCTGAACCCCTTCCACTGTTTCCACAAGAAGCTCCATTGTGCAGAAACTGAAAACTTTCATACAATCCACCTTGGAGACCAAGTCACTTGAATTTGCAGCACATTCAGGCCCCAGTGCCTGGCAGTATTCTGGATTCATGGTCCTCTGTGGGAGGTGGAAACCCAATCATGTCCTCTATCCATGTCTTTTCCCCAGTGTGACGTTGAGAAAGAAGGGAGGTGTTTTCATTAATCATGTAGCATCTCACATTTTTTCTGACCTTTGAAATCCTTCCACAGTTGGCCTTGGTCACGATGGAGTCATGTGTCCTATTATTGACCTGAATCGTGGGGCGTGATAGGTTATATGCCTTGAGAAATAATTGCCTTATAGAATGCCCCCTTGGCATCATATGTTGTGTTGAGCAAGCCATACTGCCTTTCCGAAGTTATTTCTTTTTTGTTACCTGTAATGAGGGGTAAACACCATTTCCTAGTTTTTAGAGGTGACCGGACCTTGGGAGCATCACGGAATGGAAGGTCTTGAGTTGACATTCCGTAGTTGCCTAGTGATTTTAAGCATACAGATCACAGTGCATGTAGAGAGATCAAGTTTCTAGACTCGTGTTATCACAAGCTGCGTGGTGCACGGTTTGTCTCTGGTCTTGAGATATGTCTCCTGGAAGCCATGGCTTTCCCCATGCCTGCATCACACAGGAAAGGGGATCCTCTTAAACAGCTGCTACATAGTACAAAGATGTTGCCTTCATGTCTTGGCTTCAAGACAAGCCATTGATGTCAGCATTTGAGCATGGTGGTAGCTCTTGTAGGATTTATTATATCTTCTCAGTTTTTGGGTACTGGGACATCTTACTGAAAAATATTTCCAAAACAGGAGGAAAAATGCTTTGATGATTTGAGTATAGCAATTTATTTTCCTGGAAATGTTTCCCAGTGGTAATACCCAGGGGACACAGGCATCAGGTGAACCAGGGCCAATGAGTGAAACATCTTCATGTCCTTGGAAGAGGCTTTGAACAGGGAGACACCCCATGTTCTCATGTGCAAAGCTAAGCTATCTGTGGACCATATTGACCCTGGAAGGCCTCAAGACAAGACTTGCCTCCTTCATCTACATCATCAGTTATCCAGTATCTTCTAAGGCGTTAACCTGATGCTAGGATTGTGCCAGATGACTTTACACTGGCTGACCCTCAGGCCAAGACCAGCTCTGTATTGCGGCATGTTTACAACTTAGTCTAGGAGATACGATGGAAAGAGCGCGCTAGCTCTTGATTTATGGATACAGCATTACATATATGATTTAAACCAAAGGTATGTCCACTATATTCTGTGATCCCAATATGACTTGATGCTTTTTTTTTTTATAAAAATTCAGTTTTATTGAAGCACATCCCACTCAAGTCCACTTGTTGGTTTATTGCCCATGGTTGGACCACAGGGTTGAATCATTGCAAGGAAAACCAAATGGCTCATAAACTCTGAAATATTTAGAATCTTGCCTTTTATGGAAAAGGTAAGCTGACTTCTGCTCTAGACTCCACAGAAGAAGACTTTGTGATAAGGAGGTGGCTACAGTGGCTGTGACCTTGGCTTGGAGCTTAGGGTCCCGGGAGGACTGAATACCTACCACAGAGCAGAGGCAGGACTTTGGATAACCTTAGCTGGGCTTGCTTAGCTTCAAAAACCAAAGGATTTGGGCTGGAAAGATGGCTGAGGGATTAAGACTTTGTCTCGAAAGCAGAAGGTCCTGAGTTTAGATCCCAAGTCCCATGTTAAAAACACCAGATAGAAAATGGCAGTGGCTTGCACTTCCAGCCCTGGTGGGCAGAGCCTAGGAAATCCAAGAACAAAATGAAAAGGAGGTAGAAGCAATCCAGGATGATTCCCAAGTCACCGTCAGCCTGCCACAGGAACACACAGTGCCCTCTGACACACACACACATACACACACACACACACACACACACACACACACACACACACACAGGTCTGAAGGAACTGAAGAGAGAGAGAGAAAAAGGAAAGAAAGAAAGAAAGAAAGAAAGAAAGAAAGAAAGAAAGAAAGAAAGAAAGAAAGGTCATAGTTTGAGCTCTGGGCACATTTGTAGAGAATTAGTGGTTGAGTTAAGCCCAGAGCAAACCTACAGGAGATTGTCTAGCTGATGGGGAGGGCCCAGCCCATGGTGGGTGGGACTAGGCCCTGGAATAAGAGAGTTGGCATCCTTGTGTACACTTGGCCAGACATGCTGGTCTGGCAAGTAAGGATCATCCCTCTCTCAACCATTATGTAGAAATGGTGTGGTCAGTTCCCTCAGTCCTGGTGTTGGTGCGTTGCTCTCCTGTTAAACTGGACTACGAACTGTAACCAGACTGTCATAAGTGAATAAACCCCTAGTTCCTTTAAGCCGTTTGATGGTAATTTATCAGCGCCCATGCAGGTGAACGGCTACAGCAAGTTAAATTAGGGAAAAAAAGCCCATAGGACTTGTTCTTTCATCTGTGAGATGGCACCTCATGGTACCCAGACTAGCCTCGATGAGCCCATTACGTAGATGAGGGTGACTTTGAGCTCCTAATTGCCCCGTGATTGTCTCCAGAGGGCTGGGTTTGTAGGCCTGTGCCTGACTTCTGCAGGGCTGGGGGTCGGACCCAGGTTTTCACGCATGCTCAGCAAGCACTTCATCCACCGAGCTGTCTCCAGTCAAACTGGAAGTGAGCATTTACAATACCAAATGAGGGTCGATGATCTTCCCAGTCATTGCAGGACAGGACTAGGGCAGGGGGCAAGGTTGAAACAGACGACAGGATTCTCCCCAAAGCTAGAATTTGATTTTGGAAATGTCTTCTTCATCAACTGGTAGCTGCAGATATATTTTTCATACCAAATATCTTTTATATATAGTCTAATGATTCAGTATAGGCTGCTGGTAAAACTGTCGATGGAGAAGCCAAGCAAAGTGGCCAGTTCCACAATGTTCTGCTTAAAGCAAAGTGACACCCACTCTCCTCCCAGGAAAGGATCCCCTCTCATTGTACCTTTCTGGCCTCTTTGAGTCCAAGGTCCTTTTAAAGACATTTCTAACAGATGTGGCAGGTGACCCTTGAGACGCATCCTTTATCTAAGTAATAACACGCGTTTTCATACATCTCACCCAGGAAGCAAGACTTAAACTCACATTTTTCTGATCCACTTAGTTGATAATATTCTTCTTAAGGGTTTTTTTTTTTTTTTCCCTCTCTGGCTGGCAGAAGGAAGATAATTTAATTTGAAGAGATTAGACGTATCGCTTGAAATGCAAGCTCTGGAAATCTGATGGCAGAACAAGTCCAATGAACAGAGAATTCTTCTCTCCTTCTGACTAACGCCGGCGTCAGGGAATTTCTAAGTTGGGCCGTCAGTCTTCGCTCCGTACAGTCATGTCAGCCCCGTTGCTGCTCAAAAGCTGACATTCATTAAGAGCACCCGGTGTGGAGATGCATGTAGATGGCTTTCTGACAAATCAGCCAAGTGTCGCCGCTCTGTGAGGGATTACAGAGAGACTTTGTGACTTTGAGCTTCTTTCTCTCCTCTGAACGCCTCTTGTCTTCGGGAAGCCTGTGTTGAGTCTCACGGCCATGAAAACGAGCTGACTCCGCTGTTTTTTTTTCCCCTTATCAAAATCAGAATGTGCTGGGGAGCTGAAGGAGAAAGTCGGGCCTGCGATTTACTCAGTGTGAGCCAGGTGTTGTATAAATACAATGTATCTATTTCCCTGTCTATCAAATGTGACATGCATGTGCATCTGTGGACCCCAATAACCTGTAGCCACCTGGCCGGTTTTACACATTAAGTAAGTTAAGGCTGAAAGGAATCTTCCTTCCAGCCCCAGATATAATAAGGCTTGGATTACTTTCCTTATTTCCAATGAGAAGTCATGAGAGGAAGTAAGAGTGGAAGAATTTCTTCTCCCTTTGGATTCAAGGGGCTTCTTATATCATGGCGGGGGAAGATAAGGCAGCAGAAGGGGGAGGCAGATTGTTACATTGTATCCACAGTCAGGAAACAAAGGGCGCGGCTGCTCTTGCCTAGCTCCCTCTTTCTTTTCAATCCAGGGCTCAGCCCACAGAGCCCACCACCTGCATTCAGAGTGGGCGTGCCTGCATTCAGAGTGGGCGTGCCTGCCTCAGTTACCCTAATCAACAAGGTCCCGGCAGGCAAGCTGCTGTAGTTACTCAGCATGCTACCTACAAATTCACATCCAAAAAGGGCTTAAGGGAACACGTGGTTTTATTCTCTGTTTCTGGTCCATACCCACACATCCTCAAGATTGCTGAGAGAGGGACAATCCCTACTTGCCAGAGCAGCATGTTTGACCAAGTACACCAAAGGTTGCCAATTTCTTTACCCAGTTGCTTCTCTCTAGCCCCACCCACCAGAGGCTGGGCCTTCCCATCAATCAATCTCTTGCAGATTTGCTTGGGTACTTAACCACTGATTTTTTTACAAATGTGCCCAGAGCTGCAAGTCTTCAACTGTCAAGTCTTACCTGTATCTAACTATGACACAAGCCCATGGTCTAACTTCATCTACATGATCCCCTCTCAGGCAAGCCTAGAGACTCCTTGCCTAGGTAATTCTAGACCCCACCAAGTCGTCAACTGCTGGGACCATTGCCAGACACCAGTGAGGATTTTCACAAACTGTTCAAGAGGAGTTTATCATTGGTCCACCTCTGCTGCGGCACACGATGTACTGGTCACACCCTTTGGAGGGGAACAAGAATTCTACTGATTCTTGTTGGTTCTTTCTGACTTTCTCCTTTCCTCCAAAGTCATGGGGAGAACACCAATCTAGTGCATATTATTTTGAAAACAAGCACACACCTGGCCCTCTCCCCCACCTCCAGTTATGTCTTTAGATTGGGAGCCATGCCTCCTGTGGCTGGTGGTCTCCTCCTCTCTCATTACGGCCCATCCTTGAAGCACAGTCATTTTCTGTGCTAGCCAAACGTGTCATTATGAGGCGCCTGCTGTATAGCTAGTGCCGCGTCAGCATATTTGGCGTGAAACGCCCCCTAGCGCTACCCCCAGCCTCCCACCCTCAGAGGACATATCCAGACCACAGGAAATCCTTCAGAGCAACTGTATGAGGGAAGATATTGATGCGTCTGGGGTAGCTCTCTTCAGGGCTTATTACCTACAGCTTTAGGCCAAATGTGAATCAAAATTCCTTTCACTTCTAGAGACGCAACGGATCCAGACTGATGATGGACCAGTGCAGTGGATTTGCATACAAGCTTTGGAGAGGCCAAGAAATGAAAAACTGGCCTTAAACTATTTTTTATTTAAACCGAAAATTAAAAAAAAACCTGGTTATTTTAAGGACAGAAAGTGTGAGGTCTAGTTATCATCCTACACTAAACATTATCTTCTAGGAAATGGAAATAGGAACCCTGAGATTTGTGTGTCGTATTTCAAGGTCTGGAATATTCCATGCAGCGCTGTTGACTTTGTTTTTCTGTGGCCATACCTTTGCTAAATTAGGCGCATGCCCCCTCCAGCCTCAAATCGCATAAATTGAAAAATAGGCAGGCTATCTTCGTAGTGTGATTTTAATGTGTAGATGTGCATTTTTAGCTTAAGAGAACAATAACTGCCACTTTATTATTAACTGATGTAAAAGCTAACTCTTATGGACTGAAGACAAAGAGTGGTTACTCTGGAGACTAAAAACAAATACTCTGGAGACTAAGAACAAGTACTCTGGAGACTAAGAGCAAGTACTCTGCAGACTAAGAGTGAGTACTCTGGAGACTAAGAACAAGTACTCTGGAGTTGAATGCTTGGGGTTGTTCAGGCTTCAGCCACCCCACGACCTGTGAGTCAGGCAGCCTTGGGCAAGACACAAAACCCACTTACATGTACATGGAAGAGAATCCTACATAAAATTAAAATGCTAGCACCTGCTTCATAGGGTATTGAGAGTACTAACTGGCAGAGAGAGGAATGAAGTACTTTTTCTCTAGCTGCTTATTTTCAGTGTTTGGGATTCTGTAATTTAAATGGTCAAAAGGCAGATTAACATGAGGGAAAGACATACCATTTTAAACTGGCATTTACATGAGAAGCTTTTGTAGAAAGAACCCAAGCTGAGCAACATGGTTGGACTTGGAGGCAGGGCTGCAATCTTGGCAGAGGGCAGAGAGCCTTGGAGGGCCTGGAGCAGGAGTGGGATTCCTGGGAGAGAGTGTCCCACATAAAGGTGTTGCCTTCAGGTATATGGAAAACTGAGGCAGACAGAAGACAGCTCAATGGCTAAAGCCTTTGTCTGGCAAGCAAAGGGACCTGAGTTCAGATCCCCGGATCCCATATAAAAAAGGTATCAAAGGAGTGTGGCAGTTCTGCCTGCAATTGCAGCCCTTGAAAGCAGAGACTGGGAATCCCCAAAGCAAGCTGTCTAGCCTGATTAACCCTCATGGTGCGCTCTGGGTTTAATTAAAATGCCGGGTTCACAACAGTGAGGTGGAAGAGCGGTGGAGGATGATTTCTGATGTCACCCTGGGGCCTCCACAGACACCCACAGTCACGTGCACTTCTATACATGCAACTGTGCATGCAAACACACATGCACTCATCCACATGCAAACACACACACACACATGCATGTATCCCATGCATATATGAAAAAGTAAAAGAGCAGGCATGAAGGGTATCTTCTATGTCTCTAGGCTCCTCAGTCACCCGGGGTACCCCAGCGGGAGGTGGGGGGGTAAGTGTTAATATGTTGGTCAGTCATAATGAATGAGATAGACCAGGCTCTGGAGGTGGAACTTAGCGGCCTGTTGGGGGTACTCTGCTGGAAGTGAAGGAGCTGAGGTGGGGAGGGGAGTGTGTGTTGTGACATCTTGAAATCTGGAGGTCACAGGGCAGCACAGGATGCCCAGGGAGTGGGTGGGGCCAGTCACCAGGGCTCTGCCTTGTGCGAGGTCACAGGAAACCCAAGATCTCCACAAGTAATGCAGGGCATCAGGGGAAGCAGGTATTTGGGATCTGAGGGGCTCAGGAGAGAGAGATGGGAGAGAACTATGCAAGTGACCAAAGGACTCATTACACGACCTAGAAAACATCAACTTTTTAAAGCAATTATTTATTATTGCGTGGATGTTTGGGTGCGCGTGGGCACGGCGTGCCATGGCATGAATGCATGGGAGGGTCAAAGTGTTGCCGAATCCCCCGCCGGGCCAGCTGGGGGAAGAGGGGAAATGGTGGGGCCTCGTGGGCGCGAGGCAGCTTGCCCATTCGCCTCGAACCCACAAGGCCCTGACATTTCCCCTGTTCCCCCTCCCCCCCAGCTGGCCCGGCGGGGGATTCAGCAACATCAAAGGACAACTCTTTCCTTCCAGGGATCAAACCTGGGTCCTTGAGCTTGCGTGGCCAGCTCCTTTCTCTGCTGAGTCTTGCCAGCCTCCGAATGGCATCTTAGGAGTGCTAATGGTCCCAGCTGCCGTGAGCGTCCGGGGAGGCAGATCTTAGTGTCCAGGGAGGCAGATCTTAACCAGATCCATTCGTCTGGACGCAGCAAGTGTGCGTGAGAAACCAGGACCAGCCCTTGGCCTGCTTAAACTGGAGCCTGCTAGTGTTACTCCCTGTGCTCCTGCTGTATGTCAGGCATTCTAGAAGGTTCTGAGGCTTTGGTAGTGAACAGCATACAGGGTTCTAAGGAAGAGCAGTCGTAGGTTCAGAGTAACCTGGTAACATGGGGATACTGTGATTCCCTTTCACAAAAGGACGCCATTCGGGTGCAATGCACTTCTAGAACCCAAGTCATGTGTCTAGGTTTGGGGCTGGGGGGAGTGACCAGCGTACCCGTCTGTCCATATCGTAAGTCCAAAGGTCACAAGAGAAGAGTCTTCAGATGCGCAGACCATGGTGAGAGGAAAATGAGGGTGCCTGTTGTGTAGACTCAGGTGGTAGATTCGAGGTGCTCAGGAAATGAGGAGACACCCGGCTTTGCTGTGGGGTAAAGGGATGGGAGAAATGAATATAGAAGCTTCCTGCAAGAGGGATTGGAACCAAAAACAAAACAACTACGTACCTGTATTGGTTACTTTACTCGTTGCTGTGACAACATGCCCGAGGAGAGCAACTTAAGGAAGGGCTCACAGTGTGAGGATGCAGCCCGCCATGGTGGGGAAGGCATGCGACAGAAGGAGAGGCGGAGGATCACGTGGTCTCTGCAGTCAGAAGCAGAGAGAGGGGAGAGTGATCGCCGGTGTGGACTTTGCTTTTTTTCCTCCCTCTCTTTGGTGCTGACCACGTTCAGAGTGGCCCCTCCTCGCCAGTTAGCCCCCAAAAATGCATCTGCCAGGTCATGGCAAGGTCAGTCACACACATCAGTCACTTTTTCTGACTGTGTATTGTTCCTTAGTGACTGTACCCCAATTCATTTATCTGCTTTGCTTTCAGACTATGAGCATTCAGCTGATTCTCAGAACCTTAAATTTTACCCAAGACTTGTATTTTCAAAGAAGAAAAAGGAGGTGAATCCAACATCCACACTAGTTATAAATATCATCCTCAAGGACTTTGCCTGTAATACTATTTAATAGGCTCTAAATCATGTTTTTCTTTTATTATTATTATTTTTTTAGCACTTAGTACCCGAGGAAAACTTCATTTCTCTTGAGGAGTTAATTTGCTTCCTCTTTTTTTAAAAAAATCAGTATGCTTATTTTAGCCTACCTTGTTCCAGAAATAACCAGACAGCTTAATGAAATAAAATAAAAAACGTTGCAAAATTATCCATTCAAAATGGATTGAGAAGGCGAGGTACAGCGAGTGCTGCGATTATGTCCCCCATTGAGGACGGGGTGGAAGTTTCTCTCCGTCGCGGTTCAGGGAAGGCCTGTCCACTGTCTTACCCGGAACCACCTGCTGCTCTGAGCACCCAATCAGGTGAATCTACAAGGAAATCAGATTGGTTCTACCAAGCCGTGCCAAAGTATGAGAAGGAACCAATTTCTCAGAGGAAGGGCCCCGTGTTTGCTGTCAAAGTCACGTTTGTCTGGAACAGAGGACTGCCTCAGTAGCCGAAGTGCTTGGCTTGTGTGTGTGTGTGTGTGTGTGTGTGTGTGTGTGTGTGTGTGTGCATGCGTATATGTGCACTTTGCATGTGTGTGTGCATTGAATATATGCACATGTGTATGCATGTACTTTGTTGCATGAGTAAGTGTATGTGCACTATGTGTACTGTGTATGCATTCACACATGTGTACTCCATATGCATTGTATGCATATGTATGTGCATTGCGTGTTTGTGTGTCCACTACACATGTGTGAGTGCACTGTGTGTGTACTATGTGTATGCATGTATTCTGTTGCATTGTATGTACATGTGAGCGTGCACTGTATATTGCACATGTGTGTGCATGCACATGTACTCTGTGCATTGTGTGCATATGTATGTGCATTGTGTGTTTGTGTGTGCACTACACAGGTGTGAATACACTGTGTATGTGTGTGGTGCACAAACAGATGTGTGCATATGTGTGGCGGTCAGAGTGCAGATCTGGGAATCGTTCCTCATAAGCCTATTACTTTTGGTGTGAGGCGCAGAGTCCCACTGCCCTGGAGCGTTGCCAAGTCGGGCTTCTTGGTGAGTTTCAGGGATTCTTCTGCCTCCACTTCCCATCTGGACATTGCTGGAGCATCAGTTCCTGCTGCTACACTCAGATTTCTACAGGATCTTCTGGGCATGCAGCTTTTGTCCTCATGCATGGACGGCAAGAATTTATCTCCTCAACCATTTCCCCCTCACCCCCACCACTGCAGGATGTTAGAAGCCCACTTGAGGACAGCCCATTCATTTGAGCAAGTCAGAGGAGGCCTGGACTGGAGCAGGCGGAGGGCAGGGAACACCATTCATTACCATCTTAGCTTGTGAGCCGGCTCACCTTGTGTAGATTTCACATACCTGGACAAATGCGGATTGCCAATCTTTAGTCTCATGCCTAAGAATGCTTGTGCTTAGTAAACTTGTTAGACATGGGTGACATAAGACTTGACATCCCATGCCTGGACATGTCTGACCAAACACGTCCGAGGCCATTTGCTGTAAGAACAGAAGTACAGTTACCGTCCTCTGAAGAGACTCGAGGGTTCCTCAAAGGGATGGCCCCTTCGTGGCTGAGTCAAGATTCTCTGGCTCATGGAAAAACTGTCTTTTCTCTCTGCTACCCACAGCTCTCTAGAGGCCCCATGTCCTACTGTGTGGGGTACAGCTGTTGGGGTGGGACCTGGGATGTTGATCTATTGTTGGGTTTTATTTATCTCGTGTGCTTGAGAGAGAGAGAGAGAGTGTGTGTGTGTGTGTGTGTGTGTGTATGTGTGTGTCCATGTTGGTTTACTGTGTGTATAGTTGTGTTCACATGTGCACATGCATGAGTGCAGATCCGAGGACAACTTTCAGGAGCTGATTCTCTCTTCTATCTGATGTTTCAGGGATCAAACTTACATCATTTGGCTTGGTGTCAAGCGCCTTTACCTGCTGAACCATCTTGCTGGCCTTGAGTCTGGAACATTTTAGAGCAGGTGGTAGAGGGAAATTCCTCCAATGTTTGCTTGAACTTGGTCAGACTTCTCTTCGGCGCCTTATGCGACAGTTATGTAACAATGCACCTTCCTGTCTGTCCGACCTGGCAAGAACCTGCTTAAACCCCAGAGGAGCAGTTTGTGTCTCTCTCGACTCACACCACCCACTCTGTTTTGTTCCGGACCTTGTGTTTCTTCTTCTCTGTTCTTTTCCACATCCCAGCTGTAGATAAACCTCATTTTGACAAAAGGTTTCCAAGCCTTTCAGAAAGAAAAAGAAGAAGAAAAAAAATGGTCTAAACAAATTTGAAGAGAACAAAGTGTAAGAGACTAGGAAAGTGATCCTAAGTTGCCAAGTGTCTGATGCGCGTCTCCATTTCCTCTGCCCTGGGAATAAAGACCTGTCTACACAAAGGCTTCTTGACAGCCCGAGGAAAAAATGTTCTCCTGAAAGAAAAGCGTGAGAGAGCTACTCCATCAACCCTCTACCCTTGCTCAGCGATGACACAATGGCTCCCAAAGGAGGTGGCAGCCTGTCCCTGGCAGGTGGCTGCCCTGGTCGCTTGCACAGAAGGAGGAAACCCACACGTGTAGGCTTCAGGAGCGGTGGGTACAACGTTTCGGCCCACCACTGGCCCTGCTGATTGACTGCATACCACGGGCTGGATCACAGACCCCAGACCTGTCCCTTTGGGCTGCCACTGCAGGAGAGAGGGGAGCTCATGACTGCTCGCCTTCTGGGCTCAGGCCCTGTTCATTCTGAGCGTGATGACTCGCTTTTAGCTGAGGCACCCACAGATACGGTGATTGCTTTGGGAAGACATTGGTGGATGGTGAGGGAAGAGAGGAAGGTGGGGACCCAGGTCTTTGAGGGAAGGCGGAGTGCTCCCCTCCTCTGCTTGGAGGGCATACAGAAGAACTGTAGCTGAACCAGACTTGCCCCCCCCAGACTGCCTTCCAGTCTTTGTCAAAAAGCAAACTCAGTCTCCATGAGACAAGCAAGTCTTTTATCCTTCTCTTCCCAAATCTCATGTACTGAGATTCACCCTGTGGTGGCTGGTATTCAGTGTCTGGTCAATGAGACGGCTCCGCGCCTCAAGGCACTTGCTACCAAGCTGCATGACTTGAGTTAGGTTCTCAAATCCTTCCTTCAAATTGTCCTTTGGCCTCTATACACATCCTGTGGCATATATACAACACACATGCACACACAGAATGAGAAGATAGCTAGATGACAGATAAATAGATAGATAGATAGGTAGATAGATGATAGATGATAGATTATAGATAGATAGCTAGATGATAGATAGATAGATAGATATCTGAGAGCTGTTGCTAAATGGGAAAGATTGATTGTCAAACAAGACAGGACCCAGAATCAATAACCTAGACTCAGTCACCTAGGAAATGAACCACATGTATGTGAGCGAGTGTGCTGACTGGGTCAAAGGTCAGGAGGATCCCATGAGCTGTGATCTCCCATGAGCTGTGATCTCCCATGAGCTGTGATCGCAAACGGAACAACAAGGAGAAAGGCAGCTGAGCACAGCGTGCATCTCTCTGCTTCCTGACTGCTGACGCCATGTGACCAGCGGCCTTACGTTGCTGCTGCCACGCCTTCTCTGTTATGATGGACCACGCCTTTGATCTGGGAGCTCAAAGAAGCCCTTTGCTGACCCTGATTTTAGCTGGCATTTTATCATGGCCAGGAGAAAAGGGACTTACACTGGGCACTGCCCCTTCAAGAAGGAAATGTCTCTGAAGTCGTGGTGGTGTCTCACAGCGACAGAACATTTGCACATGGTCTGCTGCGTGAGACCCTAGTGACTTGCCAGGCTCAGCTTTGCCGTCTCATTGCGTAAGAAACCAGACAAGTTACCTGATTTCTCTGAGCCCAGAGAGAGCACGTAGCAACAGCAGAGATACCAAGACACACAGGACAGTCATTTTACACATCACAGAGGTTTCCCAGCAGATGCATGGCACCAGCCCATGCAGGTCACCTGGTAGAACTCATCTTCCTGTGGTAAATGATCTCATCATTCTCAGAAAAACAACTGTCTGTTGCTGGAGAGGTGGTAGGCTGAGGATGTTAAATATAGGATAATAACCTTCAGGTTTCAGAAAAGTTAATTGGTCTTTTGTGGATCATAATGGTGTTTGGGGTCACTGAAGAAGAGACGGAATGGATGGATTTAAAAACACAGCATGCCAGAGGTTCGTCTGTCCCTGTCGGCTGCAGGGAGTCCTTAGGAGAGAAGGGAACGAGAGATAGGACCCCAAAGGTCAGCTGAGGCCCTGGGACTTTGGATGCTCTACAGAGCATAGCACCTAGCATATCACCTAGTGATAGTGTAAGAGAGAGGTTACCCCCCCATCACAGATCGTCTCTCTGCAGCCCATTAGAAGACACCCGCTTGGAGCTTCTGGCAAGGGACAAGATGCTGTCTGCTTACATGCTGCCAATCAGTTCACAACCAAATGGCTTAGGGCAACAAGAGGGCTTTATTCTTCTCATGATTATAGTTCTTAGCCCAGTGTGGCAGGAGAGTTTATACCAACACCAGGAAGTGAAGGAGTAGGTCACACCATATGCATAGAGATTACCGAGAGGATGAAACTTCCCTTCCTGGACGGTGAGTTGTCCAAATATGCCAAAATCTGTCCACTTATTAAATCCTCTTCTTCCACCTTATCCACTCATTATCCCAGATAAAGGTCCCTCCTGCTACGAGCTGGGTCTTCCATATCAGTTAGATATTCTCCTGTAGACTTGCTAGAGGGCCGTCCTCAATTACCGATTCCTCACAAGTATGTCCGAGCTCAGCCTTCAATTGTTAAATGGACATTGTATCCACAGCATTTTCTAGAACTCTGGGTAGGATTATTAACCACATCAAAACCTAACCATCGATGGAAAAGTGACTCATGTTTCTGACTTAGGGCCCCATTGCTTGGCCTCCTAGTTCAATACATTGCACACGTCCTTTACAGTTTTAATACATTCTGTACCCATTTCAAGTCAATGGCTGTTTAACTCCAACTCTGACGGAGACCGTGGAGTTGAGGGTATAGCTCTGTCTCTCTCTGTGGGTTTATGTGTTCGGGGAGAATTGTGTGTGTGTGTGGGGGGTCAGTTCCCACAAAAGTGACCGAAGGATCTTGAGTTTTTGGTAGTAGGGCAAGACTTACGTGGTCAAATCCAGTGGGTTTGGGGGCAAACAGGGTCTCTCATTGAACCTGGAATCCACTGATTCTGCCAGTCGGTTGAGCTGGCTACCGAACTCGGGATCCACCCGTCTCTGCTACCCAGGCTTGGGTTGACAGACACACACCGCTATAGCCCAGCTTTTTAATGTGGGTGCTGGGAATCTGAATGACCGTCTTCATGCTCATGTGGTAGGCACGAAAGACCATCGCCTACTCTCTGTCAATGCTCGCTCACAGGTCTCTGTCATCACTTCTTCCTCTGATTTCCAGCTCATCCCAGTCGGCTTTCTGCGAGGCTTGCTCGGCCCACGCATTCATCTCCCGGATTCCATCGGCCCCTTTTGTTTTCATCAGCGTGTATTCTTTAAGGGCGTTGTCTCTGAGCGTTTGTGGCCACAGGAGAAGGGGTATCTGCTGAATGCTTTATTACCAGCATCCCACATCAAGCTTCCGCCGCGAGGATGCATAGCAATCCTCCCTGTCTAGAAAGCAGACAGGGCGTGTTAGGGCTTCCTGCTGCTCTGTAGGGCTGAAGTCCAACTTACAGAGAAAGGGGGAGGTGGGACTAGTAACTTCTGAGTCAGGGTCACCAAAAGAGACAAATCTCCCTTTGACCTATTTTCTTTTGGCCCCCAGCTATGTGGGGGACCCACACGGAGGTGGCCCAGCTGCTACATTGCAGCTTGGAACCCAGAAGAGCTGACCACCAGGCTCGGGGAAGGAGAAGCTTTGCCGACTCAGCCCCCCAGCCTCCAAGGATGCTTGACTGGTGGCCAGGGAAGCAGAGACTGCGGGTCCCACGGACCCCTGCCCAGACTACAGCCACTGGGCTCACATTGCAGACCGTGGGCAAAATAAACATTGTTTTAAGCTGATAAATGCTGGCCATTTGTTTCCAAGCAATGGATGATCAGGCACGTGTGTAGAGCTCAGAGGAGAACCTTGGGCGTTGGTTCTCGCCGCCCCCCCCCCCGTTGGAGACAAGAACGTTTGCTCACCGCTGTATATACCTTGCTCTCAGGCCTGCGGACTTCCAGGGAGTCTCCTGTCTCTGTCTTCCATGTTGCTGCAGGAGGCTGGATCACAAATGCACGCTATCAAGTCTGGGTTTGTGTGGGTTCTGAAGATTTGAACTCGGGTCCTTACATTTGATGGCAAGTGTTTTCCCCACTGATCTGGTTAATGTAGCCACCTAGGCTGCCCTTGAAATCATGATCCTCCTGCCTCAGCATCCACTTCTGGGACTACTGGAGCATATCACCATACTCAGCTTGTCTTGCTTTCTATGCCACATTTTATTTTATTTGCGGTGGGGATGAGTGAGAAGACATGTGGTCACAGGCAGGTGATCAGAGAACAAATTCCTACAGGCTGTTCTCTCCTTCCACCACATGGGTGAAAGTGGGAGGGAGACCAGTTAGAAGGAAGGTTTTCAATGGGAGGAAAAGGGGATAAGAATAGCGATATGAAAATGATTTAAATTCATTGTGTTCATGTATAAAACTGGATTCATGTATGAAACAAGGAATTAAAAAAAGGAGAAAATGGGGGCTGGAGAGGTGGCTCAGGGGTTAAGCCTCTGCCTTGCAAGCGGAAGGTCCTGAGTTTGGATCCTAAGACCCCATGTATAGACTCTGGGCAGAAGCGGGGGCGGCCTGCGTTTCTGGACCTGGTAGGGCGCAGCCTGTGAATCCCAGGGCAGAGTAAACAAGGAGGAGGTGGAGGTGGTCCATGGTGGTTCCCGAATTCGTCCGTGGTTCTACACACACACACACACACACACACACACACACACACACGTACGATTGAATAAATAATAAAAATAAATAAATAAAAATAAAAAGGAGAAAATGAAAGAAAAAGCAAAGCAAAGTGGAAAATAGAAAACTAGATGCTGAATATTGTAATTGAATCGGGCAAGGGACGTAGGCAAATCTTACTGATTTTCTACTTGTTTTTTACCTACAATTATTATTTCTTTTAAAAACATTTAAGACTATCGCAAACATAAATGTGTGGTGATGCCTTTTTAAAAGCAGCTTTTCGGGTATCTGGCATTCTCCTCAGCCTAGTGTTGAGGTGTGAGAGTTCACTGGCTCTGGTTTTGTGTTTTAGCAGATGAGCTACTTGAAATCACGGGCTCCGTGTGGATCATACCTGTCACTCCAGGCTCCTGCTTCATACGGAAGCTGGACAGAATGGATGAGGGGCAGCTGGAAGATTAAATAGGACCTCCATAGGCTGAGATGATTTCTTTGACTTTTAGAGGTGCCCAAACCAGGCAAGATGGGGTGATGGCTGAGTGCTCGGGTCAGCGGCTAGCACCGAGTCTGGTCCTGAGAAAGGGGGAGGATGAAGACACCTGGGTGGTATCTGTTACAACTGTGCCCCACACTCGCAAGTCCTTGTGAGTGTCTGTGTTAATATCATGAAGCGTCCTTAGGCTGGGGCTCTAGAGATGGCTCTGTAGAGAAAAGAACTTGTCTCATAAGCATGAAGATCTGAGTTTGGATACCCCTGGGTTTCACGCGGTGTGCCCACCTCTGTAATGGGAAGGCAGAGATAGCGAGATCCCTGGAAGTTTGGGGGTCAGCCAGTCTGGCCTGTATGACAGAGCTGCAGGCTAGTGAGAAACACTGTGTCAAACAAAAGATACAAAGTATCCAAGGACCGATACCCCAGGCTGGCCTGTGATATTTGCAGATTACAGGCAAAGATACACACATGCATGCACACACCCTCCATACACATACACACACGATACATGTGCATACACACAAGCACACACTCACACACATACACATGGAAATTTATATCAAAAGAACACCACTTTAAGGGCTCCACCGTGGACCAGACGCGACCCTTGGTTCATGTCCATCCATGGCCCCTTGCTCAGCATCTGCTATGAGCCAGGCCATGTTATTAACATACATGAAGCCGGGGGGTGCTGGTCTCCAAAGGGCACACAGCCTGGCTTACCGGCTGTGTTGAGACATTGTGACCTGGTCTGACATGCGTGTTCCCCTAGCAACCCTGCCTTATAGATTTGCTGAATATGGGTCACCGAGCATTGCAATTATCAAGCAGCTTCCCAGTATACAGTGGTTCATGTGGGAGATCCCTCACGTCTCCATGTCCCCCACAAGCTTAACACTAATTTCGAGGCATAATGTAGGCAACGTGCACTTTTTTTTTTTAAAGAAGAGAGAGATAAAAATATCTCAGTCTAGGCGTGGGAGGGGCGAGGCGCCTCCTGTTAGAGACGGATAAAGCGGAGGCCCCATCAATCATTTAACCCAGCAGGGTCTGAGAGTCGTGTAAACACGTTTACTCAGCCAACGTTTACAAGTGAGGGCGATTTCTCTGGCAGACATGTTGGCACTGTGAATACGTGATAAATAAACCACAGCTGCCTTCGAAGAACTTGTGACGGAAAGTAAGGAAGCAGCCAATCTCCACCCATTTTCTTCTGAGTGCAGCCATTTTAACTTCATTAATGATGAATGAAACCTATTGGGTCCCGCCCTACGTCAGCCTGAGATGAAGTTTATTGGCAATAGTGTCATTGCCCATTTCGTCTGCATTTGCCTTTGGCGCTACGCCTCGCTTCTTGGCTGAGGATGGAGACATACCTTGATTCAAGATGGCATTTAAATATTTTGAGTTTTAGAAAGTTTTATGAGAGAGAGAGAGAAGTGAGACAAATTTCTGAAAACACTTTTCTCTTTCCACCATTTGGGTTCCTCAGCTTGAACTCAAATCACCAAGTTTGTGTGTAGGTGCCTTTCCCACTAAAACCATGTCGCCAGTTCGTAACATTTTTTAAAACATTTGTTTAGTGTGTGTGTGTGTGTGCATATGCACATCTTAGCATGTGTTTGGAGTTCAGAGGACTGTTTGTGGGAATCTGTTCTTTCCTTCCATTTTGTGGGTTCCAGAAATCGACCTTAGATCTTCAGGTTTGGTGGAGAAGCCTTTACACACTGAGCCATCTTACTGATAACCCCCTGAACACCTAATCTACCAAGCATCATGATTAACCTGGTGTAGGAGGAATGGACAATGATTGGGCCACAGAGGCTTCCATCCCCCATACAGAGAGGCTCCTTGGACTCCTCCCTCCCGCTAAGCATACAAATCTCACAAGACTGCAAATCTCGCGAGACTACCCCTTCTCCAGAGCAAAGATAGTTGGTGCCGTTAAACCGCCTGGCTGAGAGGACCAGTCCGGACAGGACAACTCAGCAAAGATTCACTCTGGGAGTTATGGGATGTCGGGCAGGGTATATAAGCAGCCTGATACTTAAATAAATGAGCCGCAAGCCTGAGAGCCTACAAGCTTGAGAGTCTGCTTTGCCACTCGCCTGACTCCCAGAGTCTGTGCTGTTGACTGGCGCCAGCTTATCTCTGCCCCCAAGGGTCTCCGTGGGCCCCTGTTACACTGTTACATTGTTACAGCTTGGCCTTCCTATACATGCTCAGAGCACATTTGTAGCTTCCACTGGTTGGAGTCAATTAACTCCAAAGCCTGTGTTACGTCATGCTGAGGGTCTCACGCAGCTACTGGATGCCAACTGTCTGTAGGCCCCAGAGGTGCATCCTGAAGTCGCATCAGAAGAGGAACTGATGACGTCAGCAGGGGCCGGCTGTGGATTTTCTCATGGCCCTTGGTTTCTTTCCTGTGTCCAGCTGAATTTGGGATTTTGAGCCTAATTTGCATAGGGCACCTAGTGAGCATTTATTCTGTTCATGTTCTCGTCACTGGTCCTACACATCTGGAGTCTCTCTGTGCACATAGGTTCACCCTCTGCATTTGGGGTCCCTCCGTGTTGCTTTCTGACTTGTCTCCTTGGTGTCACTCTGCAATTAAATTGGTTTGTTTTCTCTTTTCTGGTGAAGTGATTTGTATGTCACTGAGTCTTATTTTCTTTTCATTGCTTGTTATCTTTATTTTATCCCAGATGATCTTTGAGCCATTTCTTAATCTCTTATGAGCAGTATTTTGGACAAAGGGTGAAACTACAAAATCAAATTTTATAAAAACTTTGTAAGTGTGAAATTTAATCTATTATTAAAATACTGCATTGGAGTGTAAAGAAGAGGAGAGGAGAGGGAAGGAGGGAGGAAGGAGGGAAGGAAGAAGGGAAGAAGGGATGGGGGAATCAGAGAGGGGATGAGAGGAGGAGGAAGAGAGGAAGGGAGGAAAGAAGGAAGAGAGGGAGGGAGAGATGCCATGGCGTAAGGATGGAGACGAGAGGGCAACTTCAGGAAGTCTGGTGTCCAGTTCTCTGAGTGTTTTCTAGAGAATGCTGACCCAGGTCTGGGAGGACATCTCATTGAGTCAAGAGCTTACCCTGCCTGCTCAGGTACTTGCAGTTTATATCACCAGAACTTGCATGAAAGCTGGGCCGGTGTATGTAGCAGCTGCCTGTATTCCCTGCACTGGGAGGCAGAGCGAGGGAATCCCCCTTGTCGACCTGGATGGCTAGCCTCGCTGATTGATGAGCGCCAGTTCAATCGAGAGACCCTGCCTGAACAATAAAGGAGGGGCTCAATCGAAGAAGGCACCCAACATGATTTGGATCTACATATACCCATCCTTACACACCTACACATACATGTGCCCACACACATGTGAACTTGCATACACACATACACACACACACACACAGAATGCTTGAATGTAGTTGACCTCAGTCGTTCTTAGCCCGGGCCATGTGGCAAGAGGTGAATACATTTTAATTGTTATGGTCAAATGCAGGCAGTGTTGCAGGTATCCCTTGGGGAGGTACATACCTGGGTCACTGATCCACATACTGCACCAGAGAGTGACCTGGTCATGCACATCAGGCACGCAGAAGTGGAGGAACACTAGACTTCCATGCTTTGGTTTGCTGATGCTTCCGAGCTAAGTTTTACTCCTGAATTTTGTCTCATTTTCAAAACTGATGGTAGAAAGAAAGCTTGCAAGCATGCGGCATCAATATGCCCACCTGCTCGTCATGTATCTCTCCTAACTTGTTCTCCGTAAAGCTTCAGAAGCCCCTTTGCTGATGTGCTTCGTTTTGTCACTGCCGTTGGCTCCGTGCTGTGCAGGAGTTATAAGTTACTGGGCGACAGCAAGAATGGGAGCCGGGGTTCCCACCACGAAGCTAGTCTAATGCATGCAGGAGGGCAGACAGGCATCTGGAGGCTGCTGGCCTGTCTCCTGAATTCCAGCAATTCCCTAATTTGGTCAGATGCCTCACTCGAAGGCAGGGGGCTGGGAAAAAAATCCCCATGGGGGGGCCCTGAGAATGTCTCCAGGCAGAGCTGTTCTATGAAAGGGAAGTTTAGAGCCAGGTTGTTGCTAAATGATATTTTTATTTTCTATCTACTTTCAGTAGTTGTTATCCGTGACATTTATTTAATTAGCTGTGTTTTAGTACAGTAATTGTCAACCATAGCTGCACATTAGCATCACCTGGGGGACAGCTAAAAACACCTTTGGGGTACCCTCTCTAGGCCGATTAAATCAATACATCCTGGGCACAGCAACAGGGCTATAGCACTCTTAGGATATTCTGGAAGGTTCACTCGGCAATAGTTCTCGGTATCAAAGCTCCCCTGTGTTTTTTTTTGGGGGGGATGACGTTAAAAATATGGCAAGGCCCACATTCTGTCATGTTTGCAATCTTAATCTAATCAGCTTCTGGTTCCACATGGTCACATGTCGTTAACGATCACTGCTGTTGGTCATCTTATAGATATCTTGTTCCTATCCACTAACAGCCCCCCTCCCACCCCCGTCAATGACTGCAAGACGTACGTCCCCGTGAACTTGACTAATCTAGGTGCCTGATGCAAGGGCATCGGTACGCAGTGGATTCTCCTTAGTCTCCTTGCCTGTGTACAATCCTGACTTTTCCCTCTTGTGAGTTGGTCTTTGTCCTTGAGCTCTAGTAACAGTCATGTCTCCTTCTGAGAGTGAATCTCTCCTGAGATACTTTATATCAGCGCAGACGAGTGCTTTAGATATCTAAGCATAAGGTTTTCTTTATTTCAGATGGGCTGTATTCTTTTTATGATTATTTTTATTGGTATATTAGGGGTGTGTATGTGTGTGTGTGTGTGTGTGTGTGTGTGTGTGTGTGTGTGTGTGAATGGCACAGTACGCAATACCACGTGGAGATCAGAAGACAATTTCATGGAGTCAGTTTTCTTCCACCCTTACCTGGTTCCAGGCTTCTAACTCAGGTCACCAAGGTGGCGCTCAAACACTTTTATCTGCTGAGCCATTTCACAGGCCCAGAGGAATCGTAGCGCTTCATTTACTTTTCTTCCTCCTTTGCTTGACCATATTCTTCCAGGACATCTATTCCATGTATACTATACTATAGAGGTTCCCCAATCTTGTCTAAACGTTTGATTCCGGGGATCTTTAAAACTACTGAATCCTGGGTCACATCCTGTCTGATGAAATCCCATACTCTGAAGTGTGGAGGCTGGGTGTCAGATATGATGATCCCCCAGATGGTTCCATTATGCAGGAAATATTAGGAGCTGAACATGTAGAAGCTCATAACTCCCTAAGCAAGCCACAGTCACACCACCAGGCTCTCGCACATTCCCATTTCTACAGAGGAAATGGGGTGGGGTTATATACCCTCCTGTGTTTCACCTCCCACCCTCTCCCCTTCTTCCTAGTGAGGGTCTCCATCTCTCTCTTTAAGAGAACTGTTTCCTCACAAGACGGGGTACTATAATTTAAAAGCCAGGAAAGACTTGGCAGTACATGGGACGACTCAGACACTGAGTATTTTAGGTTTTGCAACAGATCTCTGCTGTTCCAATGAACGAGAGACCATGGCTATGCGTATTGCTGGGGTACACTGCCCTCTCTGATTGTGAGGATCTTTAGCATCTTTGACAGAGTATCTGCGACTATCTCTAAGGAACCCTTCAGAACGGACCTGTTGGTGTTTCCTCATAGCAGGTTGGAGTGTGTGTATGGGGGGGGTCCACAGACCTCCTGAGAGAATGCTCTCTGAATGTTCTCTGAAAGCATAAGTAAGCCGTCCCCTGCCCAGCGCCCTCGTGTGGTTCCTCCTGGAAAAGTCCCAAGTCTTCGCCATAACCTTCAAGCCCATGGGTGGGCAGGTTCCCTCTCGATGACCCACTTCCCCTTTCTCTTGCTTGGTGGATACTCACAACTTCAGACTTAGCGCTCTTCGTGGGCTTACACCCCCTCCCGAGGGCTGAGACTCGCTTCACCCTCACCCCTGAATTGTTTCCTCGTGATCCTGTCCCGCCTAGCACAGCACACCTTGTCTTCCTAGGGCTTGTTCCGTGCCCACCTGTCTGATTTTTTCCCCACAGTGCTGGGGATTGGATCCAGGGCCTTGTGTGTGATCAGCAGGTGCCCGGCCACAAAGCCACACCTCCTAGCCCTCATTTACTTTTCAAACAGTGTCTTCTCCGTTACAGTGTAGGTGTCATGGTTTGGATGCGAGTTGACCCACACCGCAGGCGCGTGCGTGTGCATCCGTAGCTAATGCTAGTGTTTGGTTGTGGCACCTTTGGGGAGTGGAGTTTTTCTGGAGGAAGGTACGTCACACGTCACAGGGTCTTGAGGTTTGCTGGCCTATCTCTGCTTCCTCTCAGTTTGCTCTTGTTCTCTCTGCCTCCTGATGGCTGCAGAGACCTAAACCAGCCATGTCTTCTGCGGTGCGATTCTCAACATAATGGACCGTATCTCCCCTCTGGAACCGTAAGTCAAATAAATCTCCCTTTCTCCCTCCTGTTGCTAGAGCCCGAGTGCTGTCTCCCAGCAAAAGAAATGTAGCTGCCGTAGTCAGTTTCCTGAGATGGCTTTTCAAGATCACCATTCTGGGCAGGCTTAGGCCATAGGGGGACGTTCCATTCACCACCGAGGCAGTTCAGACAGGCTTCCTTTCGCTTGGAGGAAGAAAATGCACACATTTTCTGTGAGTCCACGACAGATAAGAACAGCCTTGGGAAGCAAAGGTGTAGTGTTTGCTCTGTGTTGGTGCTAAAGCGATGGGTGTGGAGAGAGTACACACTCTGAGCCAGTTCACAAACCAATTTCAACTGAGTCAGTGCGGCCGACTTGAAGTCCAAGTGCCTGACCCCTCCGTGCTGGGTCCGTGGGGAATAAGGGACCCTGGATCCCCCTGTGATATCTGTGGGACGCATTCCCAGGCCAGGCTGAGCACCGCTTGGAACATGAGGTCTATCGTTCTGCTTTATTTCCTCCTTCGCTGGGCGCAGCCTGGCTCTGCTTTGAGGACGGCTCACAGAGCGAAATAAAACACCTTCGTTCACCTTACAAATCAGCCTTGAGTGGGGCAGAAGGACTGGAGTGCTCACCCCAAGTGACTGATTCTGAGATTATCGATTTGGGCAGTGGTTTACTTAAACATTAAAACCTTGAATGAAGTGCCTTAGCCTGCAGAGTTCAGCTAGAGCGCTGCTTACGGCCTGTGCTCCAGCCTCTGAGGACTTTGGAAACTGTCCACTTGAATTTGTTTATTTATTTTTTCTAAAAATGTGTTTCAAGGAAGAGTAAAAGCAAGAGAAATGGGATGGATTGCAGGGAGAGGGACTTTCTTTCAGGCGTGATAATGTCTTTGAAAAGGAATCCTCCGAAAGCTCAGCTTGCGGTTTGTTTCCCCACTTTGCAATCCCACCCCCAACAGGTCTAGTCTCTTGGGGCTAGTCTTATAATATGATTCCAGTTCTAAAAGATGCCATATGGTTCCACTTCTCTGTCTCCTACACCCCCTTTATTCTTTCTCTAGTTGATGCATGACCTTGGTTTCTCCACCAAAGGTGATAAAAGATGGACAGAGATTAGCAAATTGTTAGGGGGCAGAAATGCTCATTTCCTACCTCTGGCACCACAGTGCGATCAACTAGCCATAGTTGCGCTCACAGATGGCTCAGCTGAAGTCTTTGTCTTACCCACACAAGGACCAGAGTTCGACTCCCCAGATCCCATGTAAGATTGCTTGGCAGATGTAGCGCCCCACCTGTAACTCTAACCCTGGAAGGCAGAGCCTGGAGGATTCCTAGAGCAGATAGCTAATCAGACTAGCCCTAATGGTAAGGTTGGAGAGCAATAGGGGATGATTCCCAACATTACCTTTGGAACCCACACTCAAGTGCTCTTGTGTTTATATGCCCACCTACGTGTGCCCACACATATACATACTACACATGCACATACACACACACACCACACATGCATATACACACACATATACTACTACATATGCACATACACACCCCACATGTGTATACACAGATGCATACCATACATGCACACACACACACCCCACACATGCACACACACCACACACCACACATGCATATACACGCACACATACACACATGCATATATACACATACATACTATACTTGCACACATACATACCACACTTTCATATTCTCACATTACCCTTGGACACACACTCAAAGTTCACTTGTCATGTACCCACCTGTGTGCACATACACACACAGTAGATTCTTGGTTTTGTGTGCCTATCACTACTTCTGTTTTTCTCCTTTCTTTCTTTCTTTCTTTCTTTCTTTCTTTCTTTCTTTCTTTCTTTCTTTCTTTCTTTCTTTCTTTCTTTCTTTCTTTCTCTTTTCTTTCTTTCTCTTTTCTTTCTCTCTCTTTCCCCCCTGCTCACTCTTCTTAGTGTTAGAGACACAGGCATACATAGCCACATGTGGATGATATTTCAATGTGTTTTTTATATTTTGTGGTTTGAGACAGGATCTTTCCTCTGCAGTTCCATCTGTCTTGTAGATCCCTACATGGCTCAGGCCAGCTTTGAACTCCTGAGAAGTTGGGTTCTCAAACACTGAGAAAAAATGGGCAGAGCCAAAGCTGGACATGCGGGACTGTAGCTGGGCTCTGCCAGGGACTTTGCTCAGGAGTCTTATCTCCAGAAGAAAGAGGAGAAGTGAGTTCTTCGCCTTTAATGGTTCTGAATAGACATGGGACGTCACAGCTAAGGGGCTTCGTATCCCTGCCAGAGAAGAAAGCTCTCTTGGAGTCCAAGAAAAAAGATCACATGTGTACCACATGGAATTGACAGACATGAGCCCTTGTAATCCGTGGGTTCCCATGCAATCTCCTCTTCGGATTTTTAATTTTTTTTGAGTTTCATACGTGAATATAGTAAATTTACATTTTTACACTTTAATTGCCAGTGCCACCCCTCCACACCTACTTTTCCCATTACACCCCTTCTTTTCTACCAGTCTCCCCCTTAATTTCATGTCCTGTCCTATGCTTGGACTACTGACTTGCTTCGGGATTGTCTTTGAGGCTGTGTGGCCAAAAGCTCCCTGGACCACGAATTGTGCGTCTGTAGGTATGCAATTGAGGAACACGTTTTCGCTTCCTGGCCCCATCAGCATTAACCCTTGACGGTCTGCCAGGGAAGCTGTTAAGATCGTCCTCTTTCCACGGCGAGCTGTAGGCAGGTCATACCCCCTGCAGCGAGTAGCCCCACCACATCCAGCTCTTCTGATTTTCTTGGTGGGGACATTCTTCCTGTACTGTCATCTCCGAGCTGGGACATCGAAATTTATAAGCGCATGAAAATAGTAAAATAGTTCAAAGCTGAGCATGCGGAGACCGAAAGGAAATCCAAGATAGTACGTGGGGTCTTTGTTCTTTCCTCAGTGTTCTGCTCTCCTTCCCCCCAGAGAAAACCTTCTTACCATTAACACATCAACTCTGCAGTGCACGGAAATAATGTTGGTGAGAATATGTTCAGGAAGGCATTTGCTAAGGGAGACGAAGCAGGACGAAGATGGGGGTAAGCTACAACTTCTCTCACTCCTTCCTCAAATGCTCATTGGCTACTAAGTGCATAGAATCCCTGAGTTAAGTGTCGGCTCTGGATAACCAAGAGTCTAGCTATGTGCACGCATAGGAAATGTGTAACTTCAGGGTCTAGCTATCGAAGATTATATGAAAATCCCACATGAAGAGCTATAAAGACTATTAGGGCTGCTTTGGGTGTATTTGTAAAGGCTTCATGAAGGAGGAAGCATTTGATTGAGATTTTAGGGGCGCTGTGAAGAGGATTATGATGAGCCGAGATGGTGAGGGTCTGGCATCACTCCTCAAGTCCCCCATCTGTGGTAGGTGAGGAGGGAATGAAAGGCCTATGGATGGCAGGTGGGCCTAGGAATGATGTCCATCCAAAGGACAAGGGCTCTGCCCACTTTGCCCATATATCCTCAGAATATGGTGGAGAGTGACGTGTTTCTGTGCTCAGTAAAGCCTTCTCAAAGGGTTAACTAACTTGCCCTTTAAATCGCAAACCAAAGAGACAGCAGGAGTGGTGAGCTCCTCATATCCACAGAATCTCTGAATTCACTTGCAGGAGAAATCCTAACACAGATGACACAAGCTTGCATTTTGGCTGAGCATGGGCCAGTTTATCTTTGATTGGTTTTCAGTGTGTGAGTGTGTGTGTGTGCATGCATGCACGCTTACCACAACAACATGTGGATGTCAAGGACAACTTTGTGGAGTCGGTTCTTTCCACTTTCATATGAATTCTGGTGCCCGAACTCAGGTTGGTAGGTTTGTGGCAAGTGCCTTTACCCACAAAGCCATCTCTCTGCTCCCACTTGCCATTCTAACATTCTCCAAATGGGTGCATTACATGCATAACAGGTGTCCAATAATTCTCTGGACTTTCGGCATGCTATAGTGGGGAATCACGTACTTGAACGTAACCTACTCTTCCAGTGGATTGGTCTCTCCATGGTCCATATCAACACCTTCTACATAGCTGTCTACACAGCAAACAGATTGCCTGGAATAGGTACTGTCTAAATATGTGTGCCGTGAGCAGTTGTTGGGCATTCTCGATGATGATAATGAAATTGCAGACAGCTGTAAATGGATGTCTCAACTTGACTATGACTGACGACTATGCTTGGGGGAAGTTTGGATATCTTGTCATTACCTAGAAATCTTTCTGGGGACTTAAGTTAGATCATTGTGCACAGAGAACTGAGATAGGGCAGGAGAGAATGCACAACACGTTGGATTGGTTACAGAAGGAGAAGCTAATACACTCGGTGAAATGTGGCATGATGCAGCAAGGGCTAACCAGACCGACCCCCATGGTGTTAAAAGTTATTGGAAAACTCCTCCATTCAGTCTCGGTCCGAACCAAAGTGACTTATTCTCAGGAAGGAATGAAAGTAAGACATTGGCCAGGCTGCCATCACACTCCTTGCAGGCTCACATATTTGGGAAGGCTGTGACACCTGTAGGAGGTGGAGCCTTGCTGGAGGGAGGCGGTCACAGGGCGGACCTTGAGGTGTTGTTGGTGTCTTCTGGTTTGTCTTTTTGGGGCATGCATGTCTGTGCCTGTGTGCCTCAAAGGACACTGGTGTGCCTGTGGCAGCCCATAGGTGACTTAGTCGACTTTGGGAGTTATCCTGGATTGCTTCTGCCTCCTTTTGCTTCTCTCACACACATGCATAAGTTCACACACACATACATACAACAAGCACACACACAGAGACACACACACATGCACATGTATTTGCATGCACACACATGCACATGCAGATATACACACGCATATATGCAGGCACATTTGTACACATACATGGCACACACACACGACATGAATATGCATGCACAGACACACATGCACACACACACGCAGACATGCACTCTCTCTACTGATCCTATTCCACTTGTCACACCCATTGCTAAGTGTCCATCTCTCTCTTGGCCTGTTCCTGGCTACCTTCCGGGCCAAATCTCTTCCAAGCACTGTGTCCAATCATCTCGGCCAGTGTTGAGCCCCTGTGTTCAGTGGAACCTGGCTTCCCACGGGTGAGATTCCAGCTCCTCCCCCTGCCCCCTCGGGCTTCTGGTCACGTTCCAGCCTCAACCTGGGCGCCTCTTGCTGCTGAGTCCACTAGCATCGTGGGCTCTCATGGTGCCGCCCACCGACGAGATCTGTTCAAGAAGCAGCTTCAAAAGGAATGAATGCTAACCATGGGGAGGAAAGGAAAATGGCTGGCGTGCGCTTAAGGACCACCAGGTTCTGCTCACAGCATTTCCTTGCCTTTCCTAGCCCAAAAGGTCTTCCACGTCTTACAGTGCAGTATTGTCCGCAGCACAGTGGCACCCCGCGTCCTGCCTTGAGATGCCTCCTTCTTTACGGATCTCTGCATCTTCGTCGTGTACTGCCATGTGGTTGCTTCTGTGCTTGCTTTGGTGGTGGCTGTCTGTCAGCTGGGGTCACGGGTCACGTCTTGCACCTTTGGATATCCCTTAATGTACTCATTACAGCTCCGGACATAAGACAATTAATTACTCAGTAAAAAATGTATGGGCAGGAAGGACACGTCATTTCCACACGGCCACCATACTGGATTGGGGGCTGCGTGTGTCGCAAGCCCAGGCCTCAAAGCCAGATTTCCCTCTGACTGCTTTGCTTGCGGGTGGCATTGCGGGGACTGGGGGAGGGGGGAGCCCCTCTTCCAGGTTGCTCTTCATGATGGCGGGTACCAGGACTCCAAAGGACTCAAGAGCAATCCCTGCTTTTGAGCTGCTGTATGTACCAGCCCAGAGCTGGGCCCGGGCTCTTGCTCTGACCTCTAGACAAGTATAGTCTCCGTGGTGAGGGTTGAAGATGGGGAGATGGGAAGTGCCGGAGATGGACGCAAGCCCCTAGACACAGGTGCTTATTCCAGGCTTCTGGCCTCTTACCTGCTGGATTCGTTCCTGCTCCTTTGCACTGATTTTGTCTTTGAAAAGGAAAGAACAAAAATTGCTAGCATACTGTCTACTGATGAGTATCAAATAAATATACAGCAGCTAATAGAATGCCCGATTTCCACTAAACATGTAGAACCTTAATAGCAGCTGATACACATACATATATGGTGTATATGTAAACATATACACATGCATTGATATTACATATGATGCATTTTACATTATTAATATGTCACATACAATAATATGCAATATATATTATCATATATGTTATATATGAATGTCAGCATACATAACATATATAACATATATGTAAAACATGTAACATATAAAAGTATATATAGTCCATAACATGTGTTGTAGTCCACCTACATGGTTGCTGATAAATGACCATCACACAGCTTAAGGGAACAAGGAGTTTACTTTCTTATGATAGTCCGGTTACAGTTCTTAGTCCAGCTTGACAGGAGAGCACACGCCAACACCAGGGCTGAGGGAACTGGCCACCATAACGGCTGAGAGATGGACGATCCTTACTTGCCAGACCAGCATATCTGGCCAAGTATACAGAAGGATGCCAACTCTCTCAACCAGGTCTCTCTGATTTATCCAGGGCCTAATCCCACCCACCATGGGCTGGGTCTTCCCCAGCAGCTAGACAATCTCCTTCAGGTTTGCTCTGGGCTTAACTCAACCATCAACTCTCTACAACTGTGCCCAGAGCTCAAACCCTCAAGAGTCAAGTTGACACCTGTGCTTAACTATGACAACATAGATTTATATAATATCTTACTATAGATGATAATATATATTCCTATATATGGTGATACTTTCATAATATAAATATATATTGAATTTCTATAGCTTGGCCCTGGTTATGACAGCGTTTACTCCTCATATGAACCATGGGTGTCTTTTACAGATTAAAAAACAGAAAGAGCTATGCAAAACGTGACTGGCTTTCTTGCTATCTCTCATAAATGCCACACTTAAACAGGCTGAAAACCAACTTATCTGCTTTCTACACCTGAATCATTTTGATGTGTTCTGGTTGGCATCGAGTTTAATGTAAACGTGATGTGTTTAGAGCACGTAGTAACAAATTTCAAGCTCACTATAGTAGAGAATGGGACGTTCTTTAATTGGATTCCGTGGTTCATCTTACACAAACTTTGAGTTGGCTGCTATTTATGAAAAGGAAGGTTTTGGTTTTCTTCCAGCACTTTTTTCTAGATTCCAACTCACCATATAATGGCCTAATGCATTTTTTATTGTCTTAACAAAATTGTAAGAAATTTCTTTATATATAAAAAAGTACCTGAGACTCTTTCCCCCAACTCCCACCAAAGAAGGGCTCCAAGGAGGCAAAGAGTTGCCAGACAATTACTCTCTTCCCCTTCCATGTAGAAAGCAAAATGTGGCCTTATTAAAGCCTCAGGAATGAATTGGCTTAAGCTTCCCCCGAAGGATGTGTTTCTGACAAGTTCTGTCTCGAAAAAAGTATGTTGTATGACTAATTAAGACATTATTTTGACAGGGTGAATGTTTTGAAGCTCCACGTTGTACACAACCTATATAATCTAATTTTCTTCCAGTGATAAAAATATGGGGATTAAAAAAAAAGAACATGGCCAGATAATATCGATAATAAGCTTCAATTTCAGCAGAGAACATGGGAAGCAGCCAGCCAATTTGTCTAAGGAAATTTGCTCCCGGCTAAAATGGCATGAAAGGTCTTATCCTTGGGCAAACCATTTATTTAAAAAGTTTAGGGGGAAAAAAACCCACTTTTTTTCACTGAAAAAAATTTTTTAAGAGTTCTTGTTTCCGTATGAGTTGAGGTAGGCTAGAAGTAAATGGTTTGCTTTTGGAAAAATCAGCAAATTAGGAGTATTCATTGATTGTTTACAGTTAAACTAGGCTCTGGGATTATTTCAATGATGATTATGGAAAAGTCGGGACAACTGTAAGTTCCTGAACAGTGGACTCTGTTGCTATGAGTGTGTGTATGAGTATGTGTGACTCTGTGTGTGTGTGTAAGGATGAGTGGGTGCGTGTGTTTATACACATTGTCACAACCAACACATGGCATTATCTTCTCGATGCTTCTTTTCAAGTGAAAGGACTTTCAGGGGTGAGCTGAGGAAATCTGTATAAAGATGGCTACTTTACTAAATAGATATTAATTATGAGTTTTTAAATACTGACTTTCATGCAGTGTTTTCCACAAGGCAATGAGAAATCTGTTCTCAAGTATGGGGAAGAAAAGGTACAGCCTGACTTCAAAAAAAAAAAAAACATGCAAAATAAAAATCACATTTCAGTTCAGAAGCTAAGGAGGCTCTGGACACAAGGAGCACAAGCTGGACGGGGTATTTTCATGCTTCAGCTGGAAATAGTAAACCTATCGAGCTTGCTGTTAGGACTTTACTGCTTTATAGGACATTGGTTTATAAATACCGCTGAATTAAATGGATAGCTTAAAAAAATACCCACTCTCTGGCCCCAGGCCAAACCAACTGAATCAAAATTTCCCCTTCCAAAGCGTCAGCAAAGTTTTTTTTTAGGAAAGGCCTTAGCAGTGAGGGGTGAGGGGAGAAAGTAATCAGGAGGGGTTCTGGGGCTGGGTAATGGCTCACCCGCAAGGGCTTTGGCTTGCGAGCAAAAGGACCTGAGTTCGGATCCTTGGATCCTTTGTAAAAATGGCGGATGGGTATGGTGGTGGCCTGTACTTCCCACCCTTGAAGGCAGAGCCTGGAAAACCTAAGGGTAAAACAATAAGGAGGTAGAACAATTAAGGATAATTCCTGATGTCACTTTCACACACACACACACACACACACACACACACACACACACACAACACACCTGCATGTACATGTATATATACCCCCATGCAAAACACATCCCTGGACACACGCATGCACCTCTATACACTGGTCTGGTGTGGTCCACCTGGGTCACCTGACGTAATAAAGCTTTGATAAGATGGTGCATGGACTGTGAGACACTCGTGGGAACTAAGGTAAAGACTGTCAATAGTTTGTCATGGACACTGATGGACATCAACGGAAAAGGTCGGATCTGAGAGGCGGGGCGACCGACTGTCTCTTCTCCATCATTTCCATACAGAGCAGACGCATCAACACTTCCTACAAGGAGTGCGGAGAGCGAGGGCAGAGCTACAACTTCCAGTTGGCAAAACATTTCCGAAGGTCCTATTTCCTGGGGCGCACTGAGGCAGGAATTGGGTGGGCACTGAGTACGGTCACTCCCTCTCGTGGATGCCCTGTTTAATTGTCACAGAGGAGAATAAGAATGTTCTAGCAACAAAAACACCCTGAGGGAGTGGCCAGAAGGGGGCGTAACTCTGAAATCTTGGTATTTGGGATCAAAACCAAGAGAGAAAAGGAATGAAATTGTCATCATTTGCCAGGGTACCTTGCAGTGCTCCAAGGACCGTTGGGGGGTGGGGAGGAATCCTGAAAGTCACTCAGCTTTGGGAAGACCATTTTTATTGTCCAATTCTCTGAAATCACACCAGCAGCCAGGATGCCCTAGTCCTCGCTGAGTTATTTGGTTCAGCACATAAACATGGTTCAGGCACTATTAAGGGCAAAGTGATTGTAAAGAAACTTGGTTTTCTGAAATTCAAATCTGACTGACTACAATGTACTTTCTTCTGCCTTCAGGATTCAGTAACAATGTCTCATTTTAGCCAACATCTTCTGCCATTCTGATGGTACTTTATGTTTCCAGGGCATTATTCAAGCCCTAGGCGGGAAGAACCAAAATACTGTCTCCCCGGAGAATACTCTGGCAACTGATAGGTTTCCCTGCCCATGGAATGTTCTCCAAGAGAACTAATTCTCTTTCTCATGATGCCTTTGTTTATACCCATGTAGCTCTCTTACCTAACCCTTGAGAGATTGGTTTAGACGGGAATATCATATTCCCACAAGCCCGGCAGACCCACAAGCCCGGTTCAAAGAGTTGCCGGAGGTCGTGTGACTTGGTTGTACA
Organism: Typhlomys cinereus; assembly: GCA_023101885.1. Lineage (NCBI taxonomy): Eukaryota > Metazoa > Chordata > Mammalia > Rodentia > Platacanthomyidae > Typhlomys > Typhlomys cinereus. The sequence continues at coordinate 8,385,154 of JALPQD010000043.1, forward strand.
GTTAGGAAGACCCTCGACCTCACTCTGCTGATTGGTCACCAGCATTGTTCACTTTGAATTTACCTTTTCTCTTAAGAAAGACCTGGATGTGTCATAGAAGGTTAAGTCCCCCATTCTCAAATCTTACTTGCTATATGGATATGAGCTCTGTATTATATTCGAACAGACTTCAAACTCAGGATAAATAACATTAGAACAGTGTGTAGGGACTAGACTTCAGAGATAAGCAAACTTGATAGAGAGAATTGATAGAGTTGTTGAAAAATTCCGAATATCTTGCATAAACCACCACTACCAGGGGTCTGCATTCTCTTTGTAATTATCCGTTTGTGCCCTGGACTCCTTCTATTCCTATGACTCCCATATTTGGCAAAAGCATTTGCATAAGACTGCATTTCCGGTCTGTTCCTCACTGTCTGCAAACTTCTAAATAATTTCGTGAATTAAAATGTCCCAACAACCCCCCCCAATTTATAACTGAAATTTTAATAGGGCCTAGATATTTGTGTAATCTATTACTGCATATTTTCTCACTAATGTATTCCCTATCTGTTTTATGGGACATGAATCTGATCTGTGAGAGTCTAAATTGAGGTTAGTAAATCTATCATCTTAAAGATGCTCTGCTGTTATTAGGAGAGCATAAAGATTTTTATGTTTAAGTTGAATACTTAATGAATGTCTGCTGATTTTTTTAAAAAAAATGTTGCTAAAAATACGGGCCCTGTTGCATAGGTTAAGACTCCCCTAGCCCCCTTTCTAGATCCTTCCATTTTCTATTACCAACTATCGCTCCACTCTTAGCTTCTTGTTCTTTTGCTTTTAGCTCATCCTCAGCCAAGACACCTTCGTCCTCCTCTTAAGTGTTGTGTTCTTTTTTAATTTAATTTTTTGAGGGGGGTTTATAGAATGTTATAAAAAAAAAAACCACCTACTCGCTTTGAGCACTGTCAGGTCCGTCAGCAGGGAGTTTTATGTCCACACGTCTGGGCAGTTGAGCCTCTTGCATGTTCAGGAAGCGGAGAAAGAGCAGTTGCTTTTATTGCATTGAAATATTGGCTGCAAGGAGACGGACTCACGCGATTGCTTTGTAGGGCTCCCCCAGCCTGTCTTTCATTTCTAGCCTCTCCTTAGAAGTTAGGAAGCTCAGAGTTCTTAAACATCCCATCAGGAAAGAATATTCATCCGATTGAGCTTGTGTCTTAAGGCAACGTCAGCTTAACCAGGGAGACCTGGATATTCCCTTTGGTTCGCTTCAAAGAGTGTGTGTACGTAAGCATGAGCTTTGGAGCTAGAGAAACCTGCTCAGGATTTCAGCCTTGCTGTTGACTGGCTGTGTGACCGTGTTTTCTGCAAGCCTTTTCTCACCCTCCACCCAAGAGGCTCTGGGATTGAACACAGGTTGCCAGATTTGCATGTAGATACCTCGCACCGCTCCAAAGCCATTTTGCTGGCCCTGCTAAGTTTTTTTTTTTTTTAACAGTTTAAAAGCTCTCCATGGGGGCTGGAAAGATGGTCATGAGCCATTGCCTCATAAGCAGAAGAACCTGAGTTTGGATCCCAGATCTCACAGAAGAACTTCAGACAGATATGGTGGTGGCCTGCAGCTCCATCCAGTCCTGGAAGGTAGAATCTGGGAAACCCCAGAGCAGAGCAATAAGGAGGTAGAGCAAGCTAGGATGATTCCTAATGTCACCCTTGGGTTTGCACAGGCACGCACTGGATCCTCTTCTACACATACCCACGCACGCCTACACACATTCACGTGCATATCCACACCCATGGCTATCCATGCAAAAACCAAAAATTTCTCCACGGTTGTTGTAATGATCTGCATTAGCTGTTTGTCTGACAGGGATGATTAATGTTGCATGGAATTCTGAATTCTCAACAACACGAAGAGCTTGTGAGTTTTTTTTTTTTTTTTCAAAGGAAGCGATCCAGGAAGCTGTCTGGGGCTTCTGACAAGTGGGGATAATGAATATCCTTAGCAGGACATTGGAAATGAGGAAAAATGACAGGTCATGAACCAGACATGGCGGGTAGTCCTGCAACCCCTGCACGTGGGAGGTGAGAAGAGGCGGATCAGAAGTTCAAGACCATCTTCAGCTGCATATTGGGTTCAAGGCCACCCTGTGATACATGAGACAAGAAAGAGAAGAAAGGAGAGGAGGTAAATGGGGAGAGGAGGAAAACAAGAGAGGGGAGGGAAGAGGAAGGGAGAAAGAGAGAAAGAAAGAAAGAAAGAAAGAAAGAAAGAAAGAAAGAAAGAAAGAAAGAAAGAAAGAAAGAAGAGAAGAAGAGAAAGAAAAAAGGAAGGAAGGAAGGAAGGAAGGAAGGAAGGAAGGAAAGAGGAAGGAGGAAGGAAGGAAGGAAGGAGGAAGGAAAGAAGGAAAGGGAGAGGGAGGAAGGAAGGAAGGAGGAGAGGAAAGGAGGAAGGAAGAAAGAAGGAAGGAGGAAGGAAGGAAGGGAGGGAGGAAGGAAGGAAGGAGGAAGGAAGGAAGGAAGGAAGGAAGGAAGGAGGAAAGAAGGAAGGAAGGAAGAAGAAGGAAGGAAAGGGAGAGGGAGGAAGGAAGGAAGGAGAGAGGAAAGGAGGAAGGAAAGAAAGAAGGAAGGAGGAAGGAAGGAAGGGAGGGAGGAAGGAAGGAAGGAAGTAGGAAAGAGGAAGAAGGAAGGAAGGAAGGGAGGAAGGAAGGAGGAAGGAAGGAAGAAAAAGGAGAGGAAGGAAGGAAGGAAAGAAGGAGAGAGGAAAGGAAGAAGGAAGGAAAGAAGGAAGGAGGAAGGAAGGAAGATGGAAGGAGGATAGGAGGAGGGAGGAGGAAGGAAGGAAAGAGGGAAGGAGGGAGGGAAGGAGGAAGGAAGGAATGAGGGAGGGAGGAAGAGAGGGAGGAAGAGAGGGAGGGAAAGAGGGAGGGAGGGAGGAAGGAGGGAGGAAGGAAGGAGAATAGAAGGAAGGAAGGAGGATGGAAGGAAGGAGGAAGGAAGGAGGAAGGAAGGAAGGAGGATGGAAGGAAGGAGGAAGGAAGGAGGAGGAGGAAGGGAGGGAGAGAGGAAGGAAGGGAGAGAGGAAGGAAGGGAGGCAAGAAGAGAGAGAGAGGGAGAGAGGAAAAAAGAGAGGGAGGAAGAGAGGGAGGAAGAAAGGAAGTATCATCTTTTGAAAACAGAAGGGTAAGAAGTCAAAGGTGTATTCTTATGGTCTGGATCTTTAATGTCCTCCTAACGACATGTGATAAAAGCTTGGCCACAGTCTGTGACATGAGTGGGAAGGGGTGGAAACTTGACACTGGGTGCCTCGTGGGAGTAATTTAGGTCTCTGAGAACATGTCCTTGGAGAAAATATCTCAGCTCCTCCCCTTTCCTTCCCAGCTTCCTGTCCACACTGAAGTGAGCGGCTTTTCTCTAGCAGGCATTTCCTGCCCTGATCTCCTGCTGCGCCAGGACCCAGAGCCATGGAGACTGTGAACCAGACCAAGTCCTTTCTCCGCTAGCTGCTCACCTGCCGTATCTGGTGGCAGAGATGCTTCCGTGTCTAACTGCGCCAGTAGCACTGCTCTGTTGCTGTGAGACAGCATTCAAAAGCAAGCCGCTCGAGGGAGAAGAGGGGATTTATTCAGCTTACGGTTCTAGAGGGCAGATACAGTCCTTTATGGCAGAAAAGTCAGGAACTGGAGGCGGCCTAAGTCACCACAGACATCGTGGAGGCTGAGAGCGGTGGCTGCCAGCTCAAGGGCAGACTCACTCACTGCAGCAGGCGGGGCCAACCCGCCTCCAGGCCCACCCCTGTGACCACCTCCCTCCAGGTGCCACCTCCTAAAGGTGCCATGACCTACCCAGACACCTGAAGATTCAACCACGTGTGGGACAACACACATGTCCCACCAAGACACTAACCACGGGTGACATGTATTCCGGATCTGGGGTCATGTTGATTTTCAGGTCATAAGTAAATGTCCATCAGAGATGCGGTCAACATCTCTTCCTTTTCCTTCTCTGCCTGTTCAACCTTTTTGATTTCAGGACTTTACTAATACATTATAACCATCCCCAGATGACTTGGCCAAAACCTTACATGAATCTTATAAAACAGGATGTAACCTATTAGAGAGGCTGAACGTAAAATTAAGATAGAAAAAAAAGTGCGCCACACTGAGGGCAAACAGGCCTGTGTGAGCGCCTCTTCTAATCACAGTTCTCTTCCTGCCCCCATTTTTTCTTAGCCATAAATCTCTTCTGCTCAGCTAGTTTGCTAGTCAGCATTCCGGTGCTGTGATAAAGCACCTGAGGAGGTCAACTTGAAGGAGGAGAGGTTTCAACTCACAGCTTCAAAGAGTGTTCTCTCTTGGCTTGCTTATTTCTAAGACCTGGGGGTGAGGATTAGCGCCATCAGGGTAGGAGGGCACGTGGGCCAGCAAAGGCTGATCACCTTGTTAGCGGAGAGGGTATGTGGGGGGAGGGGTGAGAAGAAGGAAGAAGAGGAGGAAGAAGAGGAGGAAGAAGAGGAGGAAGAGACATAGAAGAAAGAGGAAGAGGGGGTAGAGAAAAAGAAGGAGGGAGAGGAGGAAGAGGAGAAGGAAGAGGAGAGGAGGAGGAAGAGTATGAAAAGGAGAAGGATAAGAAAGAAGAGGAAGAGGAAGAGGATGAAGAAGAGGAGGAAGAGGAGAAGAAGTAGGAGGAGGATAAAAAGGATGAGGAGGAAGAAAAGGAGAAGGAGAAAGAAAGAGGAATGTGCAGAAGAGAAGGAAGAGAGGAATAGTTGAGGGGAGACCGGAGGAGGGGACAACCCACTGACCTTCCTCCGATAAGACCGTCCTGTAGTTTCCACCTCTCCAATATTCCACAGATCTGAGTCCATGGATGAGCTCAGAGCCTTGTGACCCAATAGGTCCTCAAGGGCTCAGCCTCTGAGCCCTCCTGTGAGCTCCCTGGAATAGCTCCGATCTGATCATCTCTCTTGGCTCCCAAGAGAAGATGATTTCCTCCGGGCACTCCAGCCTTTTGACTCTGCCTCTCATGCGCGCCCGGGCTGCAGGGGAGAGTTGAACTGCGCATCTCCACAGCACCTCTGCTCTCTCTCTCTCTCTCTCTCTTTCTCTCTCTCAACAGCACCCTCCTCCGGCTTTTAGAGAGCAAGTCTTTCCTCCTTTACAATCAGCTCTGTCCCCAGGCAGGATGACCCCGCCACCCAGTCAAGTCCTGAACCAGAAGTCTTATAGTTCATGAGTTCAGGTAACTGGTCTATCTGACAACCCCCACTCCCCACCCCCCAAAATCTATATTCTTTTCCTCAGCTTCTGTGAAGAATAGAGGTCCATTTCAACTCTTCAGAACTTACAAGAAGCTGGCTACACAGGCTTCCCTTTGAGACTTTAATGATCTTTACGACTAGGGATATTTGGGGAAAGTTTGAGATGAGCTGGTCTTTGTATTGAATTTCTTTTCCTGTCTGCTCAGATTCAGCCTGGGATTTCTTTCCAAATAGGAGATCTGTTCCTCTCCAAGTTGTTTTTACTCCTTTGTAATCTTTAGCTATTGTCCATGGAAAGAAGCTAAATAAGGATATATACAAACATATATGTATGATCTAAATTTTTAGTGTCTCAAGTTTTCAAGTTTTCTAAATGTATCTCATAGCATGGAAATCTCTTTAGAGGTTGCCTGTTTCAAAAATAATGTACTGATGAAAGCAACATAGGAAATTGACCATTTCCATAGGGCACGGCGTGGAGGTTCTTGTAACTGACAGACCAGGTGCAAGATACTCCATGTATAATTTAAGCTCTTTCCCTGTGGGCTGATCTGCTGGGTTTGTATATAACTTCAGTTATTATTGCCATTAAGAAAAGATATTTTCGGGACAAACTCATTTTTTGAATAGATTGTTATCTCAAATTAAAAAAGATTACGGGAACTGGCAATCAATGCAGCCGTCTAATTGCTATTTCTCCAATTAAAAATTAATATACAGAAAGAGCTGCCTGGAACCAACGGGTCTTCAGATAATTTTGAAATAAGTGTTGTGTGGGGGGGAGGATGCCAATTTTAAAATCTGTGGGCTTGGGTGAGTGTAGGAATGGTGTGGGGCTGCTGGTCACCCCTGGATCCCAGGCTCCAGGGACGGGTGGGTTTCTGACCTCCTGCCTGAAGTGCGGATTGTTGAGCTCCATTCCCTGGCTCTTCCCCTATGAAAGTCGCTGCGGCTTGTGATGTACTTAAGAATAGATGGCAGGTGTCATTTTTGCGAGGTGCATGTCATGTCATCGATGCAGCGGGGAACGCGTGTGGTGGGGCCTGTGCTAAAAATGTTCTTCTGTTCCCTGAGGATGTCGGCGAGGCTGTTCCAGCACCTTCTCTTCTGCAGGGCTTCATTTGCCTGGCAGCGTCCCGATGCGCTGATAGACAAGGACGAAGGAAATCAAAGGATGTCTCTTCTCTTCGAGGCGGGATAGTCTCTGAGCTGGCTCGCAATTAGCCTTTGAGTCTGAAGAGTAGCCCTTAGCATTCATGCGTGTGTGTGTGTGTGTGTGTGTGTGTGTGTGTGTACATGCATGAATGTAGGTGTATGCACATGTATGCATGCGTGTATATAGAGGCCAAAGGCTGATATCATATGCTTTCTTTGAGTGCTTTCCATTTTTATTATTGTAGCAATGTCTCCATTAAACCTAGAGTTCGTCGGTCTACTAGACTAGCCAGCCAGCTTCTCTCTGGGGATCATCTGTTTTTGCCTCTTGAGTACTGAGATTCAATGCAGCCTGCCATACCCACCCAGATTTTTTTTTAATTTCCTTTTTCTGTATTTATTTTATTCTTTCAGTGTTACACACCTGAACATAATGAATATTTGATATTTTCACCGTTTAATCTCCAGTCCCATCCTCTCTCCTCTTTTCCTTGCAACCCTTCTTCTCCCCTGGCGCTGCCGGACACTCTCCTGTTTTCACAATGGTCCACCGTGTTTCACCTGGTTTGCCTTTGATGATGTGTGTCCGAGCACTTGCTAGAGCAAGAACAACATATCAGTGGATGTGCCATCGAGGGACACATCTTCCTTTCCTTCCCCATCAGCATTAACCCTCATTCATCTCTCAGAGAGGTGTGGAGTTTCTTGAGATCTTCCCCTTTCCGTGGCTCAATGGGTTTTATGGAGGTTGGGGGGGGTGGGGTGGGGGTGGGGGGGTCCCTCATCTACTGAGTGCGTCAGTCATCTCTCCAGATCCTGCTCTGCAGTCCCACGACAGGTACTTAGGGCCCTTGATCATGAACTGGAAGGACCTGTATACACTGCATACACGCACGTGTACACACGCGTGTGTAGTTAACAAAATGAGAAGCTCTGGTCATGTTCTAGTGAGGACGGAAGGTCTGGTCAGGTCCTAGCAAGGGGAAGGTTCAGAGCGAAATGATCAGATCTTCACGGGTGGGCGGGGCCACACAGGAGACATACCTAGGATACTGGAATGACACGTCACACCTGGGGAAAAATATAGTGAGATGGAAGAGAGAGAAGAGGCGGGAGAGAGAGACACACACAGAGAGAGACTTGAGGGCCAGTGGGGTCTGACTAACACAAACACAAAACTCTAGGGTGGGAGACAGAAGCAAGAGGAGGATCGCATGAATTGCCACCAGATCTCAATGCATGATGGGAATGGAACAGAAGTTAAGGAAGAAATTTGAGGAAGTCAGAAGCTGTGAGTCTGAGGAGAAACAGGATCAGACACAGTGACCAGCAGCCCCAAGTTATCCCCTTTGGGTTCTCTACCCCTACACATGCGTCTCACCGACCAAGGCGTGAGGAGTATTTATCTGATGGCGAGGGGCACTCAAAGACCCTGTTGAGAGTCCACGTGCTTTGTGTCTCAGCAGACAGCGCTCTGGACCCTCAGTCCCCTAACTCTGACCCGAGGACATACCCCCAGACTCCAGCTTCCATTCCTACTTGGCCTTCAAGACCGTCCCCCACTCCTGCTTGCTTCTGGCAATCAACAGAGCCGTGGCCTTACTAGCTAATCCTCAGGTCTTGCTGGAGGCCAGTTAAGCCAGAATCTACAGGGTGGACGTAGGGCGGAACATGCGTGTTTGCCTCTTCAACCAAGCATTGTGCCAGAGCGCCATCTGTGCAGCCCTCCCATTCCTTTCTACGGATCGAATTCCTTTGCCATCCACAGCCAGGTATTCCCAGTATCCACCAGCGAGGAGAAAGGGAGTCTTCACCCCAAACTCTGGTGTTCTCTGTGCATTCTCCCTCTGTGCTTATCACGGTGGACCCAGAATCTGAGATAGCAGAGTGCCTTTTCCATTGTCCCTGCATAGTTTCGTCTTCCTAGTGATAAACCTTAGGAATTCTTTCCATATCCCTTTGTTTCAGAAAGTAAAGTATCTTCAGAATGTCACACTCATAGTTCTAGGATTTTTCTTTTCTGGCATGTGTGTTGGGGGGGGGCTTGTGTACACAAAGGTACTTGAGCATGTGTGCCTGTGAAGGCTCAAGAATGACACTGGGAATCACCCTGCATTGTTGTACTTCTTTATTGCTTTGCTCTGGGGTTTCTCAGGCTCCCAGTTCCAGGGCCAGATGTGCAGGCGACCACAGTGTCTGACTGGCACTTTTTACATTTGGTTTGGGGATTAGAACTCAGGCCCTTTTGCTTGCAAGCAAAGGCTTTCACCCCTGCGTGAGCCGTCTCTCCAGCCTGATTCTAAGTTCTTACAAGTACCTGATTCGTTAATCTTCCCAACTTCCCTTCCAGGTAGTTACTGGCATTCCTCTAGTTCTTGACATCCCTCTATAAACAGAGAACGTGAGTCACAAAGTAAGCAGAGATTACAACTAACAAAGAGTCGATTTCCATTTTATTCTGTCTTCTTAGCAGTTATGTGGTGCTGACCTTTGAGCCAGGGAGTAGGTGAGTGAGGGTCTGTCTGTAGGTGCATTGATTCCCTTTCCTTCTGCTGCAGCCAGTCACTTCACAAGGAGCAGTGTAAAGGAGGAAAGGGTCACTGTAGCCCATGGTTTGATGGGATACAGCTGATCATGCGTGGAAGGCACTGTGGTAGGAGCACAGAGAGCTGGTCCTGTTACAGCTGCAGGCAGGAAGCAGGGAGGACGGATGGTGTTATTGCTCGCTGCTGCTCCTCATGGCTGTCAGAAAGCCCAGCCGGTGGAACGCTGCCCCCAGCATTTAGAACAGGCCTTTCCAGCCCAATTAACTCAAGCTCGAAACCCCTCCACAGGCATGCCCAGAAGGTTATCTCCTGAGGGATTCTAGGTCCTGTCTGTCAGGTGGACAATATAGTCATCGCAGAAGTGAGATTGTTCATAGGGTGCACCTATGTGCTCCTGGGCTGCTGCTGGCAGAGGGAGGCTGGGGATGGAGGGAGGCTGCGGATGGAGGGATGCTGCGGATGGAGGGAGGCTGGGGATGGAGGGAGGCTGGGAATGGAGGGAGGCTGGGGATGGAGGGAGGCTGCGGATGGAGGGAGGCTGGGGATGGAGGGAGGCTGGGGATGGAGGGATGCTGCGGATGGAGGGAGGCTGGGGATGGAGGGATGCTGCGGATGGAGGGAGGCTGGGGATGGAGGGAGGCTGCGGATGGAGGGAGGCTGCGGATGGAGGGAGGCTGGGGATGGAGGGAGGCTGGGGATGGAGGGATGCCCTAGGTGGAGACGTGCTGGGGATGGAAGCATGTTGTGGATGGAGGGTTGCTGCTGATGGAGGGATGTATTGGTGGGGGGATTGTGTTAGTGGAGGGGTGCTTTTGTGGGGAGGATACTGTGAATCAGCAATTCCAGAGCAGCAGGTTCCCTCAGCAGTAACCGCAGATCTTTGTACCCAGGGAAGGTTATCTCCTGAGGGATTTGAAACATTTTTAATCCATTTTTCTGCTTCACTCAGACCTTCTGCAAAAGAAAGCAGCCAGCGTGCAGGACTAAGGGACACCTCCCCTTGGGGTGTTCTGTGGGGTGAAGAGAGAGCGTCATGTGTGATTGGGGTAATTAATACATGTATTTGGGGTTAGTGAGTGTTTTCCCTTATGTTTTAATATTTCTTATTTCCATATGTATAGGATGTATGTTTATGTGTATACATATCATTCAACCATGGGTGTGCATACATGTGTGTGTGTTGTACGTGTGTGTGTGTGTGTGTGTGTGTGTGCGTGCATGTGTGTGTGTATGGAGATGCAAGGGTGATATTGAGAATCTTCCTCAATTGCTTTTCCACTTTCCTCTCAGGAGCCTGTGTCTCTAATTAAACCCAGAGTCTTCACTAGGACTCATCCAAGGATCCAGCTTGCTGTTGGGATTCCCAGGTTCTGGCTCCTTGCGCTATATGGATTTACAAGTGGGCCACCATGCCAGATTGGCAGTTTATGTGGTACCTGAGAATCTAAACTCAGGTCCTTTCATTTGGTGGCAAATTCTTTCACTGCTGAGCCATCTTCTTCCCAGCCCTAGAATTTTCTTTCAATTGTAGATAGGTTTTGACACCTCAGTGCCCTGTGGTCTTCTGCTTTTCACATTTTAGTGGTCCATATGGGGGTACTTTTTGTAGTGGCTGTTCTTTTTGTAGAAAAGAAATCACTGTATATATTCATTGCATGTATATTCCTTATACATGTGTTCTAGCAGGACATTCCATGCAGCTATATGCTACACGTTGAGCACATCCCCCTCCTGAGCCCCAATTCTCCTGTTTCTCACCCCTCCCTGTCCCGTGATTCCCCTTTGTTCCTAGACAGCTTTGTACTGTATTCATGTCATACATACATCCATGATCTGAGAACCACAAATGAGAGAAAAATATACTGTATTTGTCTTTCTGAGACTGATTTAGTTAATATGAGCATCTCCAGTTCTGTTTGTTTTCTTTCAAGTGACATAACTTTGCTGGGAAAAAATCTCATTGTGTGTATTTTAGGAGCTCAGTGATACTTATGCGTCCAAGAGAATGGCGTCCAAGAGAATCGGCTAAGGCAGGGCGCTGGGTAGGGGGCCGCAGTGGGGTGAGGTCTTCCAGAAGAGAGAAGTGGAGAGTCCTGTGCCTGGTGACAGGTTCTCAGGGGAAGGCAGAAGAGCTGCAGGAACTTGGCAGCCCCGACTAGCCAAAGCAGGCTTGCCTCAGCCCAAACTGGAAGAGCTAAAAATACCCAACAGCAGGATTTCATGGGCAGCTGCTTCTCTTTAAGGGGAAGCTGATTTAAATTTTATATCAAAAAAAGAACCGTAATCACATCTCCTCATGCCACGAATAAAGTCAAATCCGTTATCTTCTCATCCATTTGCTCGTTCATCCATTCATTTGGTCTTGGGGACTGGCTAGTGTGTGGGGTGGGGTGAGGGTGAGGGGTGGTCGTTTGTGTGTATGTATCAGAGGACACTGCATGTGCCTATGAAGGCCCGAGGGAATAATCCTGGAGTGTTCTACCTCCTCTTTGCTTTGCTTTGGGATTTCCCAGTCTCTGCCTTTCAGGGCCAGAAAGTACAGACCCACCACCATTTCAGTGGCATTTTTATATGGGATCTGGGATCTGAACTTAGGTCTTTCTATATGCAAGACAGAGGCTTAACCCCTGAGCCATCTTCCCATTCTGGAGATGAGGTATTCTTGAAGTCCAGAGCTGGACCCCAAGGAGGAACTGAAAGTCAGTGCTGTCTCAACATATATATTTATATGTATGTGTGCACATACATGTTTATGCAGAATGCAGACGCATATGATAAACTTGGAGCACTCGTTTGGGTTGGCTGGCTAGCTGATGATTTCTAAGGAATCCTTCTACTCCCCACCCTCTGCCCCCGCCCCAAGTTCTGGGGGTTACAGACACTCTCCACCTTGCCAAATTTCTCCACTGAGTGCTGGGGATCTGAAATCAGGGTTGTGCGCCAGGCACTTTGCTATTCCCCAGCCTAACGCCTCGGACGATGGCGACAAACTGATTTATTTTGTTCTTGTTGTCAAAACAGTCACGTGTTAAAAACCTTCCAGTTCTTCCTCTCCTGCCTAGAGAGGAGTAAAGCAAATGGGAACCAAAAACTATGAAGAAAAAGCATTTTCCATTAGCTGCAAATTAAAACACCCAGGTAAATAGTAAGACAGACACAGTGGGGGGTTTTCGCATGAGTTATTCAAGACAGGTTTGCAGCTAATACTTTTAATTGATATTTTCCTGGAGCTGGGGATGTTCTGCTGGGCGGGTGATTTTCTCCTGGTTTATTTTTACTTTTCAGCTGGCTTTGCCTCGGCTTATCTTCCCTGGTTCCACTTTAATTCCACTGGCCCATGGTGCGCTCCCCAAGTGAAACAGTCGGGGCCCCGTTGGGGGTTCATAGCCACTTGATGGAAAATTTATTCTCGGGAAACCCCTTTAAGCGATGGCACTTAAAACCTCCTTGTGGATAATCAAGTGAGATGAAGGAACACCCCCCTCCCCACTGGGGAAAGCACACTTCCTTTGTCAAACGTTCCCCTGGGACGTCTCAGGAGAAGAACGGCTCCTTGGCTCCCTCTTGCAGAACCGCAGGCTTGGTGTTACACATGACCCCCTTGGGAGATTCTTTGAGGACCAGCTCTTCCAGTGTTCCTGGTTCCTCGGGTGTGGCTCCCACCATCTGAGGTGTCCATCCTGAGGTGGGAGGGTGGAGTGTTTGCATGGAGAAAAGACTCTTCCCACACCTGCTTTGATTTCAGGTGAACACAATCTTCTTCCTCCTCCTCCTCCTCTTCTCCTCCTCATCCTCCTCCTCTTCCTCCTCCTCCTCCTTCTCCTCCTCCTCCTCCTTCTTCTCCTTCTTCTCCTCCTCTTCCTCCTCCTTTCTCCTCCTCCTCCTCCTCTTCCTTCTTCTCCTCCTCTTCCTCCTCCTTTCTCCTCCTCCTCCTCTTTCTTCTTCTCCTCCTCCTCCTTCTTCTCCTCCTCTTCTTCCTCCTTTCTCCTCCTCCTCTTTCTCCTCCTCCTCTTTCTCCTCCTCCTCTTTCTCCTTCTCTTCTTTCTCCTCCTCCTCTTTCTCCTCTTCCTCCTCCTCTTTTTCCTCCTCCTTCTCTTTCTACTCCTCCTCCTCCTTCTACTCCTTCTCCTTCTTCTTTTTCATCTTCATCTTCATCTTCATCTTCATCTTCATCTTCATCTTCATCTTCATCTTTATGATCAAAAGGTTTTCATGTATCCCAGGCTGGCCTGGCTGGAACTCACTATATGACCAAGGATGACTTAAACTTCTGGTCTTTTCTTCTTCTACCTCTCCAGTGCTGGGTGTGCACAGCCACATCTGTATATGTCACGTTGAGATGGAACTTTGTACATGCCAGGAAAGTACTCTAGCAACTGCACTGTATCCCAGCCCACCTGCAGCTTTATAAATCACAGCGCACCCTCAAAGAAACTTGTATCATGTGCACAAGCGTTCTGCCAATTGAGACGGGGATACATGTCCAGCCCCCAGATGTTTAATAGGATAATTTGGTGTAGGCAGTATCTTCATGGGTTTGGAGTTAGCATGAAGCATCCCCTGAAGATTTTGCTGTATCCTTTGATCCATGTCATGATCCCCAAGTAAGAACAAGTGTGCTGGTATCTCAGATCTCCCCACTTCGGTTCAGTTGGCCATGCCTAGTCTCTTCTTCATGGAGTTCTCTTTCCCCAGTCATTTGTAAATTCTATTTCGTGGTTCCACTGCACTTCAAAAAAGACCACACTTGAGCAGAAGGGAGCCAATGGGAAGAGCGTGGGCTGCATGCCCAGGAAGGTAGCTGCAAAGACCCTTCTAGAAACATTACCTCTCAGTGCTGGAATTTGAAGTCACCGTTACAAAGTACCATGAATGAAATTCACCTCCGTAGGCGAATGGCACTATGATTTTCCTTCTCTTTTTCTCTTTTTTTTCTGAATATTTTTTTTTTTATTTCAACTCATACAAACTTAACAGGTACACCGGTCCCCTCCCTCCCTCTAACCTCTCACCGCCCTATGCCCTCCTTCCCTCCCTCCTCCTTCCCCATCCCCCAGTGCCTCTCCCTCCCATCCTTTAATGTGCATGCCAGACTCTCCTCTGGGCCCTCCTCTCCGATGATGTACAAGGACCCAGTGGCATTTCCCTGAACCCTTTCCCATGTTCCCCTTAAGCATAAGAACACTACTGTGGCTGTCAACCCCTTGCCTCCAAGGATCTTGGTGCCTTTAGCAGATGCTAGACTTTGTGGGGTCAATAGTGTGTGGGACATTGCGCAGGGCATGCAAAGTCCAATTATGATTGCTTCGGCCCTAACTTGTGTGGAGTATCTTGCAAATCATTGCTCCTCCCATCCTTGTGCAAATGTCCCTGAGCTGCTGGATGGGGAGCTCTTTTTCTCTTTTAATGTGTATGTGTGTGAGCAATGATTGTGCATAGGTGTGTTTTGCACGCGTGTGGATGCAAGTGCATGTGTGTGCGCGCGTGTGTGTGTGTGCGTGTGTAGGCCTGGGGTTGCTATCGAGAGTCCTCTTGAATGCTCTTTCACATTATTTCTTTGAGGTTGGGTCTCTCCCTGTTGTGGCTGCTCTTCTTTGGCTGTGAGAGAACACTCCTATACAACCAGCTGAGGGGAGAAAGAGAGATTTATTTGGCTTATGGCTCCAGAAGCCATATAGTCAATTATAGTGAGAATTTCATGACATGAATCATGACTGGAGGTAAAAGCAGGAGGCTGGTTCGGGGCATCACCTCTATCACCATGGAGGCAGAGAGAGCAAGAGCAGATGGAAGGAAGCAGGGCAGGGATACTAAACCTTAAGCCCACCTCTGTGACATGCTTTCCTCCAGCAAGGTCCCACCTCCTTGGGTACCACAACCTTCACAAACATTAACACCCGCTAAAGATTAGACACTTGAACAAACCCCTATAGGGTTAGTTTGACTAGTCAGCTTGCTCCGGGGATTCCCAGTCCCTGCCTTCCAGGACAGGAATTAGATAGGTGCCACAGCCACCTGGCATCAGTGCATTAGAGCTGCAGACCCAAATTCAGGTCCTTGAGCTTGTGTGGCAAGTGCTTTAACTGCTGAACCATCCCCCCCACTTAGGTGCTGGGAATTTTGACAACACGAGCAGCCAAGGGCCCCGCTAGCTTCATCATGAGCTGAAATATTTCCAACACCCCTAAAATTCTCTCTCAACTTCTCAGAGTCTCACCCCCCAACAGTGACTCAGTTACTGCTTGGTCTCGTAACTGCTGCTTCCACGATGTCGTGTGAATGAAACTGCACGGAGTTGAAACCTTTCAATACCTTCTTTGACTGAGCAAAACACCGAGGCCTACTTGTGACCTTGGGTGTGCCAGACAGCTTGCTCTTTTATGTGCCAATTTGCGTTTCATTTCATGGTTGTTCCACAACCGGATTATCCATCTGCTGGTTGGACATTTGGTTTGCTCCTAGCGTTTGGTGATTATCAATAATGTTGCCACAGCTATTTGCATGCAGACTTCTATGTAAGCGTTGGCATCCTCTGTTGAGTAGATTGCTAGAAGCAGGATTGCGGAGCATGTGTTAAACATGTGCTTAGCCACACACAATCTGCCCCCTAGTTCCCATGTACCATCAGCAGTGTGTGAGTCTCGTCTGACTTTGGTCTTCATTAGCATTTGATCCTGTGTATGTGTTTTTAATATTAGATAACCAGAATTGTACCTCATATTCTCTGCTCAGGGTTTTATGTTTTTATGAAATTATTTTATGGTGTTTATTTGTATATTTACTTACTAGGGAGGGAGAGAGGGAGAAAGAGAGAGAGACAGGGAGAGACAGAGAGAAGAAAGGATAGAGGGAAAGAGGTAGAGAAAGAGACAGGGAGAGAACAAGAGAGCACATGTTTGTCACGGGTCACAGGTAGAGAACAGAAGGCAACTTCTAGAAGTTAGTTCTTGGGCTGGACAGATGGCTCAGGAGTTAAGACTCTGTCTAGAAGTTAGTTCCTTAGTTCTCTCCTTCCACTATGAGGCCTTCTGAGAAATGAACTCAAGCCATGAGATTATTTTTATCATGTATATATACCATATTATACATACATGTATATATTTAGTGTAGCATAGATGAATATAGTGAGTTTATGATGTTTTTACCTCTTAATCCCCAATCTTTACCCACCCCCCTCTTTTTTCCTTGCAACTCTTTATCCCCCTGCCAAACTTCTTCCTATTTCCAAGTCTTTTCACTTGTGTGGCCCCCTGTGTTGCATCTGGCTGGTCTTTGCTGACACACGCCTGACTTGACTCGTGTTCCAGCAAGTGTCATAGATCAGTGGGGACCACCGAGGACAGCATCCTCCTTCCTCCCCATCAGCGTCAGTCCTCATCAGTCTCTCAGGGAGGCGTGGAGCTTCTTGAGTTCTTTCCCCTTCCAGGCTTTTGCGCAATGTATCCACTCTGCTATCTTATCTTATCCGTCCCTGGTAACTAATTACCTTTATTTTTTTTCTGAGACACATCTTCCCTGTAGCCCGCTGTAGCCCATGCTCAGCTTGAACTCGCCATGCTCCCACTTCAGGCCCTGAGGGCGGGGATTGCAGGAGTCTTCCAAGACACCCAACTTACCCACACGTATGTCTTACATCTGTAACTCTTCCCTGGTCAAGCATCTTTTCAACTCTTTCCCTCAGGTTTTGACTGGGTCATTCATGTTTTCCTCACTGGATATAGTGGGTTTACTTTATATATTGTGAATAAAAGGAACATGTATTGCAAGTATGTTTTTTCCTGGTCTGCACTTTAAATTTTTTGTACATGTTTTAGAATGGCAGGAATTTTTTAAACGTTAATAAAATTCAATTTATTAATCTTTATTTTTGGTAACGACCCGTACCCAGAAAAAGCTGTTGGAATTGGGGACTCAGTATTCTTTTTTTTTAAATTTTTAAAAAAATTTTATTCAATTGTGCGTGTGTGTGTGTGTGTGTGTGTGTGTGTGTGTGTGTGTGTGTGTGTCTAGAACCACGGGCGAATTCGGGAACCACCACGGACACCTCCACCTCCTCCTTGTTTACTCTGCCCCGGGATTCACAGGCTCCGCCCTACCAGGACCAAAAATGCAGGCCACCCCTGCTTCTGCCCGGCGTCTATACGTGCGGTCTAGGATCCGAACTCAGGACCTTCCCCTGCAAAGCAGAGGCTTAACCCCTGAGCCACCTCTCCAGCCCCGGGAATCAGTATTCTTGACAGAGGAGAACACTCAGCTGGCACCAGAGACCCTGACCATTCAGTCATCTCTGTTGGGGTCTGCACCCTTTTCTCGTCCCTCTCAATGCTCCTCTGCCTGGCTGACCTTCGAGGGTCCGAGCCCTCTGCCCTCTTCCTGATGGACACATTTCCGATAGAGCTTTAAACTGCGTCAGACTTGCATCTTCCAATGTGTTTCTGGGAAGTGTGAGATCTGATCCCTCGCAAGCTAGAAGGTGTCTCCTACAGCTCTTAAGCTTGCTGATTACCCCTCCCAGAGGTTTTCAATCACCTCTTATCCAGCCCCCCTCCCGTCTCTGTCTCTTCGTTCCTGCATGAAGCCCCACTGTGGCTTTGCCACCCGCCTGACTCTCCTCAAGCATCTGTCCTCTGGCTGGTTCCTGCTGCAGCGGCTCCTTCCAGTGTTCACTGCCTCTAGTCAGCTGGAATACCCGTGGTCAGCTGGAAGACCTCTAGTCAGCTGGAATAGCTGTGATCAGCTAGAAGACTGGTCAGCTGGGATACCCGTGGTCAGCTGGAAGACCTCTAGTCAGCTGGAATAGCTGTGATCAGCTAGAAGACTGGTCAGCTGGGATACCCGTGGTCAGCTGGAAGACCTCTAGTCAGCTGGAATAGCTGTGATCAGCTAGAAGACTGGTCAGCTGGAATAGCTGTGATCAGCTAGAAGACTGGTCAGCTGGAATAGCTGTGGTCAGCTGGAAGACTAGTTATCTGGGATACCTGTGGTCAGCTGGAAGACTGGTCAGCTGGAATACCCATGGTCAGCTGGAAGACCTCTAGTCAGCTGGAATAGCTGTGATCAGCTAGAAGACTGGTCAGCTGGAATACCCGTGGTCAGCTGGAAGACTGGTTAGCTGGGATACCCGTGGTCAGCTGGAAGACTGGTCAGCTGTTAAACTGGTCAGCTGGAAGACTGGTCAGCTGGAATACCCTGTGATCAGCTGGAAGACTGGTCAGCTGGAATACCCCCTAGAAAACTAGAAGACTGTGGTCAGCTGGAAAGACCCCTGTCACTTGGAAGACCCCTGGTCAGCTGGAAGACCCCTGCTGTATATCCTCAGGACATCAGGAAATCTCTGCTCTGTTAGCTAAGTCCTCCCCTAAGACCTCCAGTCTGTCCATCCCTCCTCCCCACCTCCCTTCCTCTTCTCTTTTCCCGTCTCTCTTCTTTTCTTCTCCTTCCTTCCTCTATCCTTCCTTTCCTCCTCCCTCCTTCCCTTCCTTGTCTTCTACGCTCCTAGCATGCTTTGCACACACCCCTGAAAGCATTTTTCATGCCACAGTGACCAAAAGATCCACAGACAAACTGAGGAATCATTCTGGTTTGCTTTGCCTCCTCTTTGCTTTGCTCTGGGATTTCCCAGGCTCCATCTTCCAAGGCTGGAAGTGCAGGCTGCCGCCGTTTCCACCGGCATTTTACATGGGATCTGGAATCTGAACTCAGGTCCTTCTGCTTGCAAGGCAGAGGTTTTATCCTTGAGCCATCTCTCCAGCACCCCAAGTTTCTACTTTTGCAAAGAAAGGGAGAATGAATACTGAGCTAGCAGTCAGCCTTTCGTGTCTCTGGGGGTGAGAATATTTCCTTACCGAATCATTTTAAGGGTCAAATAAGATAATATATAAAAATAGTGGCCAATAAACGGGAGTTATAATTATAAGCACGCTTATTATGTGTCTGCCTAGAATAGAGTTGATGCATATTTAAAATTAGTCAATAAGGAAATGAGTGTTGGCCTGGATTTAATTACTTCATTATTCCAATATTTATTTCTGATCATTAAGTATTAATTATTTCAGATATTAAAAGTTCCTCTTCTTCTCGAGGGGTTCTTATTAGCTGCTACTTGTCCAGGGCTGTTTTTCTGTTGAGCTCAAAGTCACTTCGGTGACTGGCAACAGGGCACGGGCTCAGGGGAGAGGAGGAGAGGGGGGAAAGGGTGGGAGACCTTGGGAAACCTCGTTTCAGTCCTTACATGCCATCATCCAGCCCCAGGACTGCTGTGTATCTCAGGGGTTGTGGCCCCTCGGGTTTCTTTTCCAGTGCTCCAAAGAGCTTCCCTGAGTAGTCGCTGCCTCGGCTGTAGGTTAGCGGTCACCTGTTCCCTAAAACAGAGGCTGAGACTGTGCCCACACTCCGTCGTGTAAGGAGGGTAGAGAAGCCAACTTCTGCATGACCCAGCAATGCCTGTCTGTCCATCTCACCCACAGGGGTGAGCTGCGATGGGAGGGTCACACAATCAAGTCCTGCCCGGGCTACAGAACACGCTCAAGGGCAGCTGGGGGCAGCGAGTGGGAACCTGTCTCAAAATAAAAAAAACAATTTCAGGGCTGGTGAGATAGCTCAGTGGGTAAGAGCTTGCCTGCAAATGTGGTGACCCGAGTTTGATCCCCAGAAACTCAACGTGGCGGAAGGAGAGAACTGACTTCCAAAAGTTGTCTTCTGACCTCCACCTGTGGGCTCTGTGGTCTGTCTCTCTCTGTTTCTCTCTTTCTCTCTCATAAATAAATAGTAATTTATAAGATATAGAAGATTCTCAGGTCAGTGAGATTGCTCAGTGATTAAGGTACCTGCTTACGAACCTAGAGATCAGAGTTCAATCCCCAGGAGTCCTCATGATACATGCATGCTTCTCTCTCTGTCTCTCTCTCTCTTTCTCTCTCTCTCACCCATAAATTAAAAAAATCTGTTAAAAATTCAGAGTTGCAGTTCAATGGTAGACCAGTTCTCTGGCATGTGTGAAGTATAAGCCCCATAACACCTACACACACACACGCACACTACACATACACACACACATGCACACACACACGCACACATGCACACACGCACACACACATGCACACACATGCACACACACACACAAGCATGCACGCACGCATGCACGCACACACACATGCACACACACAATCCCAGCTAAGACATTGATGACTCTCAAGTTACAATCCTGAGCACAATCTTCCAATTATCTATGGGGAACACAGGCTGTGTCCTATGACCTTTCAGTCTTCCAATTTCTTAGCTCTAATGAAGAATTGAGGGCTTGGCCTCCCCTGTGTTCTGCTGTACATTCTCAGCGGCTCCTTGCCCCGCCCACCATCCACCTCATCATATTGTAATGACGCTGGCAATTGTCAACCAGCCTAAATGCATATCGCTGGCTCTGTGTGTCTCTTGGGAGATGGTGAGCAGGCTCCATCCTGGGCCTCCTGGAACTTCTAGACCTTTCTCTAGCAGCGGTCCACTTCTAGATGATTCTCTCTGTCCTGTTTTGTGGAGTATGTCTTTACAAATGCCCAGCATCCCATTTCCCAGCTCACAGAATAGCCCAGGAGGCAATTCTTGATTTGGTTCTCTTGGATTCATGTCTGCTCTGTAGCTCTGGGCGCATTGTGGACTTAGGTACTGAGGTTGTGAGAGGTGTTGTGATGTGTGCTGGGGAGGGTCTTGATGGCTATGCAAAGTGTGGACAAACTCTTGGGAAATGGGAACCAAATTGTTCCTTCTGTTCAGAGCCTCACTTTCCTTCCAAAGCAGGAAGAGGGATTTGAAAACGAAGGCGGACTGGCGTTTGATTTCTAGAACGATGTGAGCAGGTGCCCAAATTCAAGTGCTTTTCTTTTTTAAATTTTTTTATTATTATTTATTATTCAACTGTGCGCATGTGCGTGTGTATGTGTGTGCGCGTGTGTGTCTGTGTGTGTTGTGTGTGTGTCTGTGTGTGTTGTGTGTGTGTCTGTGTATATGTAGAACCACGGACGAATTCGCGAACCACCATGGACGCCTCCACCTCCTTCTGCCCCGGGATTCACAGGCTCCGCCCTACCAGGACCAGAAGCGCAGGCCGCCCCCGCTTCCGCCTGGCGTCTATACGTGGGATCTGGGATCCGAACTCGGGACCTTCCGCCTGCAAGGCGGAGGCTTAACCCCTGAGCCACCTCTCCAGCCCCACTTTTTTAATCAGCATGTAGTCATTGTGCAGCGGTGACTTGACCACATTCACTGTTCTTTCCTTTCCCTTTCTATTTCTCTTCTTTCTTCCCCCAATATATATGACTTTAAATATATCAACCAATAAGAGACGATATGCCATATATAATTATATATATATATATTATATAGTATCACATGCATGCATACAGTGAATTCAGGATATTTCACTTCTTAATCCCCAAATCCCATCCCCCTTCCTCTTCCCTTTTCAACCCTTCCTCTCCCCTGCCAAACTCTCTCTTATTTTCAAGTCCCCTCACTTGTGCGGCCCACTGGGTTTCTTCTGGTTTACCACGTATGTCCTTCTGAATCTAGTTTAGTTGTTTTCATATCTTCAGTTCCGTCGGCTTTCCTGCAATGGCAGCATGTTGTTCTTTACGGCTGGAGAACACTCCACGTTCTAAAACCCATTCACCCAGTTCTCAGCCCAGGGTCTCAACGGAGGGCTCGGTCAGTCCTGTGGCACTAACGGTAGCCTCAGATCCTCAGGGTTTTGCCTTTCGATGGGCCAGGCAGGCTGCTGGGGTAGCACCCGTAACGTGCCTGGTGTCAGTGGGTATGTGTCTGTGAGTAACGACAGTCTGCTCTCTTTGGATGGGCTATGTCACAAGCCGGTGAGTCAAACACATGAGAAATCTCACTTGTAGGGACTTTTCAGAGAGGTGTATTTCAACCAGCTCTGTGCCACTGGGAATTGGCTCTGTCGATGCCAGTCTTAAGGAGCCGGAAGTATAAGCATTGTCAAAAAGCGTGTCAGTCATAAATTTGGTGGCAGGCATTTATTTTATCAAACACTCCAGGAAGAAGGTGGAATGCCAACTGTCCCTACCAGCTTAATTGTTTGCTGGCCAGATTAACTGGGTGATTTATAAAGTTTATGATCCCTTCTGGCCCACAGGAGCCCTTCCTGTTGATGAACATAATTGATATAACGTTGATTCCAGTACCAAAACGGAGATGAATCCAATGCTCGCAGAAGATTGAAATGTCAGAAGGAACACTGCTTAACCTGATTTAGCCTCCAAAAACGACCCAGGGAAGTAGCGTTGTCTGCAGAAGCTGCTACTGATCTTCTAAAGAGGTGTCTTGTGGGTGGGTGGGGACCACAACATGACCGGGGGGGGGTATGGAATCAGAGGATGGGAGGCAGCCCACCTGTCCCCTGTCTTCCGCACCCTTCAAAAAGAAGAACGACCCAAAGGCCAAGAAACATTTGGGAATAGTTGATTCCAAGGAGGACCCAGGGTTGAAATACACCGTCTGTTTCAGTTATTCTTGGGCTTTATAATCTGCTTGTCCCCCAAAATCTCTCTCAGAGCTTGGACAAGGCCGGGCATGGAGGCGTGAGCCTGTGCAATCCTGTCTTCACAAGAGGGCACTGAACTCTGCCAGAGAGAGAGAGAGAGAGAGAGAGAGAGAGAGAGAGAGAGAGAGAGAGAGAGAGAGAGAAGAAAGAGCTGGAAAGACAGGGTGCCAAGGAGAACAGAGCCCCGACTTCCTCACTGCAGTTCGCAAAGCCAAGTTGCCCTCTGCCACCGAATGTTCCAGAGCATTCCCTGGCCTGGTTCTTGCTACCTTGGAAATAAAACTCTTGAGCTTCATCTTCCTTCCTCCTCCTCCCTCTGCAGCAGAGGTTCAGGAATCGCAAGGGGTAGGTGCCCCCCTCCAGGTCCTTGCAGGAGGCACAGGGGAGCCCATCCTGCCCTCCTCTCGTCCACCTCTTCCTCACTTCAGGAGTCTTTAAACGTGTTCCATGCCAGCTCTTTTGCTTTGGGCCTAGTGAGCACGCTTCCTCTGCAGTTCCCCAGGGAAGTGCCACATGGCTTTCTAGAGACTCCCTTACTCCCACCCTCTCCCCCAGAGTCAACCCTAGTCATCTCTCATTCTTCCTTTAACACATTGGGAGTCTCTGTTGTGACATAATATGAGCCTTCCCTGTTTCTTCTGCCACAGGGCCTTTGTACACACGATCGTTGACACTTGGAGATCACTCAGCACAGCGCAAATGTGTCATTTATTTGAGTGATTAAGACACTGTGCACTTACCTCCCACTAAATAATAAGTGTGTGTGCACGTGTATTCATATATATGAAGGGCGAGTCACATATGACACGCCTACGTGTCAGTGCGGGTGCACATGTGCTGTGGCGTGCAAATGGAAGACAGAGAACAGCCCCTAGGCTCTATTTGTGAGGATCGAGTCTCTTTGCTGATGTTGCCCGAGACAGGCTGGCGGCTCCTGAGCTTCAGAAGATTCCGGGGTCTCCACTTCCCATGCCCTGGAGGTGCCTTGGGATCACCCACGCCACTGTGCCAGCTGTTTAGAGATCTGGAGGTCTGAACTCAAGTCATAGACTGTCTTACAAAAACATCACCCATCCACAGAGCCATCTCCCAGCCTGGTTAGAATTCTGGGGAGACAACAACAACTTTTTAAATGTCTCTTTTTAATAATGTCATTTTTATTTTATTATTTTTGCGTGTGTGTCTGTGTGTCTCTGAGTGTGTGTGTGTATCAGGGCACTGTGCGTACTGTGGAGGCCCAAAGGTGACTTCAGAAGCACCCTGCATTGCTTCTACCTCTTAACTGCTTCGCTGTGGAGTTTCCTAGGCTCTGCCTTCCAGAGCCAGAAGTACAGCCTGCCGCCACTTCTTCCTGACGTTTCTACCTGGGCTCTGGCAAGCATGCTTCCCCCAGATCCACTCAGGAGCTTCTGCTTTCGAGGCAGAGACTTAACCCCTGAACCATCTCTTCCACCCCAAGAACAATTTTTTAAATCAGAGAATCTCTGATGGCTCCCATGGGGCCTGACCTGTGGCAGAGGCTCAAATAAACATCTGTGAACTTGATAGCTGAGTGAATGGTCGAGATCACCGGTAGCTTGGAGAGTGAGGAAGAGTGTGGACAAAGCACTTTGGAGACAAAGCTGTGGTCACTGGATTGGACTATGTGGCACTAATGCCTGCTCCTGTCTGAGATCACCCTGAGGGACACCTTGGCCAGGGCCAAGCATGGACTGCGATAGGGACAAAGGATGCTTCTTGCCAGAAGGCCGGTCACTCCTGCCTGCACCCACTGGGTCGTTCTTTACATTTAAAAGAGGACCAGATGTCTGAACGTTGAGGTGGGCAGTTTCTGTCCTTCCAGGCTGGAGACCTTCTCCGTGGTTCCATATTCCCAAGGGCCGCTAAGTGTCGGGGACTCTCGCCATTACCGTTTAGTTCGGTCTTACTGCGACTCTGAAGGCAGTCATTACCCAGCCTTATCGCAAATGAAGAGAGATTAAACAATTTGCTCAGGGTTTTACAGTTAATAGGGGGTTGGTTTGGAATACTAACCAGACCGGATCTGTTTGCTGGGCCCTTGATCTTGCTATTGCTTGACTTTTTTTTTTTTTTT
This sequence comes from Typhlomys cinereus, assembly GCA_023101885.1. Taxonomy (NCBI): domain Eukaryota; kingdom Metazoa; phylum Chordata; class Mammalia; order Rodentia; family Platacanthomyidae; genus Typhlomys; species Typhlomys cinereus. The sequence goes on from JALPQD010000043.1 coordinate 8,409,750, forward strand.
TTTTTGCTTAAGTCTTCTATATCTCAGACTGGCCTTGAACTAGATATGTAGTGGACAATGACCTTGTATTTCTGACCCTTCTGCCTTAGTTCCCAAGTGCTGGGATTATAAGCAAGCAGTACTGCACTCAAGTATTTCAAGTGTGTGTGTGTGTGTGTGTGTGTGTGTGTGTGTGTGTGATAGTCGGCACAGGTGTCAACTTGACAGTTAAGGGTTTGAGCTCTGGGCACATTTGTAGAGAATTAGTGGTTGAGTTAAGCCCAAAGCAAACCTGCAGGAGATTGTCTAGCCAATGGGAAAGGCCCAGATGGGTGGGATTAGGTCCTGGAATAAAATACAGAGAGCTGATTGAAAACATTGGCATCCTTGTATACACTTGGCCAGACATGCTGGTCTGGCAAGTAAGGATCGTCCCTCTCTCAGCCATTGTGTAGAGAAAGTGTGGCCAGTTCCCTTGGCCCTGGTGTTGGTGTGAGCTCTCCTGCAAAGCTGGATAAGGAACTGTAACAGGTCTACTGTAAGAAAATAAACCCCTTGTTCCCTTAAGCCATTTGATGGTGATTTATCAGCAACCATGAAGGCGAACTATAAAAGTGTGTAACAGAAGGCGCTTAAGTGTGCATTTCTATGGAGACCCAAGGGTGACATCAGGACTCATCCTGGGTTGTTCTACCTCCTTACTGCTTTGCTCTGGAGTTTTCCAAGCTCCAACTTCCAAGGCCTGAATTGCAGGTCCTCTATCATTTCTACCTGGCATTTTTACATGGGATCTATGGTTTTGAACTCAGGTCCTTTGCCTGAGAGGCAAAGGCTTTATTAACCCCTGAGCCATCTTCCCAGCCCCACACTCAACTTTGTGCAGTGCTGGGCACGGAAACTCAAGACTTCCCATGTGCCAGGCACACACTGTAATGACTAAGCATCACCCCCAGCACTGAACCATTGTCTACTGATGCCCAAGTGGCTAAGGTACAAGGTAACCTTGGTGGAGGACACTGAAATGACAGGCTGCTCAGACACAGGATTTCTGACCCTAAAGAGGCTGATGTGAGTTGATTCTCCATCCCCCCTTTCCAAATAACAACAGAAGAATCGCATTGCTTGGTGGGATGTCTTCAACCCAGATTCTATCTCAAATAATTATATTTAAATGATTCCTGTCTGACACAAAAATACATTGCCACTTACTAAAAAAAAAAAAAAATGTCCTGCCTGCTGGTGAGCGTCGCCACTTGCTCCCATTTTAGTCTTTCTCCTCTCTTGTTCTATTTCATGCTACTCTTAAAGACACTGAAGAGGCCCGGCAAGTATTGTTGACATCTGTTACTTCTTGAAGATGTTCTTATTGCTTTATTAGCACTGGTGTTTTCTTGAAAAAGTCATGTGTAAGAGTAGAAGAATCATAAAGACAGTATTCAGATGTATAGAAAAATAATCTCTCTCTGTCGATCTGCCTCCACTAGTACTACCTACGTGGGAAAACTTCTGGAAACATAGACGGAAATATGTATGCGCATGTAGCTTTGCATTTCTCTACTGATGGCCAAAAATAATCTTATGTTTTGTAGCAGCAATACCATGTATCATCAAACACTTGCCACTAATCCTACCCAAATTTATCTCCCAAGCTCCTAATTGCGTTCTATTTATTTATATGGTTGGAATTCATTATTGGAGGTATGAGGAACTTGGCAGCGTGCGGGCATTTGGCAAGAGGCTGTTCCTTCTCTTACTGTCGTCATTAAAAGCCTGCTCCAAATGAAATTAATCTGCTTCCTCCAATAAGCAGATATTTATTGCATTAGGCTACTGAACGTGTCGTTGCCTGGTAATGGTGCCCCTGGGACTTGTACCTGGAGCTGGGGAAGCTTTGGGGTTCAACAGCCTTTCTCTGAGACCTCGGATCCCTCTTTGTACCCCGAGGAAGCTAGGCGAGGTGCTTGGCCAGATGCCATCTTTTGTTATTTTATGGCTGGGTCTGGATTCCAGTTAAGAGCCTGTCGGGTGATTCGAGACTCTGAGAATTTGCCAATGGCTATTATTGTTTCTACTTGTTGTGTATGTCCAGCTCTTTGCTGGATCGCGCCTGCTCTCTCCTGTGAAGGTCAGCCACGACCTTGGGACTTGTAGGAAGTATAGCGATTAGTGGCACATGTTGCTCTGAGTTTCCTCTGCTGGAGTCTCCCCCAGTCTGGGTCCCTTAGTGGGGACACGGGACAGTACAGCACTAAATAACCCTCAATGCGGTTACAGGCGGAAGTAAGAAACAAGCTCGATATTTCTTTCTTTTTTCTTGTGTACATGTGCATGTATGTACTTGTGTGTTTGTGTGTGTGTGTGTGTGTGTGTGTGTGTGTGTGTGTGTGTGTGTGTGTTAGAAGCCTAAGGGTAACTTTGCGACTCATCCTGGATTTCTCTACCTCCTTTTTGCATTGCTTGGGTTTCCCAGGCTCCACTTTCCGAGGCTGGAAGTGCAGACACCGCCATTTCTGCCTGGCATTTTTACGTGGATCCACCTCATGCTCTCTGAGTGGCCAGGTGCCCCTGATCGGACCAAAGACGCTTTCTTCCTTCTTGGGGATGGTCAGTTTCAGTATGTTTTTCATGTCCTGGAGTTTTTCCAAATCATGGACAGTCACCCTTATTTGAAGGGGCGCTTCTTGAACCTGCAGCTTACGGGGAGCAGGGGTCACAAAGCAGGCAGCGAGAAGCCCCGAAGCTCTCTGGTGGAGAGGGACAGGGCTGAGGGGGGGGGAATGTGTGGGTGTCGGAGGTGTTGCGTGGGGAAGGGCAAAAGCCAGCGTCTTGAGCGTGGTGAGCTCTAGCTGCCATTACCATGTGGTTGCCAGGGGGCAAGTCAAAGGGCAAGTACTGGTGCCAGGGTGGAGAACCAGGAAGCAAGGACGGCAATGCGCAGCAGCAGAAGACGTGCTGGGAAGCAGAGCTTTGGCGGCAGGCAGCTATGTTAAAATGAAGGGCAGGCGTTTGCAGACAGACTGAGTGAAATTCAGAGTGGGACAGCTCATCCTCCCCTTGGTTTTCCTCTTGATAAGTGGGTGGACTCAGGGCGGTCACCTCTGCTCCCTGACTGTCCATTCTTTCATCTCCAGTGCTTGTGCAGTGAGCATCGTTGAACCCTCCACCACCTGAGCTATGCAGACATGAGCTCTCTATGAGGAGCATGTTTGCATTACTACTGTGCAGACTGAAAGAGACGATTCCCACCTAGCACACACATCAGAAGCCTTCGAGAAATCATTTTTCACTAGAGCAAAACATGTTGATGGTCAGGGCTATGAAGACAGACCATTCTGGAGGTTCTAACCACACGCATCTAGTATCCTCATAATTTCCTCAAGGAGTAAGCAGATAAGTACCAACAAAAGAGACCATGGCTGGCCGTCAGCTCTGCCATCCTGACTGTGATTCTGAGATTGGGGTCCCCAGATGGGACAGTTAATCCTGGTGTCAACCTGACACCTCTGGCATTAACTAAGATCAGCTGAGACCACCTGAAGAAATTATCCAAATCAATACATTTACGATACAAAGACCAGCTCTAGATCCCAGTCAGAACCTCCCTAGATCTCCCAATAGTGAGACCGGATCAAAGGAACCACAGAACAGAAGACAGAAGAAAAGATATTCTCCAGGAATCCTCCAGCCACGTAGATGTCTGCCGTGACTTAGCTGCCTACAGCTTCAGCCACCAGCCATGTCACTTCCACCGTGAAAGACTGTCTCCCTCTGGAACCGCAAGGTGAATAAATTTCCTTTCCTCCCTTACGTTATTTGACCTTGGGTGCTTTCTCACAGCCATAGCTAAGAGTAACCCTGTATATCGAATGATCAAGAGCCTGCAGAAAACCACTGCAACCATGGCTGACCACGGGCCCGGCCACCAAATACAAGGGCAACTGGTAACTTGTAGCCAAAGTCATCCGGTCATCCGGGGAAACAATACCTTCTAATTCCCTTCCAGAGCTGCAAGCACTCGGGGACCCTGCTAGAGTCTGGATCTGGGAGGTAACAGTAAGTGGCCATTATCTCCCTGAGACTCTGGGAGGAGCCTTCACAGGGACCAACGACCAGTACCCAGCACATAGAGGATGGATCTCGATCTCAAGCTCTTGCGGTGGGCTGAGAGTTTCGGTTCTGCTCCTCTTGGGGATACCATAGGTGACATCCTCAAGGCTCAGTGGCGTTCACTAGAGATGGCTACTGTTTCCCCACTGGGCTGTGTTGGTCTCTGGCTATCACCAGAAGGCGGTCTCCTACCTTTCCCTGTCGGAGCCCCCACGGGGAGGCGTTGTGAGGTCAGCTTCTTTTGGAAATCCACGCCAGTCACATTCACAATGTTTTGAATCTAGCCACACAAACTTTGGGCTAGAAGGGAGACAGTTTTAGCTCTCAGAATGCTCAGGCAACATATGATTCTCCTCCTTCAAGTGCCTCCCATCTGCCTCAGCAGATTTCCCACACTTGGCTTCCCCGGGAAGCAGTCGAAGTTGACTGACAGGCGAGGGGTAGTCTGTGATTCCCTGAGAAAGACGCTCTCCCCTCTCTTGACCTTCAAGCGCAGAATGGAGGGATTAAGCTTGATGGTCCCCTGTCTCTCCTCTCTGCCTCCTGCTATAGCCGCATCAGGGCAGGCGACAGAGTGGTTACAGCACAGGCTGGCATGTGACTGGCACTAACGGAGCCCGTGATGTAGCACAGTTAATACGCGTTAGCGCTGGGATCCTGCTCTCTCGCCTTGCGAAGGACTCAGCTCGGAGACGGTGAGAGAGAAATGCCTTCCCTGCCACTCACTTGGTTGCCACGGTCGTACGACTTGGACACCCCGTCTGTGAGCCCCTCTGTGTTTGTGTGAGGGCCTGGAAATGACCAGGACACACCGGGCAAATCCACTGTTGAGCACAGTCAGGCCATAGCTCATGTTCGCTTCTGAGGTCCGTTTGTTTGGTTGCGGGGGACGGTTGTTGTCGAAAGCAGCTAAATTTAGCCACGTTCTGTCAGTTGGAAGGTACACCCCTGAAGAGAAGGCTAGCAAACCTCAACGTGTCCCTCTCTATTAGTCATGCGACCACTTTTTAACAAAAGTTTTTATTATTATTTATTCAATTGTGCGTGTGTGCACATGTGTGTATGTACGTGTGTGTGTGTGCGCGCGCACATGTAGAACCACAGGCGAATTCAGGAACCACCACAGACCTCCTTGATGCATCACTTCCTCCTTGTTTACTCTGCCCCGGGATTCACAGGCTCCGCCCTACCAGGACCAGAAGCACAGGCCGCCCTCGCTTCCGCCCGGCGTCTATACATGGGGTCTAGGATCCAAACTCAGGACCCTCCGCCTGCAAGGCAGAGGCTTAACCCCTGAGCCACCTGTCATGTGACCACTTTAAAGTGCTAGGAGAGCGGCTTCTTACTGGGGATCGGAGCCCCCAAAGTGCTGTGCCGACTCTTATAGGATTTACCTCCAGCAGCAGAATGGAGGAGAAGCGTGAAATCCTCCCCACCCCAAACAATGAGGGGTTTGCTTTTTCTTCACGGCCAGACTGACAAATGGAATATTCAAATGAGGCGGAGGTGTGCAGAGTGCAAGGTGATGCTGGCCTGGCCAGTCTCTGATGCCAGCCCCGCCCACCGCAATTTGAATTCAGAAATGCCGTTAAGTTCTGGCCTTTAGTCTCCTTTGGCGGTAGGGGTTGGGGGCAAAGCTCACCTTCTCTGAGAACGGACTTTGGTGTAGGTACATTGCACGACCTCTTGGTTGATTCTGTAAGTGATGCAAGACACTGAGTGGAATGGCCTTCATTAAAAATCCTGGCCAAGTGAATAATTAGACTAGGTGTGACTTCCACAGCTGACTCCAAGGAGCATGCTTTCCCCTCAGATCAGGGTGGATACCGTGTGGCTGTGGAATTTCACCCAGCTCTTTTGTTGCTTGTGTATCTGTGTGTGATGTGTGCGTAGTTACCATGTGGGGGCCGCACAGTGGAAGGTTGAAATTGAAGCCCCGTGTCTTTCTCGATTGATCTCCACCTTGTGTGTGGAGGTCAGGGCGCTGGCTGAAGCTGGTTCTCACCATTTCAACCAGTCCAGCTAGCCAGCTTGTGGGGGGATCCCCATTCTTCATCAGTCTCCCACCCCCTGCAGCTGCAGTAGGAAACATCACACCCACTTTGACTTGGGATCTGAATTCTAGTCTTCATTCTTTCCAGTCCTCCAGCTCTTTACCATGTCTTTGAGCTCTCTCTTTCTCTCTGTCTCTCTCTCTTTTTCTCTACCCCCCCCAGGTTAACTTTGAATTCTCTGTGTAGCCAAGATTGAACCTTGAGTTCCCCATCTTATTTCCATCTGCCGAGTACAGTACCAGGGGCTGGATCCCGGGCTTCAGCGTGCAAGGTGAACTTTCTACCAGTGCCCTCTGCCATTTGACTTCCTCTTCCAATCTGTGTAGTTCTCTGTTAGTGCCACATGTTTCACCCCGAAAGGCCCAAGGGTGGGGATATATGCTCCGGCACAAGCCTACGTATCTCTGATTACCTCATGCTCTCCACACAGCTGGGTCTAGGTTGCTTCTGCCATTGACGTGCACAGTCTCCTAGTGGAAAGACATGGGTCTTGCCCTACTGGGAGTCCCAGAGAGTGCAAAGACTTCCCCAGGGGAAAAGGAACTGCCCAGAGCTTCCGTTGACAAGTGAAGCTCTCTGCCTGCAGTTGTTTCTTGTAACATTTCCGGAGTTTCTAAGTAAAGACAAATGCTCAATTCGATCTGACAAGATGCCTCCACATATCCTGCAAGAAATCACTCCGGTGTCTCCAACCTTTGCTTGGCTGCCCCCTGTCTAGGAATTAAGAGTCCACATGGAAAGGCTGGCGTGGGCTCTCAGAGGTCTTGTCTTTCTTCTAGAAGGAAGGAAGGAAGAGGATTCGTGCTCTTCATGGACTTCTCGCAGGATGCTGGTGATGGGGGGGGGGCTTGCAAAGGAGACTATGGGGTCATTGTAGTTCAGCCACGTTTGTCAGGCTTGAGTGCTGTTGAGTCCTGGGCCCCCGGCAAGCTGGTAAACCCAGGCTTCTGACTCAAAGGCCAGTGGATGAGGCGGTGGAATTGGTAAAGGAACCTCTGATTGGCTTCCTATGCCCAGTTCTTCCGTGTCTGGAAATCTTCACTGTCTCAGTTTCTTCACAGCTATTCACGGGATTCCTAAATATTAAGGGCCCCGTTAAGTACTTCTCAGAGATGCTACAAGGAAATGGTGGCACAAAGGGGCAGCAGCATCCCGAGGGGTGGGGGCTTCAAAGAAGGAACTGGGAAGCCTGCTGTGGTTTTGGGACAGCTTGCTTAGAGAAGGGCAGCGAGCTAGAACTGGGCCAAACTGCTATCTGCTGGATGGAAAGCGAGAGGAAGAACTTGTGAATGTGCTTGTGTGTGTGTGCGCACATGTGCATGTGTGTGTTTGTGTGCGTGTGTGAATGCGTGTATGCACATATGTGCTTGTGTGTGTGTGTGTGTGTATGTGCACATGTGAGAGAGAGAGTGTGTGTGTGTGTGTGTGTGTGTGCATGGGCACACATGTTCCTGTGCACACACAGGCCAGAGAAGGGACATTGGGCATCCTACTCTACCATTCTCTACCTTCTTGCCTTGAGACGTTTCTCTCACTGAATTTGAAATAACGCTGGTGGCCACCTATTCCCCAGGATGTTCCTGTCACTACCTGACCCACAGCCCTGGGGTTAGAGGCATGGACAATCACACCCAACTGGGATTTGAACCCAGGTCATTGTACTTGCGCAGCAAGTGCTCTTACCCAAGAGCCATCTCTCCAACCCCTAGAACATTCCTACTAGGGACAATGAAGGAAGAGGACACTCAGAAGCAAAAAATAAAAAAAAACAAGCTAAGTTTCCATGAGAGACAATGAATAAATGAAGACACTTGCTCGCCTGGAGTAGTAGGTCCAAGGAAAGTGATTGGCTGGCGAGCAAACTGCTAAGGTCAAGTCGAGTGCAGCTTGAATGTCAGGCTAAAGAAATAGTACAATGTAGGTAAGGACTTAGACATGAGGAACTGAGGGAAAAGACAGCTGTGTCTCCCAACAATCAGATGCCCGCTGTGGCTAAGCATCCGCAGAGCTGTAGTTAGGTCCTTGCTACATCAGGGAAACTAAGGCACCAGGGCGTTCTCCCACATGCACTTACCAAGTCAGCGCCCTTTAAAGACCTGACATCATTGTAAAGTCACCTGCGTGTGGTTTTGAACCTGACATCATTGTCATGTCACCTGCCTGTGGTTTCGAACCCATCCCTGCATGAGCTCTTCAAGGGGAGCACGGAAAGAAATGTCCCCAAAGGGTGGTCTGATCCATCATGACTTGGGAGGGAAAGCGAGTCAGTTTAACCCTCTGAAGAGGCCACCCATCTCTTAACTCTTCACTAAAATTCTTTGAAACCTGCACCTCAGAACCCAAGGGCTGCTCCCCGCGTGGGGCAGACTGCTGCATTCTCTTCGTGGAGCATTCGCTTAGCAAACCAACTTCTGTTCTAACCAACTGTATTAGTCAGGGTTCCCTGGAAGAACATAATCCCTAGACTGTAATATGTATATATCTTATTAACTTTTTTAAGGAGACTCACAGTGAAGTGAAGTCCTTCAAAGTAGCTGCCCATAGCTGCTTCGTTCTTGACAGGAATGTCTCACAAAGCTGAAGGATCCCAAGAAGTTCTTGAGTCTCTACGCCACCTGAGGGTTGAAGACGCTACACTCTGATGTCAATGAAGAACAGCTGGGCTCCGACATCAGCGATGACCAGCGTTCAGCAGCAAAGCCTAGAGATCAGGGTCCAAAGGCAGCGGGAACAGGGGCCTGGTGGAAGGGATGAAGACGGAAGAGGCGGCGGCAGCAGCAGCAGCAACAACAATATAGAAGAGAATGATGTTCGAAGAAGTCAACAGTGAGTTGACGCAGGATAAGCAAAGAGCAAGTCCCTCCTTGCACTTCCTATGATCCGTCCACCACTGGAAAGCACCGCCCAGCCAAGGATTCAGTTTTCCACCTCAATCAAACAAGCACCTGCAGACTTGATCAGGGCCTTGCTTCGATTATCGATTCTCCACAGCTGTGACCCACACAACCTGCAACTGTCAAGTTGATACGAGAATCCAACCATAACACCAACTGAACTCTTTCCTTCCAGAAGAACTCACTGAATCCCTGACAGAAGTGGGGTCTCTAGGCAGCTGGGAAACATGAAAGGTCTTAACCAGAGGAACTGCTTAATCAATCAGCACATCAGTGTGTGGGGACCCAGAGGGTCTCGAGGAAGAGAGACACCCGGATCAGACAACCAGGGGATGATTCTTGAGGCAGGAGAGAAAGGACATACGTATAAACTTGTATCTTCTGGGATGAACAGAAAGAGATGAGTGCGAAGGATATTTTGAAGGGAAAGTTGGCAGGAAGAGCCAACACTATAGTAGGAAAGAGAATTTAATTAGCTTTGTAAAGTGGAAAGGGAATATTCATGGCTCTTTGGGTTGAACACTGTATTTTATGGAAAAGGTGTCCGATCTGCACATCTAAGAGAAAAGGAGAATGATAAACGATTGTGCCAACACGACTCAAAGACTTTAAGAAATGATAAAATGAACTCAAATGAAGATTTAACATTCTGGATCCGCAAGTCTTGGCTTACACACAAATCCTGAGGGTTAACGTGCATCTTGGAAAATCCTCAAAGGCTGCCTGCTCACTCACGGCAAACCTGGTTGCAGAAAAACTGATGATTGCATGCAAAGTCGGTAGCATACTCGGCCTCCTGCTGCGCCTTCCCGTATTTCTACAAGGAGCTTGGCGGAGTCTATCTGAGCTTCTGTTAATGATTTTTTAACTTAATGGTAATTTCCAGAATTGCCTTTCTCGTCTGTATGTGACAGAGTGCTGCTAGTCTCCCAAATTGCTCTATGACAGAGGGATCCAGACACAAATAGATTAAGGAAATGTCATTTGGAGGTCAGGAAGGAGATAAACCTATCAGTTATTTGGGGGGGAAAAAAGAGAGAGTGTAATCTAGGGGCTGAGCGGAAGGCTCAGAATTTAAAGCACTTGTGGTGTAAGCAAAAAGACCAGAGTTCAAATCTCCAGATCCCACATAAATGCCTGGTGGGTGTAGTGGTCTTCTTGTAATCCCCATAATCCCTTGGGAACCCCCAGAGCAAGCTGGCCAGACAGACTAACCTTAAAAGCAAGGCTTCGGTTTGATTAGAGATCCTGTCGCAAGAGCAAAGTATAAAGAATAAAGTAGAGGTAAGACTAGGGACGATTCTCAACGTTGACGTGGAATATGTCATATACACGTGCATATGAATGTACACACACATTTGTGAACATGTATACACACGCGCATCCCACCACATACAGTAGGAAAAGAAAAGGAATTTAATGCAAAGACGTACAACTGTCAACTAAGCAACTAAAAAGGCAGAAAACCCCTAAGTTGTCAAGAGGCAGCAATTGGAACAAAGCCCTGGTCACTCCTGGGGCTGATTTGCCAATATTCCCAGCTGGGGTGAGTAAGGTTGGTCCCATTCCACTCCCAAAAATTCGCAGGAGTCTTGAGGAACCAAAACCTGTATCTCTGAAGCGCATGTCTCATATATATATATATGTAGCAACTTGAAGTTATAGACTGAGCTTTGGACGCAGCTATGAAGAATAGATAGCTCAGGCAAGCTCTGAGAAGCGGGCAGGAGATTGTCTAATTGATGGGGAAGACCCAATCTCCAGTGGGGTGGGACCGTTCTCTGGGCAGGAGGATATGGTAGGGGGAAGCTGGTTCGATAGTTTGGCATTCTTTACTATACTCCGACAGACAGGCTCCCTGGCAAGGGAAGTTTGCCCCTCTCTCCGCAATGGCTTTGGTGTGGCCAGTTCCCTCACTTCCTGGTGTTGGTGTGAGCTCTCCTGCCACGTTGGAGGAAGAGCTGTAAATGGCCAATCAGAAGTCAGCATAAATCAAACCCCTTGTTCCTATAGGCCGTTGGGTTGTGGGTTTATCTGCAGCGTGCAGAGTTGCTGTACCAATAGGAATGCTGTTTGCTGGGTGCTACTGAGCTCGAGAAAGGAGGACCACCAATAGAGTGGGCAGCGTGGAAACAGGAATATTGACACTCAAGTGTGAAAATATCACATCAAAATTCCAGTTCCTTGCACAGTAGCCAGTAACCAAAAATTACCCAACTATTTTTGAGAGCATGGGTGCAGGCTTGACACATCCCCCCCAATTGAAGAACATGTACCTATGTATCTGCTCTTTCTGCGCAGGCCTCCTGCATAGGATGGGCAGACGCTGGAAAAACTCAAGGTGGGGTGGAGTGGGGGGGTAATTTCAACTCGGATGAGCGTCCTTGTTTTATTTCACTTCCTGTTCCGTAATGTAATGAAATAGATGCTAGCATGACAATGGCTAGCTTGCTGAACACACATTGACAGTGTGATTTGTGATTTGCATGAAAAGCAAGTTCTATGTTCATAGGAAATAGTTTGCCAGATAGAAACCATGTCGTATGAGGTGGTGGCTAGCTACCAGGGAAGCTGTTGTTTTTTTTTTTTTTTTTCCACTTCTAACTTTCTTCTCTTAGTTCCAAAGCTTAGACATGAGTATGTGTTATTTCATAATGGGGAGAAAGTATCCTACCCTCTTTAGAAAGGGGAGGAAGGAAGGACCACTCGAAAATGGCAGGCTTTAGAGAGCTATCAATGCTGTCATTAAACCGAGCAAGCATTTCAACGCTGAATGCTTATTGAACCCACCCTCTGCTGGTGGGCACGTGCCACACATTGTGCCAGGCGATCTTGCGATCTATCCGCTTAATCCCATTTTCCAAATTCATAAAGGAAAAGGAAAGAGGCTCAGGGTGGTGACTATTTGCTCAGAGTCTGAAGAGAAAGTCCTCCCAAGCTGCCGTGTGAGCTACGTCACTGGTTCTTACAGAAATAAGTCCTGCATGATTATATTTCATGTCGTCTCTGCCCGATGGTGCTTTCTCAGTAGCTTAAGGATTTACTCGCGACTTACTTATTGACTAATCTCACTTCTCTTCCTCGCACCGATTTACTCCTTTTAATAGACGTGATAGGCTGGATTATGCCCCTCCCCATCCCAGATTCTTATCACTGGAGTTCACCCCCCCCCAGGACCTCATCCAGGGGTCTCACATAGTGAGTCTAGCGGCTGTGTCACAGGCCCAAGACAGATGAAGCTGACAGGGGGCCTTTGGGTGGGCATAATCTACTCTGACCATGATCCCTGTAAATAGAATTTTCCTTTGGGAAGCCGAGGAAGATACCATGAAAAGGTGCCCAGCCGTAAGCCAAGAACAGAAGAAGCCCCCGAGACATGAACCCTAAGTGCACTCTGATCTTGGACGTGTAACCCCAAGACCTGTGAGCAGACACGTTTTGTAAAACACGCTTAGAGCAGAGAGCTGTGGTCTCTACTAGTTTACAGGCGCTACGTGCTCTTTGTATATCCGGATCCTTTGTAAGCATATTTGTTAGTTACCTCTTGGACCATCTCTGTTCTGCTCATTACGAGAGCGACTCCCTGAACCCCTTGTGGGTCTAGAACTTGGGGTTAAAGCAGTGGACCAACCTCCTGACCACTAGGGGGCTGAACCAGGGGAGGAAACGAGGAGACCCTGCGTCAGGGGGCATGGAGCTTATGGAGTGACTAGTAGAACATTTAAAAAGGAATGCATAGAAAGAAGGGGGGGGGCAGTGTTGGGAAAAGGGTGTGGATCAGAGAGAGGGAGGCGTCTAAGAACTTTGCCCATGAGACTTTTACGACACACACTTTAATCACAGTTAGCAGGGCACAGCCCAGAAGTGAGCAGGAAGTTTTCAGAGTTCATCCTAAACTTTGTGTGTCTGCAGAGGGCAGAGGTCAACCTTGGGTGCCTTCCTCGGATTCTAGCCACCTTTCCTTTTCATCTGCTTGCTTGGTTTTATTTTGTGACACGGGATCTCTTGCTTGGTCTCGGAGCTGGCCTGAACCCCGGGGATCTGCCTGTCTCTGTCTCCTCGCTGCTGGATGGTAAATGAATGCTATTGGATCCGTGAGATGGTTGGGCCAGCATTAAAACGCTTGCTTAGAAACCTGGCAACCTGAATTCAGTTCCCAGAGCACACTTGGTAGGAGAGAACTATCTTCAAAATTGTCTTATGGATATATGCATTTTCTCTGTCTCGCTTTCTATATTTATTTCTTTGCTCTCTCTTTCTTAAATGAATAGATGAATGAATAATAAATAATTCTTAAGCAATCATGCAACAGAATGCCTGGCTTTTTTCAAAGTGGCTGCTGGGAATTGAACTCAGGTCCTCGTGCTTGTTCGGCGAGCACATTACTGCCTGATCCATCCCCCCAACCTCTCTGTATTCTAACAGCCAACAAACAAGGGCTTCTGTGTGCGCATCTGGGTCACTGTGTGCGCGTCTGGGTGAGCAGCTGCCTTGATTCACAGCATCCGCTTGTCCCAGCCAAGCTTTTGCGTTCATGCATCTGTTCACGTGTGCAGGGCAATGCTGGCGACAGGGGGGCGGCAACCAGGGAGACAGGAGAATGAGGTGAATTTCTCAGGTCACCTAAGAGGAGCATGATGAGAGAGAGAGAGAGAGAGAGAGAGACAGAGACAGAGAGAGACAGAGACAGAGAGTGTCCTGGGATCCTGGCTCCTCTCCTGGGTCCCATCCTAAGGTAGGCAGAAGTCTATGCTTCTCATGCAATAACTGCGGTTTAGGAGCATCTGGGATCTCATTCCCAGGCTCCTGGGCATGGTAAAGGCTGTCGTGGTTGAGACTTGGAGGCTCCCGGCAAACGGCCTCAATTTCCACCCATCCCGCAAAGTTGCCTCCCGTGCCAGATCCCCTTGGGATTTCCCCCAGATGGCAGATGGCTTCTCCGGATGGATGGCCAATCGGCACAGATGTGACTGCAGTCTTTAGATGAACAGTAGACCCGGCTGGTACACACGGTAACCCAAATTTCTGCAATTATAAATCCAGCAACTGTCGCACGTTTGGACAGACGCTGAGCGGCGGCCATGTGGTCAAGTTAAGGACAGTCATGGTGCTGGGAAAGCCTCGGGTCTGGGTCCAGCTCAGCCCCCCACACACCTGAGCGACCTTGGCCGAGGTGCCGCCCTTCTCCGGGCCTCCGCATCGCCATCTGTGCCCATGACAGCCTTGAAACTTGAAGGCGCATGAACCTGCCTGCCAGTTCCATTTCCTGCACAGTTAGGGTCAACACAAGCTTGTTTCAATTACAATTCGTGGTGCCAAGATTCCCCTATTCTCAGGTTCTTTTGTCTTTCTTTGCATGTGTAGGCACAGGTGCGTGTGTGTCGGGTATGTGTAGATGCATGTGCATGTAAGGGCACCGTGTGTGCCTGTGAAGGCCCAAGGGTGGCATTGGGAATCATCCTGGATTCCTTCTACCTCCTTGTGGCTTTTCTCCAGGGTTTCCTAAGCTCCACCTTCCAGGACCAGAAGTGCAGACCACTGATGTTTCTGCCTGGCATTTTTACATGGGATCTGGGATTTGAACTCAGAACCTTTTGCTTGTGAGCTAAAGGCTTACCCCTTAAGCCGTCTCTCCAGCCTATCCGCCCACATTCTGGGAGTCACGGGGGCATGACTCCTGGCTGTCCTCTTAGCTCTACCTCTGAGCTCCTGCCTCTGGCTGGTCCCTCCAGTTCGTCCCTCCCCCATCAGCACCCCACCTGTGGCTGCTTCTAACCATCACTTTTTCCTTCACTCCCACCAGCAAATAGTCAATGCATAGAGATTCTCCCTGCAGGAAAGCAAGCTTCAGACACTGTAGGGGACAATGTGAGAAGCCCAAGGACACGATGGCAGGCACCCTGACATATGAAGTCCCCTGACCCTCGCCTGGACTCCCACACAGGTCAGAGGAGTTGAGCAGGAATCTTCTTCCCGCTCTGTTTTGCTCTTGGGCATAAATTCAAGCCTCCATGCTGTGTATCCAGAAAATCCATTTCTTGCTTCTGGCCTTGTCTTCTGGATCTCCTGTCCCATGTAGATTTAATCTAAAGGGTCTGGAGAATAGATTTCCTTCAGTGTTATTAGCCGAAGAGTAATTCAGATGGTAGTTAGGGCACGCAAACACACACACACACACACACACACACACACACACACACACACCCTCCATGCGTGTGAGCCCTCAGTGTCTAGATTTAACCAGAAGTGTTGAGTACCCGCTGTGACTGGTATACGGCTGCCCACTACGAGACCTGAAAAATAATGCTTCCAAACTGGCACCTTCCCTGGTGGGAAAACATGATGAAAATACACAGGGATCAATTTTTAATTAATGGGCACAATGCATCCTGGGAAAACTTAAGAAAAGCTGGGAGCCGATATAGGGAGATGGGTGCAGAGATGACCACCGGGCGAAGACCCCCGCAAGCAAGCCGCCTGCGGGCAGGTAAATAGTTCTCCAGGAAGGGGTCATCCTCTGACCCCCGGGGGCACAGCCACCACACTCTGAGAGGTGGTGGGATCACCCATCAAGCACATGCCCTGGTTGGGAAGCTTCTCTCTAACCAGGGTGGTCTTGCCCACCACAGGTAGGTCCTGGTCTTCTCCCAGGCCTCTTGGTGGGCACTTGCCGAATGAACTAGCGACTGGGCCAGACCCAAACCTCTGTTCTGGTGGAATGCTATTCTAGATGGTTCGGTGGTGAGAGAGGAGGGTTGGCCTTAATGTCCTGGAGTTCACTGAGAGCGGGCAATCGAGTGTGGCATCAAGCCCCACGCTATCCTCAGTGGCACATGTGTAGGGGCAGAGCACAGTCAGGCAGTGTGGCATCTGAGGACCAAGCAGAGCCCCCTGGGCTCCCTTGTTCTCTCTCTCTGGACAGTGGGTTCTGGGGAGAAGGAAGAGGATCCTTCCCCATTGCAACCTATTTCCTGGTCGCCATAAATGTGCCTTTAGTCCCTGATGGTTGTTACCATGGAGATGGGTGGGTGTGAGAGCTGATCTTCTAGGGCTGAGGGTCAGCAGAGAAAGCTTTAGGGAGAAGGAGAGTTGGCGCTTGTGTCTGCCGAGACAGGTAATAGGCCATCCATGAAAAGCCTTCGGTGTCAAGGAATTCTGAATCTCTCAGAGGCTCCCAATGGTTAGATTAGCCAATAGAGTGTGCTAGAGGACATGGGAGGGTTGGGGACACACACACACACACACACACACACACACACACACACACACACGATGTATCAATGATCCTGTAGGTCTGATACTCGTGTTCTTGCTGTGTCTTGGGTAACTCTGAAAGGTGAGCTGAATAGCAAGGGGCTATGGACACAGAGAGGAAAGAGTTGCATTCATCCCACTGGGACAGAAGGGTCGACGACTAGGCTAGACGGCTGGGGTTGGAAAAGTCAGAGGCTAACTCTGGTCTCTTGTTGCTTTGGAGTCCCAAAACCCCATCAGTCTGGAGGCAGGGTTGTACCTGTGTTGTTCCCTGTGTTTTAAGATTTGTACCCCGTGTTTAAAAGGAGAGATGGATGTCTTGCATACACTCCTTGAAAGTGATCTGCAAGGACTAGCTGCTGGGGTTGCTACACACTGATCCGAGGTGACCTCCTTCTCTCGCAGACACTGCCCCAAGATGTATCCAGTCCCTGCACAGCACGTGCCTCTTTGGCGGCCTCTCCTTAATTCAGTGAACTCCCCAAGCATGCGGGGGAAAGTGGGCCATTCCGTGCAGCAGCAATGACAACCAATCGACTTCAGGGCTGACGGTAGACTCTCCAACACGACTCCCGCCCCCATGGTGTATGCGCGAAAAGAGAAAGTGTGACAGGTCTCGCCCCGAAGGCAGAGGCGCAGTGCTTGCTGGGAACTTCTGCCAACCTGGCAATCTGGTGCTGTGACCAAAAGGTGTCCTCCAGAAACATGGAGTCAAAAGAGGACACTGTGGTTGGCCCTCCTTCTTTCCTCGGAAAGCTGCCTGCCGGAAGTTCACACTACGTTGGCGCCCTCCCCCCTCTCCCCATATCCTCGGTTGCAAAATTGTGTTGCAAGTGTCTCTCGATTCTGCAGCTGGAGGTTAGGAAAAACAACTCTGCCTGGGCCTAGAATACCCCAAACTGCCCGCGCATTTCCAGTCTGCAGCTATAATTGCCAGACCGTATGTAGAAATGCAGAATTTGGGAGCCATTCTACACCAGCACAATAGCCCATGGGTTGCCCTTTCTGGGCTAGAAGGTTCCTTAAACGAGTAGTTTTCAGCTTATTGATTCTGGCTATGTAGTGTCAAAATTTTTCGATTAGCAGAGGCACAGTTCAGCCCATTGTCTGTGAGTAATATAAGGGAGAAATAACAATAACGAAAACAACAAATGAACCAGAAGGAGTGGTGGTGTGGTCCAGGGGAATGCTGGGAGAGGTCGTCTATACCATCTTAAATGTGTAGATCCATTCGAATTTTTATGTGGCGGAAAAGCCACTGAACAGTGGGTGGAGGCTCTCGGCTGTCACCAAGTTATCAGATGCCCTGTTCTTCCCTTCTGGACCGAGCGGTTACTTTGAATTTTCAGGTCAGCACTCCTGAGTATTTGGGGTGTTGTTCTGAGAACCCTGTGTCATCCGCACATCGCGTTTAGCGGGAAAATAGAGAACGAGGTGCATTCTCTTATGAGTCAGATTACACCGAGGAGCAAGGCTAAGTCCCTCTGCATTTTGGAAGCGAGCGATGCACGGTTGCTCTCCTTGCGCCTGTGAACCAAGTGCCTCGGAGAGGCAATGTAAGGGAGGAAAGGTTGGTTTCAGCTTGAAGTACAGGGAAAAGCGGTCCATTCTGGTGGAGAAGGCACCTCGCAAGGGGACAGGCTGTCTGGTCCCGGCACATCCCAGGCCAGGAAGCTGAGCCTGAACAGGAGGAAGTAGGCTGAGCTACCACGCCTCAAGGCCTGTGTCCTTCAGTGAGGCTCCACCTCCTAAAAGTAGCCCACCCTTCCCACCACACAGCGCCCACCCTTCCCACCCAGTTCCCCCAGCTGGGAACCAGTGGTTCAACGCCCCCCCCCCCAATTCACATTCCAGCCACAACAGAGATTGAAGACAGGAGCAGCGGCCGGCGATGGCTCCCTTCAGGAAGTGCTGTGCTGCTGAGAACTGTCACTGACAACAACACAGCGTCTTTCAGGCCAAGTTGCTTCACGGGAGGACATGACGCTTGCTGAAGCCTGTGTTATACACCGCATGCTGTTCTCCCTTGATCAGCCGACTTACCCCTTGGGCCCAGGGAGAGAAAACCAGGGCTTTGGAGGGCTCCAGCGGCAGGCTCAAATCCTCCTGATACCTCCTCTACCAACCCCACCACTGTCTCTTACAACTAACTGCACTGAACCTTGAAAGCTTCCAGATGCCACGGAGACATTACAGAATTATTTCTTCTCTCACGATAGGATCTCACCACATCCACGTTGGCCTCAAACTCGCTATGGAACCAAGGGTGACTTGTATTTCTGATCTTCCTACTTCTGCTTCCCGAGAGCTAGAATGACCGGCACGGTATACCACGCCCTGCTTCAGCCACGCTGGAGATCAGCCCCAAAGCTTGTTCCTGCTAGGCTGGCACCCACCGAGTGCAGCCTGCACATCGCAGACTTTTGACTGGTTTTCCTTTATAATCTTAAATCCCTATTTAATTCACGAGCTTTGTGAATTTTCTCCCAATGTATATATTTGAGTAAAAATATATATTTTTTTACTCTTTGATGATTTCACAGACATCTACAAAGAACTTAAATCATTTTCACCCCATATACCCTATCTCACCGCTTCCCCTTCTCCTACTGTAAACTTTCTTTTCCCCAACTGGTCTCCCTCCTCCTCTCTTGCCCTTCTGTGTAAGCGTGGCACACTGAGTTTAAGAAGGTGTTGCTGGCGTTAACATGCACCTGGGCACTTGCTGCACTTAGGTGGATGGCGAATCAGTGGCAACATTTGCTTGAAATACAGGCCACAGGTGGGAGTGACCCCCCTGTTACCCTTTATCCCAGTGATGCCCGTCAAACCAGTGGCCGCTGAGCTCCTGCCAAGACAGCACCAGCCCCCCTTCCCCATATGGGGGCGGGCCTGTGCATGGTTGCTCTGGAAGCCAAGATCCAGCTCAGAACCGTGAACCCCTGGACCACACGCGGTTCTTCCACTTCTTCAAGGCAGCTGGAGCAAGAGAAGCGCATTTCTGACTTGGATGTCTTCGTAAGACTCTTCCCCCTACAAACAGTATGAAACAGGGGTTCGAGAAGCGAGTAGACACTGAGCATAGCAGCATAGGAGATTCTTTCCCCCCCTTTTATTTCTTCTCTGGGAGATGACTCAGAAATACAAGCAGTACTTGCAAAGTGGCTTCTGTGTTCCCTGACTTGTCATCTTTATCACTTTGTTTGGCTGTGAAGTTTCTTTTCACACAAGCCGGGTGGCTGCTAATGTAAACACAAGTATGGAGTTAATATCTCCCCCGCCTCCCCCCAGCATCCGCTTAGGGGACGCTGACATTACGTTGAAGTCGAGCCATGGTGTGCTGCTCATGGCTCCCGGACCGTCCACAGAGAGACTCCGTGCTTCTGCTTCCCACGGAGTCTTTCCCACGAACAGCAGCTTCTCTTCAACTTCCACGACATTTTCACAAATCCAAACACACAAAATATGTTCCAAACATCGAGTGAGTAATTTGCAGCCTCGCCGCCTGGAGAGATCTGCCAGGCTCACTCCGAGCAGGCAGCGAGTGTGTTTCTGAAATAATCTGCTCTCGAAGCTTCGGGAATTCATTTAGCCCTTTGGATTCTGGGGTCGTGGACTGTGATTAAGTAGACTTGTACTTCTTCTAATTAGTCACCCCCGTGGCAAAAGAGCCCTTGTCAGTCGATGGAGTTGACCTCCACCCGTTATCCTGGGTTCTGGGGCCAACATGGGCTGCGGTAATTGTTCCAAGGGAGACAAAGCTTGGCACTTGAATGTCACATTGTTTGGATGGAACCCGACTTGAACTTCCCCAACTGTGAGTAATGACATTTCATTCCATGGTAATGACCTGTAACAGCTTTGTAGTTTGCCATCGCTATTGTGGGCAATGGTACCTCAGGTATGTCATTGAGACACACACAACCCTGGGTCTCAGCTGTAAGGAGCTCTAATGTATGTGGAAGGCCCCAACTGTGTAAGTCAAAAATCCAATGTGAAGAGTGTTTTGGAGATGACCGAATTGGTAAAGTGCTTGCCTAAGAACACTTGTCCGAGCTGGGGGGTGACGATATGCCATGGGGAGGTAGAGAAGGATCCTGGGCCGGAAAGATGGCTCAGGGGTTAAACCTCTGCCTCACGAGAGAAAGTCCTGAGTTCAGATCCAGGATGCCATGTAAAAAAAAATGCCAGGTAGAAATGGCAGCCGTGTGTACTTCTGGTCCTGAAAGGCAGAACCAGGGAAATTCCAGAGCAAAGCATATAGGAGGTAGACAATCCACGGTGATTCCCAAAGTCACCTTTGGGACTCCAAAGGCACACACAGTGTCCTCTGATACACACACACACACACACACATACACACACACACACCAAATAAAAAAAAAAGAAAAGAAGATCCTTGGGAGCTGCTGGCCAACTACTTGATGATTTCCAGGCCAGTGAGAGACTTCGTCTAAAAAAAGGTGACTGATACATGAAGAATGACAGAGATTTCCCTCGGGCACACACACATTGCTGCACACATACACACAAGAAAAATTCAATATAAAGTACCTCCTAGGGCCTTGGGTGATGACTCAGTGCATTAAGTACTTGCATGCAAACATTAGGGACCTGAGTTCGAATCCCCAGCAAACCAAGTTACGAAACAACAAGCCAGTGGAGCAGCTGTGCCTATGACCCTAACCTGGGTGCTGGCAAGTAGAGACAGGGGAATGCCAATGCCATGTGTTCTCTGCTCGTAGCCAGAGTAGCCCAAAGTATGACCCCCCCCAAGTTCAGTGAGACATCTTATTTCCAAAAAATTCAGTTGGAAAAGCAATGAAGTAAGAAATCCTGGTGCTAATCTCTTCTTTCCACATGTTCCCACACAAGCAAATGCACCAAACTGCATGCGTGTGCATACATGTGTGCTCACACGCGTATACACACACACACACACACACACACACACATATATTCTAGTAATTGTCTACACACCTGTAATCATTCCTAGACTTGCTTACAAGCACCCCACACACATTCCCACAACTGTCTACACACACACACACACACACACACACACACACACACACATTCCATCATCACCATGTTTGAATAGAGACGATACTGTAGTCCTGACCACTACTAAGTACCAAGTACTGTAGTGAGTACTTAACCTGCATCATTTAGCTTCTACTCACACCAATGTTTTCACACACTGAACTAAATTAGAAGGATTGAACAAAATGGCTCTCAATCTCCTAAGAAGGGAACTCAAACCAGATGGGAACAATTTGGGTCCATAGAACACAAGCTCTCCTCTGCGTAGCTCAGTCCTGACTGAGATTGTAATGAGCACCCTCCTGTTCTCAGTGTTAAGTTTTACCTCCTGCCTGTGGAGTGTTTATTGAGATGATTTTATCCCTCACCTCCCCCCTTCTTTATGCTGACAGTTCTCCTACTGGATCCGAGGGCCTTCTACCTCCTGATGGGAGAGCATTCTTTCAGAAGCTATTGAATCTGATTAGCTTACAATTTGTTAAGTGGTTTTCTGTCTGCCTTGGTTAGCGTCATTGGAGATGTGCATGTGTTCACTAAGCTCAAGTATCAATCTTCTGTCATTCAAAAACTGGGTCGTTTGGCTAAGGAAATACCTCAGAAAGTAAAGTTGTTGCTGAGGGAGCATGAAGCCCTGAGAATTCCAGCATCGTGTAGTAGCCTGATGTGATGGCTCATATCTGTAATCTTTCTACATTTTTCCACTTTTACAAGGATATTGAGCATTTATCCCAGCTTCCCTCTCTCCCCCTCCCTCCCATTCCCTCCCTTCCCTTTATCACTCCCTCCCACTCCCACTCATCCTTCTGCCTGTGTGCTTCTATGGACCTCCAGGTTCACTCTAGCTTGTCTGCTCCTGTGGGGGGCTCAGGCCTCTGAGGTATATCAGGTCACCTCTCTTCAGGCCACCCCACTAACAGGTGTGTTTCCCTTCATTCACCCAGCTTTAGGCCCAAAGGTTTCGGCTGTAGGTTCCCATTCTATGGGTATAACGACAGCTGCCTACAGAGCAGTTTGGTGTACTGTCTTCCTACCTATAGGTTTATTGGCTGTCTTCCCTACTGATCTATTTCCTTCCCTTTTTGTAGGTTCTTGTTCTAGTTCTCAGTAGCAGGGATATGTACCATTCTGACAAGCAGGTCTGGAATCCATTCAGAAAGGCGTTGGTTGTCTCCTTGGTACTCATGCCACTATTACTCTGGTGGTCACCTGTTGCCATGGTGATTTATATTGCAACTTACAGATCTCATGCCTTTGATGGGCTTAGGACTATTTCTCTTCCCCAGCAGCTTCTACAGTGTTCCTTGGTACAGCATAAACTATTCAGCAAGGAGAAAGTCCTCAGACCAGTTCCAGTTGATGTATTTGCCCATGTGATGTGATCCATTTGTGTTGCATCTTCAGTAATTAGGGTCTTACTAAGAGTTTTTGGAGAGCAACCAAGAGCAATGGCAAAAGTCTATGAAACTTAGGGGCCTTTAAGACCTCTCTGAACATTTTATCAGGAAGTGCCACATTCCTGTTACTTCTAGTATAACTTTGTCCCTGAGTTCTAAGTGGACTTTTTTTCTGTTTTTACTGCCCTGTTTTCCTCACTCTATGTTCTTCTGCATATGGAGTGCCCATTCTTGTCCCTTTCTTTAAAAGACGTGGGTTTTTTTTTGACATATTACTAGCATAGGATGTTCCTTTTGGGTTACTTCCCACAATCTTAGGGTTTTTCTATAAGTCGCTCGGTCCCTCCTATCTCCCATTTCCCATCCCCTCGTTCTCTGCTATGTATTTTTCTCAATTATTCCCTCCCTCACTCTTGTCCTGGGATCCTAAATCTCCCCTTTAACAGGTTTCACCCTAACCATCCTTTCCTACCTTCCCACTCATAGGTATTCTTCAAGTTTTCTGACTCTTACAATGCTTCCAATTCAAATACATTGACAAGGACATCAGTTTAATCATCTGCATATAAGAGAGAACATGGAGTGCTTAACTTTCTGTGTCTGAGATACCTCACTCAATATCAAAGTTTCCAGTTCCATCCATTTACCAGAAAATTCCATAATCTCATCCTTTCTGATAGCTGAGTAATATTCCATTGGGTAGATGTACCAAATTTTCATTATCCATTCCTCTCTTGATGGGCGTTCATTTTTTTCACTATTGTGTATGCAACAGAAAACAAGAAACCCTATGTGGAATACGTTAGAAGGTGAGGCATGACAGTAAGAGTGTCCTCTGAGCTTTACGTGTGCACCATGAACAGTGTGTCCCTCTGTCCCACCCACACTCATGCATACACACACACACACCCCACACCATGAAAAACCCAAGGTATATCATCTTTCAGCTTCTCTTGTGCCCTAGAAGAAACCACACAAGCACTAGAAGACTGTGATCTCATTGCAAAACATACTGTGATGTAATGTGTCCTGCAGATCATTGCTCGCTGACTTTCCTCCACAGTGATTGGTCTGGAGAAAACCATTGCGGAACAGGCAGTGACAGTTCCCGCTTTTACCCTCGGCCACTGCTCAGCCCTGGAAACCAAAGAACATGAAAATCAGAGGGAAATAGAAAAGCCACAACTGAGGGTCAGTGGGCTGCACCCCACGGTGGCTGTGAATGGGTTTGCTTCCAGACTTCTCAAACAACTGGAAAATTTACACTGTGCCCAAAAGTTTGTATTCTGTGCTTCCCAACGAAGGGGAAGCATAGCATCTTGCTCTTAGTCCCCACAGTTGTTTTAAATTACTGAATCCTGTTCCTCCATTTTCAAGGGGCTGGCTCTGGATTTGGATTACACACACTGGCTTAAAGTGTAACCCAAGTAACTGTGGGACAAAGCGAAACCAGGACACAAGTGAGTTGTCATTGACAATCTCCTGCTTTGGAGAGCTCAGAGTGGGGAGAGCCAGGGTAGAAGTTGCCTGTGTCTTCCAGTTTCTCTCTTATCCATTTTGATATTAAATAATAAGTCGATGACTAATTGTGCCACTTGATGCAAGGGTATAGAAATGATCAGAGCGTCAGATGACTCTCTTGGTTTCTGGTAATGATACTGGAGGCTTCTTGGAAGAGGGGAAAGCTTTGACGGGTTTGAAGGGATGAATAAATAGAACATTCCAGAATGATGGCGAATCAAAAAAGTCAGAGGTCTGAAACAGATTGGCGCGCTGAGGGAATTATTACGTGAGAAGTGCATGGGGCAAAGAGTCAGCTCAAAGAGACGGGGCAGCCTGCCCTCGGGAGCCAGGCGGGTGGATGCTCTGGCGTCTGGACCCTTGGACCTAGCTGTCCCTACCCACCTCCATCGCCCTGAGCTCCAGGGTGGTCACATTGCCAGACCTCCTGAAACTGTGTAATTGGATGCTTTTTCAATTCTGATGTTCTCACACCTGGACTTAGTGGGTATTTGTTTGCCACCGGGTTGGCTGTAATTGGTTGGTGCGTTATTTTGGGCTTCTGCTATGATCAGACCCTAGGACAGCAGTGGTATGCAAGTCATTTAATTGTAAAGTGATTCCAGAAGAAGGGGGGAAGGAAAGGGAGAGAGGGAGAGAGAGAGGGAGAGAGGGGAAAAGAGAGAGAAAGAGAGAGGAGGAGGAGGAGGAGGAGGAAGAGGGAGGGAAGAAGGGAGGAAGGGAAGGAGGGAGGGAAAAGGAGGGAGGGAGAGAAGGAGAGAGGAGGGAGGGAGGAAAGGGAGGGAGGGGGAGGGGGGGGGAGGGAGGAAGGGAGGAAGGAAAAGAGGGAAGGAGGGAGGGAGGGAGGGAAGGAGAGAGAAAATGAGGGAGGGAGAGAAGGAGAGAGGAGGGAGGGAAAGAGGGAGGAGGGAGGGAGGAAAAGAGGGAGGGAGAGAAGGAGAGAGGAGGGAGGGAAAGAGGGAGGAAGGAGGGAGGGAGAGAGGGAGGGAAAGAGGGAGGGAGGGAAGGAGGGAGAGAGGGAGGAAGGTAGGGAAGGAGGGAGAGAGAAAAGGAGGGGCACCAATGTTATTGCCCCTCTGCTGTAATTCACTGATGTTCTGCCCAGCTGGAGATTCTGGGAGCCCCTGGAAACGTGGACATCCATCCACCCATTCCTCTACCTGAAGGGGCTGGGGGTCAGCTTAGACATCATTTCCCGCCGGTCATTAGTGAACAAGCAGGGAGATGCGGCTGGGTAGACCTCTCTCCCTGCCTGGCCCCTGCTGGCTGTTCCTGTAAGCAGAAGGAGCGGTGGGCGCCAGAGAACGGTTGTGGTGAGGAGATGCAGCAGGGACAGGGGAGACCTCAGCGAGTGAGGTGCGTCTGTGCCAGGAAGAGACCTGAGCTCACACACAATCCCCAGAGCTCAGGTTAAAAAAAGAAAAAAGCCAAGTACAGTGGCATGTGTTTGCAATCAGTGTCGGGGAGGTGGAGACAGGTGGATCCCTGGGGATGCTACTCTGCTAGCCCAGCCTACTTGGTGAGTCCCTCCCCCTTCCCCGCCATCAAGAGATTGGGCTCAACAAATGGTGGCTAGCACCCGAAGAGCAACATCCAAGGTTGGGTGTGCATACACACACACACATGTGTACACACTCATGCACACACATGCACACATAGTCATGCACACATACTCATGCACATACACTCATGCACACACACACTCATGCACACACTCATACACATGCACACACACATACACACTCATGCACACACACTCATGCACATACACTCATGCACACACACTCATGCACAGTCATGCACACACACACACACTCATGCACACACATTCATGCACACACACTCATGTACATACACTCATGCACACACACTCATGCACACACACTCATGCACACACACTCATGCACACACACACTCATGCACACACACACTCATGCACACACATTCATGCACACACACTCATGCACACACACACTCATGCACACACATTCATACACACACTCATGCACACACACTCATGCACACACACACTCATGCACGCACACTCATTCACACACACTCACGCACACACACACTCATGCACACACACTCATGCACAGTCATACACACACTCATGCACATACACTCATGCACACACACACTCATGCACAGTTATGCACACACACACACACACACACACTCATGCACAGTCATGCACACCCAGACACTGGCGTGAAAGGAAGGCTGGGCCACAGAGTCCATAATGAGGCTGATGGGGGCTATTGACAGCTGAAGCTCAGGCTGGTGCTTCGCACCGTAGACAACACAAGCAGAGCATCTTCAAAGTGGCTTTCAGGCTCTTCAGAATCATGGGGTTCAGCACCTTTTATTTAAACCTCTTTTGTTTCTTGTCTACACGTGTTCCCTGCAGCATCATTTGAATCTCCCGTAACTCGCCACACAGCCTCCTCTCTCCTCTGCCTGATTTATTTATTTGTCTGCCAGTTTGTCTGTTTCTTTTTTTCATGAGTACATGTGTGTGAGAGTGTGTGTGTGTGTTTGTATGTGAGCGACAAGAGGACACTTGAACGTGTGTGCCTGTGGATGCCCAAGGGTGAAATCCAGAATCATGCTGGATTGCTCTACCTCCTTATCGCTTTTCTTTGGGGTTTCCCAGACTCCGCCTTCCAGGATCAGAATTATAGTCTTCCACCATTTCCACCTGGCACTCTTATATGCAACGACAGGTCCTTTTGCTTGGGACGAAAAGGCTTTAACCCCTGCATGCCTGTCCAGGACCCTGACTCTCTCTTTTAGATATCTTCTAATAGCCCGTTGGCTCTTGGCTGCCTGTATAAGAAGCTGGATTCCTAACCCTGGCCCTAGCACTCATCAGCACAGGACTCTGAGCATGTGCTAAATGTTTCTGAGAGACGCCAAGGAGCTGGGCAAGTATCCTAGGATGTGCTCACTTGTGTAGGGCTTGCTAATGTTGCCTTCATAGCGCTCCTTCGGCCAATCAGAGGCTGCTGTGATACCTATCACAAGAAACGGTCCCTTCCCCATAAGGAAGGGCCCCATGGCCCCATGAACACCCCTCATCTGATGGGTGTGAGCACCCCAGATTCTGTCCTGTCCTGTGAATGGAGTGTAAATTCAGACGTGAGCAAGTTGCATCCATGTTCACGGGGAAAGGCACTTTTCCCAAAGACTGACCTGAATTGTGCTCGGAGCGTAGAGCCCAGGAAAATGATCTGCTCTGGCCCCCCAACACTGCTGTTTAGTTAATGCAACGCCAAGTCACGCGAACTCTTGGAGATCCGTGACCTGTGGATATGTCGTGCGCTATTCACTACCGGCAGCTAGGGATCTCCTCTCTCTGCTTGGAGGGTCGGAGTTCTCGTGTAAGTTGCCCTTGACTTAAGGGCACATTCTTGCGTGGCCCCTTCCCACTGTCCTCCTAACGCCTATCAGAAAGAGACATACTGAAGACAAAGTCCACTGAGCTTGCTGACGAAGTGGGCGCTTTAGCATAACTAACCCACAGAGTTCAGATGGCTTTTGCATGGCGGGGGGGGGCGCTGTGATCTTCTATGTATTAAGGATCCCAGAAGGGAAGGGAGCTGGAGGGCGCCGTAGAGGTGACAGATTCAGCTCTGCAGGAATACCAGTAGATTCATGCAACCAGCAAACCCAGAGCTCAGAGAGCAGGCGATAGGGCGGCCTGCAACCCAGCACTTCCCAGAGGCTAGCAAAAGCTACACGGCTCTTCTCCCTGCAGTGGGTCGGTATTCACAGACTTTTATCAATCCACTTCAGTTAAGAGGACAGTCATTAGAAGGAAAAGAAATTTACAAATAGAGGATTGTGCCTCGTCCCAAAGACATCCTTCCAAATCATTGCAGATCATCCATCCTCTCTCTAGAGAGACAATTCTCTCTCTAAAGCATCTCACGCCATCTCTCCTCACACTGTCTTTCTCCATTTCCATATCTCTCTCCCTTGTGTCCTCTTGGCTAACCTAAGAATTCTTTTCAGATTCCAGAATGATGTTCAAGCAGATATATTGTTTTCCTGCCATTTCCTGGGCATCCCAGTTTAATAACCAGGTAAAAGAAATAAGGTTATTAGCAAATTATGCTTCTTTTACAATTCCAGTCATGACATTATCAGGTTGTGTTTAATGCTTTCCTGATTGATATACTTGGCATTCTGAACCTGGTTCCCTTTAAGTTGTTTCAAGACATTGGTGACTCCGGCATAGGGCAGGTTCTTGACAAGGGCTCTTGGGACAACTTTTAAGAAACACACACACAAGAAGGACACACATATACAAGAAGACACACACACACACACACACACACACACACACACACACACACACACAAGGAGACATACACACGCAAGAAGACACACAAACATGAGGAGGCATACACATACACAGGAAGGGAAGGAAAGAGGGAGGAAAGAGAAGGAGAGAAAGAGACAGAGAGACAGAGGGAGAGAGAGAAGAGAGAAAGAGAGACAGAATCATTAATTTAGACGACAACAGCGAACCACTTTAACAAAGGACCACACCAGATTCTTCCTAAACAGTCAGATCTTAAATAGTGACATAGTTAATAGATGAGAAGGCACATTGAGTTCCACTAGAGAATTTATCTCTGGGATTAAATTATCCTTTGACCCATCTTCAAAAGTTGGAACCAAGTATCAGTGAGGGACCCTCTGGGCTTTGGGTGTGTGTAGGATCACTTCCTTATTATGAATCGCATTTGAATTATTCCCTTTGCTCCTGTTTACCTCATTATTCTTCCAGCATAAATCTCACCCTCAAATAATTTATGCATAAAGGAATGTGATAGATAGAGGGCCGGAGCAGGCCCACGGAGTAGCTCCCGCTCATTACTAGCAAATAAATAAACAGGAGCACCAAACAATCATTTCATCCAAAGAATGTAGTATTTTTTTTTTGTTTCCTAGACAACTCTAATAATTACTGAGGGATTAGGGGAATCTCACTGCTGTAAAACTTGGCAGAGGCGTATTAAAATCTGCACAATCAGATACTCAGGGTGTGGACTTAGTGGCTTTCTGTTCTTTATGTTCTGCTCTGAGAAACCTCTTTAGTGCATACATAGCCTTGTGACCCAGATAGAATCCCAAATCTTAGAGGAGAATCAACAGGTATGTCCTCCTGGGGCAGTTAGGTCATTGCTTGTCCTGTGACGGGATTCAAGAAGTTTACATCATTTTTTTTTATTTGAAGGTTTTCTTTTAAAAGAACTTTTTATTTATTCACTTTTTTGCATGGGGGGAGAGGCTGAGGGGGGGGAGTGGAGGACCAAGGGTACCTTCAGGAATCACCCTGGATTGCTTTACCTCCTTCTTTTACTTTATGCTGGGATTTCTCAGGCTCCACCCACAGGGCCAGAAATACCATTTCTGCCTGGTGTTGGCATTTTTACGTGGGACCTGGGATCTGAACTCAGGCTTTTTGCCTAAGAGGCAGAGTCTTAACCCTGAGCCATCTCTCTAGCCCAGTTCACATCATTTTTTTCTCAGCCTGTTGGTGATGTAGACTGCTATTCCCCTCTCAACTCCTAGTGACTCTCATTGGTTGACAGACTTTTGGGCTCATCCACACAGTGTAGGAAGCACACTTTCTTCCTCGAGTACCAATCTGTCTTCTTCTCTTTCTCCCACATGATCGCTCACTCTATCTTTAACAGTGCAAAGAGCTGAGCTTTTGACTTCCCCTCAGCATGGAGACTCGTTCTAGAGTGTTCTGGAGGGCAGAGGACAAATGACTGGATTTCTTCCCAGCCCAGTGGGTGCTAATGGCGCGTTAGATACACATGACTCACATCTGAAGTTCAGATACACCGTGCCAGGTGCTGTGCGTTCTGGACTTGAACCCCTTATACAAATAAAAGACAACTCTCAACCCTCCATCCCCACCTCTCCCCTTGCCACCCACATGTTGGGAGTGATCCTGACAGATAGTTGTTAACCACCACCCTTCTGGGATTTACCAAAACCATCCCAATATCACAGTAGCCTATGCTGGCTATGTGACTGACAAATGGTTTAAAGGCTCAGCCTCCTCTCTAAAGCAGTACAGCTCGCAAACTGTCATAGGTTCCCTGGGGCCTTCACTGCCCTGTACTTCTCCATCTCCTTCTGTGCATTTCTGGTCCCTTCCCTTCCCGTACACATCAGTCCCAAACCTGCAAGCATGCCTCAGTGATGCGCGGAGACCCTCTCAACTTCATGTTGTTCTGTGGATTACATCGCCATTCAGCTTATTTCAAGCAATCAGGTTATGGGATCCGGGGGTGGGGGTGGGGCGATGGCTCAGGGCTTAAAGCCTTTGCCTTGCAAGCAAAATGTTCTGAGTTCAGATTCCCAGATCCCATGTAAAAAAAAAAAATACCCTACTGAAATAGCTGCGGCCTGTGATTCCAGAAGGCGGAGCCTGGGAAACTTCAGAGCAATACATAAGGAAATAAGTAAAGCAATCGAGGATGATTCCTGATGTCACCCTTGAGCCTTGACAAGTACAATAATAAGGCCCCTCTTGTACACACACACACACACACACACACACACACACACACACACACACACAAAACCCATCGGGTGAAGATAAAGTTAAATTAGCAAAACCTAGTGACTTTTGGTGTCATTTTGGAGATTTGGGCTTTTGGCTGGTACCTTCAGAGTTCGTCCTCCAAATGGGGAGGGATTTTCTAATAGCAATTCCCAGTCCCTCGGATTCAGACCGGAGGCTCCAGGAGCCAGGTCTGGGTATCCACCCTTGTTGGGCACCCCCTTTAAATACACAGAACATAACCCGCCGTGTGGTCCTGTGCTCTATTGGTGAATCCCAGCCTTCCACCTTCTCAGCATCCCCAGCAGAGAAGAAGAGATGTCACCCCCCAAGCTGGCTTTTCAGTAGCCCCCAAAGGAGCTATGATAATTATGAATAAGCCTTAAATGGATGGCTCGTGTTTCTTCTTGACTTCAGGAGAAATGGATCTCTGGGAATGGTTCCAGAGCATTGATGCTTCTGTCCTCCGGCGGATCTGCCGGTCCAGCCAACAGCTGCCCTGTGCTCCAGACTTGGACATTCTAACCTGCTACAGCTCTGGGCTGGACCCCAGAAGCAGAGGCCTTCAGCTTCCATAGAGCCCACTGCGGTGAGAGTTATGGGATCAGTGTGTGAAGATACGATAGAACTGAAGAGAAAACTCAGAAAAATCTTTTCATACAATATTATATTTCTGTGCATCTATGTGTGAGTGTATATATGTGTGAGAGTGAGAATACACACAGACACACAGACACACACACACACATACACACACACACAGGTGCATGCGGAGGTCAGAGGACAACATTCACAACTCACTTCTCTCCTCTCATTACGTAAGGTCCTGGCATCAAACTCAGGTTGCCATGTTTGCACATGGCCACATTTACCCATTGAGCCTTCCTGCCTGTCCCACCTCCACCACCACTACCACCACCATCACCATCATTTCAGAAGCACCAGGAATTGAACCTAGGATCTCCCAGTGCTAGGCAAGCACTCCACCCTGAGCTACACTCCCCCCACTTTGGGAATTTTAGTCTAGGGAGGCCTTGCCGGGGTTTGCTGCAGGCAGCCCACGTGACTTCTCGTGCTCCTGTCTTTTAGGTAAATAGCTTCAGTAAGGGGGTCAGCTGGGCCCAACGTTTACCTGAAAGTTCTTTGAAATTTTCAGATGTCTCTTTAGGGCCTCTCGACCATCCTGAGATGAAGTTTCTCAGCAGGAGTTCACCCCCTTCCTCCAATCCCCTCGCCTCATCCTGCTGCTTTCTCCGACCTTCCGTTGCCTAAGATCTTTCTCTTGGAAGCAGCTCAATGGGTCCGTTGCAAAGGAGACACTGAGGACCTTCGGTGGAGAAGCCCTCAGTCTTTCAGGAGACACTTCCCAACACACCAGAACATTCCCCTATGAGCCCCACGGGAAGAGATGCTGCCCCCTAGTGTCCAAGTCTGAAGTTACCCCCGAAAAGGGCAGAAGAGGGTGTGGAGGTCAGACTTGTCCTGGCTACAGAAGTCCCTAACTGACAGTCACTAAGAGGGTGCAGTTGAGCCAGCACCTGGCTTCTCCGCCTTCACACCCTTCCCCGCATTTGCATGAAGGCCGGACTTTCCGAGGCCCTCCCCAGTCGCTGACTGTGCCACTTGGATGTGAAGTCTGTCCCCCTCTCTGGATGTGATATGGCCAGTTCTTGCTTCCTGGTGTTGGTATGAATCTCCTGCCAAGTTGGACTAACAACTGCAACCAAGAATTTTTTTTCCTCCTTTACTTATTTTATTTGTTCTTCTAATGTTGCATATATGAACCTAGTGAGTTTATGATACTTTCACGGCTCACTTCCCAAGCCCATCCCTTGTGTCTCTTCCCCTTACCACCCTTCTTCTCCCTGCCAGGCTCCCTCCTATTTCCAAGTCTTTTCGCCTGTATGGCCCGCTGGACTGCTTCCGGTCTGCCCTTGCTTTTAAGCGGCTGAATACTTGCTGGCGCATGAATCACCATGTATCTGTGGGTATGCTGTGGGAGAAAGCATCCTCCTCTTCTCTCTCAGCGTTCGTCTTCATCAGTCTCTCGGGGAGGCATGGAGTCTCTTTAGACCTTTCCCCTTCCATGGTGAAATGTGGGCAGGACGCATCCCGGGCAGGTGTTGTGAAAATACACGTAGTTGCTGTGAAATCATGGATAATACAGCCCTGTCTTGTCCGGAAGATAGTATCTGGCTATGCTTCGTCCACGTGACGCTCTTACCATCTACGGCTCATTCTTCTTCAGTGTTCCCTGAACCTTGGGGTACACGTGGGGGTTGCAGAGCACAAAGTCCCCTTGTTCTAGGCCCGTCGTTGTGAATTTAGCAGCAACGAGAAGGCAGACTGTGATACAGCCCATGGCTGAGATGCCCGAGAGACACTGAACTCCCGGGGTAGCCCACTCGGCTGGAGGGTGCTCGGCGGCTTGGCCTACTGTTCCCCGCCCTGTGTGAGAGAGTGGGGGCTTCTCTCACGCCCTTCTCTGCTCCTCCTTTGGGGGTCCCGCTTGCAGGGCAGTGTGATCTCAGCTCTCCTGGTTGCCCCACTTTGTCTTCACATGCAGTTCCCTCACCACACCTGGAGCCCCCAATCCCTTCCTGCCTTCTGCTCTCCCAGGAACCTGTGCTGCCCGTTTCCTTATTGTCTCCTTCCACCACTGGGGACCTTTCTCCAGCCACTTAGAAAGGGCCCTTGACATGGCCCTGCAGATGGCTCTGTGAATTGCTCGCCTTGCAAGCAGGGGGACTTGAGGGGGAGCCCCAGAGACCCTGGGGGGAGGGGGGACAAAGCCAAACTGGTAGCCGGCTTTTTAAGTCCCAACCCTTGGAAAGTGGAGACAGGCAGATCCCTGGAGTTCACCAGCCAGACAGTCTTGTCCCATCTATGATGTCCAGACTGCTAAGGGACTATGTTTCAGAAAACAAGTTAGGCAGTGTCTCAGAAAGGACACCAAGGTTGGCTGACCTGTGGTACACATGATCTCTCTCTTTCCCTCTCTCTTTGTCTTTCTCTAGCTCTAGCTCTCTATCTCTTATATACACACATTTATACACATTCATGCTCTTCCACAGATCCCCACACACACTTATGAACATACCTGTACACACACTCACACACATACACACACACTTGGAGGTGCTTCCTACACACAGGTAAAGTCTGAGACTCCAAGAGCCTCAGGAAAAAGACCACATCATAGCAATAAAGCAGCAACTCTTATAACCTTAAAGATTAGAAATCACACCTGTGTCCCTTATCTCCCAGCCTGCACCAGAAACAAGGGGCAAAGGGCCCAGCAAGTAGTGTGTTGCAGGCACCTTCAGGGCCCTTGCTAAAATCACTCGTGTGAGCCTCACCCCGGATGGTAGAGCCCGGGAAGATGACAGAATTAATCCAAGGTCACCCAGTGACAGGAGATGGGTGGGGATTGGCACCTGGGTGGAGTGTGTGTTGTTGGTATCTTGGGGATGAAGCAAGGGTGGCTCCGTGACCTAATCATTGCTGCAGCCTTTGGAGTGAGGGATGACCAGCTGGAGCCAACTCTGTCACGAGGCAAGTGCTCGGGCCGATTCCTGGTGGCAGAAGTCAGTCATGGCTGCCCAGGGGCTCGTGGCCATTGTGAGGAGCCCAAGGGCATCGCCAGGACTGACGGCAGAGGCTGGGTCAGCAAGAGAGCCCACAAAGCCGCCTTATCTCGTGTCTACGCGTGTGTTTGTAAGGAGGCAGCAAGACGTCTGCACCCCCACTGATCACCAGGGCACCCTCTCAGCTTCCCCTCCCCCTCACCGCCTCCCCAGTTCCTTCCCTTCCTCCCTCTGCTCTTCTCTTATGTAAAGTTGGCTGGATGGGCGGATCTGCGGCTGGGGAGTCGGGGAAGACATGCTGGATCATCAATATTGCTCATCTCTCTCCAGCTCGCCATGGTGGTCTAGGCCTTGTGTGGGGAGGGGGGGCATGGTTTGAATATGAACTGCGCCCGCGGGCTCACAGGTTTAAATCCTTAGCTGATGCTAATGTTTGGGAAGGTCGCGGCACCTCGAAGAGGTAGTTAGTGCCTTGCTGGAGGAAGGCATGTGACTCGGGGCAGGTCTTGCTTCCTTAGCCTCCTGGTGGTTGACCCCTGACCCAGTCTCCTGCTTCTGCCTCCAGCCTGCCTTCTGTTGTGCGTGCAGCTCCCAACCTCGTGGATTATGACCCTCCGCCCCATCCCCCTCCCCCAACCATGTTATGTCTCTCCGCCCCTCCCCCTCCCCCAACCATATTATATCCCTCCGCCCCTCCCCCTCCCCCAACCATATTATATCTTTCCACTCCTCCCCCTCCCCCAACCATATTATATCTTTCCACCCCTCTCCCCCTCCCCCAACCATATTATATCCCTCCACCCCCACCTCCTCCCCGAGCCATATTATATCTCTCTGCCCTCTCCCTCTCCCCCAACCCTAAGCCAGATAATACCCACTTCTCCTAAGTTGCCTGATGCTGAGGATTGTCTCACAGCAGTAAGAACAGTCATTAGATGCCCACGCCCAGGCAGGTGGGGATCTTCTTCAGTGCAGAGTAGAGTTCAGTTCCCTGGAGAAACCAACTCCCAAGTACAGAGACGACATGGGA
The DNA here is from genome assembly GCA_023101885.1 of Typhlomys cinereus. Lineage (NCBI taxonomy): Eukaryota > Metazoa > Chordata > Mammalia > Rodentia > Platacanthomyidae > Typhlomys > Typhlomys cinereus. The sequence goes on from JALPQD010000043.1 coordinate 8,445,205, forward strand.
ATCCTTTCAGCAATCAAATCTGCTTCAAGAAGTCAAAGCATTCGGGACTGGAGAGGTGGCTCAGGGGTTACGCCTCTGCCTTGCAGGCGGAAGGTCCTGAGTTCGGATCCTAGACCCCATGTATAGACGCCAGGCGGAAGCGGGGGCGGCCTGCGTTTCTGGCCCTGGTAGGGCGGAGCCTGTGAATCCTGGGGCAGAGTAAACAAGGAGGAGGTGGAGGTGTCCATGGTGGTTCCCGAATTCATCCGTGGTTCTACACACACACATACACACACATACATACACACACATACACACACATGCACAATTGAATAAATAATAATAAAAAATTTTAAAAAAAGAAGTCAAAGCATTCGGAGGGTCTTCTCTCCTCTTAACAAATGTCCTTCTCTAGCAACTGCCAGTGAGGAACCGGAAGCTCAAGGGGAGGTTCTGACTTTGCTATCCGAAGGGGAGGCGTTACCCCAACATCTTTTCCCTCTTGGAATCCTTCCAAGTCCCAGTGACAGTAGACTCAAGAGAGAAAGTGGTCCGTATGCTTTGGGAAGCGTATCCTCCAATCTGAGACAGCTTTGATTTTTTTCTGCAACTATTTATAAACTACATTAATATGCTATTTTCACTTGGTAATATTTCAGCACTTGATAATATTTCAGCACTTGATAATATTTCAGCACATGTATGTCAGGTTTTATAATCTAGAATATAAGTAGTCTTTTATGTGGTAGAATTTCTTTTTGTTGGATATGTATATGTGTGCACATGAATGTGCAAGTGTACATGTATGTACATGTATGCACATGTATGTACATGTATGCACACAGGGAGCCAGAGGTCAACACTGTGCGCCTTCTCCAATTACCCTCCATTTTGTTTTATTGAGACACAGCCTCTCATTGAACTTCCAGCTTATTGATTTAGTTAAGCTGGCTGATGGCGTGTTCCGAGAATTTTCCTATCTACCTCCCTAGCTAGAGGTTACGGGCACACACCACTGCACCAAGTTTTTATCTTAATGCAGATGCTGGGTATAGAACTCAGGTCTGCATGATGCATGCACAGAGAACACGTCTCCAACGGAGCCGCTCTCCATCTTCAAGCACAGTGACCTCTTGTGCTCTCCAACGTTGTCATGGTCACGTGCTGTGCGGGTCTTGCTCGCTCCGAAGTGGCAGCTCTCAACTCGCTCTTCTTTCCTTTTATACTTTCTTCGCACACCTTATCTGCTGCGAGACACTCTTCTCGGGTCTCCTGCTTCCTGCCTGTCTGGAAGGCTAGAGATCCAACAAGTCCATTCTGGGCTGTCTCTTCAAGGGTGTCTGCAGAGTAGGGAGTCTTGGGGGACCCAGCCAGACGTCCTCAGGAATGGAGCGCGAAATTGCTTAGCATGCAATGTGAGGAAGAAGATGGCTTCCTCGGGCCGATCCTGGGCCAGGTTTTCTCACAGTCCCTTTGGATGGACTTGGGTTTCTTTCCCAGGGTTTTTAAGCCACGAGGTGTCTATAGCAGCTCTTTGGGCTTGGGTTTAGATTGCCAGACACTCATGAGGTGCTTACTGCTCGATGAAGTCCTTCGCCTCTACCCCCCAGGGGTCTTATGTCTCCTGCCAACATTCATGAGTGGTCAGACTGGGTGCTGGCACGCTCACCTGCCTGTACACGCCTACGTTGTCTCTGCACACTGGTGGAACACTCTGCACAAGGACCTACTGACCCCGTCTTCACTGAGAGGAGGGACTCCTCCCACAAGGGACACGCCTCAGATGTCTATTGCTGAAGATGACTTATTCGATTATCATAGCACCTAAACATTCTGGCCCACACACCAAGAGATGCTTTGAGCGAATCATAATTAATGACAGTTAGTTCTTCCCCTTCCTTCCCTTCCCCTCCCCTCCCCCTCCCTTCCTCTCTCTCCCCTTTCCTTCCCCTTCCTTCCCTTCCCCTCCCTTCCCCCTCCCTTCTTCTCAATTGACACGCTGCAGAGATGGAAGCCCAGAACCACCTTGGATGCTCTGGACAAGGGCAATGGATTCAGGCCCATGGGGGCCTTTAACACGAGTGGGTGCGGGGAACTTTGTAGCTTCCGTTAAAAAAAAAAGCGCTATGTTTTTAAAGCCAAGGCCGACGTGGGCCTCCGTCTACGAAACGAGTGTAGAAAAAACACATGTAACGAGGATACATTTCATGCCTCTCCAGCTCTGACCAGAAGCTCTCTTGCTTTCTCAAGAGAGGACCTATTATAGGCATCATGGAGACCAAAGCAGCCCTGGGACGGGCAGCGCCGGGCCATTAACATGTGCCCCCCGCCCCCCACCCCTCCCCCTTCTCGGGTTGTTCCCTTTCAGCCAGCCCCTGAGACTCGGACCAGTGTCTGGGACCCACCTTATCCCTCCAGCTTCCTCCCCTAGGTAATCCCCCCACCCTTCCCATAAGCTTCATGGTTGTGCACACCTGCAGACACCCCGGCTCCATCTCCTCCTCGTTCGTCCCTCTGGTCCACGCGAAAGTGGATATCGCCTTCAGATACCCAGCTCAATGACCTTCTTCGGGTCTCAGGGGATGGGCAGTAGCCAGCCTTCCCTCGCCAAAGACCCAGGGGCTGCTGAGGAGAGGAGGGGCTTCAGAGAGTCGTATCACCATGGGGTAGCCAGAGTTGACAGAATTATTGGCACATTACACCTCGCCCTGAGCATTACACATTCGCCTCACATCGTCGCCTACAGGAGTGAATAATTGCACGCCAGTTTAAACAGTGGACGTTGAAAGAGTTTTCTGGGAGAGGAGAGACCATCAGCCACTGTGGTCAAAGACTCTAACTGCACTTGTAACTTGAGCTACACCCCCAGCTGCCCATCGATTACATTCTAATGACACACAGTGTCTGTCTTCTCTGTCCACCTCCACAAGCCAAATGCTGACCTCTCAGTTTCATTGCTTGCAGTGTCCAAAGAAAATCTTGTACTGTGTCTGTATCTCTCTCTGAGGAATAATATATGCCTATATATTTATGTATATATGTCTCTCTATATGTATCATCGACCCATCTATCCATCCGTCCGTCCGTCTAGTCATCCATCTGCAAATGACAGAAAGGGAAGAGTAGCCATCCTCAAGTTCAAGATTTCCTTTAAGTCCTTTACATCAATCACTTAGAGAGAGCGAGTGAGTGAGCGAGAGAGAGAGAGAGAAAGAGAGAGAGAGAGAGAGAGAGAGAGAGGCTGATTGACTGTATTTATAGTCATAGCTTAGCCACTTGTAGCTGTGTGACCTCTGGCAAATCATTCCATGCCTCTGGTCTCTGTTTTATTAAATGGGATCATTAGCCTTCAGCATGGCGTAGAGATGGCTTGAAGGACTTATGGTGCCGCCTAAGACCGGGAAGAACGTACAAAGCCTGCAGAAAAGTCTTGGCTCCCACTGTGAACGTAGCAAGGAATCGTCTGTATGTCCAAACACGTTTAGCGGGCTGAGGGTCAGCGAGGCGAGGTTCCTTGCTTTCTCCTTGGCTCGGGTTCAGCTGGGGAGACGTGTTCTTGACCTTGAAGTCTTTGCCATCTTGCTTTCCCTTGCCCTGCCTCTTCCCAGCTCCCCTTTCTCTCTTCCCTTCTTGGCCAAAGGACCCTGGGGGGAGATTCTCTCCCCTGGGATTCCTCCCCCAGCCTGGGAGTGTGTGGCCCCGTTTCCTCATCCCCTCTTCTGCTCTCCAATGCCCTTGTCCCCAGGGCTTTCACTAGCATCTGATCAACTAATTTGTGCCAAAATGTTAATCACTCTTGCTTTTAAATCAATCGTCCTTGGGTTTATTATTTTTTTAAATATATCTCCACATCCTGCATCTGAGATTCATAATAATTCTCCCTTGGTAATAATGGTGTCCTTCGTCACAGGGCGATTGCATCTCTGTGTGGGAAGAGACGTCGCCCAGTTAAGCGCTCCAGCAAAGCCCCACAGGGATAAGGTCCGAGCCCTAGCACCACTAAGACTCGGCTGCAGGGGTGCACCTCTGGGAGGGGCACCAGTCAACCCAACTGCGTGTAACCATGACAATGGAAGGCCTTGAAGGAGGTCGCTTGGGGGGGGCAGTGGGGTCTGGGAGAAGACTACCACATAAGCTAAGTTAACTGATCCATGAGTTCCAGGAATCTACTTCTCCCAACCTCCCATCTCACTATAGGGGACTGTGGATGGGCACCGTCACCCCTTTTTATGATGTTGGGGATCTGACCATAGGTCTTCATGCTTGTGAGACAAATGCTTTACTGATTGCGCCATCTCCTTAACCCTCGAGGACTTAAAACCATCCAAGTTGCTAAACATTTTGGCATAGAAAGTCTTCCTTCCAACTTGTGCTTGGTGGGCGATCGCCTGTGCCATTCGTGGTGAACCTGTTGGGATGCATCTATTCTAGTCTGCAGGACCTCATCACACAGCATGACCAGACTGCGCCAAGCCAACTAAACAAGGCTCCGGCAAGTGATATTTTTAATCCTAGCTGATAATGGTGTGCCATCAGTGTGCCTGAGAGCCACGTGTTAGAAGAGAGAGATTTGTTTGAACAACGCAAAACACAAAACAAGACAAAGCAAAAGTTCAAACACAGTGAAGTCTTCTTTTGAAAATCCCTCGGCTCCTATATTACAGGAATACCTTGTTGCTGGGTAGACAGAAGAAAAAAATCCATCTCGCAGACTGCTTCTTCTATCCAGAGCTGCAAACGTCTGAACAAACCACAAACGTCTTTGGTTCAAAAATGGTCCCTGGGCAGGAGAATCGTGGAGACTGCCCAAGACAGGCTCTCGCCTGTTCTGATTTTTTTACCTGCTGGAAACATTCTTAGTGGTAAGTCTGATTTCCCTGAGAGAGAGTTGCGGACATGAAGATACGGGGACTCTAAAACTAGAAGCTGGATGGAAATATCATTCCAGGCTCTTCTGAGACCAGCCTGTGGCATCTCCATCAGTGGGAGATCCCAGAGCCCAGTCCAGGCTACCCGAGACCCCGTTAATGTCAGCCAGGTGGCAGGTCTTGGGAGTGGCTTGTCCCTGGGACGGGCTTGTCTGTGTATTTTTCCCAAGGATGCTGTTCTGGGAGCCTGAGGTTCTTTTATCTATCAGAGGACTTAGCAAGTCTCCTCACGTCTTGGTTTGCCAAGTACCTGTCGCTGCCCTGGTCCCTCTTAATTCATTATTCCCTGGCCGCATCGCATCCAAGCGGGTTTGGAATCTCTGCAAGAACAAATAAACCTCTGAACTCTGATACATGGTGTCAGCGTCCAAGGTCCACCCTGCCACTCTGCGCCGTCCCCACACGCGGCTGGGACATCGGGTCAGCGAAGACAGCAGTTTCCTGTGATCCACGTGCCAAAGACAGTGCAGGGAACACGTGACATCCCAGCCTCGGCGGTGGCCGGCATCGCTTCCCTGCGGGTCACCAGAGGTCCACGGACACTCAGAAAGTGACAGGGTTTGTCTGAAACAAAAAGTGCAGTCTGTTCCGCCCCCAGGGACCAGAACTGAGGGCAGTTGTCTTATCCATCTTTAAAAATAAAACATTTTATTTAGTAATTATTTTTAGAAACAGAGAGAAGAAAGAGGAAACACAGGTACATGGCGCATGAGATTAGAAGTCAGTCCTCTCCTTCTACCAAGGGGACATCTGGGGATGGAACTCAGGTCATCAGATTTGCTTCCAGACTCCTTACCCACTGAGCCACCTTGAGGCCCCTCCACCTTCTTACATCACTGTGGAGGAAGGAGACACTGTGTAATTCTCTAATCACCTACGATGCTGGGCCTCAGTATGGCCTGTGTGCAATCCAGGATCGCTCTGCCTTCCTCTGTTCTGATCAGCCGAAGAGTTGAACACGGCTTATTTCTGTCACCTTGGCTCACCTTTCCCTTGACATCTACAGACCTGCTCGATGGCTCTCCTAGCTGGACCAAGGCTTCCGGTTCTATAGTCTTCTGGAAAGACGGAGAACTTGAGAGAGAAGCTTGATCCACGCTTCCCACTTTCTCGGCAAGGCTCAGGAGCCAGAAGCACCGGGATTGCTTTTCCCTCATAATTATTTGGGAAGGGGACGTCATCGCCTGCAGCATAATTGACGGCGTTTTAATTCATTCCCTCTTTTCTAGACCACACGCACGCTTGCTGTTGCAAGGATGAGCACAGCATTCGCCGTGTGACCTTTTGAAAAGGAGGCCAAAGATGCTGACCTCTGACTGTCCTTGAGGGCCGGTGAGGACAAGGGGGGGGGGAGGAGAAAGTGTGTGTGTGTGGGGGGGACATAAGCTCAACTGAAACCCAGATCAGAGGACAGTGTTGGAAATACCAGTGACATGCAGCAGGCCGTTCCTAATTCCTCACTCCCTGCACAAGACGCAATGTTGATCTATGGTCACCCAGGGCAATGGCCTGCTCCTATCTGCCCAGCAGGGAAAGATCCACAAATACACCACCCACTGACTAAGCTACACAGTTGTTCAGGGGATATTGTGAAGGCAGAAGTGTGGGCTTGCCCTCCTCCTCCTCCTCCTCACCTCCCGCTTATTGCTCTACCATGTGTACCCTCCCCAGAGCACCTTTCAACGATGACAAAGGATTCGTGGTCTGGGAGGGAAGGCTAGGTTGACATGTAGGCACAAGGACCCGAGTTCAAACTCCAGGACCCGTGTTAAAAAACAAAGTTGATTAGCATAAACTCTTGTCTGGACTACTTGGCTTGGAACTCGATGTAATTATGGAGCTTGCTGTACATGCTCAGCTTATTTTTTAATGATTGATTGATTGATTGATTGATTGATTGATTGATTTTGTGTGTGTGTGTATCAGAGGGCACTGTGTATCTCTGTGGAGGACCAAGGGTGACTTCAGGAATCATCCTGGATGGCTTCTACTTTCTTCTTGCTATATTCTGAGATTTCCCAGGCTCCTCCCACCAGGTTTGGAAGTACAGGTTGCTGCTGTTTTCTGCCTGGGATCCGAACTCAGGACCTTCTGCTTTCAAGGGGCAGGGTCTTAATCCCTGAGCCCTCTCTCCACCACGTGCTCAGTTTATTATAGTTACTTATGGGCCTGAGATGCTGCTGTGGGGTTTGGAAGCTGGGTTGGGTACGCGGGTGTGATGGAAGCAGAGAAGGCCAAAGATGTGGTGGAGGATGATACTGTGCATAGCTGGGGGATGAATTCTCCCTACTGTGTTGGAAGGTTTGTGTGGTGGTCTTAATAGCTGGGAACTGTGGATTTGCTTGGGTTTTTGGATGGACTGGGGTTACTTTGTATTTCTGTCTGTATGTGTTGTGGGATGTTTCAGTTCTGTTTATGATTTGGGAGTTGTCACAGTTAAGCACAGGTGTCAACTTGACTATTGAGGGTTTGAGCTCTGGGCACATTTGTAGAGAACTAGTGGTTGAGTGAAGCCCAGAGCAAACCTGCAGGAGATTGTCTAGCTGATGGGGAAGGCTCGGCCCATGGTGGGTGGGATTAGGCCCTGAAATAAATCACAGAGAGCTGGTTGAGAGAGTTGGCATCCTTTTGTGCACTTGGCCAGACCTGCTGGTTTGGCAAGTAAGGATCATCCCTCTCTCAGCCGTTACGTGGTGATGATGTAGCTAGTTCCCTCAGCCCTGATATTGGCGCATACTCTCCTGTCAAGCTGGGCCATGAACTGTAACCAATAATCGTAAGAGAATAAATCCCTTGTTCCCTTAAGCCATTTGATGGTCATTTATCACTAATGATGCAGGCGGCTGCAACAGGAATCTTGTGTCCTTTCATGTTGTGAGGTCTACTCCTATTCAATTTTTTCTTTGTAGTATTAAAGTTTTTTTAAAAAAGCAGCCGTCCCAGCTCGGGGAAGGAGGAGGCAGTAGGAATCCTTGAATCTTTCTGACCATCCGGTCCAGCCCAGTAACCACGCTCCAGTGAGGCCTTTGCTGAAAAGCCTGAGGTAGAGATCCACGGGGAACAACACCCAGCACTGCCCTCGCGCTTCCATGCCTGCCGCGCGCATGTGCACACCACACAAAAAACCTGCTGTGTCTTTGCGATCCATGTCCACCCATGAGCTACCACATGCTGCAATCCTTCCTCAAACATGTTCAGACTGACTTTTCTCTATCTTTAACACACACAGGCATGCATGTGCACATACATGCATGACCATGTGCCATGCACATGCAGAGCACACGCTTACACGCAAGCACATGCATGCATAGGCACACAGGGGTACACGTGGGGATGTTACTTGCTACTGTCTTTCACTCTCATCCTTGATGGGAAGAGTCATTTCAAGCAGGAATCAACTCAAAACTGACATTGGTTGAAATTCAGTCCCTACCCTCCTGCCCCCCTCCTCCAGTTTCCTATACATTCTTCCTCACTTAAAAAACTCATAATCACTTAAAGGTGATGCCTTGAATTATATCATGAGGACACCACAGTCTACATATTTGTAGGTTTATAGCAATTGGGGCCAAAGTGCAGTTAAATATTTCTGTGTGCTAATGATGTTGCTAAGCGAACACATGCATATACATGTACACAGGTTTTACATATGAAAATAGACATGTGTGCACACACATGCACAGAGGCTGGGAAAAACTCGACAGTGAGAACCGCCATGTCAAAAAAGCAGTAAACTGTCAGGAATCTATGAATATAAATCATTTTTAGCAATAGCATATTATTAAGGCATTCTTAACTACATTTGGCATTTTGGGAACAGGAAAAATGCTGGAGTTTCATTAAACTGCAGCGCAGAGAAAAACGGGGAATTTGGATCCTATGTGGAGAACGCCCTTGAAATGAGCAGACGGCGAAGAAATGCTGAAAGGTATGTTTATGCAAAAACCTTTCCAAAAATGAAGGAAAAACTCTATTTTTAAGTGCTCAGAAATTAACAGGAAAAAAGTAGTAAATTATTAAGCGTGTGTTTAAACGTCAACATTCTTTGCTATGGAAGCGAATACATAAAAGATTCATTTGTTGTCTTATTCATATAAAAAATAAAACAAGATCAAACAGAGGGGAAACTATTTTTTTGGTGATGTGGCTCAACTACGCAGTCTTAGCTAATTCTCAGAGTCGCAGATCAGGGTTACTGAAAGGAAAAAAAAAATGTTTTCTCCCAATGTAAAAAAAGAAAACTTAGAAAAGCTATTTAGCAAACTGAAATTTGAAAGGGCTCTTATTATGAAACATGCAAGCAGTATTAATTGATATGACTTCCAGGTACTTCAAGTAAACCAGCTAGCCTTTACTATTCTCAGAAGAGAAAAAAAACATTGCTGGGAAATCTACCCTTTGAAATTCCACCACTTTTTCTCAATCCCCTTCTGAGGCTGGTCGGAGGCCATCGCTCTTTCTCTGTGTGACCCAGGATCATGGCTCCACATTCAGACACTCACTGTAAGTATGTTGTGAGCTTTCTCAAACTTGGCATTCATGGGCAATAGTCCCTCTTGCTTGGCCTTTGATCCTGACGAAGATTCTGGGAACAGTTTGGAAGCCGGGGAACCGTCCGTCCCGTTGTAAGGAAGGTCTAAATGGCTTGCAAGGAGACCTGTGGAAAGAATTTGTTTTTTAAAGACACAGCCAAGGAGGAGGGGCTGGCTGTGGCGTCTGGTTGGATATGGTGTGGGGTGGGGAGGAGGGCTAGGCTGGACTCTGGTCACTACATGGCTACAGATGACCTGGAGCCTGCTGGGTGCTGAGCTTACACGTACGCACTGACATGAGTTGCATGATATGGGAATTGAATCCAGGGCTTTAAGAGTGCTAGTCAAGTACTCTGCAGACTGAGTTACATCCCTAGTATTCTCTCTCTGTGTCTCTCTCTGTGGAGGTTAGACTTCAATGTGGGATGTCTTCTTTCATCTCTCTGCGCCTTACTTTTTGACACAGCGTCTCTCACTGAGCTTGGAGCACACCTGTTTGGCTAGACTGCCTGGCCGGTGAGCTCCTAGGATCTTCCCACCTCTGCTACCCTGTACTGAGCACTGCTGTGCACGGGAATCGAACACGGGTCCTTACGTTGGCACAGCAAGCGCTTCATCCATGCAGGCATCTGGATTTCTCTCTCCAACTCTCCCCAAGAGCATCAGTGACGGATCCCTCCCACCCAACCCGAGGCCGCAAATTCATGCCTATTGGATGCCAGAGTCCACTGTCACCCACTAAATCATCCCTGTCCCATTTAGCAGCCTCCAGCCACACAAGTCTTCTCCAAATGAAGATGCACTGAGTGCTAAATGCAGATTTCCAAGATTTAGGCTGTCACAGTGGCTGTAAAAATCGTATTAATGATTTTTACATTGATTTGATGTTGAAGCGATAACTTTTTAATTATATGGGACGGAATATATATTTAAAAATGAAATTACCTTTAGCTTCCCTTTACATTCTTGACGTGACTGTTAGAAAGTTTTTAGACAGATTCCAGCAACAGAATGTGTTTCACACCGATGGCTCACACTGTATTTTCCTGGGTGTTGAGTCATCTGGTGTCAGCAGGGAAGAGTGCAACCAGAAGTTGCCAATTGTGTGTGTGTGTGTGTGTGTGTATACACAGAAGATGTCATAGTTAGATACAGCTGTCGACTTGCCAGTTGGAAGTTTGGAGCTCTGGGCACATTTTGTTAAAGAATCAGTGGTTGAGTTCAGCCCAGAGCATGCCTGCAGGAGACCGTCTGACTGATGGAGGAGGCCCAGCCCGTAGTGGGCGGGGCTAGTCCCTGGGCAGGTGGGTAAGATGGAGGGACCTAGGTAAGGATACTGGGATCCTTTGGTATATTTGGCCACACATGCTGGTCTGGCAAGTGAGGATTGTTCCTCTCTCAGCCATCCTGTGGAGATGGAGTGCAGTTCCCTCGGCCCCTGGTGTTAGTGTGGGCTCTCCTGCCAAGCTGGAGTAAGAATTGTAAACATTCATAAGAGAAATAAAACCTTGCTCTTTTAAGCCATGGGCTGTGAATCTACCAGCAACAATGAAGGCAAAGTACAACAGAAGGGCATGTGTATGTATGTATGTGTGTGTGTGTGTGTGCGCGCGCGTGTGTGCGTGTGTACATGGTATGCATGCGCGTGCATGTGCATGCGCTGGAAAATACCTGAGTGGGTGTGCCTGTGCAGGTCGAAGGGTGATGTCAGGAATCATCCTGGATTGCTGTCCTTCCTTACTGCTTTGCTCTGGAGTTTTCCAGGCTTTGCCTGCCAGGGCTGGAATTGAAGACCACCTCCATACCCACCTGCATTTTTACTTGGGATCTGAACTCAAGTCCTTCTGCTTTTGAGGCAAAGGCTTTAGCCCCTGAGTCATCTTCCCAACCTGGAGAAGTTGCCAATCTTCCCCCGACCCTCACCCCCACACCTTTACACACTGAATTAACTCTCGCAAGCTTCTCCAGCAACCCCAAATCCCAGGCTAATGGGAAAGGGACAAACCCACCTAACTAGTAGTTCTGTGACCTTCTCTCTGTATGGTCATTGTGGGGATAATGTCACTATTCTAAAAATCGGTTGACTGTAACCCCAGAAATGTGAAATTTGGGCATGGGAGTTCCCACTCTCTCTGGAGGGCAACTCTACAGCTTCACCCTTTTGTGAGCTTAGGAGGGCCCATAGGGCTTGTTGTGGCCCGTGGCATACCACGTGCACAAATGTCACCTTTTTAGCATTTGGAGAACGTGCTCCTGGGGCCAGGGAGTCATCTTGGTGAGCGAAGTGCTTTCCCCGCAAACATGAGGACCCAGGTTTCATCCTAGGAACCCCTATCAAAAAGCCAGGCATGGAGCCTTGTGAGCTCAGAGCTTGGGTGATAGAGACAGGAGGATCTGGGGACTTGCAGGCCAACCAACCTCGCCTTATCCGCGATCCCAGCGACAGTCTGTCTCTGACAACAAGGCGGACAGCCCTAGAGAAATGGCACAGGAAACTGATCTCTGACCTCAACATGCATCTGTACATATGTGTGCACCCATTCTCTCTCTCTTTCTCTCTCTCTCTCTCTCTGGACCTGCAATACCTCTCTGCTTTTTTGCAATACTTGCAGCATACTTACCATCTGACAACAGTTGGTCAGTCTGGGTTTCCTACAGAAGGACAAGGAGGAGAGTTGGGAGCAGATCACAACAGACGCGTAACTGGCTTGGCAAATCACACTCAAATCCCTTCCTGTGCTAAGAACTCCCATCCTTCAGATGGAGAAGAGATAGTCCCACGCTGTGTCTCTCTGTCTCTCCATCTTTCTCTATGTCTTTAGGTATCTCTATCTCTGTGTCTGTCTTTCTCTTTTTCTCTCTGTCTCTGTCTCTCTGCTTCTCTCTGTTTCTCTCTCTCTCTCTCTCTCTCTCTCTCTCTCTCTCTCTAATGGGTTCTCAAAATTGAAGCTTGTGCATTACAAACTGAGTGATTTCCCTAGCCCCTGCTGCTTTGAAGAATACACTCTCTGCTGTGCAGGGTCTCTTATTCTCTGGGCCCTCTGATAGATGACGACTGTGTATTTTTCTCTGACAAAGCCAAAGGGAAAATGAGACCCAAGGAGAGGGCACCCCTGCCCGTGGCACACAGCCCCTGCTGAGGGCTCCTTCATGCTTTCTGAGTGTGCCAGGCGATGACGTTGGTCCTTACTTCAGGATAAGACTTCAACCTGCCTTGAAACTGGGTGGGGTGATTTGGAAGAGAATGCTTGTTTTCTCTGTGGTGGTTTCTTAGCTAGCTCTGCCTTTCTTTTCCATTAAAGTCAGCCCAAGAAGGGCAGAAAGAAAGGAGTTATGCTGTCAATATCTTGTAAATATCAAAAATCTCAGGATACAGAAGGGAAGACGACCAGATGGTTTCCGCATCCGGCAGCCTTTTAAAACACCAAAAACATCTCAAACGAGCCCAGCCGGTCACCGGGGGCTTCTGTCCTTTGCATACTCGTGTGTTCCCAAGGGAACACTTCCCTTGGGAAGTTTAGGTCAGCTTCCAGCAAGTTTGTGACCCCTGGGCATCCTATCTAGTCCACAAATGGAGCATGGGTGTGACTCGCAAAGCATTTGTTCTTACATCGGCTGAGGGTACGGCTCAGTCGGTAGCCTGCTTGCCCTGAGTTTAATTCCCAGCACTGTGGAGACTAAGACGCTGGGGTGATGGGGGCGAGAGAATCAGAAGCCCAAGGTCAACCTCGGCTATACAGCAAGCGGGAGAGAGACCGGCGCTGTCAGAGACCCTGTCTCAGAACAAATACAGATGTTAAATAAAAACGTCCTGTTAGGGCATGGTGAGATAGACATAAAAGGAGAGAGAGAGAGAAAGAGAGAGGGAGAGAGAAAGGGGGTGAGAGATAAAGGAGGAGGGGAAAGAGGAGGGGAGAGGGAATAAGAGAGAATGAGAAGACATATATCTAGAGGCAAAGAGACTTTATCGAACCTCTCAAAATCATTGGGTAGTGCTTAAACTTAGTCCTTCCCAGACCTGGGTACTGGGGCTGCCCGTCCTTCCGTCACTTCAGATCTCCAATGTCTCTGTCCATCTTGTCAAGCCCTTACATTTCATGGAGCCCAGGGGTCAGGTCTACCCAGGGTGGTCGCCAGCTTACGGTGTCTGGACGCTCACGTGTCCTGGGCACCACCATCTCACCACATGCCATTAGCATGTCTAGGTTTGTGCAGGTTCCGTAAATACACGCCTGATGCAGACGCCAGCCAGGCAGCCACGGAGCCGACAGGTCCTTGAGGGGACCAAGAGAACCCTATTTACTCTGTCCGTTTGGCAGCGTAGCTCCAAGTCCTAACCCAATTTGAAGTGTCTGAAGCACCGTTTGTTAATGGAGGTTATTCTCCAGACACATCCTGCTTACCTTCAGGGGGTGCAGAACGATAACACGCCTACATTTTTTGTAAAATTAGGGTTTCTAATCCCCTCGCACCTCCTTCAATTAGCCCATTTTCTGTCTTTATTCATTATAGGCTTCGAAGCTCAGATGCACATTCGAACAGGAGACTTTGGAACTATACTTTGGGCTTTCTGCCACTGAGCCATCTGAGGGGGCAAATCCAATGCAACCATGAGCAGCTCCCATGTGCTATTAAAAATGCTTTTAGAGACACATGGAGAGATGGGAATTGGAGACAGGTTTATCAACAAAGTTTGTCATGGATGGGGATTTCCATTAGCCGCATCGCTGATGGTCACCTTGCTAGGTGACACCTCTCTTCCCACAGCCTGGGGGTGGGGTGGAAGGACGCTCATGCGCCTCAATCTTACACAGTAAATACTCACTACCCTGGCCTGGAAAACATGGAGGTCCAGCCGCATTGAACACTGACTTCAGGGCCACACTCGTGGCTCAGTGGTAGAGCGCTTGCCCAGCATACCTGAGTCCCTAAGTTCAATTCCCAGCTCTGTAAGGAAAAAACGAGTATCAGTGCTACCTGGCCCATCCCCACCTGCAGCTTTTATTTTTCTTTAATGCATTGAGCTATCAGAACCCCAAGCTTTCTCTATGTTGGGAAGAAATAGCTTATGAAAATGGGAAGCTTGTCACAGACAGGAGAAGAGAGACAGAGAGAGAGAGAGAGAGAGAGATTTATGGATGGTAGATGTTCAGGTGACACTCCATCACGCGGGGGCTTCGCCAAGCACATGCAGCAGCCTAAATTAAAGCTGGCCATGGGGAACACTTCAGAGGGGGCAGAGCCTGCCCAACTGAACCCACAGATGGGAGCTACCGGCCCCCAGCTGGACTCTAGGAAGGTTCTAGAAGGCTCAAGGATTTCACCTTCTCTGCTACCGAGACGCGGGCCCTGGAGAGCCTTTCCTCTCTTTAAAGATGGATGAAGGGTAAAGAGGAAGGGCCAGCGGGAGGGCGCAGCCGGCCGAGGTGCCTATGTGCAAACCTGGCGACCTGAGTTCAATCCCCAGGACCCAGAGAACCAACTTCTGAAAGCTGGCCTCTCATTCTCCACATGCACATCTAGAGCGTACTCAATCTCTCTCTTTCATTCCCTCTCTCTCTCCCTCTCTTTCTGACTCCCTCTTTTCTCTGTCTTCCTTCTCCCTCCCTCAATCCCTCCCTCTTCTTCTCTCTGTATATAATAAATAAAGAAGAGGAGAAGAACAGCGGAGGTGAAGGCTGGGACGCAATGCCCAGATGTGAGGGCGGGAAGATATGATGCTATTGGACCTGTAGTGCAGGCCTGCACTACAGAACAGCGAGGCAAACTTAACGTTGTTTGGATTTTTCTGGGTCACACTGCACCTGGAAGACTTGCTTGGGGCCACACATTAAAGGGGTAAATTCCCCGACGGTTCAACAGAGGCAGTTACCTTTAAAAATCATTTTCTGAAATGAAATTGTGTAATATATTCTTTAGTGTTTTTCCCCAAGAAAGCCCCACAAGAGGATGTGATGTCTATGAAAACTGACTATGGTGTCAGAACAGGAAACAGAGAAGCAAAGATAAATTGTGCTCCAAAGAAGCTGGACAAATCAGAAATCTGAATTTCATGATAGTCGTTGGGTGTTGGTGGTCCAGTTTAGTGTTCACAAGGCCCTGGGCACAGTCCGTCTTTGGAGACACCAAAATGCAGGGTTAGTACTGCTGAAAATGATTTGTGTTTGTACGTGTGTGTGTATGTGTGTTTGTGTATATAAGAGGGCACTTGAGTGTATGTGCCTGCGGAGGCCCAAGGGCAACATCAGGAATCCTTCTCGATTGTCCTGCCTCCTTATTGCTTTGCTCTACGGTTTCCAGGCTCTGCCTTCCTTCCTTCTTCCCTCCCTTCTCTGTCCTTCCCTTTTTCCCTCCTCCCTCCTCCCTCCCTGGCCTTGGCCAGGTATTCTCTTCAGCAGTTGGGAGAGTAACTAGTAAATCAGTCCCAGTTGGAAAAGTGGGACATGAGAGCTGCCGTGTAGGAGGTGAGAACCAGCCTTGCCATGAAAGAATCATGAACAAATTTGTGGCTGGGACCAAAACATGGGCAAACCGAAGCTACGATAGAAAACAGCTTCCCTTAAAAAAGAAGAAAAAGATCTGAAGGAGGGTCCTGCCTTATCCTAGCTGTGGTCTGAGTTTTCAGACTCAAGACAAACCTTTCTCCCTGCCAGAGAAGTAAAAATGCTGCCTGTCTGTCAGGTTCTTCTGCCATGCAAAGTAAAGCAAGCCTCCCCCAAATCACAAACATCCCCCTATGAAACGGCAGGAAGTTATTTAGGAATGCCCACCAAAGAGCAGAAAGGAAAATGCATGGCACATTCCTAATCCTAGGTCTATTCTGTATTAATTTGTGTGTGTGTGTGTGTGTGTGTGTGTGTGTGTGTGTGTGTGTGTCCATAACATATATGTGGTGGAGGTCAGAGATCAACTTCAGGGGACAATTTTTGGCTTCCATATTGTCTGAGACAATCTTGTGGTTGGAGTTTCCATATAGCATGGCTGGCTTCTAGAACATTCTCCTGCCTCTACCTCCCATTAAGCCATATGAATGCTACAATATTGTCATGGTTTGAAATATGTCCCCCACAATCTCATGTGTTTGGCAAGGAAGGTCATGACACCTTGAGAGGTGGAGCCTTGTTGGAGGGAGGCAGTCACAAAGGGAGGGCCTTGAGGTGGATTAGTCCCACCCTACTTCTAGGAGAAGTCTGCCTTTGCAGCAAGCAGTCTGGTAGCTCTCACTCAGCCTCTCGGATGGAAGTGGCATAGCCTGTCTCTAGCTTTGGCCAGCCAGCCATGCCACCTCCACCATGAAAGTCTGTTTCTCCACTGTGGAACCGTAAGCTGAATAAATCTCCCTTTCTCCCTTCGGTTGCTCGACCTCGAATGTTCACTCACAGCGACACACAAGAGTAACTATTAGATACAGATGCCCAGCTTGATGGGGGCTCTGGAGGGCTGAACTCAAGTGTTCCTGCTTATGTGGCAAATGCCTTCCCAAACCCCAGAACTCTCTTTCAGTGCGTGAGTGACAAAGAAAATTCTAGAGATGCCTCTGCAACATACACCACTCACTCATGTAGAAATCAGAAAAGTCAAGAATTGGGAAGATTCAGTCTCACGAATACAGGACTGGTTGTGGCACCAGACACTCTTAACGTGAGTCCCTGTGTCTTGAAATCATCTAGCAAGTTCTGGCCCCCACTTCTGATCCTCCATGTCCGACTCCTTGAGAGACTCAGCCCAGACACCCGTGTTTCCCACATGCTCCCCAAGAGCGGTCAGGCTGACAAGTAGTGCAGGAAATGACTGGCATCCTTTCTTATGTCTGCCTCGCGGTCAACAGTGAAGTGAAATTTGCACGGCTTTTAGCTCTTTGTTTCTTTTGTGGATTTCCTGTTCCTGGTTGTGATCGCAATCCCAGGGGTGCGCAGGGAACCCTTTTCTTGCTGTTCTGACGTTTGCAATTGTTCTGGAACATTCTGTGTGACGTGGTCCTCAGTCTTGGCAGGTGATTTTTCTCAGGGTTTCTACTTCTGTGCTAATTCCAACCGTTCTGGATTCTTCTGGCGCCTAGAACTCTCTGGGTGCGTCACCTTTCCCTAGGCTCTGGAAGTCACACATGAAGCAAGACAGACAAGGAAGACATGCCCCCTACAGAAAAGGAGACAAGAACATTACACACAGGGAAGATGCCTTGGGTGCCAGAGACGTTCTGCAGGCCTTGGGGCTGGTGATGTGGTTCAGCCGACAGGATGCCTGCCTGGTAGGCAAGAGGCCCGGGTTCAAAGCCCAGCACTGCATAAGTCAGTATGGTGGCTCACACCTGTGACCCCCGCTCAGGAGGATCAGGAAATCAAGGTTGTCCTAAGCTGCCTAGGAGGTGAAAGGCTAGCCTGAGCTCTGAAGAAAGAAAGAGAGAAAGAAAGAAAGAAAGAAAGAAAGGAAGGAAGGAAGGAAGAAAGGAAGGAAGGAAGGAAAGAAAGAAAGAAAGAAAGAAAGAAAGAAAGAAAGAAAGAAAGAAAGAAAGAAAGAAAGAAAGAAAGAAAGAAAGAAAGAAATCAAGAGAGCATCTCTTCCAGAAGCCATTCTGTGACAAGGAGCCACCAAATTCCTGAGAAACTATTCAAACCATTTGAGGTAATCACCGTGGACTAAAGTGATGGCTCAGGGGTTAAAACCTTTGCCTTGTAAGCAGAAGGACCTGAGTTCAGACCTCAGATCCAGGTGGAAATCTAGTGACCTGCACTTCCAGTGCTGGAAGGCAGAGCCAGGGAAACCTCAGAGCAAACCAATAAGGACGAAGAGCAATGCAGGGTAATTTCCAATGTCACCGTTGGGATTCCACAGGCGTGCGCGCGCGCGCGCACACACACACACACACACACACACACACACACACACACACCCCAAGTAATCACTGTTCCGAGAAACTAACCAACCATTTGAAGAAATCTCTGTAAGCCCATTGGAGCACACCATCACCCACCAAAGACAACTTGCTTCTGGAAGCCGAGGAAGGATCCACGCATCCTCCCCTTAGGGGGTATAACTGGCCATAAAAAGCTTTCTCCAACCAAAGGCAATTCTCAAAATTACTCTATATTTCTTCTAGCTCTCTGGGTCAATTTTTTTTCTAGCCTTTTCCTTGCAATTGGTGTACTTTCCTGGTTGCTAAATTCTAGATAATGACACAGAAGCTCAGAAACTTTTTTTTTTCAATCTTGACTCAAGGTCAGATCTTCCGGTCGAACCTGATTCCTTCTCAATAACTGCAGGATGATGTGCGCTTAATTTTTAAAAATGATGGTAGCCTCATGCACACCCCACTTTCCCAGAAAACAGACTGAGTTACAGAACAAAAAGTGGGAGCCACAATGGACCCTTGACCATGTCCCCAAGTCACACTAGAAGATGCAGCTGTGGTCTGCTCTCTGGTACAGCCATGACTGTGTTCAAACTTGGGCAGATCTGTCTGTCTTCAGGAGGGAATGCCGAAGCTTTCTGAGACTTGATTCCTCTATGTCTCCTATTCCTTCGCTCTTGGAGAAATGATAGAACGAATCCTCTTTCAAAAATAATAGGCAGAATCACTTCTGTGTGCAGGAGGTAGGCACGAGATGAATCGGTCTCTGGTGTGAATTGAGTATTTTAAGTTCTAGTACTTGTTCCAGCCCATTACATAAAAAGAATTATTTCGTGCTTTTGGTAATGTGTTTTCTTCCACGTTGGGGCTTGTTGGGAACTGTTACAGCAGAGAGACAAATGGGTTTGGGAATGTCACCAACCTGCTCCTTCCTGCCTTCTCTTGCTTGGCTTCCTCACCCCAAGATGTGGATACTCACAGCTGCCTTGGCCCAAGATTGACTCGATATTCGATGGGTTGATTCATCAATTCATTTACAGTTTGCGAAGGGACTGAGGAGGAATTTATGCACGTTGTCTGCAAAATGGAATTTAAGATTCTAGTCAATAAATCCCTATTTGGTATATTGGGTTTTTATCAGGGAGATGGAAAGAGATGCCTGCGTGCAGCCTTAATTAAAACTCAGCTATGGCAATCTTTCTTCTTTTAAACCAGAGAAAAAGAAGTGACTAGCCAAGACGATCCTGGTTCCTAGACGCTGGCTATGAGGAGCATAGTCACAAGAATATGTGGGTTTCAACCTCCAAATATGGACTACCCTCCTGGACTTTGGCTGTTTTTATTGGCTATGGGAGAGATAAATTGTAAATTGTTTTGAATGCTATCTCCTCAGCCTTTCCCTGTGGGCAAAGCACATTTTCTAGGCGATGACTAAACTAATTAAGTTAGTAAGATATAATGGAACTCACCACAAGCAGTGTTGGGATTTCATATGTATGATCTGTCAATCATTCATTTACTCATCAAACACATAGTGAATTGTGTATGTGTGAATGTGTGTGTGTATGAGAGAGAGAGGCAGAGATAAATAAGGAGAGAATGAGACATGGAGAGAAAAAGAGGCAGGGAAGGAGAGAGAAAGACAGAGTAGGGGGTAAATGTGACTGACAATGTGTTATTGTGCTGGTGATACACACACGTGTATTTGAGGAGTTTAGCGACTGTCCTGCTTTATCTCTCTGTACTCTATCCCCTTGAGACTGGGCCTCTACTGAACCTGGAACTAGACTGACTTTTAGGGTCCACCCACTCTTACCATCCCCTCATCTGTGGGGTTAGAGGCTTCCGCATAACCACGACTAGCTTCTTATGTGGGTGCTGAGATCTGAACTCAGGTCCTCGTCTGCTCCACAGAGCCATCTCTCCGGTCCCACGTAAGGATAAGCCCGAGGCGCTGCAAGAGATCAGAGCCCAGAGCTGCAGTCGCCTGGCCTCCACCAGCTCCCAGGCTAAGGAGGGGCCCAGATGAGCACGATGTGATGTAATAAATGCCCTGATAGAGCACGCACAAAGAATCACCGTGGAACGGAAGAGGGAGCGGCCAAGCCACCTGCGGGAGTCCAGGAGGGCTGCGCAGGTGGGAGGCACTTTAGCTGAGGCTGTCTCTCTCTCTCTCTCTCATATTAGCTGTCTTCCGCCAGTCCTTCTTCATTCTTTTTGTGACAGGGTCTCTTCTAGAACCACACCCAACCAATCCCCAGACGCCCACTGTGAAAACTATTCTGTTCTGAATGGTCCCGGATAGTTTGGAACCAAGCGATGGTTCCAGGACAAACAAACCAACCTTCTCATTTCTCCTCTGCCCCCTCGTGACTCGCCTTCCGCAGACGTGCAGTGTCCTGAGCTGTTGTGTTTTGATTCTGAGATGTCGGGTGTACCAGGACTTGAAAGTAAATCAGTTCTGTGACTCAGAAGGGAAATGACCCCGTCATAAATTCTTAGTAATCTGTCTGTCTCCCAGGGGGTCTGGCCTCCTTGCGTCTGCTTAACCTTGTGATTTACGCATTCTTCTCTGCTCCGTGTCCACATTGGCTCTAGCAGACCGCGGTGGAGCCTTCTAGAAGGACTATTTCCATTCTCCATTAATGCTTTGGCTTGGTCTCGCAGCTGTAGATCAACAGAGAATATTCTCAGAAGAGCTTTTGGGAATAGAGACATGCTGCTTTGCCGGGTCATTGTTTGTAAAGTGTGATTTCTATGCGAGGCTTTCGCGTGTCCTTGAAATGGGTCCTTGCTGGCTTAGCTTCTGTGTCCTCTGACGTCAAGTCCCATGGAGGGGGTCTCACACTGGGGGACTCTTGGGACCCCAAGAGCTCTCGGCCACCTGACGTCCAGCCAGTGATCCCGAACATCCCCAAGGGTCAGCCATGTGTCCCCAACTTCCTGTGTTTCTGTTCCCAAGTATTAGGTCGGTGAGGGGAGAAGGAACGGGGGAGGAATGGGGGTGATGACTCCGATCATGTGGGGGTCCATGAAGAAAAAGAAACTGGCACATGGGAGAGACTGAAGAAAGGGCCTGGTAGACAAGAGAGTCACGGTTTAGCCTGAAGGTGAAAGAATATTAGAAAAAAGGAAAGGACAGGGAGAGAGCTGCCATGACGGCCTGGGGGAGGGGTGGAGGAAGAGGGGGTGGAGGAAGAGGGGGGTGGAAGAAGAGGGGGTGGAAGGGGGGTGGAGGAAGAGGGGGAGGAAGGGGGTGGAGGAAGAGGGGGTGGAAGGGGGGTGGAGGAAGAGGGGGTAGAGGAAGAGAGCTGGAGATGAGCAGAAGGAAGCTTGGGAGGGGATCGCCATCTTAAGTCTTGTCTTGGGCCTGGCCAAGGAGTTGTCAGGGAGTTACTAAGGAGGGAGAGTGGACAGGGAAGACAGGAAGGGTGGGTTGTGTTAGTTAAGGGGGAGACGGTCCAAAATGGTGCCTGTGGCCAGCCCTAAAGTATCGCTGTGTCCGAAACGCCTGCTGGAATCACCCTTCGGCAGGACAAGTTTACGCAAGGCCACCACTTCAAAGGTCTGTCTTAGGGTTTTAGTCCATCATGGCTGAGAAGCAGGAGGCGTTAATGTGGGGGAGGTGTGCCACCACGCTTCCTCACAGCATGGCCGCAGGCCAGGAAATAGAAGGAGCCAACAGAAAACCTGGATGGTATAACCATCTAAGGTGTCCCCCACCCAGCAACCTATTTCCTGCCAGCCAGGCCCCACCTCCTGAAGATGCCCACAGATTCAGCGACCAGCTGGCATCTGGGCATTCCAACGAGATTGCAGGGAAAATTCGAATTCACACCATGAAAGAAAGTGCAGGTAATGTAAGCTGTGAATACGGAGAGGAGAATCTGGGTAGAATCAGTACCGGGAAAGGCTCCCCCTGGAAACTGTCGGTGTACCCTGAAAACCAGTGCAGCGCCTGTGCTTACACACACGCACCATTTTCCCGCCAAGGATCAGCATTAGCAGTTCACGCCAGTCAGCACCTTGGTTGCCGGCGAACTCACCGTGAACGTAGTGATGACAAAACTTGCAGAGCGTGTCTGTGTCTGTGGATATGGTCAGTTTCACAGGTTTTTGTCTGAATTATTTAAACATTTTATTTTTATTCTATTTATTCATTTATTTTGCATGCGCACGTGTGCACACGCTTGTCTCGAAACAAGTGGGGGAAGCAAGGAGGGAAAACAGAGGGACACTTGAGTGTGTGTTTATGTTGGAGGCACAAGAGTGACGTCAAGACCCATCCAGGATTCCTCTACATCCTTATTGCTTTGTTCTGGAATTTTCCAGGTTTTGCTTTGCAGAGCTGGAATGGCGGGCTGCCGCCATTATCTACCTTGGCATTTTTACGTGGGATCTGGGGATCTGAACTCAAGTCCTTTGGCTTCTGAGGCAAAGGTTTTAGTCCCTGAGCCGTGTCCCCAGCCCACGCCCCTTCCCTGGTCATTATTCGAATGATAACTAGAGGAGCTCTTGACTGAGCAGCTCCACTCTGCAACGTGTTTGGGAGCTGGCTCTTTGTGGGGTGGGGGCACTGTTCCCTGTTCTGAAGAGAGTGGGCAGTTGTGACCGGTCCTCCTTTTGTCCACACGGGGCTGAGTAAGCACTCCCTGCTTGGCAGAGACTCATGGAAGCTGCACCCCGACAGCTCTCTGCCGCTGACCTGTTCCTAAGAAAACCTCTTCCGAATTACAGGACGGCTCAGAGCCTCCTTCAGACTGCTTCTCTCCCTGCAGACTCCCCCCTGCCCCCAGCAGTTAGTTGCTACTTTTCTTAGACTTGGAGAGCACTCCCCTCTCCCATCTTGAGTCTTGTTCAAGAACCCCCCCTCCCCTGATCGGACTGAGCCCCCCTCTACGATGAAATGCTTTCAACTCTTACGTGACACCCTCTTTAGGTGAGTTAGAAAGGGGGCCAGTTCCAAACAGCATCATATGGTGCCTGGAAGAAAAAGTGCCACACAGCTCTGAACCATCTCTCCAGTCACGTATTCATTCTTAAATGACACCTCTGAGACCACCCCAAAGCCCTCATTTCCCCCCCCCCGAGGTTGTACTTCCTCATCCCCATGACATTTCCAACCCCAGAATTCCCATCTTGTTTCTCCCCTTGATATGCATTTAGAATGCTACACGTGTTACTCGCTTGTTAACTGTATTTATTGTTTGTCTCCTCGCTAGGATAAGATCTCCAGTGGAGCAGAGATTTTCATCCACGTGGGGCTCCGCGGAATCCTCAGTGAGTGGATCAGTCCATAGTGTTCGATGAATGAATGAACCCAGATGGGTTTTAAACGTGTCGGCCTCTGCGGTAGCATTGCGTTCTGTCCCATTAACTCCTTTTTCCTTCGTTACCCTTCGTTTTCTTTCCATTTCAGTGTGTTTTCCTGTTTGTCATTGCAATTCCGACTTCCTGGGTGCACCGCTCAGACCATTAGCTTCTAAAAATATTTTTCTAATGGGAGTACTGAAGACAGTCCTTTTGGGCCAGCGCTATCCTAAAAGTTTAGGTTTCGAGTGTTGTTATCATTGCCTTTCTAGAACTTTCTGTGATTTCCTCTTTGTCCCATGAACACATTGAGCAATCTGTACATTATTTTGGATGTTCTTAAACAGGAAAAAAAACATTACTTTGTTATTGAGTTACAGCATTACAACACATTGGTGCAGAGTTGTAGCCCTGTGGTAGGGGATGAACGGAGAGGTGGGATTCACCGAGGATGTCTGCAAGCAACAGTTTTGCTCAGTACAGGCCCAGCAGATTCATATTTAAACACTGAGCCCAGAATGCACTGGGGCTTTGCCTTAAATACCATCCTTTACACCACGTGTGCCCTGTACTCTAGGAGTCTCACGCATGCTCACTGGAACACTTAGATTACTTGCAACAGTTACTCTGCATTGATGCCTATAAAATTCACGACCAAAAGGTTTATTGGGGCACCAGGGATTCCCCTATTTTTATTTGCTCTTATGATGGTTCTGCTTGCAGTTCTTAGTCCAGCTTTGCAGAAGAGCTCACAACCAGAGGCTGAAGGAACTGGTCATGCCAAATCCATATATCCACAGGACTGTGGCAGGGGGGCAGTCCTTACATGTCGGACCAGCGGGTCTGGCCTAATGCACCACAGGATGCCAACTTCCTTAACTAGCCCCAGCCACTCGTGGGCTGGACCTTCCCGTCACTAGACAATCTCCTTCAGGTTTGCTTGGCGCCACTAACATCCATGCTCAGACCAGAGTCTTCAGCTGCCAAGTTAACACCTGTATCTAATTAGGACAATGCTGGCGACACCAGATGATTCCTTCCTGGTTACATAGTCTTTCCTGTCCCACAGACTTATTTGGGGGAAGGTCTCTGTCACTCTGTCATGTGAAATCAATGCCTTTGTTGAGCTTTGCCTTGTACAGCGATCCTTTCTTTCCTTCTTTCCTCTTTGCTTTCCTTTCCCTTCCCTCCTCTCTTTCCTTCTTCTACTTCTCTTCTCCTTCCCTTTTCTGTCCCTTCTCTTCCCTTCTTTTTCTTTCCTTTCCCTTCCCTTTCTCCTCCCTTCCTTCTTCTCTTTCCTTTCCCTTTCTCTTTCCTTCTCTTCCTCTTTCCTTCTTCTCCTTCCCTTCCTTTCTCTTTCCCTTCCCTTCCTTTTCCCTCCCTTCCATTCCCTTCTCCTTCACTTCTTTTTCCTTCCCTCCCTCTTTCTTTCCCTCTCCCTCTATCTTTCTCTCCTTCTCTCCCTCCCTCCCTCCCTCCTCCTTCTCTTTCTCCTTCCCTCCTCCTCTTTCTCCCTCCCTCCCTCCTCCTCTTTCTCCCTCCCTCCTTCTCTTTCTCCTCCCTCCTTCCTCCTTCCTTCCTTCCTTCCTTCCTTCCTTCCTTCCTTCCTTCCTTCCTTCCTTCCTTCCTTCCTTCCTCTCTTCCTTCCTTCCTTCCTCTCTTCCTCTCTTTTTTTCCTCACCGTGTGTTTGTGGTATCATGGAGCTGGTTGATTCTCTGTTGCTTTACTTTCTCTGAACTCCATTTTCCCGAGTGAAAGCATTTGCATTTCCAGTCTGTTAAACATTCTCTCTTGTCCTGTAGATTTGTCTTAATACTATGGCCACGGCCCTGGAATTCATCAAAATCCATTCACTCTAATAGAAAAAGTTGCGCCATGAATGGGAGCTAAATTGTAATTGAATGTTGGCTGTTAGACTGCTGATATCAATGATCTTAAGCACTACTTCATAATGCCTTAGCAATTTCAGCCATATAGTCTGAAGTGTCTAAAACGTTCTCATTTACTATTCTGACCAGGAAAAACAAAAAAAACAAAAAAACACAACTTCCTAGCTGGGGAGATGCCCAGCATTTAAAGTAAAAGAACCTGAGTTTTATCTTCCAGACCCCAGGTAAAAATGCCTGGTGGGCGTGGCGACCCACCCCTAATGCTAGCCCTGGAAGGCAGAGCCTGGGAATCCCCAGAGCAAGCCGGATAGGCAGCCAGGTTAGTCCTAAGGGCTGCTCTGGGTTTAATTAGAGACTCAACTTCACAACAGTCACTCAGAATGATTCCTGAGGTCACTCTTGGGCTTCTACAGACAGACACACTGACGCACACTCGTGTACATACGCATGCACACACGTACTCAATCCCACATGGACATACATGAGAAGTAAAAGAACAAAAACTCCCTCCTTCCCTCTTCCCTCCTCTTCCTCTTCTTCCTCCTTCTTCTTTGTAGTATGTATGTGTGCACTCACGAACATGCGTGCATGTACATACATACATGTGTGCATGTATGCATATGTATATGCATGTCTTTGTGCGTGTGTGTGTGCACACGCAGACACAGTGTACCTCAGGGGTACCTTCGCACCTCTCCTTCCTTCCACCTGTTGTTGTTCTGTCCACTGCTTACACTGGCGGCGAGCATCCTGGGTTCTGCTTTATTCTTCTTCCATCTCTGCAGGAAGTGCTGGCATTACAGATACTTGCACTGCATGTCCGAATTTACATGAACTCTGGAGATCTGAACTTAGGTCCTTACACTTGTGCAGCAAGTACTTTCCCCACCAAGCCAACTCCCCAAGCTTCAGAGAACTTCCTATGAATATCATATTTTCTATTTGATAAAATGGTGGGATTAAAACTGAAAAAGTTTGGCTGTCTCTGTGTTCTAACTTTTCAAACTTGTCTAGTGCATAAAACAACAACAACAAAAAAATCATTCCTTTCTAGGAGAAAGATTTATTTCCACGGTGAAATGAGAATTTTTAACCTAAAAGAACATTGCCTCAATTTAAAAAATATTTTTTTATCAGTCCAGCAAGTCAAAATGAAATGTCTAAAACATTAAGCATCAATACATGTCAAGCGCGTAGTGACCCAAAACGTGCGCGCTGGAATAACATATGTGTTCAGCATTAGCACGTACAGGCAGTACAGGCGAGTCTCAACTCGCACACAAAAATAAGTTCTGGCATTTCCTTGCCCAGCCCTCCGACGACAGTTAACAGTAAGATAGTGTATATTTCAAAAAGAGTGAATATTCTTTTAGAAATCCATAAATTCTAAGGATGATGAGTATTGTCAGTCTGCTTTGAGCACTATGCACAGTATACATGCATCAAAATGTCACCTAGCATCCTGTAAACATATACACCTATGTGTTGATTAGTAATAGAATAAAATGAAAAGTAGAGGTTACAGAAAAAAATCTTTCAGAGATATATTTCCAAGGAATTATGGCTGCTGGGATGTAGCTCAGTGGCAGACCACTGGCCTCTAATGGGCATGTCCTTGAGGACAGATTTGCAAATAAATTGTCGCAGTCTGAATGTGAGTTATCCTCCACAGACTCGTGTGTTTGCAGCCTTAGCTGGTGTTCATGTTGGGAAGGGTGTGGCACCTTTAGGAGGTGGAGCCTTGCTAGATGAAGGCATGTGGCAGGGGGCGGGCCTTGAGGTTGGGTAGGCCCCTCGCTTCCTCCAACAAGAGGCTCTTGAAGTCCGCTGCTTGCTCTCTCTGTCTTTATAGTGATGGCTGTGACCGGAACCAGCTTCTGGTTTGGCTTCTGTGATCCGCCATGTCTTTCCCACCATAATGGACCACATCTCCCCTCTGAACCGTAAGCAGCCGACGTCTCCCTTTCTCCCCTGGGCTGGTTCTGCCTGAGTGTTGTCTCACATAAACGATGCAGATGAAGAGAAAGTTCCTTTACAGATAAGCCGTGAGTCTCAACAGCTTCAGACAGAACTGGGGAACAGCGAGAGCCAGGCCTGTTGGCGGCCTCCTGTCAGCCCAGCCCTGGAGGCTGAAAGATCAGGAGTTGAAGGCCAACCTCAGCCACACAGCAAGTTGAGGTCAGCCTGTGCTAAATAAGATCTTATTAAATAGAATAAGATAGTGAGCACCCAGGCTAGCCCCTGGGGACCTACTTAATTCAAGCTCACAGGGCTCCAGATGTATATTACCTAATTCCTGGGAAGTAATGCTTGTAAAAGAAATTCTGCTTAAAGTTTAACAGACTTGTCAGACACCTCTCTTCTCTTCCCCTCCCCTCCCTCCGGGGCACAGATTCCCTTCCTCAGCCCCTATCTGACTCTGTTTGCCATGGAAGGGTTGTTGAGCAGTCCCAGGGTCTACAAATGTTGGGGACCTTGTGCTTTCTATAGGCAAACTAGCATTCCCCACCCCAGCCTTGGGATATTTCTATCTTGGTGTTTCGCCCATGGCAAGCGCTAATTCTGAACTATCTAGAAAGCACAGGTACAAAAGGCCAGGAGACAGGTCAGGTCGCCTCCTGCGTGAGATGCCGCCTTCTGTCCTCTTGGAACTAAAGGAGTCTTGTATTTGACTACTTTTTAAATATTTGGGTTATTTATTTGAGAGAGAGAGAGAGAGAGAATGCTTATGGGTAATGTATATGCTACAGCAAGTATGTGGAAGTCAGAGGCAACTTTCAGAATCTATGTCTCTCCTTCTGAGGCAGGATTAGAGCAGCCATGCTGGGATGGGTCTCTCAAGGTCTTTGAAGGTCTTTGGAATTCCTGAAGGTCATCCCCCACTGCTGGAATCACCCTGAGGGAACACCCCTGCTGAGGAACTGATTCCAATTCCAATTTGGAGATGAGCTCTCCAAATCAAACAACTTCACCTCTAGCCCAAATGGGCCCAGGAGCAACTGGGTTGGGCCCCAATGGGAATTAACCAATGGGAAAAAGCCAGTTTCCCAGGCTTGTCTCCGTGTATAAATACACCTGGCCCTGGCAGCCGTCTTTGGTGCCCTAGCCCCTCATGGCACTCCAGTGCCATGAGCCTGTTTCTTACTCCTTGCTCCTCATGGATTCCATGCCTAGGCACCATGAGTTTTCCAGGGCTTCCTAGCCCCTCATGGCACTCCGTCTGGAGTCCATGAGTTCCAACCTTTCTCTCCTCTAATAAACTCTACCTTAATCCTCTACACATGTTCTGGTTTCAATCTTCAACTCCGGAACACAAGAACCCTACAACATTGGGACGGTTGAGACCGTTTCCCTGCAACACTTCCACCATGTAAGCCCCAAGAATTGAACTCGTGTCCCCAGGTTTGTGCACAGGCGCCTCTGCCCACTGAGCCACCTCGCCAGTCCCTTGCACAGCACTGGGACCAGATTCCTTTGATCCTGGCTGTTTGAACTGCATCCCTTCCCCAAGACTTCACTCCCCCCAGCTTGTTTTTATAAAGCCTCCGTGGCCAGATTTGGAAGATTCCAGTTTCAGCAAATCCATCCTGCTGTTCTGGGGGCTCAGACCCCGCCAACGGACAGCAGTCAGCCTGTGTCCATCTGGTATTCAGCTTTCAGAAACATATTCATCAGATTAGCTCAAAGTTTGAATTCAATCAACAGTGTATTGGATGAAATTTTTTTTATAAGACGGGGTTTCTTTCACATATCCCAGACTAACCTTGATCTTACTAGATAACCGAGGATGACCTTCAATGTTTAAGCCTCCAGCCTGCATAGCCCAAGTGCTGGGTTTACACTCACGTGTTTTGCGCAGCCCTGGCGATTGAACCCAGGGTTTTGTGCTCGCTAGACAAGCGCTCTACAAACTGAACCTCATCTCCAAGCCGATATTTTTATTTACAGATCTTCCCGGGATCAGCGACTGACCCAAAATGGTGGTTCTGTGTGTCTATACTGCATTAAGTGCTAGTAACAGCAAATAGTCCCAATCATCATTCCAGTATGGGTCTGTTTATCTCCGTCAAGCAGGCCAAGGGTGGACATCTGTCGGTGTTGGTTCAGCTGCCACCACGCCGCTGGGACCAGGACTATGTCTGCTCTAGTCTTCCCAGCATGTTGGCTCTTCGTTCTCAGCTGCCTACGGCCACCATGAGCTCTTGGCCTTGCCAGGCCGAGTGCTCCTCCAAATCCTTCCACTTGTCTCCCTCCTGCCCCCCCACAAGAGGTGGCCACACATTTTTACTCTAATCTACCTTCCATATACAGCCAAGATTAATTTTAAACCATCATTGTATTTTTTTTTGCATGAGGGAATGTATACAAGTGTGTGTGTGTATGTGTGTGTGTGTGTGTGTGTGTGTGTAAAAGAGGACACTTGACTTGGGTGTGTGCACCTGTGGAGGCCCAAGAGTGACATCAGAAATCATCCTGGTTTGCTCTTCCACCTTACTGCTTTGCTCTGAGTTTCACCAGGCTCTGCTTTCCATAGCCAAAATTACAGGCCTCCGCCATATCCACCCCTGGTGGTGATTACCTGGGATCCGAACTCAAGTTCTTTCGATCGCAAGGCAAGGGCTTTGACCAAGGAGTGTCTCTCTAGCTCAATCTTTGTTTTCAGATGAAAGCAGCTCTCTCTTTCCATTACTTGAACTCTCTCAATATCTTCCTAGCAGATAAGCAGAGAATCCACGTGGTCCTTCATGGCGCTCATGCTCCCAGAGAGCCGACCACCCTGCCATTTCGTCTCCCACCATCCGCCCTCTCCATTCTTTCCTCTCCTGTCACCCCAGCCATGGGATCCTGCTTTTTCTCCCTCTGGATCCCCATTGTACCTCCCCTTTCCTCTCCAGGAAACCCCTTCACCCTTCCCCTACACACATTCTGTGCTAAAATGGACAAATTTAGCTTTAGGGCCCTTCTATCTTCTTCCTTCCCAACCATCACCGCGTCTCCATGGTCCTGTAGCGTATTCAGTGAGTCTTCATGATTCACACCCGAATCCTCTAGGAAGCTTTGTCAAAACTATCATCTTCGGTTATCATTTCATAAATTCAAACTTAATTGGTCTGCGATGGTCCCTGAGCATTTGATGTGGTATTTCAAGCGTCCTCTGGGATTCTATCACTCGATTAAGATTGAGAACTCTGAACCACGCGAGGTGAAAGGTAAGGAGCCGTGAGCGGTGATTGGAGGTGAACACTCTACAGTTGACATCTCTGTGGTCTCCATGGGGCTTAACCTGATGAAGGAGAATTCAGCAGGTTCACCCCTTCCAGGGGCACCTGCAGAGAACTGAAACTTTGGGAAAGTTCTTTTATACAAAAGAATGATCTGGATGAAAACGTGATCCTTCTCAGCAAGTGGGGTGTTTCTCGCTTGCCCTCTGCACCCTTCTTCTTCATGCTTCCCGGGGAGTTGTCAGTCAGGTTGGGGAGACACCGGCAAGGCTCTGGCCGCATGGAGCTGGCCCAGGCGGTCGGCGAGATGAGCGGGCACGGGTCAGAGGCTGACAGCTGGTCTTCCCGCCACGCGGGATGCGGGCAGATGGCTCTGACAGTTTGGACAGGGCCGCCGAGGCGGAGCTCTGAAAAGAAGCTTCTAGAAGCTGCTAGATGACTTCTCCTGCTCTCCCGGGGTGCAGCCCCAAAGCACCCCTGAAGACTGAAAGAAGGTCAGGGAAGAGGCACCTCAGCTGGAGCAGCAGCAGGAAGGAGTCTGAGGCCCCCTCTTCAGGGAAGTCCTGTCACTCACCCTTGACTTGCTTGCTGCGGCTGGGACCCCCACAAGCTAGCAGACTCTCTAGGCAGTTGGGGCACTGACAGAGCATGCGGGGGGTCACTCTGCAGACCTCTCTCCACTTCCCCCTGGGCTTTTTACTTTGAACTCAGTATCCACCAGTCAACATAACTTCTTTTCCTCTCTGGTTCATCTTGACGGTGCACGCTGAAACCACGCACTGGTTCTGTGGGGGCATCGTGTGGGCCCAGCATAGGGCTTGGCACATGGTGAGCACACCTAACATTTGGGGGTACGGCTTGTGTGGTCCCAGCCTGCAGAGCAGGTCAGCCAAGCTGTTCATCGGCGATGAAAACACTTGGTCCTTTCGTGTCCACTACAAGACACCCGGCTCCTTTCTTCCACTGGCTCTTATTTTAACGTATCAGTTGCTGCTGCGAGCGAGGGAGTGCAGGGAAAGGAGGAAGGAGGGGGCACAGGAGGTGGAGGGCTAATCCCACTCTTGGATTGTTTTTTAAGCTAGAGCCCAGGCGGGCTTTTCCTCTCCTCTTCTTTCCACTGGGCAGAACGTCTTCCCATCCCATAATTTCTGTCGCAGTCCCTGATGAGACCATAGGTACCTCAGGGACCGGCTGCTGTAGCCAACACCATCGTCCCTCTGTCCCCACACACCGGATTCTGCAGGGTCCCTTGGCACACACCGACAGCTGACATTTAATTAACATAAAGCACTATATAACGCTATCAAGACTGGCACTAGATCGGGGAACTGGCAGGTCCCCAGCCCCGTGCAGCCAAATTCCCAGACACAGATATGTCCTTCAAATCACTCCGGGTTCTCGGAGCCATGAGAGGCTGTTCCAGATGTATCACCTCTAATGTCTTGACAGTCCTGGCAAAGGGCATCAGGATACCCCAAGGATTCAGAAAGCAGCACTTGCGGCCAAAGCCCTTTGACGGCCACGCGTAACCCCTTCTTAGATGTAGCTCCACGTTTCGGTGTTTGTGAACCCATGGAGCTGAAGGGGGTCTCAGCAAAGGGCTCTCAGAGGCGCCCCCTCTGTGCCATAGCATGTGTCTGAAATGTCAGATTTGGGAGGTGGGGGTGGTCACGGGAGGGTCATAACTTAGTAACTTAATACTCCTTTAAAGAAGTAGCATGTCAAGCCACTGAAGTTCCGTCCTTTTGACTTCATTTGGTTATTTTCTTTCATCTCTTTCTCTTTGCTCTCCTCACACCTCCAGGGAACTCTGACCAAGGTGATTGGATGCCAGAGAGGTCCTTGAAGGTTTGCCGGGGTTCAGCCTGCGTCTGTGGGAGCATACTCCCCCCACCTCCTTCCTTCGGGCAAGAAAATGGTAAGAATTTTTCCACCAGTCACTTTGTTGCAAAACCAGTGGCTGGGTGGGGGTAGGGTGGGGGCGTGGGTAAGAGAGGAAACAGACCAGATAGAAGCCCCAAATCAGCCCCAGAAATAATCTAGACAAAGACATGGTGCAGCAAGGATACAGCGAGTTCCGGCTCTGGCCGGCTGGGTTTGAGGTCCTCGTCGCCCCATTTCTTGATTTGCAGCTGGGTCCCGGCTTTAGTCTCCTGGGAAGTATCTACCTCCCAGGTCTGTTTGGTAGATCAGTGTCTACCCTGCTAGGTCATGGCTACAGAAGCACATGAAGGCTGCTCAAAGTGTGGTCGGTGGACCAACCGATGAGCCTCTCCTGGGGTCTGTGAGGACGCTGGCTCGCCCCCTCCTCCCTCCGCACCCCAGAACCAAGAGCTTGACCAAGATGGAGATGACCGTCTTGCACATTACAATGGGTCTGTAGCTATCTGGTGTGGCGGTTCTTGAGGATCACTGGGGGATCCCCAGAGACTGAAGAGTGACGCTCCTCCCCCCCAGAGCCTCACGTCAGCGTGGGGTCCATCTGGTGTCCAGATTTCCAAAAGCTCCCCTGGCCATACTAACCTGAAACGAGCTTTGAGGCCCCGGTGGTTCCCCACCAGAGCTACAGGAGCCACGGCTGGTGAGTGACCCTCCTGCTTGTGGGCCCGTCTGTCTGGCTCTAAACTGTTAAAGGGCCCCATGTTCAAGGCTAGGGACAAAGTCAAATAGGTACCAAGACTGAGAAGCGCGTCTTCATCTTCCAGAGTTTAACTTGTCCTAAGCGCATCGCTAAGGGACTGAGGGCCCAAGACGGCCACTGGGGTGCACCCTGAGTTACCTCGAGGTGCTGGGCATCTTGCCTCGGCTGGGCCTTTTACTTGGTGCCCATGCCTCCTCCCTGTCTCGTGGCAAGGGATCCAGGAGAGGTGTTGAGCACATGTTACAATTCCTCATCTGATTCTGCATGCCGGATTCTGATCCACATCTGTCAGTGCTGTTCCAAGCTCTTTCAAATGGCTCATTAAGGTCAATATGAAGCTCTGCTTACAGTACCCCTTCCCTTTTAAATAAGAGAGTGTGTGTGTGTGTGTGTGTGTGTGTGCGTGTGTGTGTGTGTGTGTGTGTGTGTGCGCGTGTGTGTGCGTGTGTGTGTGTGTGTGCGTGTGTGTGCGTGTGTGTGTGTGCGTGTGTGTGTGTGCGTGTGTGTGTGTGTGCGTGTGTGTGTGTGTGTGTGCGCGTGTGTGTGTGTGTGTGTGTGTGTGGTACTTTCATGTGTACATGGTCATCTGCATGTTCATGGTGTGTAGTTTCTACACATGTATGTCCATATCTCTGTGTTATTTGCATGTGTATGTGTTTATGTGTGTGTGGCGAGCACAGGCGTATGTGTCTGTATTTATGTATGTGTGTGATGTATTCATGTGTACATATTCATGTGTTTGTACGTGTGTATGTGGTATATGTGTCCGTATCCATGTATGTGTATCATATAAGCATATGCATGTGTTCATATGTGCCTCTATGTGTGTGGTATACACGCATGTGTTTGTTTCCACGTATACGACATATGTGTACATGCGTTCCTGGGTGTGTGGTGTATACATCTGCATGTGTCTGTGTGTGTGTGAGCTGGATGCGTGTGTGTGCATCCATGTGTGCGTGCACATGTGTGTGGAGCACGCATGTCGCCTTATGTTTGTTGTTATGGTCTCTCATCTAAGCAGGAGCTCACACCATGCCACAGGATCCTTCCTCCACCTTCTCAGCGCTGGGGTAATAGCTACGCACTGCCCAGCCTGGTTGTGTATGTGGGTGCTGGGATCCAGAGCCAGGTCTTCATGCTTGTACAGCAGGACTTTACACACCGAGCCTTCACTCCAGTCCCACCTCCTCCCTTTCGATGGGGGCATAAATGTACACACCCGAAGAGGAGCAAGTTAGCAGACTCTGGTGGTTGCCTCTTAACCCCTCCTCTGCTGCCCCCCCCAACCCAGGTGCTTCTGAGAGAAGGGAATTGGCTGACACACACACATCCCCTCCTCTCTGACATCTGTCCCTTGGGCCCCAAACATCCTCTCTTCTCACCGTCCCTTCTCCATCGCTCTGGCCTCTCCTTACCCCCTCCCCACTGCCTGTACCCCACCTCAATACCTCTCCCGTGCTGCAGGACGGTCACCTCACCTCTCTCTTCTCTTGCAGCTTCCAAGCCTCCATTGCGCAGTCTCTCTGAAGTGCAAACCTGAGCACATTCTGAATCCTAGTGGCCTGAACTCCGTCGCTTCTCAGTGAAGTTCTTACTTCCAGCCACTCTGCTACTCAGCGCTCCGCCCTGCCCATGTTCTTCCTTGGCCCCTCCCCGCTTGCCATTCCACTCAGCTGTGCAGAATTCCTCTGGTCGGAACTTTGAGTCAGCCCCTCGTGCACGAAGACCTCCGTGGGAGGAGGTTCTCTGTCTGAAGCTACCTCGTCCTCCAGGATTTAGATCATGTGTCGCCGCCTCTTGCAAGGTCTTTCTAGGATGATCCATCCCTGCCGTCCCCTCTTCCTCCCTCTGACGCATCTCTTATAGCATTTTAAACATTGTGTCAGGGCTCTGGCCTTCTACACTAGCGTCCCTCTTAACCGTGAGCGTCTAGCAGCTATGCCTTCAGCAACTTAGAGCTAAAACAGGTGACAGGTCACAGTATTGAATTCGCTGGGAAGGAACGAATGAACGAATGTCTCTCTATTGTCATAGAAAATGTCTCTTGTCATGGATGGAACGCGGCTGGTGTGTTTGAACACTTGGTTCCCAGCCTTTAGAAGTTAGATTGGAGGAATACCTCCTCGGGGGTGGACCTGAAGCTTGATAACTGGTCTCCCCCATCGATATCTCTCTCCCTCTCCTGCTGGAGTGCAGATTCCTTGTGTGCCAATCTCCATATCTCCCTTGCCTGCTGCTGTTCATTCCCCTCCGCGATGAGCTATGTCCCTCTGGACCTGAAGACCAAAATAATAAATCCTTTCTCTCTTCAGTTGCTTTGATGTGAGGATTTTTGTCCCAACAACTGAGGAGTAACTTGGCTTTCTTCCTTTCCTGCCCCATTTGGCCCCATGAACGGCTGCTCCACCCTTGGCCAGAGATGCCCCATGATCCTTCTCTGGCCCTGTGGGAACCCACCAGCCTTCGCCAGCCACACGCCGCAGCCGTTGGGCAGCTCTGAACAGTGGTCTAACTTCTCTCCCCACTTCCTTGGCTCTGGGTGCCCTGGACAGAATATTAAACGTGTACACGAAATACATGCTGAAATATTCATGAATACATTCTGAAAGAATTTTTTTTGTATGCTTATGCTTAAGCCCCCTATGTCTGAAAATAGAACAGCGCAGACAGAGAAACTCAAGGAGAACATGGAGAGAGAAGCGACAAGCCATGAGTTGCAGCCGACTGCCTTGCGAATGGTTCCAAGTCCAAGATTAAACCATCGCTCTTGAAAACCCACCCACTCTTGGAGGATGACCTGTCTGTGTATTTCTTTTGTGTGCGGGGGTGCAGACACACACACATATATGTTCACATGTGTATGGAAGCTACGGGTCAGTGTTGGATATCTTTCTCAACCATGCTTCACTTACTATTGTCATTATTATTATTATTATTATTATTATTTCAGGAAGGGGCCACTCCCCCGGAACCCGGTCACCCAACAGTCCCTAGAGATCCACCTGTCTCTGCTTGCCTAATGCTGGGATTATAGGTTCCCAGCATCTTTGCACGGGTTTTTCTGCGATGCTTCTTAAATGAGTATTTTTGTCTATCAAGTGAGACTCCAACACAATTGTTCATAACCGACACGTCTAAACCCTATGCTTGCACCTTGCGATGAGTCCTCCCGGATTAGGAGATAGAAATGAGGAAGAGCAATGGAGTCTGAACGTGGATCACCCACCACCCAACCAGGGTCATGTGTCTGAGCACTTTGTCACCAGCTGGTGATGCTGTTTGAGGAGATTGTGGAACTTTTTGGAGATGGAGCTTGGCCGGAGGAAGTGGGTGAGGGGGGGGCGGGCCTTCAGGCTCTACAGCGTCGTCCTACTTCCTGTTCCCTCTATTTCCTGAGGACAGGCCTAGTGTTACCAGCCTGTTGCTTGTGCTGCTCTGCCTTCCCCTCCAAGATGGACCATTCCCTCTCCAAACAACAAGCCAGAACAAACCCACTCTTCCTTGAATTGCTTCTTTATTTGTATTCTCTCACAGCAACCTTGAAATGTAATTTATACAAGTTGTGCTAGGTGAATTAACCATTGCTAAGTATCTGGTCAAAATAACATCACAGTCACCGATCCTACATCATTCTGCGACAAGGACAAACAACTGTCGTAGGAACTTGATCGGAGTTGAGTTTGGAAGTCGGAGGGTATGATCTTTCTTCATGTGTAATTGACCTTGTACCTGAAGGTCAATTCACCACTTCTCAGCTTCTTGGCGATGAGATGTAGAGCACTTACAGTGCCCTGTTCTGATTTTCTTCTCAGAGGAATCACACTGGGGCCCCCCAAAGTGATGCTGATTCTGATGACATCACTAAGCCCTTTCATTAGTGTTTCATGAGAGTCATGGTTGGGCACAGGTATCAAGTTGACAGTTGAGGGTTTGAGCTCTGGGCACATTTGTAGAGAATCAGTGGTTGAGTTGAGCCCAGAGCAAACCTGCAGAAGACTGTCTGGCTGATGGGGAAGGCCCAGCCCATGGTGGGTGGACTAGGCACTAGAATAAAACACAGAGAGCTGATTGAGAGAGTTGGCATCCTTGTATACACATGGTCAGACCTGCTGGTCTGGCAAGTAAGGATCATCCCTCTCTCAGCCATTATGTAGAGATGGTATGGCCAGTTCCCTTGGCCCTGGTGTTGGTGCGTGCTCTCCCGTCAAGCTGGACTGAGAACTGTAACTGGACTGTCATAAGAAAATAAACCCCTTGTTCCCTGAAGCAATTTTATGGTGATTTATCAGCAATCATGTAGGCGAACTATAAGAGAATTTGGTACCAGGAGTGGGGTGTGAACCCACGAGTAACCCAAGTCTTTTGAGGGAAGAAAAATAATATACAAAAACAGCAGGGGGAGGTGGTAGATGCAGGTTCATAGATTTATTTGCCCACTCTGTGATAGACATGTGTCTTGTTACTGTGACAAAACACTTGACAAAGGGGACTCAGGGAAGGAAGGATTTGTTTGGCTCACAGTTTGAGGGTGCAGGAGCCTCAGGCAGCTAATCCCATTGTATCCACAGGCAGAGAGACATGTTGGTGTGTCAGCTGAACTCCTTTTTGTTCAGATTAAGACCCCAGCACAGAGACTTGTCCTGCTCAATTTTAAGATGGGTCTTTCTACTTACACTAATCTTATCAAGATGATCTCTCACAGGTGTGGACAGAGACCTGTGTCCTAGACCGTTCTAGATCCTATCAACTTGATGATCAATATCATGTGTGTGGAGGCTGTGTGGCTGTGTGGCTGTGTGGTGTGGCTGTGTGTATAGTAGAAGGCACTTGAGTGTATGTCCCTGTAGAGGCCTAAAGGTGACTTCAGGAATCATCCTGATCACTTTACCTCCTTTCAGATTTGCTCCCGGGTTCTCCAAGCTCCACCTTCCAGGGCCAGAAGTGCAGGCCACCATCATATCTGCTTGGTGCTTTTATGTGGTATCTAGAATCTGAACTCAGTCCTTCTACTTTCAAGGCAGAGAGAGGCTTAACCCCTGAGCCATCTCTCCAGACCTTGATAACGAATATTCACCAACATAGCATATGCTATTATTTTGAACAAGAATCTAGACCCCCCCCCCTTACCTGTCTGAATGTCAACATGCTCACCTATGTTAAGGAAATGGAAGACATCTATGTATCTCACAAAAGTATTTGCAAACAGCTTCATCTAACAGGAACACAAGGAAGCATTTTGAATGCCAGCTTTATTCACAGGGGTACTTCACCCTTATGAGAATCAGGTTTATTTTCTCCTGTGCATCCATCAGTGGCCAGCAGTGGACACATAGGGAATGGCTGCATGAAGCCATGGTATCCATGAGGTCTGTGGAGATTCTTGACAGTGATCCAGCTGACCTGACCCTCCTGAGCCCCAGATTTTTCTTTTTTTTTTGCTAAGTCATTCAGGAGTTGCGTGCCAATGGAGCGTAAGCTGCCACACCACTCTCTTGGGTGAGAACTACACTTCTCGGTACAGCAGGGCTGGCGGGACTATTCTAATATTTGGTGTGAACTTACCTTCTATTATCACCGCCCTAACCTCTCCCCTTTCCCGAGCTGTGAGAACAGGAGAGGTGCTATATGGTTCATATGACTGGGCTGGATTTGAGGATCTGGAGAAAAGACAGAGAGGCCTTGGTTTGTGGTTTAGAGACCTTTGCAGAATTCAGTGGTAGTGGGACGAGACATCATTTACCAAAACTGGGAATATGTACTTATTTGGGATGTATTGGTTTTTTTTTTCACCTGATATAGAGAACCTCGTTTTCTTCTATTGATAGTCAATTAATGTTAAGAGGTTGGGCTGGGGTGTAATTTGCCACTCCAAGAGTTATTTACTGGTCTCAGAATCGAAACACTGCCACAAAGAAGCACCATCAGGCATCATCAGGGCTGAGCATGGTGACTAATGTCAAGTGCAAGCCCTGCCTGAAACTAGGAGTGCTCACTTTAGCAGCAACTGATTTTCTGGAATCAACTGAAAGGCTTTCAAAAACAAAGATGGCCCAGGCTCCACTCCGGAGAGAGTCAGAAAGTCTTGCTGGAGAGGGCTCTTAAGGATTGGTGCTGAGTAATCAGCTGATATTACAGGTTTAGTGTACCTGGAGAAGGGCTCCACCACATGCTCTACCTTAGAGCCCTATGGAAACTCTAGAATGTTCTACCTCCCGCCATTTTCCCAGGGGTCTGATTGGTTAGGTGTGGCTTGGGCATCCGAATCCTTCTCTTTTCCTACTTGTCTTCCATGTCAGCCAAGGTTGAGAACCAGCAACTCAGAGAAGTTTGCAACTATTCAAGTCTTTCTTTACTGCTGTGTAGCTCTTTAAGCCATCCAGTCCAAATGCAAGGATATCTTACCACACCTCCATCCCATCTAATGCTCGGTGTTCATTCAGATATGTTTCTGATCCAATAAATGCCTCTCATGGAACCCCGTCTCCTAGATGTCACCTTAGACTGCAATCAACTGCTTCTATCTTAACTAAATCTTGCTTCAGACACCGGATGAGATGAGTTGTTGTTGCTGAATCCCCGCCAGGCCAGCCAGGGAAAGGAGGGGGAAATGGCGGGGCCTCGGGGCTCAAAGTGATGAGGGCGAGCCGGCGACAGGGTCACCAACCAGACCCTGGGAATCAGGCGAGGAGGAGCAGTGGACAAGTTGCTGCAGTTTCAAATTTATTAAGGAAGTGCTTGGGCTTATATAGAGTCGGGGTTCAATCAGGTGTTGCCATCCCTCCACTGTGGGGGGGGGAGGGAAGCCACCAATCATTTAACTGTTTACTACGTGTCCATTGCAGGGGCAGGTTAGATGGCTGCTTCCCATTGGTTGTTCATCCCTCCGCCTGCATAGGTCTCTATTGGGACATGACCGGGACACGTCTGTATATGTCCAGGCTTGTCCATAGCCAGGAGCCCCGCTAGAGCCTCCCTGCATCGATAGTGTCACAAGTCGTGACTGGAAGTTTCTGGAAATGTGTCCTGTGCTTCCTGCCTTTACTCTCTGCTCCGTGTCTCTTCACCATAAAGAAGGTGCATTCGAAGAACTGTCCCATTCCATGTGAATTCAAAGACCTGTGCAAAGACTCTCTGCCTTGCCTTTGGGAGGATGCCAGTTAAACAGATTCCTGTCTGGTCTCTATGCGCCATCTGCCCGCCCCACACCCCCTTGAACCTGGTGGCCAGCTCACTTCCCAGCTGCATACCTTCAGTACTCACATTCAAGGCCCACCTAGATAATCAGAATCAGAAGAGTCAACCCTGCCATGCAAAGTGCCCTGCACCATGGTGGTACTCTATGCCCGTGCAGTTTTCACTGTTATGCAGTAGAGTTTTACAGTTTTCTCTGAAAGCGTTCAAGCATCTCTCAATTATTAAGTATTTAATACTGCTGAGCCCGTCAACGTGTCTTTACAAAATCCATCTGTTGCTATCATGCACAGTGTGCGTCAGTGGCACGCACACTTACTACTTCTCTCTCAAATCAATCAAGTATCTTTAAAAAGTATAATGACATGTCTGAAAAATGTCACAATGAAACCCATTGCCTTACATATTTACCACAAATGATTAACTAGATATTAGTTAATCTAGTTAATGATTAACTAGAAATCCTGATTTGCAAGTAGCGTGTGATTCCTGGACATACATTCAGGTAGATTGGTTAAAAAATAAGAGTATACCACATCATGGTTTGAGATGTGTCCCCCACAGTCTCATGTATTTGGCAAGGTCATGGCGCCTTGAGAGGTGGAGACTTGCTGGAGGAAGGCAGTCACAAGGGGTGGGCCTTGAGGCGGATTAGTCCCACCCTACCTCCAGGAGAAGTCTGCCTTTGCAGCAAGCAGTCTGCAGCTCTCAGCCTCTAAGATGTCTGCAGTGATGTAGCCTCTCCAGCTTTGACCAACCAGCCATGCTGCCTCCACATGAGAAACTGTATCACCCCTCTGGAACTGTAAGCAGAATAAATCTCCTTTTCTCCCTTAAGTTGCTTGACTTTGGGTGTTCTATCACAGCAATAGTTAAGAGTAACCATTACACCTTGATTCTCTGCTTGTCACAACTGTTCAAGTGTTGCGTCACAGTTTTGCGTGCACCTGAGACAGCTGGGTGGTTGATAGGATGTTCTGAATCCAAAGTATGTGGTGGATTGTCCCTAATCCTGTGCCTTCGTGTGTCAAGCCTTCTGTCCTAAGACCCTGCAAATCTTCCCTTCTGAGGGGGTATGGCTTCCCTTCCTTCTCGCTGATGATGCACCTGACCAGACACTAAACTTGTTGACACCCTAAGTTTCTACTGATCCTTCTATTGCTTTGGTAGTCCCATGAGGGATAATACAATGTCTTTGCTAACCCAATAGTCTTGAAACTAACCTAAAACTTGAAACCAAGTCTAGACAAAGCCAGAAAAAAATCAGCCAATTACCAATGCTCCTAGATGTGCTGACAACATTTTGGATCATGGATAAATAGTGAGTCACACCGGCATTGTCTCTTCTACTGTGGGAATGACCATATGTGAATTGATTCTTGCTCTAGCCACTAATATGGTGCATCTTGCTACTTATTTGTATCTTTTTCAGTTTCTTTCATCTCTACATATTTTTATCCCATTATGTATGACATTGTCCTCTTTATTGCTTTCTTAGTATGATAGTGTCATGGTTTTAAATGTGTCCCCCACAGTCTCATGTGTTTGGCAAGGTCATGGCACCTTGAGAGGTGGAGCCTTGCTGGAGGAAGGCAGTCACCAGGGGTGGCCCTTGAGGTGGATGAGTCCCACCTACCTCCTGGAGAAATCTGCCTTTGCTGCAAGCAAGTCTGTAGCTCTCAGCTTCCGAGATGTCTGCGGTGATTTAGTGTAGGAGGAACGGACAATGATTGTGCCACAGAGGCTTCCATACCTCATACAGAGAGGCTCCTTGGACTCCTCCCTCCTGCTAAGCATACAAATCTCGAGAGATTACAAATCTCATGAGACTACAAATCTCACGAGACTACGCCTTCTCCAGAGCAAAGACAGTTGGTGCTGTTAAGCCGCCTGGCTGAGAGGACCAATCTGGACAGGACAACTCAGCAAAGATTCACGCTGGGAGTTATGGGATGTCGGGTGGGGTATATAAGCAGCCTGATACTTAAATAAATG
Organism: Typhlomys cinereus; assembly: GCA_023101885.1. Lineage (NCBI taxonomy): Eukaryota > Metazoa > Chordata > Mammalia > Rodentia > Platacanthomyidae > Typhlomys > Typhlomys cinereus. The sequence goes on from JALPQD010000043.1 coordinate 8,487,744, forward strand.
AGCCGCAAGCCTGAGAGCCTGCTTTGCCACTCGCCTGACTCCGGGAGTCTATGCTGTTGACTCCACCTCAGCTTATCCCCATCCCGAAGGGTCTCCGTGAGCCCCTGTTACATTGTTACATCTACACTGTTACATTGTAACAACTCAGCCTCCTCCAGCTTTGGCCAGCCAGCCATGCTGCCTCTGCTTTGAGAGACTGTCCCTTCCCTCTGGAACCGTAAGCTGAATAAACCTCCCTTTCTCCCTTAAGTTGATTGACTTTGGGGTGCTCTCTCACAGCAATAGTAAAGAGTAACTCCTGGTACCAGGAGTGGGGTATTGCTGTGAGATTAAGAACAGCTGGTACCACAACGTGAAGTTGTTTGTGAAGCTGAAAGAAGTTGGTACCCAGAGGTATGGCCAATGCTATGATGTGGCTAGTGTGCCTTTGGAACTGTTTATTGGGAGAAACGTGAAGAACTTTGGGGCTTTGTGCTGGGAAAGTCTTTGCATCTTGGCAAGGGGGCCAAATGGGTCTTTCTCATGAGAGCTCAGAGGAGAGCAATGCTGTGAGAGATGCAGGCAGTGGAGGCCCAGCTTGTGATGGTCCAGAGGGGAACAGAGACTGTGTTTGCAACTGGACGAGTGGCACAATGGAGCCATGTGTTGGCCGGGAGTTTAGTGAATTTTTGCCCTCATCCTGAAAGCTTGCCTGAAGTTAAACTGGAGTGGTTGGTGGAGGAAATTTCAAAGCAATGTAGTCTTGACAATGTGATATGGCTACTTTTTAGTTGTCTTCAGAGTTATGAAAAAGAGCAAAGAATCAGGCCGGAAGAAGCAGAGAACAAAATGGCTGTTGAAGAGATTAGCTCCATTTGTAAATCAAAGCCTGCTCTCAATTTGAATAATAGGAGAGGCCCTAGCTTGAGGACAAGATCCTCAGGGAAGGCTCCCACTCATAAGAATGCAAATCCTTTCAGAAGACTGCAGCAAAAAGGTGGAGTTCCAAAGCAAGAGTTGGTTTCTCTTACCAAGCAACTGCCCAGGAGTGAAAGAGATGGTCAACATAGAGAAGCAGAATCAGCTGTGATTCAAAGGGGCCAGTCTTGGCAAAGTCATCCACGTGGTTCTGGTTTTAGAGGCATCAGTGATGCAAGAGGGAGGAGATCATGGAGTCCTCCTCCAAGATTTCAAAAATTGGCAGAATCCAGGCATCATGCATCAAGAATAGCATGCAGTTTAGAGGCCCAAGAAGGGCAGTTTGTGCTGTGGAATTAAAGCCTAGTTTGCTATTGAGAAGTAAAGATGTTATAAATGCCAGAAACAACATGGGACACCTGCCAAGGAGAGCTGTATACCCTGGGAGGAGTCAGCTCAAGAGAGCAACATATTCTATGGGCAGCTGCATTGGAGGGATGGAACCAAAGGCCTTTGGAACTGAGATGATTTCAACAAGAGGCTCACCTGATGGACTTGGAGCTACAAGATTTGGAGTTTGTCCTGCTGGTTTTTGGTCTTGTAATGGACTGATCTTTCCTGGATATGCCCCCATTCCTTCCTTTTGGAATGAGAATGTTTATTCTGTGCCTTTGTATATTGAAAGTATGTAACTTGTCTTTTGATTTTACAGGAGGCTTTGGACTTTTGACTTTTGGACTCTTGGGACTACTATTTTAGTCTATGAAGACTTTTAAAGTTGGACTGAGTATGGTTTGCATAATGATTTGGCAGGCAGTCTGGGGGGGCCAGGGGTGGAGTGTCATGGTTTGAAATGTGTCCCCCACAGTCTCATGTGTTTGGCAAAATCATGTCACCTTGAGAAGTGGAGCCTTGCTGGAGGAAGGCAGTCACCAGGGATGGGCTTTGAGGTGGATTAATCCCACCCTACCTCTAGGAGAAGTCTGCCTTTGCAGCAAGGAGTCTGCAGGTCTCAGCTTCCAAGATGTCTGCGGTGACTCAGCCTCCTCGAGCTTTGGCCAGCCAGCCATGCCGCCTCTGCTTTGCGAGAGTACCGCCCCTCTGGAACAGTAAGCTGAATAAACCTCCCTTTCTCCCATAAGTTGCTTGACTTTGGGTGCTCTCTCACAGCAATAGTAAAGAGTGACTGTTACAGATGGGTGGTTTTCTGTAGAGATGCTGCTGATATTTTCTCTAATGTGAATTTCATTTATTTTGACAATCTTTAAAAACATAGACTCAGGAAATAATTCAGAAGGATCTGAGTTCAGATCCCCAGATTCCACATGGAAGAAAATGCCAGGTAGATATGACAGTGGACTTTACTTCTGGTCCTGAAAGGTGGGGTCTGGGAAACCCCAGAGCTGTGAGAACCCTACTTCTACTTTACCTTAATTTACAGCTTTTGAAGAGTTGTTATTCCAGAATTAGTCTCAATGTTGTGCTTTTCTAGCAATTCTCCTATTCTATCCAAATCATTTACAACATATTGTCATCCATTACTTCATTCTGGCCAATACTGCTTTTACCTCATCTATCTCTTTCATAATTTTGACCTGTGTTACCAGTTTTAAAGTGTTTAAAGCATTCACTTATTTTTAAAATAATAAAACTTTGGATTATTGTGATATTTTCTTTCAGTGTGATTCATATCTTTATCATTTCTTTCATTTGACTATCTGAGTGATTTTAACTTCAAATTGGTTGTAATTTTTTTAAAGCTTGCTGTAGTGTAAGTTGTTAGACTTTTATCTGTCTTTAAAGGTATTTTATTATTATGTAATATATTGCAGTATAATATATTATATAATATTATGAAATATTGTATCTGAGTCCAACATTAGCTGATTAAGCCAAGTTTGTTAATCGTTGTTTTAATCAAAATTTGATTAGTCGAATTTCTGCATCTTTAATTGCTTTTATTAAGTTATCCTGTTATGGTTCTAGGTGTTTCTAGGTGTTTCTAATTTCTCCTTGTGGTTCCCTTTGCACAGAAACATGTATATTTCAAACAAATACCATTGTGATTGATGGAGCTGGCTTACCACTCCGGAAAGCTTTGTTGTGTCTTTAGCATTTGTTTTTCTTTTGACTTTGAGTTCATGTGATCTGTTGTTGATACAATGATTGATACCAGCTATAACTGATTAAAATGTAATAGTCCCTCTTTTGCTTTCAAACACTGCATACTTGCATGTTTTAGTGTATATCTTATGAGCAGCATGCAGTCAACTTTCTAAAATTCATTCTTTTTTTTAACCCTGCTTTAGAATATTTAGCTTGTATTTTCTGCAGTTTCCAGTGTGTATAAATTTATTCTTATGCTTTCTGTGTTACTAAACTCCCCAGTCCATGTTAGAATTTATATTTTTGTTTTCTAATAGTCACCTGGGAGACCACATCATATTTCTATAATGTAATAAAGGCTGAAATATATATCTTCTTCTTCACTCCTGACAAGAAAAACTAAATTTGGAAAAAGTTAAACTCCATCTGTGCCCAGAATTATTTTCTATGGTTGTGCCATTGCTGTATTGTAGATGTATAATTTTTAACCTAATCTTTTTTCTTTAACCCTTTACTAAATCTATTATTCAAATCATGCTAGGTGTTACAACATGTAAATGCGAGCATGTTGGTGGATGACTACAAAAGTTCACTGTTACCACATCTCAACTCAGTGGTGCTTCTGGTTGGGTAACATTTCCATGTGGTTTCTGCAATCCATGATCTTTCCTCCTGTGACTTTTCCTTCTTCTCAGGACGTGGAACATTCTCCAGTTTTGCCAAGAAATGGGGAAAAGAATACAGGAGAAGGCACATTTTTTTCTTTATCATTTTATTCCAGCAGTAACCCAATATTCTATTCAAATAGCAACGGTCATATCTAATTTCAGCATACACTCACTCTGTGCTACAATGAAGAATAGACAGTGTGTGAATAATCAGACAGCAGGTGACATGAGTGTGTTCAGGCATGTAAGGCATGTTCATCCGAACACACTCGAGTTCATTCACCACACCCTTCACCCTATGTGTCTGCTCTTACTCCAGAACCACCTGGGACCCTTCTACATGAAGCTGTCTTCAGGGATTTTTCTTTGGTCATCTGGAGATGAAACATTTCAGCTTTTCATTGCTCTGAAGTGGCTTCGTTTCTTCTTCACTTTTGAAAGACATTTTTGTTGGACATGAAGTCACAGAGAGACGCTGACGTTCTCCCAACAGGCTGATGCTATTCCACCGTCTCCTGGCTTCCATGGCTGCAGCCACAGGTCAGTTGTTAGCCCCCCACACTTGCTCTCTTTGGGATGTGTCTTTTCTCTTTCTCTCCCTCTTCTCTAAAGGATTTTTGTTTCGTTTCTCACCTCATTGTCGCACCAAAGGGTGGACTTCGTTTGTTTACTCTGGTCTGGGTGGAGTAGACCTCTTAAAACTATAAATTGATTTTTTTTTCAAATATTTTTCTGACCATGTCTGTGTCTAATTTTCAGTCTTTCTGGAGTTCATTTAATCAGACATTAGGTGTATTCGCACTTTTGGTCTTCTTACCCTCAATCTCCTACTTTCTACATGTGCTACATTGTGAAACATTTCTTCTAACAAGATTCAGCCTATGATTCTTCAACGACTTTTCATTGAGCATTTAACCATTGATTTGAAAAGTTATTTTATAATTATGATCGCTATTATTTATAAAGACTATCTTGTTATTTTGTAAATCTGCTTGGCCATTTCTTTTAGCATTTCCGTGCAGAATTCTTTTTTCCTTTTTTACTAAGATTTTTTTCATACAAACAAAATGAATTTCTGTCCAAGCCCACCCTTCCCTGCTCCTTTCACACATCTGTTCCTCCTCACCCTCAAGTCTCTCTGTATGTGTGGACCACAGGATTCCCTTTGGGGTACCTGTATTAATAAGGCACCAGGCCTTTGTTGCAGTATGAATGATCCTGCAGTGGGTAAACCCACAGGTGGGGAAGTTCCCCTTCACTTGTTTGGCAGTTACCCCTGGGATTCCCACCGATTGTAGTTGCTTCTCCCGAGAGATCCTTGCTGGAATCCCATCAAAGGTAGTTGTTTCTCTGGAGACAGCCTCACTGGTTCATGGGGGAGTTGCTGATATGTCAGCCATTGTATAGATCTGGTGGTTCTAGGTCTCACTGCAATGCTCCTGGGTGCAGCAGTATACCTGGCCTCCCCCACCTTAGGCTTTTACAGTACATGTTCACACATGTACATACATGTATATCAAACACAGAATGGGGCTCAAAGGATGATTCAGTGAATAAGGAAGTTGTACAAGCCCAAGGGCCCGAGTTCAAATCCCCATTACCCACATAAAAGCCAGGTTGGGGTGCATATATCTGAACCCCAGCCTAACCCAAGGCAGGCACAGAAGGATTGCGGGGACTTCCAGCTAAGCCCAGGTTCAGTGAGAGATGCTGTCTCAGGGGAATAAGGTGGGGAGTAGTAGAGCGTGTCCTTCCATGCAGGTAGGCATGCACACCCACATACATCTCATAGTTAGGTCCAGGTGCCAACTTGATGGTTGCGGGCCTGAGCTCTGGGCACGTTCATAAAGAATGAGGGGTTGAGTTAAGCCCTGAGCAAAACTGCAAGAGATTGTCTGATTGATGAGGGAAGACCCAGCCCATGGTGGTTGGGATTAGCCCCTGAGCCGGGGAATAAAATGGGGCCGGTGGGGAAGTTGGCATCCTTTGGTAATACTTAGCCAGATGTGCTGATCTGGCAAGTAGGAATCGTCCCTCTCTCTACAATCCTATGGAGGTATGGGTGTGGTGTGGCCAGTTCCCTCAGCCCCCCGTGTTGATGTGGGCTCCCTTTCAGGCTGGATTAGAAACTGTAACCAGATTATCATAAGAGAAAATAAAAGCCCTTGTTCCTCTGTAAGCCATTTGGTTGTGAATTTATCAGCCACACACACAGAAACTGCTATAGCGTACATGTGTATGCACATACGCATGTGTAGACAATATACACATACACAAGAAAAGACCACTATAGTCACGGGTTAGTTTACTTCTATATGTGGCAGTTCCAGAATTTGGTCTCTGGGTCTTTTTCATTAGCGCTTTTATTCATTGTGACCTTGTTTAACCGACATCTGAACACTTTTGTCAAAAAAAAAAAAAAAGGATCTTTGAGATGCCTTTGAGGCTAAGGACAAAAATCAGTTTTTCCACTGAGACCCTGTACTTTGTCTTGCCAAGGGCTGTGTGTGCCCGTCACCCAGGTGCGTTTATAGTCTGGTCTGCGGCTTCCCAAGTTCTAACCATCTTTGTAACGTGAAACCAGAGTGCAAATAAACTTGATGGACGACGCACAGTGACAGCTTATTGCAAGAATTTTTTTTCAGTTGTTAGTACTTTGCAATGCTCCTTGCATGCAGCCCAGACCTGAGGGTGGGAGTGGATTTACCTTGCCTTATCCCTTCATTAGAGCTGAGACTCTTGATGGTTTTAGATTTATGACGGGAGGCTTACTAGTAATCTCTTCACACAGTCCAGGAAAACTGAAACTCAAGTTCTCTAGCTTTTCAAATTCTCCCAGGCCAGGAGTTCTTTAGGGTTGTGATTATCTGTCTGAATTCCCACTTGCTTTTAGATGAGGGCCTTAAGTTGTAATATTTTCAAAAAAAAAGATTTTACACATGAATATCTAAATCAGCATTTTGCATTGTATATTTTTTCCATTTTCATCTGTGTATGTGCACATGCGTGTTATGCCTTTGCATGTAAGTGGGAACACGTGAGAATGTACAGATATGTGTGCAAGTGAGTATACATGCATGTAGAAGCCTGGGGGGCTAATATCAGGAATCATCCTTCATCGCTTTTCCATACCTCATTGTTGTGAACCTGGGTTTTTAATTATACTAAGAGTATGACATTCAGGCGAGTGTGTCTAGCAGCTTGCTGGGAAGATTCCCAGGTTCCGCCCCCTGGGGCTGAGATGATCAGCAGGCCACCATGTCTTTCCTGGCATGGATCGATGTTTTACGTGAGATCTGGGGGGGTCACTATCCCTAGTCCTTTGAGCTATCTCCCAGCCCTCTTGTTTGATTTTTAAGGTCAATTCAGTGGGTTACTCTAGATACTCTACCGTTAGAACCTGAATCTGGATTCTAGGTATGTCTTTGAACATGGATCTGCAGGACTTAGAAGATGGGCCAACTTTGTGTGTTAGCGGCAGGATGTGACGTGATAGCAAAACACGGAAGATGTTTCTGAGTCTTTTGTCCCGAGTCCCTGAAAGGCTCAGGTGAGAGAATTCAAGGGAAGAGGAGGCTGGAGCTTTGGGGAGCAGAGCAAGAGACCCCTTTGCAGCCGTCTGGTCAGCTGAAGACACCAGGCTGCTGCTCTGACACGAACCTGAGCTTGGGGGTCTGTGAATCATGAATCTGCCTGGTGGGGGAGTCACCCTGTATATTTATTTATTTCTTTTTAAACTTTATTTAGTGTGTATGTGTGTGTGTGTGTAGGAAGAGAGAGAGAGAGAGAGAACTGTATGTCCCTGTGGAGGACCAAAGATGACTTTGGGAATCATCCTGGATTGCTTCTACCTCCTTTTTGCTTTGCTCTGGGATTTCCCAGGCTCCGCCCACCAGAGTCGAAGTGCAGGCCACCACCATTTCTGCCTGGCTTTTTAAAGTAGGACCTAGGATCCAAACACAGGACCTTCTGCTTACGAGACAGCCCCTGAGCCATCTCTCCAACTCACTCCCACCCGGTATATTTCAATGATGTCACTGAAGCCTAAATGAGCGGGCTGGTCCCTGGGAGGGGGGATGGAGGGAGCCTAAAGCATCAGTCGGAAGAAGGTGGGTCTTCCCACATGCCCATCGACCAGGAGATTCTAGATGTGGCAAAGCTGGCTGATGTGAAGTCTTGGCAATAATTGGGTCTAGAACTTGACCATGGGAGCTGGTTTGTGAGGTGAGGTGGGGCAGATACCAAGGATGGAGATCATCAATATTTAAACATGATTGCAGAACCATAGAAAAGAGCAATCTGATAAACCCAGCGCACCACAGGACATCCCTGCAATGAACTTACACTGCTACGATCCAAGGACATGTACTTAAACAGCACTGGTACAGTAAAACATCAACTCACTTACATGTGGAATCCAAAGCATGAACTCACTAAAGTAAAGCTTAGCGGTTACCAGGGTTTGGAAGATGTCTGATGTTGGCTACAAGAAGACAAATGTAGTATATAATAAACAACCTGCTATACAACACAGTGACGAGAGTTAATAATAATGTATTGTGTTCTCGAAAATTGCTGCCAGATTCAATTATGCCCGGTATAAAAATGATACATATTTGAGATAATATGTGTTAACTAGCTTGATCAAGATACTACATTAGACACACATTGTATTGCTTGCTTGTCTCATTGCTGTGAGGTTACAGAAAGGAAAGAAGAAAAAAGGAAAGAAGGAAGGAAGGAAGGAAGAAAGGAAGGAAGGAAGGAAGGAAGGAAGGAAGGAAGGAAGGAAGGAAGGAAGGAAGGAAGGAAAAAAAGGAGGGAGAGAGGAAGGGAGGGAGGGAGAGAGAGAGAGAGAGAGAGAGAGAGAGAGATGAATGTTCCCTGCTCAGTTCACTTTCTCCTTTTTATTCAGTCCAGGACCCCAGCCCATGCCATAGCGCTCCTCACAGTTCCCCTCTTTAATTAACCTAATCCAAGGTAACACCTCACAGACATGACCAGCAACTTGTCCCCTGAGTGATTTTTAGGTCCTGTTGTGGTATAACTCTCATGTATACAATTTAGAACATCGTATTAAATCTCATAAGTATATACAATTTCATTTATCCATTAAAATCAATAGGTTTTGAAAAGACCTTGGAGACAATAACTTTCTGTGATTTTGGCCAAAAGGAAAAGAAAAAGACTGTTCTTGTGCGTGTGCGTGTGCGCGTGTGTGTGCATGTGCGCGCGCACACATGTGTGTGCACATGTTGGAGTCATACCTTCAGGCAGTGATGGTCAGCAAAAAGACCCTCAAATCTGCTAAATACCATGATACGATTTGCAAAATGTTAAAGAAAAAAACAGCGTCTAGTACAAGAGTGTGGCAAGGAGAGCCGGGCATCCGGGTGAGGTGAATGGGACACCTCACGATGGCCGGCGAGCTACCCCTGCCAGGCTCCGCTTCCCAGGCCAGCGGACAGCCAAGGTGCAATAAACAGGTGCAAAGGGTCCGCGAGGAAGGGTGGAGTTGAAGGGGGCCGAGTTCGAAGCCAGCAGGCTCAGCCCTCTGCAGCGCTCCAGTGCGGCAGGAACCTGAGCCGTGCCATCCTAGTTCCTGACTGTCTCCCACCTCCAGCTCCAGTCTTGAGAATGTCCGCTAGACCCCAGCACGTGGTGGCTGCACAAGGTGGGTGGGATCCAAGGCGAGGGGAGTCAAGTCTCCCAGTCACCTCCAGAGGCACAGAGAGCTCCTGGGGTCTTGCTGATTCCTACACCCACCTTTCACGATTCTGCTTCTGCCCTAGGAATGAATGTTTTCCAACTGAAATTTCACAGCTCATTGTGGTACATCCCTTGCTCCAGGCCCGTGTTGCACGTAGTCTATCATCTCTGGGACTAAAATCTTAAAACACAGCATACAGTAGGGTGCTGATACCTGCTGCTACTGCCTGAGACTTCTTTTCAATCTTTTGTTAATTCTTCACATATGTGTATGGGTATAAATGTGCACACATACATGCATGTGTGTGTGTGTGCGCGCGCGCGTGTGTGTGCGCGTGTGCCCGCACTTGCCTCTGCACCTGTACGTGTACATGCATGTGGAGGCCAGCGATCGACCTTAGGTATTATTTCTTCTTTCTGTTTTTAGGTGCGGTCTTTCGCAGGCATGGAGTTGCTGATTTGGCTAAGCCAGCAGCAGGGAATCCACCTGTCTCAGCACTGGGATGCATATACGTAGCACCACACCTGCGTCCACCCTTTTCCATAGATTCTGGAGGTTGAACTGGGGTCCTCGTATTTATGTGGTGAGCTCTTCACCAGCTGAGCCATCTTTCTAGCTCAGGTCTTCGTAAGTCTTGACTTCGAATACGCACAGGATTCTCCATCCCAGTGTGGGTTGGCGTATATTGTGGTTGCATTTTATGTCAACTTGACAGTTGCAGACTGTTTGGGGCGCAGCTGTGGAGGGTTAATGGTTAGAATGGCCCCTGAATGAGTCTGCAGGTCCTTGATTGATTGCTGTGGAGAACCCAGCCCACAGTGGGTGATACTTTCCAGTGGTGGACCAGACAATAAGAGGTGCAAGGAGGAGGGACTTGCTCTTCCCTTATCCAGTGTCCACTTGCTGTGCCGTCCACTCTGTGCACGTCGTTCATTTTTAGAGCATCGTGGCCTTCTTTGTTGTTGCTGCTGCCTCTGTCCTTGACTGACACAGAGCTTCATCCTTTTCCACCGCGTTGTTGCTGTTTCCGCTGCCTTTGGAGCCTGGTCTCTGGGCCTTGCTGCTGTTCGCTGTTCATCGCTGATGTCGGAGCCCAGCCGTTTTCTTCACCGACGTTGGAACCCAGTGTCTTCAACCCTCCAGAGGAGAAAAAGCTTGAGACCTTCTCGGGATTTTTCAGCTTTGTGGAAAATTCTGGTCAAGAGCTTTTATTGTGAGTTATTGTAATAAACTAATTTTTAATATATACTCCATTCTATAGGTTCTGTTTCTTCAGAGAACCCTGACTAATACAGTGTATAAGTGTCTCTTTACATACAGGATTTACAAAAAGTAGAAGGGGCTAAACATACCATCCATTAACCAGCAATATGATTTTAGATCTTAATTCCCTGGTAATCACTTTTTCTAATCTATACTTTCAAATGTTTGAACTCGGTTTTTGTGAGTCTCTTTAGGCTATACATTCCCAATATATCTGAGATATTTGGATGGCCAATGTAAGGCCTTATTGTGCGTGGCTACATGCATGTGGTAATTGCTTAGCTCTCACAGGCGTCTGTGTGGAAAATTGTATTATCTTAGTTTTAAGGATAAAGAAACTAGGGCTCAGGAGGCTAAAGAATGTATGTACAGCCCTTCAGTTGGGAAGCATAAGAATTGGGAGGCAAGTCAGGATCCCAGAGAAACTATAGCACCTGTTCTCCTTCCCTCACCTCTCTACCTCCAGAACCTTCTGCCTTTGCGGTAAAGATAGATTTCTTTTTAAATCAGATTTTCTTTCCTGCCCTTTCTCTAAATGGACTGTCCAAAGTTTAATGATGTCACAAAAAATCCTAAGACTATTAGACCAGAGATCTGTCTGCAGCGGGACCCCTTCTTGGTAGATGCATGCTTGGCTGACTTGAATTCATCATTCATTAGGCTGGGAGGAGAGGGGAAGACAGGCACCTTCTATTTGGTGGGAGCCAGAAGAGCCGAGTTCCCGCCTATTCCCGATGCAAGAGGTTGGCTCATCTGGGTTTAAGCATCTGGCATCAGTTCAGATTTTTGCAATTTTGTGAAGCCATTGCCCGTTCCTGTCAGAAGAGCAGTACGTTTTGAAAGAGACTGCAGGACTGATAGGTGAGTCACAGATGTCCCGACTCCACACAGCCCTGATTCCACGCGGCGCTGGTCAGATAAAACCTTGTGGCTTCTTTGCGTCACGTGGAAGCCTGCCAGCGACCCCACAGGATGGTCTTCGTAATGCCCATGGGCAGGGGGATGGAAGGTGACAGAAAGCTACAACGAGGTCATGTGGAGGTGTGCTCCAGGAAGGTGGGTCTGACTTCCTGTCAGTCATAGTCTGATGTCCTAGAAGCAGCCAGGTGTTGAGAGTGCTCTACTGTGACCGTGAGCTCCCTGTGTGTCTTCTCCAGGCTTGGCTTTTCCCCATGTCAATCGGTAAATCCCTGAGCAGACCCGGCTCTGTAGGACCTGGGCCCAGAGTGAACACCTGAAAAGTCGCCGCGTTCTGGAAGCTTCACAATGACACGCTCACAAAGCCTTTGAGATCAAGTGATTCCGTGTCGTTTTAGATGACTGAGCTTGTGTGGAAACAAACAGGCGAAATACGACAGCCACTGGGGTGACCGTTCAAGCGGAGGCTGAGTGAGAACCTAGACTGGCTGGCACATCCCTTCTGGACGAGCCAGATGTCCTCCAGCACCCTTCTCTCCTCAGGCCCGGGAGAAACACAGGGCACTGACCAGGCAGAGCCAGACAGCCCGGAGTCTGAGCTCCAGGCGACTCCATCAGCGGGTGAAGCTTTACGGGACTTCATCTTAATGGTTTCTTACCGTTCATCCATCATGACTTCATTCTGGTGGAAACTGGATCCGTCAGCCTGCTCTGGGGGAGTCTGTGAGAGACAGGAAGCTTCTTTCTGGTTACCCCTTGACCTTCAGGAGTCTGGTAAATCTCTGAACGTGACTGATACTTCCAATCTGGGGCAGAGCTGAGATGCAAAATGGTCTTTTTTTTTTTTTTTAACACACACACAAACACACACACACATACACACACACATGAACTTGTTTTTGTTTTTTTTTTTTACGTGTGTGGTGTGTGTGTGTGTGTGTGTGTGTGTGTGTGTGTGTGTGTGTGTGTATCACAGGGCACTGTGTGTCCCTGTGGAGGACCAAGGGTAACTTTGGCAATCATCCTGGATTGCTTTTATCTCCTTCCTGCTTCACTCTTGGATTTCCCAGGCTCTGCCCACCAGGGCTGGAAGTGCAGACCACAGATTCTGTCTAGAGTTTTTACATGGGACCTGGGATCTGAACTCAGGACCTTCCACTTGTGAATCAGAGTCTTAACTCCTGAGCCATCTCTCCGGCCCACAAGATGGTCTTAACTGTAGAGAACTGGATTCACTGTCCAGCTGCAGAGTGAGGGGGAGTGCCTTAACTTTCACCTAAGTCTCCAGGGATGTGCCATGAAAACAAATTCTAGAAGCAACGAAGGCATCTCAAAAATTCAGTCTCCATGTTGGCTGAGTGAAATGCTCATGGCTGGGAGAACAGGCCCTGCCACTGCGTGATTCTGTAGCAAAGGGACCACCCCCACCCCCAGGGACTACCAGTCCTTACTTTCCATGATGCCCTTTGAAGCCCATGTCCCCTTCATTTGCCTTGGGTATCAGGCTGCCAGGAAGCTCAAGACAGAAGTGCCAGTCACATTCCCACAGAATACAGGAAGTACAGAGTTGGGACTGGGGAGATGGCTTAGGCCTTAAAGTCTCTGCCTCCCAAGCAGAAAGACCTGAGTTCATATCCCCAGATCCCGTGTAGAGATATTGGGCAGAAATGGAGGTGACCTGAGCTTCTGACCCTGGAAGGTGGAGCCTGAGAAACCCCAGAACAAAGCAAGAAGGAAGTAGAGCAATCCAGGATTACCAAAGTCACCCTTGCACCTCCACAGGCATACACGGTTCCCTTTGATACACACAGTCACACAGACACAGACACAGACACACAGACCCACACACACACACACACACACACATACTTGGAGCCAAAGCATTTTTGTCTTACTTATTTTGAAGAAAGGTGCCAAACTGACACTTCCTTTTGCAAGGGACAGTTGTCCCTATAACCTTAGCCAAAGTCACCTTTGAGTTTCCACAGGCACACATGCATGCACAAATAAAATGGAAATTCAGAGTCGGTCTAGATTACAGCTTGGAATTAAAATTGGAGCATATATCAGTTATTATATCTCTCTATGGGCATTTGTGTGAATAGGCTGGGTCAATGTATGTGGGTGTGAGCATGTATGTGCATGTGTACACACGTGTGCATATCACAGAGTTTTCCGGACATATGCACCACCTTTCTGGAAACACGTACCACCAAGTGGTGTATGTCAGATACTATTCTATTTCATTGGTTGACAGTTAATTTTGTAACATAGATAATACTCCCTAAACTTCAACTGGTGGAAATTTGGGGGTTTATTTGGGGGTTATCTTACATCCCTGTGAGATAAATCTGGTAGAAGCAAATTCTGTTTGAAAGTTGCTATTTCTATTCACCAGATGTTTTGTAAAAAAAAAAAAATTGAAGAACATTGTGTCCAAAGCACAGTCTTCCTCCTGAGGAGACAGCTAAGGAGACCGCTATCATTCAGGGGATAGCAATTAGATTCTGCCCGGCCGCCAACAGCAAGGTGTTCAGATCGTCCTGTGTGACTTTTCCAAAGGAAATCATTGCCCCAATGTCCAAACTGTGAACGTCGCTTGGTGCTTTTAAAGAGACTCGAGCGGCTGTCTGTCTAAGGAGTGAGTTGTTCCATTACCATTGAGTCTATAAATTTTGCACTGAAATCTGAATCAGTGCCATCTTAAATAGAAAGGAAGTTCTGTGCTCAATCCAATTTCGAAGCTTGGACTGTTAGATACTTCAGTGGATAGAATGCCCAAATCTGGCAACCTGAGCACCCTGCCCAGAAGCCCATATATAGTGGAAGGAAAATTCTCTGGTTTCTACCATACACCATGGTATGGTGGGTGTTGCTCTTTTCTTCTTCTCTCTATCTTTCTCTCAAATAAATAAATAAAATAAGCAAAGGTGTTGAACATAATGGATCTTGAAAGAGAATTGTGGGTGAAGAGAAACGGAAACAAGACAAGGGGTCCTGATCTGCCATACTGTGGGATGTCCTGGAGGTGGGAATCCATGAACTCATGCGGGTCCCCCACATCACGCCGTGTGACTTTCGGGATGTCACAGAGGAATGGCTTCCCTTGCTCTTCCTTAGAAGTGAAGAAAGTCAAGACCACACACAGAGGCAGACAGTCTGTCTCCAGAGCCCGACCTTTCTAGCCACCATAAAGAAGACCAGAGAAGCTCAGGAGCTTGGAGACGCAGGACACCTAGGCCTGAATTGTGACTTCGTCTCTGACTGACTGAGCGACCTTGGCCACGCTATATATTCAGGCCTGCTCTGTGGCAGACTGCTTGGCTGGTAGACAACTCTATATTGATTAGGATCCATGCCAACTGAATCATTGCCTGATGTCGCATAAAGATACCTGTATTAACTCGTCTATGAGGACAAGGGTGTGCTGGTAAATGGTAGCAAAGGATCCTGGGAACTTGGGATGGCGTCTTCTGGATCACTCTATAATGATGTCATACATGCTCCGTTTTATAGTGGGTTTAAATGAGGTGGAGCTGAACATCTAGTGGTAGAGGGATATGCAAGACTGATTACTACAGGCGGTAGATATTCACTGCTGTGTATCACACGAGCAGGCTTCTCTCCATGTTCTACACATGTTCCTTGTGCGTCCACAGTGATGGGAACATCTGACATACAGTTCACTGAGACCCTGGCACAGATGCTCCACACAGTGCTGGTAAACACGCAAAGACTTCGGTACTCACCAGTCGCGTGAAGTAGGGGATGGGGAGGCAGAAGAGTTCCCTGCTGAAGGACTTGCTCACGTCACTCACCAGAGGTGGACATCTGGTTACAATCATGCTTCGTCGTACCTGTCATAAGCAACAGTCCACAGGTTCCACAAGTCGCACAAACAGACTAATGAAATGGGGATAATACGATACAGCATATGAGAGATTAAGGCACAAAGCCAAGCCGGTGCTAAGAAAGATGTTGTTTATGCTGAGAATGAGGGTCTGGCCCATTGCTAGCAATGGAGGATATGGTCACGTCACAGTGCCCGTGTTATTCAGACAGTTACACACTGAGAAAGTGTAAGCAAATGAGAAGTGGAAAGCCCTTGGCAGTGTGCAGCACATGGTCAGAGTTCAACAGGCATTGGCCAATCAACACTGTACTGAGCTATTGGCCAATCAACACTGTACTGAGCTATTGGCCACTCAACACTGTATTGAGCTATTGGTCAGTGAGCACTGCACTGAGCTATTGGCCAATCAACACTGTACTGAGCTATTGGTTAGTGAACATTGCATTGAGTTACAGTGTATAGAACTCATCATTAGATGTGCAGAGACATCTACAACATAGTTCCAAATAGAAAATTAAGGTCTGGTCCTATTTTTGTAACATGCACTCTCTGTTTTGGGAGAGAAATGCATGGACTATAACAAGCAGTTCTCTCTAGATGGAAAGATATTGGTGAATTGTTGTGGTTGTGTGTGTGTGTGTCTGTGTATGTATGTAGGTATATATATACACACACATATATGTATATGTTCACATGAGTGTGTGTGTGTGTGTGTGTGTGTGTGAGTGTGTATGTACAGGAAGGCAGTGTGTGTGCCTATGGAGGCCCTAAGGTAACTTCAGGAATTATCCTGGATTGTTTTACCTCTTTATTGCTTTACTCTAGGGTTTCCCAGGCTCTGCCTTCTAAGGCCAGGATTTCAGGCCACTGCCATTTCCGCCTGTCATTTTTACATGGGATCTGGAAATCTGGATTCAGGTTCTTTGGCTTGTGAGGCAAAGATTTTGATCTACAAGCCATCACCCAGCCTGATACTGGAGAATTTAACTTTGTTTTTGTGCTTATAACTATATCCAAAAATTTCCGCGATTTTGTTTTATTTTTCAAAAAACAATTCCTTCAACTTTAAAAAAAAACACAAAGCACATCAATATCAATATGCAGTCCAGTGCTTGCTAAATTCCAAAGGTGGTGCTTTAGCAAGCACATAGTTTCCAATGGAGTCTATTTCCTGTTAGTTCTGTTAATAAATGGATCAGTTAGTAACCAAGTGGAGGCCTGAATGGTGTCCAAAGTCCTTATTCCTCCCACAAACTACAAGACTGAAAATCATTCTAGAGTCAGAGAAAGTGAAATGAAGTCAGATCAAAAAGAAGATGAAGAACTGCTTCGTGTCCTGTTGGTGTCTCCCACTTCACGCTGTGTCCTTAACACGTATTTCCTTAGGCTGCGCACACACACTTTGCTGGTATTTTCTAGGCAGTGATCTGTGTGTCTCTCTGCTGAAATCTACAGTATTTACATTGAATGCATCTAATTTTAGCCTTAGGTTTACCTTATGGTTTATCTTCCCTTTGCCCTGTTTCCTCTTTTCTGCTTTTCTTTTGGACCAGCTAAACTGTCTGATGCTTCTCTTGTTTCTGTTTCTAGCTAGTCAGACCCGCTGCCTCTCTGTCTCTTCACAGATTAGTGTTCCCTGTAGAACTTACAAAAAGCATCTGTAACTCTTCACAGTCGATTTTTTTATACCATTGCAAATGGAAACAGAAGGCTTAAGTTCACGCTTTCTGGGTGTATAGCCAGAATGAAGCAAATAGGTTGTCATAGTCAGGCACAGGTGTCACCTTGACAGTTGAGAGTTTGAGCTCAGGGCACATTTGTGGAGAATTAGTGCTTGAATTAAGCCCAGAGCAAACCTACAGGAGATTGTCTAGCTGATGGGGAAGGCCCAGTCTATGGTGGGTGGGATTAGGCCCTGGAATAAATCACGGAGAGCTGGTTGAGAGAGTTGGCATCCTTGTGCATACTTGGCCAGACATGCTGGTCTGGCAAGTAAGGATTGTCCCTCTCTCGGCCTTTATGTAGAGATGGTGTGGCCTGTTCCCTTGGTCCTGGTGTTGATGCGTGCTCTCCTGTCAAGCTGGACTACAGACTGTAACCAGACTATTGTAAGAAAGTAAACTCCTTGTTCCCTTAAGCCGTTTGATGGTCATGTATCAGTAATCATGCAGGGGAACTATAACATAGGTAAACATGTCAATTAAATTGAGTGATGTGTAAACAGAATTAGAGTCAAATGCATCTTTAACTGAGCTAGACCAAGGGCCACCTTTCCATCATGGAGTCCCTGACTAACTCTGAGAAGACCCTCTGAGCAACGTGGTGATAAGTCATTTCATTTTTATTAACTCTGGTAAGCTAGGCACGTGCAACCTGTGCTGGCGAGAGCGTGCACTTCAGTATCCTGACCTACCACCTTCATCAGGGTGAAGTTGAGTTTATTGGCGCGAGCAAACTTTTGCCTTCTCCTTTGTAAAGAAGGGGAATGTAGTAGGACCCCCTGGTCGGGAGTCTTGGGAGGACTCAGCTGCATACGTGTGTAAGTGACCTGGTACAGCGCATGCTCAGTGAGCGACAGCGTCCTTCATGTGGGAAGACACACGTCTCCACGTCATGCTGTTTATATAGCTTCTGTCTGCCAATTTTTTTTTTTTTTTGCAAACTTGGATTTGTTTCCTAACCACAAACATTACCTTCCCTCACACACACACACAAAATTAGGATTCCAATTCAATTCTATGTCTGATAGTTATTGCAGGAATTAAGCATACCTGTTTTGAACCTTATTTTCCTCCTCTAGGAAAGTGGAATGTCATAACTTCTTAAAGTAGTCCTTTTTAAGACGAGTAAAGCTCTCATTTTAAAATGGTTCTATACGACAGTATGTCATTATTCAAATATCAGTTATTCATATACTTAATGACAGTGTTCATGATAAATTCCAGAGTTTGTTAACATGCGCTCACCCAAAAGCAATGAATCAGGGCCTTTCCTCAGATATTCAAAGGGTTGCTGGAAAGACATGGAATGTGCACGGGGGACTGTGCAGGTCAAGAGCGGGTGACATTGGAAGCAGAAGAGGGACAGTCATAGAAAGTACTGAAGTGTTTGCGGGGGAAGGTTTGCCAACTGAAGGATAAGAAAAGGATTCATGTTCATGAACGACTGAAATACTGGGTAGAGTCTAGGAGTAAAGAGAGAGAGAAGCTGGATGGAAGAGATGAATGACAGCTGCAGTGGGGGCGGCACATGCAGAGGTCAGCGTGCTTGTACAACCGAACACACCCTGGAGTTGGGGCAAGTTGCAGAGTAAGAAAGAAATAGGCAGAGGAATGCTCCTACCTCTTCCTATGACACGGCGACCCGTGTCTAGATCACTGCAGTTAATTCTAATGGAGTAGCTATGCAACGAATTGCACACATCCGTTCAGACTCAGCCCAACGATGAAAAATCATCCCCTGGTCTAGCTTGGCCAAAGATGTCTTAGCTCTATTTTGGTAATGTTTTTTTCCGGTAAGCCTGATATGTTCACATAGAGGACAGATACGGAGGGAATGAGGTGCTACGGGAAGAAAGCAGTGGTCAGCTGAGTCACGTGAGAGCTAACAAGCCCCACCGTGCTAAACCAGCAGGAACTAATTCTATTCCGGGCAGGAAATGGGATGGAATTGGAGATTATCTTATCAAGGGTCGTGATCCCAAGTGACATGATCCCGGCCCACAGAGACAAATCTTGCGTGCTTCATCTCACAGATGCAATCTAGATCAGAGACACACATTATACCACACATTATACACAGAGTGTACATGTACACACACACACACAAACAGCATGAAAATAGGAGGGGGATTATTGGGAAGGAGATGGTAGAGAGACGGGAAGGGGAGACAGGAGACGGTGAGGGGATGATTAAGGTCAAAGTAAGTGCTGCATTTGAAAATGTCAGGAAACCCATCACTTTATATAACCAATATATACCCTAGTATGCTGGTGAGATAACAGGTGTCAACTTGATAATTGAGGAGTGAGCTTCTTTTCACCTGTATAAAGAATTGGTAGTTAAGGTAAGCCCCAGCCTACCTGTGGGAGCTTGTCTACCTGTTACAGGAAGACCCGACCCATAGTGGGTGGTGCAGTGCCCGGGGCGGGAGGATAAGCTGAGGGAGCTGGTTCAATTGTGTGTCATGTGGGCAAGCAGGCATTTCAGTAAGTAAGGTCTGCCCTTTTATCAGCAACTGTGGTCAGTCTTTGACTCCTTTTGGTATGAGCTGTGCTATGAGCTGTGACTGAGAATCATGAGCAAGAATAAGATCCCTTGATCCCCCTAAGATATTTGGTTGTGTATTTATCAGTAACATGGACAGAAACTTCAACAATCAGTAAACATTTTAGGGGTTCTTGACACAGTTCAGTCAGCAAGGAGCTTGCGGTGCAGGCACAAGTACCTGAGTTCCATCTCCAGAATCCACTTAAGAAAGACCGAGGTGGCACTTGTCATCTGAGCACATGAAAAGGCTGCGGCTTAGTGGGCATCCAGCCCGGTGATCTACTAGGGGCTCTTTGATCTATGGTGTTGACAATCAGTATTCATCATAGACACCTGCTCTCGTTTGCTTTGCCATAAGTGACCAGCACTTTGCTTGGATTCAAAAACAGTCCATGCCATTCTTCTTTTTGACGTCTTCCTCTCTTTGACCTCCCGTCCCTCTTATCCTTATTGACCAGTTTCTTTTTTAAAGGAAAAAAGCAGAGCCAAGTTCTGCCGGTAAAGGAAAACGTTTGGGTCTTTTGGCACAGGCACTTGGGAACACTACATCTCATTTACCATGTATCCTTCCTGTCAGAATGGAAAACCGGGAGATTCGAGTAATCTGAAGATGGAGAAGGATGATACAAAGTGTATCGGTGCAAAAATAAATAAATAGCCAAAGGCAGTGTTCAGAAAAGTATTTCACTTGAGCAGAGTTACAGTTTGAATGGGCATCTTTCCCCAAGAGCTCATGCTTTGGTGGTGATAATTTAGGAAGACTGCAGAACAATTTAGTGCGTGTAGACTTGTTGGAGGAAGCACGTCCCTCGGGGGTGGGTCTTGAGATTGCATAACCTGGCTCCACTTCCTCTCTCTGCTTTCTGCCTCCTGACGGCTGCTGTAACAAGAGCCAGGCTCCTGCCACCATGCGTTTTCTACCATGATGGAGCCTGTGTCCTCTAGAGCCCTCTCTTCTTTCGGTTGCTTGGGTCAGAATCTTTTATCTTAGCAACAGAAGAGTTACTGGAATGAGCTGTGATGAGTTTGGTTAGCTTGACAGGCTTGTATTCAGCTGAAATTCAGTTCAGTCACAAAACAAAAGCTGAAGCACACAACCTCAACAGATTTTTGACGAGATGTTTGACAGAATTGACTCTGTATACAAAATGACCCAAGTCAGTTTAATCCAAACCAGATGCAACCGGTTGTGTATGCAGATGTGAGAATCTTCTCTCCTGGTTAGTAAAGAAGAAAAACACAAAGAGATTTAGAAAATGTAACACAAAGAGTTCACAAAGAGGAACACTGTAGAATCTACTGGGGGAGAAAAATAATCACAAGCACCATCAATGGCATGAGACTGTAAGTTGCATTATAAATCACCATAGCAACAGGTGACCACTGGTATAATAGTGGCGTGAGTATCAAGGAGACCACCAACAGCTTTCTGATTGGACTCAAGACCTGCTTGTCAGAAGGATACACATCCCTGTTACTGTAAACTAGAATAACAATATATTAAAAAGGGAGGGGAAGGAAAATATCAATAAGGAAGACAGCCAACAAACCTATAGGTAGGAAGACAGAACATCAAACTGCTCTGTAGGTAGCTGTTTTTATACCCATAGAATGGAAACTTACAGTGGAAACTTTGGGCGTCTAAAGCTGGATTAGGGAAATGCACATATCAGTGGGGTGGGCTGAAGAGAGGTAACTTGATATACCATGGAGGCCTGAGCCCCCACAGGAGTAGACGGTCGGAGTGAACCCTGGGGTCCACAGAAGCACACAGGCAGAAGGGTGGGAGGAAGTGGGAGGGAATGGTAAAGGGAAGGGAGGGGATGGAAAGAAGGGGGGAAGGAAGGAAACTGGAATGAATACCCAATATGCTTGTAAACATAGAAAAAAAATTAACACAATAGGAGCTTGTGGAAAGCAAGCCAGAGAGCCAGCCGACTCTGCCCCAGGACCCACACAGCCATCTCACTCAAGACACCCCAGAATCTTCTGCTGTCTATGGAACTTATGTCCGAATTCAGATTATAGTCTGTTCACGTCCCTGAATGGTCAAAACGGTCTGGGGATTGCAGGGCCCGGTAAATGCCCTAGTATTTTATCAGCTCTGTGTCCAAGGACAGTATTTTCTTTTTTTTATCATTATTATTGTTTATTATGTATTCAATTGTGCGTGTATGCGTGTGTGCGCTTGTGTGTATATGCATGTGTGTGTGTGTAGAACCATGGACGAATTCAGGAACCACCACCTCCTCCTTGTTTACTCCGCCCCGGGATTCACAGGCTCCGCCCTACCAGGACCAGAAACGCAGGCCGCCCCCGCTTCCACCTGGCGTCTATACGTGGGGTCTAGGATCCGAACTCAGGACCTTCCGCCTGCAAGGCAGAGGCTTAACCCCTGAGCCACCTCTCCAGCCCTCCAAGGACGGTATTTTCTATTTAAGGAGGGAAGGAGAGAGAAGGTCAGAGTCTCTGCAGCATGCTTGACCATATGCCAGATTATTATTATTTTTTTGACCGGAATTTATAATTGTCAACTCTCTGTGTCATAGGAAAAGGAAAGGCTCATAGAAGAACTGCAAGGAGAGAAGGAGGGAGGGAGGAAAGGAAGGAAAGAAAAAAGAAGAGGAAGAGAGAGGGGAGGGGTTGTAGTTAGTTACAGTTATAAACTTGGTAATTGAGAACTGAGCCTTTAGGTGTCTCTGTGAAGAACCACTTAGTTGAGGCAAGCCCCTGAGCAGATCCGTACGGGGACTATCTGATGGCTGTGGGAAGAGAGCTGTGGACAGGTCTGGGCAGTGTGGCAGGCGACGGTCGTCTCTTGTCATCTCCTCCCGTGGATGTGGTGTAACAGCTGCCTGGGTTCTTCGTGTTGGCATCAGTTCTTGCCACAAGAGACTGTGGTCTGAAACTGTGAGTGTGAATGATACTTGTTCCCCTAAACTGCTAAGTCATGTATTATTTGCAGCAATGAAACTATGAGATTATGGCCAAGGGTGGGGGGGAGAGAAGGAGGGAGAGAAAGGGAGGAAGAAAGGGAGGGAATAAATTCTTTGCATGTAAGAGAAGATAGTTAAGTATGATCCATATCATATAAAAGGAATAGAAATTGAAGTGAGTCACATTACAATATTCTAATTCCTTCGAACCCTTCCATCCTTCTCCTCCTCTTGCAGCTTTTCATTGGGATGTAAAAGTGTCCCCCTGTCAAGAAAAATGACAGATCAGGAGGATGTGGGTTGCCTTCGGTTACATCCTGGACCCTCAAATATATGAGTTCTGTGCTGAGCCGTCTTTTGGGAACTAGGTTCTGTAGATAAGTTGTCCTGTACAGAGAAAAGTTGAATAGTGAAGACTTAGCAGCAAAACGCCACTCTGAAGAGCCTTTGAGGTGAGTGAAATAAAGGGAAACATACGGTAGCATTTTCCTCTGAGGGCCTCCAGGCTCAGAATGTTTGGCTAAGTACATTTTAGGGTTTTTATTTTTTTCTTTTTTCCCAATACAGAACCGAAAAAAAAGTGCTATTGCCTGAAGCGCTTTCCCAAGCCTTGCGTGTCTCAGGACTCAGCCCAACGACCTTCTCCCCTCGATTAGAAATGCAGATGAGTCCAGGGCTTCCAGGCTCCCAGGAAGGGTGCCTGATTTGCAAAGGCTGCTGAACAGATGACATCATTAGGAGAAGGAAGGAAGGAGAGAGGGAGGAAGAGAAGGAGGGATGAAGGAAGCAAGGAAGGAGAGAGGGACAGAGGGAAAGAGAGAGAGGAAAGGAACAGAGGGGGAAAGGAAGGAGGAACAAAGAAGGGAAAGAAGGAAGGGAAGGAGAGAGAGAGGGAAGGAGAGAAGAAGGAATGGAAGGAGACAAAGAGAAAGAAAGAAAGAAAGAAAGAAAGAAAGAAAGAAAGAAAGAAAGAAAGAAAGAAAGAAAGAAAGAAAGAAAGAAAGAAAGAAAGAAAGAAAGAAAGAACTTATCTCTTTACTCCAGGTGATGAGTGTAAAATTCAGCTACTAGCAGTGTCTCCGTTTGCACTGAAGGGACATTGGCATTGTAGCGCTGTTCCTCTTAAACCAGACAAAGACTTCCCAAGGGCTTATTGAATTCTTGGATATCTATGAGAATCCTGATTTCCCTCCAGAGTAGATCGTTGGACAAGTCCGGGCCAGAGGTTTACACCAGAAATCCCCGAGTGCTGTGAGAGAGAAAACAGTAGATTGTGGCTGAAGCAAGCATGGCGGACAGGTGCCGAGCCCCTGGGCAGCTTGCCGAGGGGCACCCGGTATGGCGGAGTCGTCTCATGTGGACACTCAGTTCCTAGTAGTGTTAGGACCCCACTCCTATATGCGTGATTTTTCTGAGGTACTGTATGGTGAGTCGTGTCCACGGGAGACCCTTTGGCTGTGCGCACGAGGAAACAGAGCTGCGCTTGCTGAGAGTGGAGGTCTCTTTGCAACTGAAAGACAAGCAGCACAGGCTGGAAGCGACCCAAGGGCCCCGTCGTCCTGAGCTACTGTGGTTTGACTTTAGGATGATGGTTTCGGCGTTTTTAGCCTTGGACTGTGTGAACTCACAGGCGCATTGCTGCTTCCAGCTGGGCGCCGGGGGCGCTTCCTGGGGCAGAGATGGGTAGTGTAGCATCATCTCCTGACCCTGGGCGGCCACTCAGCCCTCAGCTGGCACTGAAGTCACAAGAGATGTTCCCCAGCGACTGCGATGCTATGCTGCAATGCTCCACAGGCAAGTTGCATTCCTGCACTCTTCAACATGCAGTATTTTCAGTTCAGGAACTTAATAAAAGTTACAACCTTCTTTGGCGAAGTATAGAAAGACATACAATTTAGCAACCCCTCTCTCATAGGCAGATCAAATGACCTTCTGGGTCTCCTACTTAGAGGTAAGGCTGAAATATTTCTTTCCAGTCAACCCAAGGATGTTTTAGTATCCTGTGTACTGAGGCATGTATATTCTTGTATACGTAGGTCTATGTGTATGCAGGAATATTTATTTTTGTCCTATACTCAGTATTTTATATACTATGCATGCTATCATGTACCTTGCTTTTTTCCTGGCTAATGAGATAAACTTACCTCTTTCTTTCCAAAATTGCATAGAAATTATGCGTTCTGCTCTTGTTTAGACACAGCTCATTTACCCAGCTCATAGCTACTCAAAGCAATACAGCAAGGGACATCCATAGAAAGAAATCATTGTCCATTATGTAAATGTACTTTACAGAAATTACATATATAGGTACATATCAACTTTCAGGGTTACTTGGTCAAATGCTTTGATCTTCCTATAGGTGGATCTATAGAAGTATTTTGTCCTTTGGTCTCCTACCTGTAATGACAGAATCTACTTTTTCTCCATATTTGACCCTCTCAGTATGTTCTCAGTCTACATGGCTGATTAAGCAGGTGACATGTACCATCTGTTAATGTAAAGTCTGGATTTCTTTTATGATTCTAGTAGTCTAATTATTTAATCATTGGGTAGAATTCATGCCATGTGTTTAATATACGTTTGAGTTTTTCTTATTTGGCCCATTTTTTGTCATGAGTTCCCATTTTCTTATTTTTATAATTGTGGAATAGTGCAGGGAACATAAAACTAACCTTTTTAATCATTTTAAGTGAGCACGTCGCTGGCCTTCGGTCCATTCCTGTTGCCATGCGTTCATCAGCACCATCTACCTGCAAAACATATTCACCTCCCAAACTGAACCTCTGTACCCGTTAAGCGATAACTCCTGGTTTCCTTATTAATTTTATGAGCTTTTTATATATTGTGATAATTTATGGTGTGCTGTATAAACCTACATGGCTAGTCTCTGAAGTAGGCAATTGCTTTTATGATTCATTCTTGTCAGACTTTTACCCCCCTCACCCATCTGAATGGCTCTTACCAAGGCCACCCATGACCTCTAACATGCTTGAATCCAATAAGCCACCCGAGTTCTCACCTTACCTGCTGGATCAGCAGAACTGGACACAATTGAGTGCTTCCATGTTTCCCGTTAGACTCTTTTCCACTAGGAATCCAGGCGGCCACAAATTCATGGCTTTCCTTTCGACGTATTTGCAACTCCATTCACAACTTCTCTGTCCCCGCTTCTTCAGGCCTTCTAAACTTTGGAGATGCGTAAGTTCAGTCCATGCATGACCTCTCTTGGTCTGTGCCTCCTCAGTTAGAGACTCCTCTTATCTGTGGCTTTCAATGATGTCCATGGAATGATGCCTGTTTAATGTATAGGGCCATCAAGATTCTTGCCTGAACACCACACTTGTACTTTTAGTTGTCTACCTGATGTTTGCATATGAACGCTTAATAAATAAGTTAACACTAACACATTTAAAATTCTGCTTCTGATCATAGCAGAAGAGCTTGGTTAGACAGTCTCTACAAAGAGCAAGTGAATCATTAGGACACATTTTTTTTTGTTTCTGATTTTGTTTTTCAAAGCAGATTTGAATGTACTAGAGAGGAACCAGGTAGGCAGATGTAGGGAAGGTGACGCTTGATAAGAGAGAATGTGGTTGTTGATTTGTGTAGGTTCATGGCTTTTTGCCATATGAGGCAGGAGGGAACAAAGCCATGGATTTGTTGAATTGAGGAATCAGAGTTTTGAACTAGCAACATAGCTCAAAGATTAAGGAAAGAAGACCGACCAGTAAGGAGGATAATGCAGAAAGAATGAACATCCATGTTCATGTGCACATGCACACACACACACACACACACACACACACACACAAAGGAAATGACCCCATGAATTACTTTAGATATGTTGAAATTTTCAGGTAAAACCTCAAAACTGAAAGTAAATGATATATGTAATAATATTGCAATATTTGTATACTTCAAGAGATTAAAGAGAATTTTCATGACAAATAAATAGGTAAGAAATCTTTCAGAATAACTTTAAAGAAATTGTATAAATTTAAAAACTCAATAATAATAGTTTTTGAGATGAGCTTAAAATAATGTTTTAGATTGTGGAGTGAGTATGATGATGGTTGAAAGAATCTATCCAATTTAAAAAAAATGGAAAATGACTTATGCAGAATGAATGAGGCTTGATTAGCCCATGGAGACACTATTGGGCAGTCTCATACTTGTGCATTAGAGTCCCAAAGGAAGCAACATGGTACAGAAGAAAATGCTTGAAGAAATATGATGAAAATTCTCTAAGATTTTGTAAAACCAGCAACAAAATTTCAGATCTGATAAGCTTTGTGAGCCTTGGGATTCTTACAACAATAATGCACATCACAGCAAAACTTCTGCAACGTAGAAACAGAATATTCCACCATTCTGAACAAATACATGCCATTAGAAATAATGTCTCTTTTTGAAGTTAATAGACAGTGTCCCCTCAAAGCATTGAGAGAAGGAAGCTACCAATCTGGATTTTTATACTCAGCCAAACTATCCTTAAAAATGAAGGCAGCAGAGCAGAAGTGTACAGGAAGGAATGCCGAGAAAGGATGTTTGGTGGCAGCTTCACACTGTAAGAAATGCTAGCTGAGGCTCTTTGCAATAAGGAAGCATTGAAAGCAGATGACACTCCAGATGTGCAGGTAGAAAAGAAGTGCATCGGCTGTGAGAAATGTAAATGCAAATGCACAATATTTTCCTCTTAATGTGCAGAAACAGAGGACTGCTTATAAGATATACTTGCTTAACAGTGAACTCATTGCACAAAAATAGGGAGTTAGGGTCACGTGACAGGGCCCCTGTGATCGTGAACACAGTAGCTGTAACGACCTGCCTGCCTGAGACCTGACACACCAAGAAAAAAATAAAGAAATGGAAGTAGGAAGGAGACTGATTAGGAAGGGAGAAGGGGTCAGCAATAGTAGGAGGGGGTTTAAAAAGGGTCACAAGGGGGATAAATATAGTTTCAGTGCATTATATAGTAAAATTGTCAAAATCTAAAATGATTAAATTATGAAATTTATGATGAGTTTTAGATATGCTATGGATTGCAATGTACAAGTATTGCATAATTGTACAGCACTATTGCATTTTGTCTCTGCGGTATTCACTACCTTCTAGCATGCTCTATAGTTGACTTCTTCTCCTATTTCCTCTCCTGCTGAAGAATGAAGCATGGAGAGCATTCTGATTTTGGTCACCTCGGTTTCTCCAGCTCTTAGAACAGCATCGAACATACTGAACACTCAGAAACTATTGAAAGCAATCTGTCTGGCCACATGACAGATGGGGAAACTGAGGCTTGACATTCTTAGATGACTTGTCCGTGGTTACCTGCCAGGTAAGCAACAGATTTACATTTATTCACCGCATAGTTTAAACTTTTAATCATTGACCACAACGGGTGTCGTCATGTGGTCAGCACCCCATTTTTGAGAACCCTGAAGATAAAAATTCTCTCTGCTTCCTAGGTGGCTAGTTCAGTGACCATATTTAGAGACAGGAATGGAGACACAATGTGCTTCTAGCCCACAGAGTTAGTCTCAGTTCTCATGTGACTCCAAGAAAGAACAATGGGGAACACAAGATGCCCACGTAGATCAGGACCATGGACCACCTATGTTCGGAATATTCAAATGTAGCCCAACATATTTGTAGACATCATCTCACAATGTCAAAAAGGTGGACACCCTTATTTAGAGTAACAAATTTAACACCAGGAGTAACAACTGTATGTTTGGAAAATAAGAATAGTTTTTAAGAAGAAAAATAATTTCTTTGGTGGTCAAAATATCTAAGGATAATGGTACGAAGCACTAGGTTCCTCTTCAACAGAAACACAAAGCCAAAAGAACTGGAAAGCAGCCCAACAAAAGAGGAAAATCTATGTCTGGACATTTGACTTAAAGCAATTGGGGGTTAGAAGAAGGAACAGGATAAGAATATTTAGGTATCACGGAAGTCTAAATTTCAAGTAAAGCTCTGGAGAAAATGTCAGAGTTTAAAGATCTGGACAAGAGAAAACATGATGCTCAGAAGCGTGAGCCAAGGCGATACCATTAGGAGGTGATGGGAAATCCAGGGCTCTGCCAGAACCAGAGGAGAGGTGACCAGGGTCAGCCATAAACGTGGATAAAGAGGACACAGGACCCCAGAGAAGTAGGAAGTGCTGGAAGGCAAACCCAGCTTAAAGGAGGGATGGCAAACAACAGACCTTTCAAAGTGCTTGGAGGGGCTGGGGTGGAGTCTTGGTGGGTTGAGCCAGTGATTCAGATTCAAGGTTGGAAAAGCAAAGAATGAGTCAGGCTTCCCTGTTGAGTAGGAGAGATGTTCTGTTAAACAGGGCCATGTGGTTCTCAACAATTGATTGAAAATACAGACCCACATCCAGACACACACACACACCCGCATGCATACACACATGCACACACACATTTGTACACATGTACATTTGCACACACACACACATTTGCACATATCACATTTGCACGCATGCATGCATAAACACTGAGCCACTGAATCCAGAGCAACCCACTGCAGGGACCATCTGTTGTTTCTGTGTAACTTGCATTCCTTTCTTGCCCCCTCCATCATTAGATGGAAAGAAGGTGCTGTTACGATCATTCCATCTTTCCATGTGTCCACAGGAACAGATATGATATCTGCCCAACTGAGCTTAACACCCATGGCCTTTGGCCATATTGACGGACTTTGAACGGAATCATGGCCACACTGGGTAGAATCCTTCTCTGGGTTTCATGGAGAGACTGAGTGAGGTGAACCCCACTTTCTCCTGATGGTATAAACCTGACTTTGATGCTATATGCCCTTCTTCCTGCCATTCTGAATGCAGAAAGTCTGTGGACAACAGAAGCAAAGAGGAGAAAGAGAAGCAAAGGAGAGAGAGAGAGAGAGAGAGAGAGAGAGAGAGAGAAATCTTGCAGCCCTGTGGATTCATGGGAGGCTAATTCTACCCCTGATCTTCCTAATAGTTTTAAACTGTTGACAGCCAGAAACAGGTCTGTCTTTCAAACATCTTGTCTGTCCACTAAAATGTTTTTGGTTACTGTGTCAAGCCCTATAAAAGGGGGGAACATTGCAAAGACACTCATCCCTTCAGGAGTTGGAACCACAACATGTAATCAATCAATCATCAATGTTAGGAATCTAAGATTCCTGCCTACTACACTTTGGTAGTTCAAAAGAGCTTTGTCAGCAGTGGTCTTTGATGGACTCACGTGGGTTCAAGAATGAGGCCCATTGGCTTCAGCAGCACAGAGATGTGGGGCAAGGAAGGAAGCTGATGGGGTTGAGCGCAGGGGAACTTAATTAATTACAGAGCCATCCTTCAGAACAGCGGTGAGTAGACCATCAAAGGGGCAGGACTTGACTAGCCTCTATGTCAACGTGTTCTTAATGGGAGTTCCAGGTGAAAATGAGGCTGTTAAAATCTCTTTTCTTTGGTTGCTGTGAGACAGAACTCACACACAACTTAAGGGAGAAAGAGAGATTTTACTTGGACTACAGTTCCAGAGACAGAAATAGCCCATTATGGCAGCAATTGCATAGTAGAAGGCGTGGCTGGAGGCAGAAGCTGGAGGCGGGTTCAGGTCACCACAGCCATCAGGAGGCAGAGAGAGCAGAGCAAAATGAGAGAAAGGAGAGTCGGGCCACCAAACCTCAAGTCCCACCCCCTGTCTCAAGTCTTCTTCTAGCAAGGTTCCACCTCTTTAAGGTGTTATGACCTTCTCAGACATTTAACATCAGCTAAGGATCCAAACAAATGAACTTTCTTTTTTTTGAATGGGGGAGCAAATTGCAATCAAACTGTGACACTATCAAAGGATTTTCAGGAAATCCAGAACTGGAAATGAAAGAACATGCAGAGTTCCAAGACTGGAGAACCACTGGATCACAGCAGGAGCCGAGAGAGGCAATGAAAGTGAAGGTTTCTACCACAAAGTTACAAAGTTGGAGAGTTTCATGTGTGCAGTGACTGTTGTTTCCAATGGGCTGTGGGCAGGTCAGCCTGATTCAAAGACTTGGGAGCTGGCAGGCTTCAGGGAAAAGAGGGAAGTCAAGACAGAGCCGGTCATGAACCCTGAGCTGAGAGCAGGAAGACATAGTGAACCCTCCAGAACCTTCTCTACACACTAGGGATTTTCCTAAGGACAGAGACATAGCTATTTTTTTTCTCAGAATTTACAAATTATCATTTCACTATATTTTTGGTATCTATATTGTTAAAACAATTTCATACAAGTCTATTTTTGGTCATCTGAAGACGATCCTTTTTAAGGCTGTTTTGGTGTGCTGTATTTGTAAATATAGATAATGTCGATTTTCTTTCCAGTTTGGAATGTGTTGTCATGTCTGAATCTGAGACTTTTCAATAATTCTGAAAATTTCCATTATCATTTAAATACCGCCTTCATCTCTGTTCCTTGTATTTTCCTCTAGAACTTTGCCTATACTTTCAGCTTTCCATGGTTATTTAAGTTAATTACTTATTACATTTTGTTATAAACAAAAAATAGTAGCTTCTGCAATCTGTGGTAAAGGTATATGTATGTACATACATATATTAAGCAATTTCTTTGCATGCATGCGTACATGTGTGTGTGTTTGTATGTGGGTGTATGTACATATGTAACAGGGCATGCGTACAGGAGGGCCTTTGAGTGTGCACCTGTGGAAGCCCAGGGGTGACATCAAGTATTATCCTAGATGGTTTTACCTCCTTATTGCTGTTCTCTGCACTTTCCCAGCCTCTGAATCCCAAGGCCAGAATTTCATGCAGCTGCCATATCTGCCTGACCATTTTTAGGTGGGGTGTGGTATCTAAACTCAGTCCTTTTGCTTGTGAGGCTAAGGCTTTAACTCCTCAGCCATTTCCCCAGCCCCATAGGTAATTTTTTTTTTTTACTCTATCTTAACATTCACTAATTCCTTATCTCACTTGTTCTACTTTTCACAATAAAATTGCTATTACTAACTTTAAGAGTCACATGATTTTTCTATCACTAGAGTTTTAGTTTTTCACAATATCCTGTTATTTTGTCATAATACACGATTCCTGGAAGATATTTCGAATATTTCCCTTCATCTCTGCCCATCTGAAGTGTATAAATTATGCAGCCTCTTTCTGGTAATTCACGCTGAAGTCTGCAGGAGCTCACATCTTTGGTTTACAGTTTTGTGACCTCTCGCTTACTTTGGTCGGCATTACACAGTTTCTCCTTCGGGTCTCGCCAGCATGTTTATTTCAGTTATAACTGAATTCTGAATTCTTCACAGGATTGTTTTTGTTTGTTATGGACTTGTTCAGTGGCCATCGTCAGTGAGTACATCTGACTCCAGACTTCTAGAATACTCGTATAATCCAGACACAAGACTGAAATCCACACGAACACGTGTGTACCGGCTACACTTAACTATTGCTGTGAGAGAGCATTCAAAGTCATTTATTCACTAAGGTTCCAGAAGAGAGAAACAGACTTTCATGGTGGAGGTGACATGGCTGATGGCTGAAGCTGTAGGCAGCTAAGTCATGGCAGACTATCCACGTGGCTGGAGGATTCCTGGAGAGTTTCTCTTCCTCTTCCTCTTCTGTTCTATGGTTCCTAGTATCAGATCTACTACTGGAGGTTCCAGTGAGATCTGGGGAGGTTCCAATGGGATCTAGGACTGGTCTTGTAATATAGAAATGTTGATCTGGATAATCTCTTCAGGGGGGTCTCAGCTGATCTTAGTTAATGCCAGGTGTATCAAGTTGACACCCAGGATTAACTATCACAACATGTCTGTGGTCACAAATTCTCAAGAAATTTTTTCCTGTCCCATGATAGTTTATACCTAGATTAACACTTTCCTTCACTTGAAATAGGCCCAGAACTCCTTAGAGTCTTCCCATTCTTGGGGGTACATCCAAGACACCGAATGACCCAATTTTTGACCAAAGGGGGGAAAATTTAAATTCATACCAGGTGGCATGTGGAAGGCTGGTGGATTTAGAAAAGATTGAGGCTTTCTGCTCCCTATTTATAAATAAAATGGGGCTTAAGTCCAGCTGTAAAATTAATGGCATATGACCTATTGACTGATATTCAGTGCAAGGTTACCCAGATCTTTGAAATTGCTACACCCTTGAAACTTTGAGGGTGGCCAGACCCCAGATTCCATTTCCTTTTATGGTAATGTCAGAGCTATTTTATTGCCATAGTGCTTGAAATTGCCTTCAGTAATGCAGAACATCTATTATGAGTACATGTTAATTGGAACAAACCATCTCTTATAATAAAATATTGTCTTTTATTAACAATGCAACATTAAGCAAAAAATGCAATGCTGTCAGTTAGATTATGAGATGGCGGAGAAATGAATTTCTTTTCATTAATCAAGTACCCTAGACTTTATTAAAAAAATGCGTTTATGGATGGTCTCTGCAAATCCCACCACGTTGAAAGAAAGCTGAACTGGCACGATCTTGCTGAGTGCTGACCCTCTAAGAGTTTCTTGGGGGGAGTGTTAGGTCAGATGAAGGCCCGATAGAGAACGGAATGGATGTGGACGTCAGCTTGAGCAGGGAAGGGCAGGTGCTCGATTCCAGGCACCAAGAACCTTCAGTGGGGACTCCTGACTCTTCAGCCACAGTGGGAGCCCAGCCTCCCACTTTTGGCCGGAGTCAGAGTCCCCAAGGTGCTTGGGAACCGAAAGGTTGGAAGAGTGATTTGGGGTTGGAACAACCACGCAGTTTTGAGGTCTGTTTGCTTCCTGGGCAGGAAGGCGGGAACATGGGGGTACATGCAGCAGGAAGGAAGTAGAGGACAAACTTTCAGACGCAAAGAGCGAAGGACTCATGTCCAGTGGGCAGAGGAAACGCAAGGAGGGGGCCAGTGAGCTGGGGGCCTCCCGACATCCTCACCCAGGGGTCAAAATCCCCCCCTTTCCAGTTAGGAGTCACATCTTCCCAAGTAGATTGTATATTTCTTAAGAACAGACCCTCGGTAGCAGCTTTGGAATTTCTGTACCACTTCATAGCTCGGAATCTGACTCTTACATTAGGTCTAGTGTCATCTCCTTTCATAGCAGAGGGGACAGTGACTCTGAGGGCCAGGTGAAGAGATCCACCTGGCCGCAAGCAGACTTTGGGGATAAAGCCAGAACTCTCTCAAAGTTCCCGTGTTCTTTCTAGCAAACCCTCTAGCGAAATCTGCGTCTGGCTGAGTCCTGCCTCTGTTTCTACCCTCACCCGGCCTTTACCTGGAGGAGGTCTTTACTTTGTCTCAGGGGATGCTTGCTTAGTGCAGGGATGACCAAGGCTGAAGAAAGCTGTCTTCAACCTGAGATGATTTGGTACTGATCTTTCAAGCGTTCTGCTAAAGAGGCATCGGGTTCAATCTGACTTTCCAGTTGTCTCTCCCGTGGTGGGCTAGGCTTGGTTCCTCTGCAGGGCTTTTTCTAAATGTCTCTATGCCTTCCTCTGACGTGGCATGGGATGCCCCTCAGAATGCAGCCTCTTTAACCCTTCAGGTGCCGCTCTTCTGCAAGGCCAGAGACGGCTCCTGCCACCCAACACGTTGGTCCAACTCCTAAAGCTCAGACACACCAGCCACTCACTCGGGCCGGGAGTTTTAACATCCGCGGCTCCTCTTGAGATTCTCAAAATATGATCCTGTGAGATATTTTCATAACCCACAAGACTCCAATATATCCCCTCGGTAAGTTAAATAATGTCCATAGAACGATTGCTGAAAAAATAGATACGCAGACTTCATTCTGTAATTCTGTGAATTGAATGACTGCTAAGCCGCCGTATTCGAGAGGGTTAAAATGTCAAATGCTACCTCCGAGAGTTTTACACTTAGCCAGAGAGGACCGCAAATGTTGTGTGGTAAAGGGTATGTGTTGTCGTAGGGGGTTGTGAAGAATTTCAGTGAGACCGGGAAAGCTTTCAGGAGGAGACAGCACTGGAGATCATGGGAAGTAATTTATATCCAAAAATCTCACAAGAGCAAAAATCCGTTAAAGGTAGGAATTCTAATATCTCTAGGGCTCAGGGAAGGAAAAACATCTCAGCTCTCTGGATACAGTGAACACTCAGGGATCATTTCATCAATAAATGAACAGATGACCTCTCACATGCATGGTTGCTCTTCTCTGACCACGTCCTGGAAAGCTGGAACGTAAGAAGAGCTGGACCATGGATGTGGAGAAAGAAGGGCACTCAGCTAAAGCGCATGAATTTCATTCTGATGGGGAGAGGAAACCATAGAGAGGTTCTCAACAGGGATGAGACTTGAGACTTGTGATTAGAGGAAATCAGTCTGTCTGCATGCCAGGCAGAATGAGGCTCCAGGCAAAGAATTGGGAAGGAATTCTCCAAGAGTCTCCTCTGTGGAGGGACAGATTGATAGTGGTCAGACAGGAGAAGGATCAGTGTGAGTATTGGTATATCGAGTATATCAATATACCTTGGGTTTATTTCATAGTCATCTCATTTTGTTTTTTTTAACAAAATATTTTTATTTATTTGAGAAAGAGGAATAGAAAGACAAAGAGAGGGGAAAGAGAAAGGAAATGCCCGTGTACGCTACGGTGCACGCCATGGTAGAGGTCAGAGGTCAACTTTCTGATGTCAGTTCTCTCCTTCCACTAGGTGGGCTTCCAGGGATCAAACTCAGATCATCCACTGTGTGAGTGGACGCCGGACCCACTCAGCTATCTTGCTGCCCCCACAGTCGTGTCTTCTGATGACCATAAAGTTTACATTGGGCAAAGGCCAATTAACTCTCTGTTCTCATGTCTCATACCTAGAAAGACCTCTCCATGCCATGTCTGCCCACCTCTCGGGTAAGGAAGATACTGTGCTGTGCTTGCTTCTAGAAGCTTTAGAGCTCCAGTCCTGTGTTTCAAGATATAGTCTCCCTTGAATTCGCTTACTTACGTGAGGTAAGAATTGAGACCAGTATTCCTCACGGATAGCCGATGATGAACTATATTGCAAGCATTTTCTCCCCTCTTTCATCCCATCTCAAAAATGATTTGACAACGTGTGTCTCCAGTTTCCATAGTCTGATCCAGCAATTTGCAG
This sequence comes from Typhlomys cinereus, assembly GCA_023101885.1. Taxonomy (NCBI): domain Eukaryota; kingdom Metazoa; phylum Chordata; class Mammalia; order Rodentia; family Platacanthomyidae; genus Typhlomys; species Typhlomys cinereus. Next base: position 8,523,451 of record JALPQD010000043.1, read on the forward strand.
GTCCATTTGTCAATATCTTTTTTCTTTCGTAAAAATGATTTTTTAGAGAGAGAGAGAGAGAGAGAGGATTTTCCTATGTGGACTTCTAGGACTCAAACTCTGGTCACCAAGTTTTCACGCAAGCTCCTACCCTGCTGAACTATCTCACCAGCCCCACATTTTATCTTAATGAATGTAGAGTTTGTTGTAACTGGTCTTGAAATCAGGTTGTCGGCGTCTCTCCGCTTGCTTCTCAGTATTCCGTGTGTAAGTAAGTAACTAGTCAGTTGAGTGGCTTCTCTGCTGTTATGGAAACATCGAGCTCCCTCACTGTATTTCCATTCATCCATTCACTTGAGAAATCTTTATCGAATGCCAGACATGTGGCACACGTCTGAGGTTGGTGCAGAAAATGGTCGGGAAATCAACCAAGTGCAAATCCTGTGTCTCAGGCCACCGCCATCCCGAGGGGCACACAGACGCAGAGGCCACACGTGCACTCCAAGCAAATGCTCAGTCAAAGAATATTTACCACGCACCTACTCTCAGCTTGGCAGTGTGCAGCGCTGAACTCATGTCAAATTCCAGCTTTGCCAATGCAAGTGTGAGCTTCTCTTCCCAGCCCGATGTCGCCCACATAATCTCTCTTCCAAGCTACACATTTAGTGCTAATTACTTGGAGGCTTCTCTTTTGAACATTTTTCCCCCACCGCAAAAGCACAATAATATGAATAGTAATATATTAGCCTAGTGCTTTCAACTTTTCAAAGTGTTTCTCTCGATCCATTCTTTTGTTTCTCTCTTGGTGATTCTCCCGAGAATTAGGAGAAGTTGATATTTTTTTTTTAGTTTCACTTGACAGAGAAGAGTAATTCAAGTGACGGGTTCCGCATCCTTCAACAAAGGGCATGAAGCTTTCTTCTTTCCTGCCAGATGGAGTTTTCCCTTTGGGCACAGCTGAATGCCCTCTTAGACTTTGCCCCCAGTCCAACCTAAGGAGGATGTTGTGTAGCAGTTTTAAACAGCCCACCCTGCAGGAAAGACTCAGCAAGTAAACAGATCTTTGGGATCAGAAGGTTCTTGAAGCTTAACAAATTTCAGGAGGTAGGGAGCAGTTCTTAAGGGGAGGAAAAGCAGTACACATATGTAGGAGGCATGTGTGTGTGTCTGTGTGTGTGTGTGTGTGTGTGTGTATGTGTGGCGGGGGGTGGGGGGGAACGACTCTCCAAACAGTTGATAGTGTGAAAGAGGCTCTGAGCAGCCCTGCAGTCTGGAGATGACTCTCCTAGGAGCAAACGCGTCCGGGAGTCTCACCCAGGCTGGGGTGGGCTTGCTGGTGATGTGGCTGCCTTCCGTTTGTCCCTGCCTCTGTAAGGGACCCTCACCCTAGAACTTAGTAACCCCAAGAAACTCTTTGTGTCATCAGGTTGGACTTTAGCGTGATCCCTTACTTTGGGTGGTACTTACATTCCTGTCTGGCGTGGACAGATGGTCGGGTGGCGCCTCCCCAGAAAAAGTGTCACGGGCACCTCCTTGCTGGGCTGCCTCCCGGACTCTTTTTTTTAAATTATTATTATTTATTCAATTGTACATGTGTGTGTGTATGTGTGTGTGTGTGTAGAACCACGGGCGAATTCGGGAACCACCATGGACGCCTCCACCTCCTCCTTGTTTGCTCTGCCCCAGGATTCACAGGCTCCGCCCTACCAGGACCAGAAACGCAGGCCGCCCGCTTCCGCCCGGCGTCTATACATGAGGTCTAGGATCCGAACTCAGGACCTTCCGCCTGCAAGGCAGAGGCTTAAAACTGAGCTACCTCTTCGCCCCCCCCCCAGACTCTTTTTCTACTACCCCCTCTTTTCACATGCTTATCAGTCCACCGCTTACAGGAAAAGCTCCCAATTTCAAGCTCCGCTTGTGGGCTCCAAGTTAACTGCCACGATGGAACCTTCTGTGAGAAAACTACCCTAGATTGGCAGCGTCAGGCGTTGATGATTAGTGAATGGGAGGGAGAGACCAATCCTGGTGGTTTCCACTTTCGGAGTCGCCTGGGGGAGACTCATGGCGCCTCGGATGCTTCCTTCATCGTCCTTCCAGCTGTCAGACCAAGCTCGCTCCTTCCCACCCTGCCCTGGCATGAGGCGACAGCTATGTCTGAAGCTCATTGGGGTACAGCGTTCTGCCTGGCAAACCACCTTCATTGATGAGTCAGCTCCACGTGGCTTTCTCTGCTGAGTTTCCACAAGGTGCTTGGGAAACGGCCTAGTCCTGATAAATGTCACTCTGCTTCGTGAGACTTTCAAGGCTTTGGGCTGTCTTAACACAACAAAGACATTGATGGGTTGGATTGGAACGTGTTGCCCCGCGATGCCTCCTGGTACGCGACTTCTCCTGGTGCGCGACGCCTCCTGGTGCGCCAAGCCTCCTGGTGCGCCACACCACCTGGTACAGGTGCACCACGCCTCCTGATGCACCACGCCACCTGGTACACCACGCCTCCTGGTGCGCCACGCCTCCTGGTGCGCCACGCCTCCTGGTGCACCATGCAAAGAAGGGGCCCAAAGCCGCCTCCTTTCTTGATGCCTGGGGCTGATGGAAAACCCTTCTTTGTATAAAAGAAGCTTAAAAATATTAAAATTAATGCCTGAAACTTTGGGCTTTTTGGGGGTGCAGTCAATTGAGGCTTTAGATATTCGCCAACCAAACTTGACCCAAGACCCCCTTCCCCCACTCCATGACTGAACCTGTCAATCTCTCACATGCCCCTAAAGAAGGACCTCTTCGGAAAGCTTCGGTGAGACCCAGCAAGAATCCTGCAACCTAACTTGGATCATTTCGGAAGCATCCTCGCTCTGCTATGGCCTTGCTCACCAAAATTACTGACAGTCATAGAAAATGAAGAGTCTTCCCCAATCCCTGGTGCTGCAAACAGCTTTCCTGTGTCGTGAATGGACGTTGTTGCGAGAGATTCCGCCAAGCTGTCCACGGTGGGAGGGAGGATGGCCCTCCTTGTCCAGGTGTCTCTACTGCGGTCAGAGAGAGGGTTGAAAGAGGTGGAAGAGGAGACCACAGGACCCGGATGTCAGACTGAGTTTGGAAGATCCAAGCCCATTTGGTTCTGAGGATGGTCAGGGGTCACGGGTCAAGGAGTGGGAGAAATTAAAAGCCAAACACGACCAATCTTCTGCAGCTGAAACCCGCAAGGAACACGGCTCTGCTGACAGTTACAGTTCCAAAGCCATCTGGAATGCCTGACCTCCCCCATGGTAAGATAATGAATTTGTGGATTTTTTTTTTGCATGTGTGTTTTGTATGTAGGTGGGTTGTACATGTATGTGCGGACATATATACAAGAGGGCACTTGAGTGTGTGAGGGGAAACTGGGAATCATCCTGAATTACTCTACCTCCTTATTGCTTTGCTCTGGGGTTTCCCAGGCTCTGCCTTCCAGGGCTGAAATTACGAGGCACCTCATATCCAACAGAGCATTTTTTATGTGGGATCTTAGGTCTGAACTCAGGTCTTTTTGCCTCCAAGAGAAAGGCATTAACCTCTGAGTTATATCCCCAGATTCGAATATGTGTTGTTTTAAAAACTAAATATAATCTTGTATGGCAACAGTAGGAAACAAACATAATTTTTTAATACGATGTAATATTTTCAATAATTTTCCCAGCCATCTTAGAAACACTCCCTAGGAAAATGCTGCCCAGCACATGAATGTAGAAGCAAATGTAGCATTAGACACCTTGATCTTTATTTTTTTAAATTCACTTTCAGGAAATTGATGCTTGTGACTGTTCTACGGTTGTTTATTTGTTTATTCCATGTGGTGGGGGATTTTGAATCTGCATCCCTGGCTAAGGAATACATTGCAAATGTAAACATATTTTAAAAAGTTAAAAGTGTGCTATCACTGCAGCTGACTGAGAATTCTGATTTGCCAAGTAATTTTTGAATAGTGTTGCGGTTTACTTGAATGGTTGCTGATAAGTGACCACCAAATAGCTTAAAGGAACAAGAGATTTGTTTTCTCTTACAATTACTGGTTACAGTTCTCAGTCCAGCTTGACGGGAGAGCATGCACCAACACCAGGCCGAGGGAACTGGCCACACCATTTCTATGTAATGGCTGAGAGATGGACGATCCTTACTTGCCAGACCAGCACATCTGGACAAGTGTACACAAGGATGCCGACTTCCTCAACCGGCTCTCAGTATTTTATTCATCTGTTCAGAGTCTAGCACTATAAACTGGGTCTTCCCCATCAGCTAGACAATCTCCTGCAGGTTTGCTCTGGGCTTAACTCAACCACTAATTCTCTACAAATGTGCCCAGAGCTCAAATCCTCAACTGTCAAGTTGACGCCTGTGCCTAACTATGACAAATAGTATGTGCAGGTCACCTTCCGAGCAGAGGTGAGCTTCATTCTTGATGACTGAGGGGCATCATGCTATGATGAAAGGCAGGCTGACCCCGGGTGGGCCGTGGGAAACAGGATACAGAGATCTCAGAGTCAGTGGGGCGGCGATATCTAAGTTCTGTTCCTTGGTCAATTCCAGGCCAGGTGTTCTTGGAAAGTGATTGGGATTCCTCAAAGACTCGAGTCTATGAGGCCGACCTGGGTGTGTGTGTTGGGGGGGGTCTATGAAGCACAGGGCATGTAAAGTGGGCTCCAAAGGAGTGGGTTCCCTCCCTGGAGGTTTGGGAGCTCAGCCGGAGCCTCGCCCCGTCTCATTCCTGCGCCCTGCACACACCTGGGGGAACTCTGTCCAGGGCAGACAAGCTCAGGATGCGGTGCATTCGTAGAAACAGACCAGGCAGGAGCGGCCGAGAACTCAGCATCTTGCACGGCACAGTCACATTCCATCCGGGGCTTGCCCAGGCAGGGGGGCGGGGGGTGCTGGGGCTCTGGAAGCAGCAAGGAGCCGCTTCTAGGCTGGGCAGGGCTCGAGGGGAGCTAGGCAGCTAGGAGGAGGGAATGGGATGTGGCAGGGGCTGGGGTGTGGGGTGGATTACTGAGGCAAAGGGCAGGAGGTAGATGAGGTGGGGGCTCACAGCTCGGCGTTGGTCCTCCCTCCCTCCCTTCCTCCCTCCCTTCCTCCCTCCCTTCCTTTCTTTTTCCTTCTTTCCTTCCTTTCCTTCATCATTAGCTTTTCATTCAAGAGTTTGAGTGGGATGGTGAGATAGCGAGTGGGCGAGGCATCTGCTCACACACCTGAAAGCCTGAGTTCAATCCCCAGGGCCCACATGGAAGGAGAGAACTGACTCCCAAAGGTGACATCTGCCCATGTGCCATGGCATGCATGTTCTCTCTCTCTCTCCCTTTCTTTCTCTCTCTCTCTCTCTCATAAGTGACTAAATATCAAAATAGTGTTTGTGCATGTGTATATATGTATGAGGCTGTGTGTGTCTGCATGTGTGTGTGTTCACATGTGGAGGTATGTGTGTATGTGTGTTCACATGTGGAAGTATGTGTGTGTTCACGCGTGGAGGTATGTGTGTGTGTTCATGTATGGAGGTATGTGTGTGTGTTCACGTGTGGAGGTATGTGTGTGTTCACGTGTGGAGGTATGTGTGTGTTCACGTGTGGAGGTATGTGTGTGTGTTGTTCACGTGTGGAGGTGTGTGTGAGTGTTCATGTATGGAGGTATGTGTGTGTGTTCACATGTGGAGGTATGTGTGTGTTCACGTGTGGAGGGGTGTGTTCACGTGTGCATGTGGAGGACAGAGAATGGCCTCAACTGCTGTCTCTAAGGATACCAGGTACCTTCCTTCAGAGACAGGGTCTCTCACGGGTCTGCAACTTCCCAAGTCCCTTTCTCCATCTCCATGGCTCTGAGAGTTTAAGCTCATGCTGCAGCAACTGGATATTTTTACCTGGGTTCTGGCGCTAAAACCTGGGTCCCTGTACTGGCGCAGCCAGCCTTCTACCCACCAAGCCAGCCCCCAGGCTGCCGAGCCCCTTCTTAGCCACCCCACATTTGTCCAGAGGTCTCAGTGCCCACCCAATGCTAATCTCAGTCTTTCTCAGCGGCTACCACTTCTTCAAACCCTTTCTTTCAGTCCCGTCTTCTCCTTCTCTGTCTTCTCTTTTGGAATTCTGTAAAGAAAACGAATAAATCTATACCAGCAACATTTCTAAGTCCCAGACAGAACGGCCTCCTGACAGAGCTGAGAGCGCAGGCTCTGCCAAGAGCCTTTCGTCGCGCGCGTCCCCACCGTCTCCATCCGACTCGGAGCCCTGCACGGCGCCCCACATACACTGCCTCAGTCACCTTCATCCCAGAGTCCCCGACGGTCCCTTGTGTGACCCCCGTGTGACCTCTGTGTGACCCTCACATCAGCACACGGCACCCAGGCTCCAGCCCTTCCCCGTCGTCGTCTTCTTGAGAAAGGTAACGCTAGACTGTACCCCCAAAAGCGTGGTCTGGGCAGATGGAGGAAGGGGACCAACCCCTCTCCCTGTACCGAGTTGCTTTGTGCTTCCCCTTACTGGCAGTGGGCGATGAGTCTGGATAGAGAACTGTGTTGTCATTAAACGGTGACACTCTTAAGCCAGGGAATCGATGTCCAACAGGAAGTGGCTCCAGGCTGCAGCAGTCCAAATGCCCCACAGTACTGCCACCTGCCCTCCGGGGAATCCGGAGGTTTCCCTCGTCCTGGACCCCGCCCTCCTCTGAGCCCCTGGGCGAACTGTTGCTTGTAACCCTGTCTGCTTCCTTGTCCACTAGACTGTAAGTGTGGTGGCTCTTGGGACCTCTTCTAGATTTTTCTTTTTAATACAACCAAACAGAACTTCTGATCCCCGCCCCCCCCACCCCAAGCCTTCCACAACCCAGGGTCCCTCCCTCTAGGCAGTGGTGCAACCCGCCTGTCACCTCCAAACCTGGCTCTCTGTTCATCTACATTTCATCTTGATTCTTCCTGCACCTCATCGCACAGCAAGTCCTGTGGGTCCCCCGCTAGACGTGACCACTCACCCAGGTTTACCTGTCAGCTGTGGCTTCATGCCTAGCCCTCCTGCCTCCACTCCTGCCCCCCCCACACCCGCTCACAGGGCCGCACATGAGAGCTTTCCACGGTGAGAGCAGCCCCTTCCACACCAACTTCAGACTCAAAGGCTCCCGTCATGCCTAGCAGAAAGCCAAGCCCGATCCTCTCATACACACTGCCCACCTCATGATCTTGCGGTGGGTGTCTCCCTTCCAAAATACATGTCCTCGAATGAAGTTGGCTGCTGACAGAGCTCCGTGTGTGTGTGTGTGTGTGTGTGTGTGTGTGTGTGTGTGTGTGTGTGAGAGAGAGAGAGAGGACACCATGTGTGTCTGTGGAGGCCCAAGGGTGACTTTGGGAGTCATCCTGGATTGCTTCTACCTCCTTCTTGCTTCACTCTGGGATTTCCTAGGCTGTCTTCTGACGCCAAAAGTGCAGGCCACCGCCATTTCTGCCTGGTGTTTTTACGTGGGAATCCAAACTCAGGTCCTTCTGCTTTCAAGGCAGACTCAAGCCCTGAGCCATCTCCCAGCCCCAGCACGGTTTCTTGATGCCCATGTTGGGGAACCCGTTCAAAAGGTTCAAAGACAGATGGGGAACAGGGAATGAGCAAAGGCTGGGTTGGTGCCCTTGGCAGGGGTACCAACACCCCCCCCCCTAGCCAGACAGGACTCAGTCACGGGCCAGTGGGACACAGGGCAGGATCCCACTAACCACGTCACTACTTTGTGTTTCGATGGTCCAGACTTCTCGCTTCCTGTCCTTGGAGACCTGACCCAGCCTCGCGTCTAGTGGAATCTTCTGGAACTCTGTCCCTGGTCTCCTCACTCTCACTGGCCCTGAACCTGTCTAACTCTCGTGGTGTTTTCAGGGAACTTGACCAGACCCGGGACTGTGTCTGGAGGAGACACAAGGAGGAATACACACCAGGGCAGGCTCTGTCCCCTCAGACAAGCCCAGTGACCCCTGTGCCCTGACTTCCGTGAGGCCAGAGCCACCTTGAGCAGAGACGTACTGAAGAGCTGAGCTCTGAATTGATTGACTTTTTATTGTGAAAAGAAACTATTTGAAGACATTAGTACTTTGGTAGGAATGCTAATCTCTGTCTGTGTCTGTGTCTGTCTCTCTCTCTCTCTCTCTCTCTCTCTCTCTCTCTCTCTCTCATGGATGCTCCAGAGCATGGAGAGGTGAGTGATAGAAAGTTGCTGTGTTTTGATGCCAGTTTATTGGACGTGCCCATACAGGCCCATCAAAAGACTAGTTATGGACAACCTGATTTTCAACCCCTGTTACACCTGGTACGTGGTGGACATCTCTCTACATCCTCTTTTCTGATTTCTACAGAGTGAGCATTCAGCAAATACAACCAGAGCGAAACAGTGTTGAGAGTTCAGATACCTTTGAATGTGCAGATCCTGGTCCTTTTTATTTTATTCATTTTCACACGTGCATGCGTTTGTGTGTGTGCTTTGCATGTAGGAGGATATAATGTGTGTGTGAGGGTATGGGATCAAGAGGGCACTTGAGTGTGTGTGCCTGTGGAGGCCCAGGGATGACTTTAGGAATCACCCTGCGTTGCTCTACCTCCTTATTGCTTTGCTCTGAGGTTTCCCAGGCTCCACCTTCTAGGACCAGAAGTTCAGTCTCCATCACAGGGGCTTGGCATTTTTACATGGGATCTGAACTCAGGTCCTCTTGGTTGTGAAGCAAAGACTTTAACCCCTGAGCCATCTCTCCAGCCCTGACTTTATTGAAAATCTTGAGAGTGCTTTTCCGGGGCCCCTCGCCCATGTCACTATGAAACACCCATTTCTCTGTGCCGTCATTACCCAGCATCCTCAGTGGGCTACACATGCTTCAGAATAGGGATGGCGATTTTCCATCTGTCGGGTCTCAGCCCTCACCTCTGGACGGTTAATAAGGATTTATTGAATGAGAAACTTAGCATTCATCTGTGAGAGAGATTCGCTCTTTTGGCTTCTGGTACTATATTTCCTTAGGTCGTTTTTTTCTCTCAATGTCAATTTCATAAAGGAGAGTAAGTTCTTGTCAATAATTAATACTCAGTAAGGAAAGAAGAACAAGGCCTAGAAAAGCAGACAGAGGACAGTAAATGCCGCCTGTAAATAAACAGGTGGTCTCAGGGTCCCTGGCTGGGGGGCTCCCTGAAAGCAGAGTGGTATGTGATGGCAGGGCTGGGGGATGGTAAGTAAGTAGAATGCCTGTCTCAGGCATAAACCTTAAGATAGCTCCAAACTCAGCAATCGGCATAAATCACACTGTAATGCAGTACTGCAGGTTGAATGTTCTGCCAAAATGGACACTAAATGAAGCATTGAGTTTTCACAATAATTAGATGACTATCACTAAAGTCGTGGTGTAACTGTGAGTGTCCCCACAGGCTCACGTGTGTGGGAAGGTCGTGGCACCTGTGAGAGGTGGGGCCTTGCTGGAGGAAGGCAGCCACAAGGGGTGGTCCTTGAGATAGATGAGTCCCACCCTACCTCCAGGAGAAGTCTGCCTTTGCCACAAGCAGTCTGGCAGCTCTAGGCCTCTCAGATGGGTGTGATGTGCTGGTCTCTGGCTTCAGCCAGCCAGCCATGCCGCCTCTGCCATGAAAGACCATATCTCCCCCCAGAACCATAAGCTAAATAAATCTCCCTTTCTCCTTAAGTTGCTTGACTTTGGATGTTCTCTCACAGCAATAGTTAAGAGTAACTGTTAAAGCATCCTTAGCTGAGGTTCATGTTTGGAAAGGTCATGGCAGCTTTAGGAGGTGGAGCCTTGCTGGAGGAAGGCACGTGGCGGGGCGGGGGGGGGGGCTTGAGGTCGGGTAGCCCACCCTGCTTGTAGTTTGCTGCTCATTCACTCTGCCCTCTGCCCTCTTGATGGCTGAAGTGACAGGAGCCTGCCACCTCCAGCTTCTGCCACCCGCCACCATCTTTTCCCCCATCGTGGATTCCGTCTGCCTCTGGAACCGTAACCGAATCTTTCTTTCTCCCTTAAGCTGGTGGATCCGAATGCCGTGTTACAGCAGCAGAAAGAAGAGTAATTACAACAACCAGCTGTATGCTCAGCCTCCCCACCCCCCACCCCCTGTGGCCTGGCTGAGCTCCGTAGCCGATGGCTTCTTTACTGAAAATTCTGTGCTTTATTTCACCTGGAATTTTGGGGATTTCTTGCATTGAGCTGTTGGTGATGCACGCACATGTGTGTGTTGTGTGTGCGTGTGCCTGTGTATCAGAGGCCACTGTGTACCTGTAGAGGCCCAAGGGTGACTTGGGGAACCATCTTGGATTGTGCTACCTTCTTATTGTTTTGCTTTGGGGTTTCCCAGGCTCTGCCTTCCAGAGACAGATGTGCAGACCGCCGCTATTCTCCCGCCACCTCAGGTTTTCCCCGGAATCCAAACTCAGGACCTTCTGCTTGGGAGGCAGATTCTAGCTGTTAGTCTCAATCATTAAGTTTGGACAGCCCTTTAACGCTGATGTGTGGACAAGCATCCCACCTACCTTTATCTGCCTGTAATCTTAGTGATTGCCCATTGTGGGGTCCAGGGTTGGTTGGCCATCAAGCCTGCCCTCCAGGATAGACAAAGGGGTCTCCCCTGTACCTGATAACTCATGTCTCCACTTTGTTAGGCTGTTGTGTCGAAATACTATAAGATGGGCTGGAGAGATAGCTCAGGGTTTAAGCCTCTGCCTCACAAACAGAAGATTCTGAGTTTGGATCCCAGATCTCGTGTAAATGTCAGGGGGAAATGGCAGCAGCCCGCACTTCCCACCCTGGAAGACGGAGCCTGGGAAACTCCAGAGCAAAGCAAAGAGGAATTAGCGCAATCCAGGGTGATTCCCAAGTCACCCTTGGGCATCCACAGGCACATACTGTGCTCTCTGACACATACAGACACACATGCAAAAACAAATGAAAAGATTGCTTTTAAAAAAAGAAATACTGGGGGCTGGAGAGGTGGCTCAGAGGTTAAGCCTCTGCCTTGCAGGCGGAAGGTCCTGAGTTCAGATCCTAGACCCCACATATAGACACCGGGCGGAAGCGGGGGCGGCCTGCGTTTCCGGTCCTGGTAGGGCGGAGCCTGTGAATCCCGGGGCAGAGTAAACAAGGAGGAAGTGGAGGTGGTCCATGGTGGTTCCCGAATTCGCCCGTGGTTCTACACACACACACACACATATGCACAACACACACTCACAATTGAATAAAAAAATTTAAAAATAAAAATAAAAAAAGAAATACTGTATGTAGAGCAATTTAAATGCAGACTTTTATGTCTCGCAGTTCTGGAGACCGAAGCCTATGGTTTGGATACCAGCAGAGTTGGGGTCTAGTGAGGGTGACCCTCCTGGTTTGGAGAGGTCAACATTCTCACTCTGTTCCCACTGGGGACGCGAGAGATGTAAGCAGGCGCCCCCTGCCTCTTCTCCTAGAGTGCTTATCCCATCCTGAGGATCCCACGCAGTGACCCCAACATGGAGTACTCTGGATGTACTCTGGCACCGTGCAGATAGCCAGTCTATTATACCGACGTGGGCTTCCCTCCCGCTACCGGTGCCCAGTCAAGAATACAGTCTGTAACATGATCTTTCATGTAAAGCATTTCCTGCTTTTCTCCCATTACCTCAACTTACATACTTCAGAATTTGCATGCCCATGGGTGTGCGGGCTGCCCCATGTGTGTGTGAATGGTGTGTGTGTGTGTGTGTGTGTGTGTGTGTGTGTGTGTGTCCAGGCATATATATACAAGTGCACTTGAATATGTGTGATTGTGGAGCCCCAAGTGTGATATCAAGAATCAACCTCATTCGCTCTTCCACTTTAGTATCTCAGGAATCACCCTTCATCACTCTTTCACATTATTGTTGTGAGCTTTGATTTCTAATTAAAACCAGGGCATGCTATTAGGGCTAATCTGTCTAGCCAGTGTGCTCTGGGGATTCCCAGGCTCATCCTTCCTGGGAATTAGAGGGGCTGCCACTCCCACCAGACATTTTCACATGGGATCTGGAGATCTGCACTCAGGTCCCTTTGCTTGTGAGGCAAAGACTATAATCACTGAACCATGTCCCCAGCCCCTGGGAGGACATTTCACTAGCCATGTGCTTTAATCTTCACTAGACCCCTTATGATTCCAGCAACTTCCACAAGACAGACAGGATAAAGATGCTGAATGTGAGGGGCTTCTCTCTAAGCCGTCTCAAAGCACTTCAGCGGGAAGATCAGGTTTGACTCCAGGGTCTCTCCTATGCACTATGGGCAGAGGAGGCGTCTTGCACTGCTGTGATCCCAAGGGGAGAGGAGGTCCATCTATGCGGAGAGAGGACCTGGTAATCTAGCCATCGGGCCGGCCTCCCTGCCAAAGCTCCAAGTGTGGCGCAGTGCTGGCTTCCTGCAGTCACGAGCTATTCGCACCCTGCTGCTGCCATTCCTGGAGACTGCCAGGGCCACTGATGCTCCCAGTCATCCTGGGGCCCCTGAAAGGTCCCCGTCTCCCCACATGCGGATGGTCCCCAGGGCAGGCTTGGGGAAGAACTGAGCCCTCGTGTTCCGCATCTCAGCTGTGCTGATCCACTGGCAGAGGACTCAGAACCTTCCAGAACTTCCCGACGCCATGCTTTGCTCCCAGCAGGAGCAACGAGGGGCCCAGAGCCCCATGAGGAGCTGTAAAAACGCCAGCTAGTGGCTAATGGAACACGTGACTTAAGATTCAGTTATGGGCACAGGAGCAAAATGCTGGAGCGAGTTGATGCCAGCCAAGGACGGCGAATCAGAATGGAGCAAAAAGAAGTCTCTAGAGAAAGAAAGAACATTAAGTGCACGGTGGAGTGGGCACCGCCCTTCAGAACCCAGGGATCCAATCAGAGGCTTCGCCCATTTAGCTGCGTGTTCGGAAAGACAGATGTCAGATCAATGTCTCTGAGAGCCCAGTTGGGAAGTCCAGCGGTCATGACATTAAATATGAATGATCAAGAGCAGGTAAAGTGTCCAGAATGGACAGATGTTGAAGGCAGCTTGTGCAGCTGGAACCCAAAGGTGCCCTGTCCCGGGAAGCGCCTTGCGTGCACCAGCGTGCGCCGTGTTTCGTCTGAAGATGCGGTAAAGGTGTCTGGAACCTGCTGTCTGCCTTCTAGCTTCCCTCCTTCTCTTTCTGGTCTGCGCTTCTCTTTACTTCTGTTGCTTCTCCTCCCTGATTATTCTTCATTCCTTGACCTCTCCCGCTTCCTCTTTCAGTCTTCCTCTTTCAATTTATGCTCTTCTTTTTTCCAATTGCTTTATTTCCTCCCCTCCCCCTTTTTGGGGTGTAGTTGTGGGGATGTGTGTAGGTACATGCAGGTATGGAAGAGGCAGTGTGTGTGCCTGAGAAGCCCAAGGGTGACTTCGGGAATCATCCTGGATTGCTCTACGTCTTTTTGCTTTGCTCTAGGGAGTCCCATATTCTGCCTTCCAAGGCCAGAAATGCAGGCCACCACCACTGACATTTCTGCCCATTTTTTTATGTGAAATCTGGGATTTGAACTCACGTCCTTTTGCTTGTGACGCAGGAGCTTAGTCGTCTCCCCAGTCCTTTGCTTCCCCCTTCCAAGAAAGGTTTTCTGCACTGAAATTTCCCTGGTTTTCTGATCCAGGTTTGCACAGATAACTCAGAAGTCTTCCTGGTAGAAGACACGAATGCAGGTCGCCCTGCCTATTCTCTGTTTGGCAGCCCCTCTACCCGGTCACCCCCACACGGCTTCCAAACCAGAATGCTGGGCAGCTGTTAAAAATGATGACCTCAAAAAAACTATGAAATGCCATGAAAACAGCTTATTTAAATGAAAAATTCAGGATGCAAAAAATTTTTATGTGTGGCATAATCACAACTGGGTATCAAAACCTGCCCAAAACCTATGCAGGGGGAAAGAGGGGACGGGAACATGCCAGGATGTTAACAGCCCTTTTTTCAAGAGGGGAGACCTTGGGGGATTGCTTTCCATTTCCTCTTTCCAAGTTTTCTTTAGCAAGCACATATTGCCTTCGTAATGATAAAATAAGCAGTCAGCTGACGGTGCCAGAGCCTGCTATTTAAGCCCAGTCCACTGCCATCCTGGGGGCCACACTCTGCGGTGGGCTGAGGTGGGAGCCTGTCGGACAGACAAGAGATGGTTGATGGAGCATCTTATCAACCGTGGCGCAGCTTGAAGACCCCCCCCCACTCTTGACACTTCAGCCTTGACACAGAAGTTCATATTTACTGGGTGTCCCCACAAGGGATGCAGCTCAGCCCTGAGTCATTGCAGTCCCAGGGGAGGGGGCGTCCCTGGCATCACCCCCTCTTGCAGGGGAGGAGGGCGAGGCTCAGAAATCGCTGGTGACGTGTGCCACCCAGTAACTCAGAGAAGGTGTTCTCATTCACAGTCATCTGAAATGTTCCGTGACCCCCAGTGACCGCTAAGAAGTTCAAAGTCTTGAGAGCACCAGAGGAGGAAGAAAATGACACAGAGGGGCTGCCGACAAGGCTCAGTAGATACAGGAATCTGCACAAAAACCTGCGGATCTGGGTTCGATCCCCAGAAATGCACATAGTGGAAGGACAAGAACCAGCTTCCGAAAGTTGTTCTCTGGCTGCCATTTGTGTATCTGTGTTTTCTCTCTCTGTCTCTCTTTCTCTCTGTCTCTCTTTTTTGCACCATCTCTCTTTTCCTATCCTTCCACTCTCTAATAAATAGATCAAATATTAACAGAAGAAAACTTTGCAGAACAATGAGACGTGTAGAAGCCAGTGTGAAGTCTGGACTGAGAAATGAACTAGCTCAGACTGTTGAACGATGCAGGATCATCTATTCTTATCACTACTTTCTCCGCTTGTGTTTTCCTTTGGCATTTGAGGTCCAAGCCGCTCCATATGTAACCAAACTTGATGTGTCAGAGGGCGCTTGAGCGTGTGCCTGAGAACCAAGGGAATCTTCCTGGATTGCTTTACCTTTTTATTGGGGCGTTTCCCAGGCTCTGCCTTCTGGGATCAGCATTGAAGGCAGCTGCCATAATACCCCTGGCATTTGTACTTAGGAATCTTCCAATCCAAATTCAGGTCTTTTCAGATGCAACACAAAAGGCTTTAACCCCTGAGCATCTCCCCGGGCCCAAACTTGGCATAGTAAAGATTCTCTGAGTCCCAAGCCCTCAAAAATAAGCATTTGAAGACGGTTCTCTGTCACTTGTTTTATTTGCTATGACAACTTTATGGTGGAAAGGCGGTGCAGGATGTAACAATCAAATCGCAACGCTGTTCACACTTCAGTGTGGTCTGCAGCTAGTTGTACACACTCCCATTTCTGCATAACTCTTCTCTCCGAGGTTTGGTTCTCAACATTGCATGCTTTCTTTCCTATTTTCTGCACTTTGCTTTTCCTCCTGTTCGTAAATGGCTGTGCCACGGTTATCTCAACTCCCCCGCTGTCGAATGTTTAGGTTTTCTAAACCATCCTAAATGAAACTGCTATAAATATAGTTTACATATTACTTTCTTTTCCGTCTGAATAATTACCTCAGGACAAATTCCCAAGAGCCAGATTACTGGCACGAAAATATATGGAAATAGCCGTGTCTCTAAATATGTGTTGCTGAATTATAATCTGGACACGCAGTGCCTAGACCTTAGTAGATGCTTCATAAATGTTTAATGGATACATGAATAAATGCCATCAGCAACATATGTAAATCTTCTCTGAATATGTAAACCGTTTAAGAAAGACAGGCTGGACTTTATTAAATGTGTGCATTTTGGACACATTGACTGGAAGCAGGATTTCTGGGAACGTTATTTTTTTCTGTAGTTTTACTTTTGCTATTCTGTGATTTCTGAGAAAGGAGCAGCTTTGAAGATCTTTGGTGGGGAACGGGTTGGGTTGAACAATGTCATACTGACTTTGGGATGCCAGGGTCTATTTTTGGGGCCTGTGGGATTTTCACAACTCCTCAGCCATTCCGTACCCTCCTTGACTTCTTCTTAGTACAGTGGTGATTCTCCCCAGCTTTGAGTTCTCTGGAGTTGCAAGACTGACTTAGGGTTCTAGACTCGTACTGAGTCTTAGCAAAGAGATCTGCTACGAACAACCTTCCTGAAGGCACTTGCCCCGAAGAAATGCACCAATCAGAAATCAGTGTCCCAAAGCTGACATTTCAGTTGGGGGAAAGTGGAAGGGAGTCTTGGACAGAAGCAGAGGAATCGGGAGCCATTGGGGATACATTCGGATACCCACAGGGGCACAGCGGAAATCATCTGCTCTGGTAGCCTTGATTTCCACCTATAGGTGGAAATGAGTAGCCAGAGACAGCGCTGGACTTTCAGGAGAGCTGGTAGAATGCCGACATCAGTGGCCGCCTTTTCCTGTGGTTAAAGGACCAGGGTGGTCTCGAACTCACTCTCAGCATCCACCGAAACCACTCCAATGCTTGCTGCACCGCAGCTCGAGAGAATGGCAGATCAAAGTCACAGAATGAGGGAGCCGCGGCCAGCAGGCAGAAGAAAATACAGACCGTTAGGACCAGTGGTAAAGAACTCAGAAATGGGATTGGGAGGAAAGCCAAGGTAGCATCCAGTCTGTATGCTGAGAGAGTCTCTTAGCAGGCGCCCCTCAGAAAACGACCCCTCACAAGGACGGAGAGCTCTTCTTGTAAGCCATCAGATACAAAAATAATGCTTAGGTCACACGTCACCCATCTATAGCTGGCGCAGAGCAGGGGCCTTGGAGGGACATTTACCCAGAGCGGGAGAAGTAAGCAGGCCAAGCCGAGCTTCCTGCCAAGACGATTATTCCCCTCAGAGGCACAAAGAGAAATGTCCCAAGGCCTGCCCGGAGGACACAGAGTGATTTGTCAACAGAGCCCCATTGACACAAGAGCAGAAAGAAGCCAATCCACAGAGATCAATGAAAGGAAATATATAGTTGCACATCCCTTCCTGTATCTACTAACAATTTACATTGTAGCCAGTGATTGTGTGTGTGTGTGTGTAAGAGGGCACTATGTGTGCCTGTGGAAGCCCAAAGGTAACATTGGGAATCATCCTGAATTGCTCTACCTCTTTACTGCTTTGCTCTGGGATTTTCCCAGGCTCCACCTTCCAGGGCCAGAAGTGCAGGCCAGTTTCCCTTGGCATTTTTATGTGGGACCCAGGATTCAAACTTAAGTCCTCCTGCTTGTGAAGCAAAGGCTTAACGTCTGACCCATTTCTACAACCATGCCCAGTATTTTTCGAGTTTGCCTTTCCAGTTAAAGCAGTGAGAAATATAGATCCTCTTAAAATCTGTTAAAAACAATCAGCTTTGAACTTTCAAAGATGAATTTGTGTAAATGTTATATTCCTGAAACTTTCACAATAGTACTTTATGACCCGGTCACAAGTTTCTGTAGATTCTAGAATAGAGCGTTGGTGAAAATAAGGTATTTTGAAACTGGGAGAAATTTGTTTTCCAAAGGGGTTGAACTGTCTTGCATGTTGAACTTGGCTTTTCAAATGAATAGTTATTTTTATCAAAGTAATGCATGCCTAAGGTTTAAATGTCAAATATATCTAAAATGCTCTTAATAATTCCCTGTTCCCGCCACATCATCTCTCTCTGGAGACAAAGATTTGGTTCACTCCAGCCATCTTATTTTTAGTCTAAATGAATGGGGTGCTTTTATGTGTGTGCATGGAGGGTGTGTGTGTGTGTGTGTGTGTGTGTGTGTGTGTGTGTGTATGATGTATACATTAGAACCCTTTGGTATAGCATTTTGTTCTAGTTTATGGAAAACTTAGTTTTCTAAGTTTTTATTCTCTGACAGTTTCATTTATGAATACAGTGGATTTGTTGTTTTCACCCCTGGTTACCCAATCCCAACCCCCTTCTTTCTCCCTATGTATAATAATTTGGGATGATTCCTTGAGCTGAGATGTCTTTTGTCATAAACTGTATAACTTTATGAACACAGGTTCCAAAAACATCTCGGCAGAGTGGCTTTGGGAATCTTTCTGACAGGTCTGTGGCCTGGTTTACAGTTCCAGGAATTGCTCCTTTTTGTAAAGTGGGCCTTAAAGTCAATCAAAAAGCAGTTGGTTGTTTCCTTAACATTCATGTCATTTTTGTGCCAGTGGACACCTCTTGCCCAGGCGATTGTTGTAGTGGTGTGTGTTCACAGTACACTGAGGGGGCTTCCTGATGCCATTTCAAAAATGTCAGACATTGTGACCATTACTCATTCTCTGTTGCTTTCCCCTGCCTCCTCCTGCCAGCTCCACCTGAGGACTGAATGGTAATTGATTATACATTTATCATCCTGTTTTCTGTGTGTGTAATCGATATTTTTTGTCCCTATCTTCTGTTAGAAACTGTCTTCCCCTATTAACTAATCCAGCTTTTATTTATGAGTATGGGAAAGGGAATCACTGATTGTATTCAAAGGCCTCTACAGAGATTTTTTTGGTTGAGCTGTTCTTGCGAACCTCCCACGTAAACATTTCCAGAGTTCATCCTCAGATTGACAATTCTTCTGGGAAGAGTCTTCTTGCACCGCGCCCGACCCGCTGGCATTCAGAGGCTGAATCAAGGGAGAGACGTTCCCAGCCTTGGGTACATAATGAGCCACGTACTTACACCTGTCCCCTTCCACGTCCAAAGGCGTTTGTTTCCCTCTCCCAGGGGATAAAAAGAAACCTTCTAAACTTTTAATATGACACTGAATGGTTGTCCAGGGAAGCCCCTTTCCTTTTCCCAACACTTCTGGTTTCAACTTCACACTCTTCCTTCTCAGCGAAAGGGGTTCTGTCTGGTTCTGACAGTCACTGGGCCTTTTGAAGATTTTACAGTGCAACCCGGGCAGTAGATCACCCCTCGTCCCTTCCGTCCATCTTGATGGCCCCCGGTCACTTAATTATCACCCACTTCTCTGCTTTCCAGCCTCCAATCCTGCTTCCCCTTTCTATTCTTTCCTGTCTCTTCAAACTATAGACCTGCCTTGATCCCTTGGGATTCTATGGGGAAACGGGGTTACTGTGGGTGTTCTTGGCCACCTGCGTCGCATTGGCTCTTTCAGCTTTGAACCCTGTATCTGAGCTGCCACTTTTCGCCAGTTACAAATTGGTTGGAAATTGGCAATTGCACATGACTTGACCTCACATATGATTCTCTTTCGATGTTGATTCCCTTTCACGGTGTGGGAGAAATCATGATCCATTTACTTCTGCGAGGGCCCCTCCCACCCTCACCCCTCCTGTGCTCAAAAGCGTGAGTTAGCCTTGGAAAGCCTGTCTGAGCTGCTTTGCTTGTGTGATGCAATACTCACACTACCCACACATGTCAGTTGCTTCTTCTCTCAATTACGGAATTTCAATGTTCCTCATTGGGGAAAATAAGCCAAACTTTGATGCAGCTAAATAGTGGTATATTGACATTAAAAAGGCTAATTCTGGGCGATCTAGCCCCTCATGGCCATCTAGTGCCATGAGTCCGTTTCCAGCTGCCTACTTCTCTTGGAGGCTCCCTAGCCCCTCATGGCACTCCAGTGCCGTGAGTCTGTTTCTTGTTCCTTGCTCCTCATGAATTCCATGCCTAGGCACTGTGAGTTCTCATGGGCTCCCTAGCCCCTCATGGCACTCTATTGCCATGAACTCTGTTTTATTTCTGCTTCTCATAGAAGCATCCTAGCTCCTCATGGCACTCCACGTCTGGAGTCCATGAGTTTCAACCTTTCTCTTTTCTAATAAACTCTACCTTAATTCTCAAAAAAAAAGGCTCAATTCTCACCTCTAGGATTTACTTTCTTTATAATAATAATTTGGGACAATCGCTTGAACTGAGAGGTCTTTTGTCATAAGCTATATATCTTCATGAACTTGGCTTCCAAAATCCTATTGGCTGGGTTGACTTTGGGGAATCTTTATTTCTAAATGAGAATGACTGCCTACATGCATGATGTGAAGATAGTTACTGACCTAGCGTGACTATAGTACCAAAGTATCATCAGAATGAATTGCTAGTAGTTGCAGGAACAGGATTGACAAGATGGCTCAGTGGTAAAGGGGCTTGCGATGCAAGACTGATGTCCCGAGTTCAACCCCCAGAGCCCATGAAAGGTGGGAAGAGAGAACCAAGTCCGCAAAGTCGTCCTCTGACTCTGCACAGGTGTCATGGGGTACACACCCTCCACACACAACACATACGTATGCACGTGACACACACATACACTCACACACACACACACACAGAGGAAATAGGGTTAATGACAATAATATTCATTTGCTTTTATCGCCATAGAGTCAAATGAGACAGCATGTGTAAAACCTCAGTGCAAATGCTATCTATAGTCTGCCAGGTATTATAGACCACTAATCGATACCTCCCTGGATTGGTTAACCCAGAGGAAACCACACAGTGTGAAAGTCAATGGCTTAATCTGCCTGCCAATCAGATGTATTTGCATGACCCCCATGCCTCTTAGCCAGAGCTCCCCCAGACTCCTGGGGTCTGGACAGAAAGATGTCAAGAGTCAGATAAACCTAGTCCTTTCTAGACCTAAACATTAATTCATTGTTGGGAATTTGAAAGAGAAAAGGAGAAGTGACTATTTCCTCTTACTTAACCCTCCGGGAAAATCAACAACAAAGGGGACACAAAGAGAAAGCCTTCTTTCCTGTCATGTGGCCTCCTTAGCTGATTGCTTCTGAGACAAGACACAGGTGTCGTAATAGTTAAAACCAACAGAAGCCATGTAGCTGGACTTAGCTTTTGGTTTCAGTAGGTGAAAACTACCATGATCTTGTACAACTTTAGGAAAAGCTGAAGTGTGTGAAGAACTTCCAGAGGGCAGAAAGAGAAAAAGAAAGAAAGAAAGAGAGTGAGGAAGGAAGGAAGGAAGGAAGGAAGGAAGGAAGGAAGGAAGGAAGGAAGGAAGGAAGGAAGGAAGGAAGGAAGGGAGATAGAAAGAGGGAGAGAGAAAGAGAAAAAGAAAGAAAGAAAGAAAAAAGAAATAGAGAGAAAAAGAAAGAAAGAAAGAAAGAAAGAAAGAAAGAAAGAAAGAAAGAAAGAAAGAAAGAAAGAAAGAAAGAAAGAAAGTAGATCCACCATTCATCCTTCCATTGGCTGGAGTTGCTCCCTGTGGATAGATCTACAGCTGGAAGGTCATTCATCTGTCACTTGACCAGTGTGGAGTAAGCTTCAGAAAGTCTTTGAAAGAACGGCAGAATATATGTCACTAGTGACTTCTTAGGAGGGCCTCAGAATGCAGAGGAAAGAACCATTCAGGACCAGCAATGTATAAAGGTGCCTATGTGAAAATCTGAGACCTGAATTCAATTTCCAGAACCTGCATGGAAGGAATGAATTGACTTCTGAAAGTTGTCCTCTGACTTCTATATATCCGTCTCCTCTTCCTCTTCCTCTTTTTCCCCTTCCTCCTCCTCTTCCTCTTTCCTCCTCTTCTTTCTCCTCTTCTCCTCTTCCTCTTCCTCCTCCTCTTTCTCCTCCTCCTTCTTCCTCTCTCTTTCTCACTCTTTCTCTCTTTCTTCCAAATAAGTAAACAAATATGTTTTCAAGAAAGGAATCATTCAAAACATCAGCAATGTAGTTTTTGGAACTGCGGAACATTCAAGTCGAAAGAAAAGGTCAGATGAATCATTCGTGAGTCCCAAGTCTTTCCAGGTCTCTGGAGTGAGGAAGTGGGGGAGCAGGAGATCATCATCTCTACTAAGTACATGCAGAAGCACAGGCTCAGTCCTGTACCCCGACTCTCCCGCCCCCATTAGCTACTGGTGCTGACTAAGTTGAAGCCAGGACATCCAGGGGTGAACTCTTAACCCCCCAACTTGACAGACGAGAACCCACAGGCTCAGTAAGGACCCAGAGTCTTGCTCCTCGACTCTTGGTTTAGTTCTCCGTCCCATCTCCACGCTGACTTTTCCTTTGGCCAGTCAAGAACGTAGCTGCTGTGCCAGCTAGACTGAAGTTGTCACTCTTGTCATGGAAGATGAGCCTTTCAGCACACCTCTGAAGAATTCTTTAACAAGGGTAAAGTTCTGAGAAAACTGTGGAAGGTTACCTAACTGATCTGGGAAGACCAGCCCATAGTGAGTAGGACGCTTCCCTAGGTGAATGGGATAGAGAGAGCTGGTTTAGTGCTTTGTCCATCTGTCTGGTAATTGAGAAAGTCTGCCTTCCTCTCAGCTCCCTCTGTGGCTATGCAGTGGACAGGTCCCTCAGCTCTGAGGTTGGTGTGAGCTCGCCCACCATACTGATGATGTGCAACTGAGAATCCTAAGCAAGAGAGAATCCCTGCTTCCCCTTAGGGGGTGGGCTCTGTATTCACATCAGTACAGAGAAGAAATGGAAATAGACACATGAATAATTCTCCCACATGAGTCACAAGATGAACTCTGTCCTGGTCTGGAGATTAACTGCAGGCTAATGGCAAAAAGCGAGACCAGATGAGGCCTGCCCTACCTGACAGGTGGTTTGGATGTGCATCTGGGGATAATTCACAGACTGGCCAGGACCATGGGCAGCGTGGAGTAGTATAGTTTCTGGCCTTGCTAAGAAGGGAACTAAGTTTCAGCACCCAGTGGCTTAGCAGATGTTGGTCAAGTTGTTGAGAGCTAGTGAGGAGCATATCACATGGGTGTAACTTATGACGGACTATGTTGTGTGACTTTGTATGAGAGAAAGCTGATTGGGCCATAGGAACAGACTTTCCAAGGACCCCCGGCATAAAATGCAGGCCGTGTTCCTGCAATGTCCTAGAAATTTCCCATCTCACAGGACGCGCATAGTGGAATAAATTGAACCCTGTGGAAATGCTGTAAATCTACGTTTTAAAAAAAAATTGTGTGTGTGTGTGTGTTAGTGTGTGTGTCTGTGTGCCTGTGTGTGTGTGAGACTGTGTACACCAGATGGCACTGTGTGTGCCTGAGGAGGTCCCAGGTGGCATTGGGAACCATCCTGGATTGCTCTACTCTCTTTTCGCTTTGCTTTGGGGTTTTCCAGGCTCTGCCTTCCAGGACTGGAAGCGCAGCCATCGCCGTTTCCACCTGGGATTTTTACATGGGATCTGGGATCTGAACTAAGGCCCTTCTGCTTATGAGGCAGAGTCTTAACCCCTGAGCCATCTGTCCAACTCCAGAAATGCTTTCAAAGAACACTGTGAGAGCCAACTGCAGTATTTAATGCTAGGAAATGGGAGCCTTTTGTCTTAAGTCATAGGACGTTTGCATCTGTCAGAGAATGAGCTCCACAGCATAACATACTAAAGACTCTATGTGTACATGTGAGGGGCTGGAACATGGATGAGTGTAGAACGTTGAATGTTCTAGAAGATTATAAAGGTGGGACTGGAGATGATAGGCCTCATTGGTAGCGCATTGTTCTAGGCACCAAGTTTGATTCCCTAGGACTGAAAATCAAAAGACTCTCATAATGGTAAATAATAAAAGAGCGATTATGAAGGTAGCTGGAATACAGGAAGCACATGCAATGAAATTATGTTTTTTTTCAATTTATTTACTGAATTGCTAAAATGCACATCAAACATCACGCGTTTTGCAAGAATACGCCATATAAAATGAACTGAGAAGACAGGGTTTTCTGGATATTATTCCTCAAGCAGAAAGAACCCAAGGGTGAGACCAGACAGATCTAGGCCCAGGTCTGTTTAGCTTCATGATGGTCTTGAGCCACCAACAGAGTGAGAGTGATATATTACGCGCCACACACCCAGCGGTGAACTGTCAAGGCACCCGGGCTCTCACACAGGGTCCTGGAACATTGCACGGAGTAGTTCTTGCCCCCAGATCTTTCTCCTTCCCGTATGTCGACTCTGTTCTTGCGTATCAGCTTTTCAAGATCTTATTTTAGCAGCGACCGAGTTGAATTACTGGCACATCTCATTCCTTAGTCATAACAGCAATCACAATTATTAGTATTACGGTTGTTTCTATATTGGGTGGCATTTTATGGTTTCTGTGTTTTAGTTCGTGGAATTTATGAAAGGTAATTTGTAGCACACAAATTTGCCCTGCGTATGATAGGGAGCTCACACTGTGAACACTTTCTAGCTGGTGTTTATTAAATATTCAGTGACTGTCACATTTGCTGTGTGTCTTGGTAATGGACTCCCTCTGTAAGCAGGTGGATCTCATCTCTGGACTTGGGATTGGTCATGAAATGTGCCTTGTGCAACCGTGCGAGGCTGATGGTGGCATATATTTAGGCTCCATGGGCTAAAGAGACTGTGTATGTTTCTGTTGTGTTTTTGACCTCTAGCTGTCTCTGTTGGACCATCTCAGAGAGGACAAGGGACGTGGGCAGGGGAACCCATCTAACTAAGCACCTCTAACACAGAGCATAGGCTCTGCATTCCCCTTCCCTTCCCAGAGACATGTGACTACAACCAACCAGATTGAACAGAGCCGCCCACCCAAGCTCACCTCTCATTAGGCAACCCCTCCCCAAAAACCCAAAAGCATGAGCAATAATGGTGTTACTTTTTTACATTTTATATTTTATATGTAAATATATCTACATATAAATAAATATTTTAGATATAATATATTTTTATTATAGTTTTTTTGCCTCTGAGTGTGTGTGTGTGTGTGTGTGTGTGTGTGTGTGTGTGTGTGTGTAGAAGAGGGTACTGTATATGCCTATGGAGACCCAAGGATGATAGTGGGTATTACCCTGGATTGCTCTATCTCCTTATTGCTTTGCTCTGAGGTTTCTTAGGCTATGTCTTCCAGGGTTTGAATTCCAGACTACTGCCAATTCTGACTGGCATTCTTACTTGGGATCTGGGATTTGAACTCACGTCCTTCCTGCGAGGCAAAGTCTTTTACCTCTGAGCCATCTCTCCATCCCATAGTATTAAGCCACTGAACATGGGGTCAGTTTGCCATATAAAAGAAGACAGTTGATGCACTTGTATCTGACACTATAGCAAATATTTAAGGTAACTTTCTCCAATAAGGTCCAGATAGTTGAAAAACCCCAACACAGGAATCTTTCAACTGCAAACCTGTTCACTCCAGTTCATCCGCTTCACTCAGCTCTCTGAGCATCCACAACAAAGGGCATGGGCTCCCTTATAAAGACTGGTTGGGGCTTCCTTCCAGCAACTGAAGATTGCGCTCCACCTCGGCCTTTCCTGATAAGGTATCTTCAGTTCCGTTGTTTAGTTCCCTGATTCTTCCCCCAAGCCTCAGACATCTGTTCTTCCTTCCTGGTCATCCTGACAGCTATAGAGCTTGTTGGCTCTATTTTTTTAGTGTTATCTGTGTGTATGTGTGTGTGTGTGTTTGCCTGTGTGTATCAGAAGGTATTGCATGTGCCTGTGGAGACCCAAGGGTGACTTCAGGAATCACCCTGATCGTTTCTACCTCCTATTTGCTTTGCTCTGGAATTTCCCAGACTCTACCTTCCAGCACTGGAAGCACAAGCCACTGCCATTTCGGCCAGGCATTTTTACATGGGATCTGGGATCTGAACTCAGGGCCTTCTGCTTGGGAGGCAGAGGTTTGATCCTTGAGCCATCTCTCTAGCCCGTGCCTGTTGGTTATGAGAGCTACTGGGCACTCTCTTTTACATGGTTTACAACTTTATGCCAACAGCTCGCCACATCCCTACACTCATGCCAACCTCTCGGATATGAGCTCTGAGTTCTTGGGAGTCAAAGAAGCAGTGCTGATTAAAAATAAAACAGTAAAACAGTGGCTTAAACTGCGCCTTCACTGCAGCTTTTTAAAATACTTTATTTGTTTATTAGAAAGAAAAGCTGAGAGACAGGAGGGGAGAGATGAGGAAAAGGAGAACAGGAGAGAGAGGTGTACATATGCATACCATGGCACACAGGCTGAGGACATCAGAGGACAACTTTGAGAAGTCCGTTCTCTCCTTCCACCACGTGGGCTTCCAGGGATCAAATCGGATCTTCAGGTTTGTGAGCAGGCGCCAGCCCTCACCGTAACTTTTGACGGGATGATCTGGGCTGAGCAGTTCTTGCTCTGTGCAAGAGAAAAACCACATTTCATGGTCCTGTCAAAAGTTTCTTCTTGGGTCAGTGGGAGATGAGACCCCTTGAATCCTAGATGCCTGTACCAGCCATAAGGTATAGTGAGAAAGATCTTTGGTTTATAGAGAATAAGAATCCAAGAGACAACATCCACGAGTGGAATTACAGTCCAAAGCCAAGTGGCTAGTTTCCCCTGAAGTATTGTTGAACAGGACGGCGTGAGACAGGATCTGCTGCTGGGTTGCGGTAGAAACCAGGAATCACAGTGCACGTGGGAATGGAGCGATTTCCTCTGAAGAAGGAAACAGTTTCTGTAGAACTTCCCTGAACTCTTCATGAAGTTCCTCAGACCTCAACTAAGGGTTGGGTGGGGGTGGGGAATCAGCCCCTCCCACCCTATCACACATCAAGTCCAGTTGCACCCCCAACAAGCTAGGACTCGAGTAGTCATTACTGTCAGAAGACCTGCTGGTTCGTGGGCGTGTATGTGACACATATTCAGAAGGCGAGTGCCATCCCACCGTCTCCTTCTCAATTACCCCAGTCATTCCCCAGTAGGGGGGAGAACTGAGCAACTGGCCTAATTCCCCATACCCTGGGGACAGCTGAGTTTTCTCATTTCCTAGGGATCCCACGGGGCCAAGAAATGTAGACGACAATGTCACAAATTGCTGTCTCTATATGTGAAGAAAATTGTTCCGTCTGCCTATGGGCTATGTGCAGTCTAGAATTTTAACACAGAAGTCTCTCTCTCTCTCTCTCTCTCTCTCTCTCTCTCTCTCTCTCTCTCTCTCTCTCTCTCTTCCTCCCTCTCTACCAGATTAAAATACCTAAAAGGGAGTCAGTTTCCAAGAGATTGAATTGGTGGGAGACCAAGATGTGGTTGTAATTTCAAATCTGTAGTAAATCCTTTTGCCCATCACAAATATCTTCCATCGCTGCCTGAAGTAATATCATTAGAGATTCATTTACCCAGTTAAAGGAAGATGTTAAGGGAAGCCGGAGATGTGGCTCAGTTAGTAGAGCACTTGATTGGTATGCATGAAGTTCTGGTTTGATCCACAAACTAATTCTTCCTCCTAAAGTATTCTATTTTAAGACCAAACTCCTTGAGAGAGGTAAAAATCCATTGGCCATTGTATTTCAGTGGCAATCAGGTACACAGAAAAAGACTGGAGACAGGCCATAGATCTAGTTAAATTACATGGAAGCGTTCTGTGTTCCTTACTTTTCTGTGGCAAAATATCTGAAAAGAAGCAGCTTATGGGAATAGGAGCTGTATTGAGTTTACAGTTTAAGATTCATGCGGTCCATCATGGCGGGGACCGTGAGGAAGTAGGAGCATGAAGTGGCTGGTCATGTGGTGTCTGCAGTCAGGGAACAGAGAGAGCTCGGCTCACTTTCTCCTTGTTATCTTGTCCAAGGCCCCAGCCCATTGGTCAAGCCATCCACAGTCACAGTGAGTCTCGTCTCTGCGGCTAAAGCCTTTCTGGAAGCATAGTGTGGTTTCCATGGTGATTCCCTATCCAGCCCAGTTGATTCATTATCACAGAACCCTGAGGTTCTGAGTTTCTGGGTGAGAAATGAGAGTAGGGCAGAAAGAAGTGATTAAACAAAAAAAAAAAAAGTGAGAAAAGCTTCGTGTTCTCAATGCTAGAATGCTGGAGATCAATAGAGGAAAGAGCAAGCTGGGTCTGATATCACATCTTCTCAGTAGATTCTGCGGGATCAGCTACCCGCATTTAGATCAATGCTGACCACATGCAAGGTCCCCAGCAGGCGGCAGATATTCTTTCTTTGGGAGTCCATCTTGTTCGCTTAAGGAGATGTCTCTGATCAAAAAAAAAAAAAAGTGCTCAAAGACCAGTCATGGAAGATTCCAGTTCTAAATCTTGTATCTTTGCCCACACCTTATTCAGAATTGTCCTGGCCAACAAGTCGGCCGTTCACCAAACAAGGAAGCCCCCCACTATTCTCCAGTGACGTCATAGAAGCGGCTTTGTGAGCAGAAGGGAATCGACAGTGGGTGGTTATGAGAAGTAATCTGTCGAGCATTTCTCCCCCTGCCAGATCCAGTACTGAGAGGTATTACATGGCTGCCATGGGCATATTCTGAGGTTGACTTCTCCTCATTCGAGAGGTTAACTTTCAAAGACCACACTTTAGTAAGTAGGAAAGCAGATGTTCCATCCCCAGTCTGCTGGGTGATTCCCAACACCAGTGCTGTTCCTTCCTGGACCAAACGCTTTCATGTTCCTGCCGTGAGCTGTGTTAAATACTTACAATACTAACGTTTCATCTGATCTTTGCACTAACTGTCTTCACTTATTATTATACAAAGAAACACAGGCGTCAGGAGACTTACTAATTTGCTTGTTTCATACAAGTCATTTATAGATTATAGAAAAGAAAATGCTTCTGATGTACGCATTTGAATATAGTATATATCCAGTTTTTTGCAGTATAGGACATTATGCAGTCTTACGCAGTTGTGATTACATAAAGTCAACTAAATTCATATGTGCCATGGCTGAATTTTAGCTTCATGCTTATTTGCTTGCCTTTTCTGATTTTCTTGGTCTTGTACCTGTAGAAGTCCCTATAATGCCTACTACTCATGCAAGTAATGTGTATGCAACATAGCTATATGCAAGATGCAAATAAGCATACATGGCCTCATAGTAATCTACAGCATTGAGGAATAACTGATACTCCTGTATAGCATAGAAGGAGGGAGATCTGACATCCCATCGGAAGCAGGTAGGAAGTGCTTCTGTGAGCCAGCTGGGAATAGCCCACTCTCTAAGTCCCAGTGATTACAAGGGCAATAAGGTCATGGCATACAGCTACCCAGGCCTCAGGCAATAGGGACTGAACTGGTATCTACTGGGTTCCTTCTAGGTTTCCTTTCAATCCACGGTCATGAGGGAACTTGAAGGAAGTTACCTAGATGTCTTCTCTAGTATCTGCTGGAAAATCTTGAAGCAAGACATCTGTCATAGTTAGAGATAGGTGTCAATTTAATGGTTGAAGGCTCTAGTTCTGGAGACTTTTTATAGAGAATTAATAGTTAAGTCTAGAGCAAACCTGCAGGAGGTCATCTAGTAGATGGGGAAGGCCCAGCCCATGGTGGGTGGGACTAAGTCCTAGACAGGTAAATAAAATACAGAGAGCTGGTTGAGAAAGTTGGCATCCTTGGGTACACTTGGCCAGACATGCTGGTCTGGAAAGTGAGGACCGTCCCTCTCTCAGCCAGTATTTGCATATGGTGTGGCTAGTTCCCTCGGCCCTGGTGTTGGTGTGAGCTTTCCTGCCAAGCTGGACAAAGAACTATAATTGGACTATCATAAGAGAAATTAAAACCCCTTGTTCCCTTTTTATGGTTTTATCAGCAACAATGCAGAGTAACTGCGGCAACCATCTATGGAAACTTTTGTTAAAACAAGTCATTATAGACACACCCAATGTTATCAGTAGGATATTAGCTAAACAGACATGGAAATACCATATGAGATACTGTGTTAGACACTTACAATAAAGTTTATAGAGAGGTAATAGACAGTTGATAGAGAGATGGTACATTGTTTGATAGGTAATAGATGATAGATGATAGGTCAATTTATGGGCGATAAAAGAGCTACATGAGCCATAGGTAGATGATAAAAAATAGATATGGACAGACAGATAGATAGATAGATAGATAGATAGACAGACAGACAGACAGACATAGACAGACAGACAGAAAGATAGATAGATAGACAGATAGATAGATAGATAGATGATAAATGGTAGATGATAGATTGATAGATGATAAAGATAGATAACTAGATATAGATATGTATGTAAACATTACACAAAATAGTTCCAATGCATATTAGCATATGTAGAAAGCAAGCCAGTGGAATGATATCTATGGTTTGTCTACATTTTGTATAAGAAACACTTGAGCTCTTAGAGGCGGGTGTGGTGGGGCCAGAAGGCTGCATGTTATTCTGGCACGAGTAGACCCAGGAAGTCACATGTGCATGGGGGAGGGGCACTGGGGTGGTGCAAAACATCTTCACCTTATATTTTATGGACTTTCTGCCTTGGTTGAGTCTTTCACAATATGAATATTTTTCTCCATCCTTGTGTAGCTAAATGTAAATATTAAAGAGAAAAAAATACCATCTTCGCCAGCTATAAGTGTGCGTAGTCTATATACATAGTCTGTGTCAAAGGGCACACTTATTTAGGACTCTGACCGTATGGTGCATATCTAAATGTGTCTGAGCTTCGCATATCCTCATGGAAGGACTGCCATTTGAAATGCGTTCTGAACTGCTTTGGAAACATTTAATCTTTCTCCATTAATCTGCTTTCTCTAAACCTGTCCCTAATTCTTCTCAAATATTCCCCACCTGCTGGGCGGGATATCCTACAAAGTGAACTCTAGTCATGTTTGGAATTATTTCTTTTTTATCAATTTAGTCCATATTTGCCAGAGATTTCCAGTCCCAAGTCAGACACTTCAGGCTGGATGCCGATTTGATGCTTCCGTGCTATGTGACATTGACAACAGACAAAAAAATGGGTAATTATCTTCTGGAAAAAAAGTAATAGCCCTTTCCAGAGGCTAAAGCTTCGATTTATTGAATCTGTTTCAGATCTTCCTGTTGTCAAATTCTCCCCCACCAAAAGTCACCCCCTTTTCTAGGTTATGTGCAGCCTGCAAGCTTTCAAAGTGGCACTTCTTATGGGGTTTCTCTTCTTTGCTAACTTTTGGGCCACTTTTGTGTTTGAAAATCTAACTTATTGCTTTGGATTGGAAAAGTCAAAGGACTCAATATTTGAAGCCTCCTTCCTAGATTTCGTCAGGACTCTCTTTTGTCCTTGAAGTCTTGGGGTGGTGGGCAGAGTTCTCCTGGGATGACTGACCTTGGGGTGACTGGGGCCATTAGCTTTCCTACCTTTGCTTTACGTCCACAGTATGTCCCTCGCCATCTTCTTTACGACAGAACAGTAGCTACTGCTGAGGGGAGGCAGCCACAGATATTAGCATCAGAGGGTGCTCAGTGGGTACTCTGGGGGCGTGGTGTGTTCACTATTCTTTGGAAAATGTTGACAAGCCATGAAATCACCTCATCTTCTATGGAAGTTTTGGATTCGAGGCCACAGGATTCGTTACCAAGTTGCATCCTGGGTGATTTGGATGCTATCTATGTGACATCCCAGTACTGTGAATTCTAACTCTTATAAGATGGAAATGGTACCCAATGACCTTGTTCTAGCACCTCACGGAACACAAAGAATTCTGCGCATGGGTTGGACATTGCTGTGAGGTCACAGATAGCTGACGGGTAGTGTAGCAGTTACTCTTCTCTGTTGCGCTGAGTCACCACTAGACACAAACAACTTAAGGAAGGAAAGGGAGATTTATCCGGCTTACAGTTTCAGAGGGGAGATATAGTTTATTTATGGCAGAAAAATCATAGCTGGCTGGTGGAAGCTGGAGACAGCTTAAGTCACATCCATCATAGAGACTGAACGCTATGAAACTGCAAGCCGCAGACTAACTAATTGAAGCAGGATGGGACTAACCGGTCTCAAAGTCCACCCCCTGTTCCATGTCTCCCTTCAGCAAGGATCCATCTCCTAAAGATAGCGTGACCTTTCAAAACCACTAAAGATTTCAGCACATCAGTCTGTGGGGGCAACTCATATTTCAAACCATGACAGGTGTCAATTTGACAGTTGAGAGTTCAAGCTCTGGACATATTGGTAAAGAACAGATAAAGTCTTGAACAAGTCTGCAGAGATCGTCTAGTTGATGGGAAAGGTCCAGCCCATGGTGGGTAGAATTAGACCCTAGACAGGTGGATAAGATAGAGGGGATTGGGTGATGAAGATAGCATCCTATATGGGTCCAGGGGATTTGAACTCAGGCCCTCATGCTTGTAAGGCAAGTGCTTTCGCCCTTCAAGCCACCTCCCTAGCCCAGGCTCAGGTTAATCTATCAGGTCAACTTTATTAGCTTGAGAAGTCTTGAAGGGGTTTCCAGAGTGAGGGAGGAAGATTCACCCTGAGTGGGGCGAATCCACCCCATCCGCCAGTGACCCATTAGGAACAAACAGACACAATGGAAAAAGCACATTGGCACAGACATTTTCCTCTCTCTGCTTTCTGACCACCATAAGAGTTCTGCTCTGGCCACATGTCACGTCCCACGACGAACCAAAATCTCTTTAGTCATGAAGCAACATGTATCCTTCTTCCTTCCAGTTGGTTTTCTTGGGTGTTTGTCATAGTGGCAAGACTCTAATATACTTGTTAATATCTCATTTGATTGGAGAGAGGAGAGAGAGAGAGAGAGCACAGGAAGTGCTACAGAGCTATCAAACCTTAAGTCCCGCCCCCCAGTGATGTGCTTCCTCCAGCAAAGCTCCACCTCCTGAACCTTCCCCAACAGCAGCACCAGCTGGAGATAAGTCTTCAAGCACTCGAGACTGTGGGGGACATTTCACACTCCAACCACCACAGCAGGAGAGCGTGTAACTGCAAAATTCCCTTTGAATTGGATTGTGGGTACAATGTGTAGTAGTCATGTGTGATGGTGTGCATCTCCTGCCAATTCTTCAGATGTCGGGCATCACCTTAGGGTGCCAGTGCAGTAGATGAGGAGAGACCTGAGGGATACGGATCCACCAAACACTGGGATTGGCAAGAACATCGTATCCTTCCCCTCTCCCTTTGACCAAATTGCACCCAGCCATGCCTGTGGGTTTGTTTAGCTGAACTTAACACGTTTGGTACAGAGCCACAACCTTGGTTCTCAGGGGGGACCTCAGAGGAGCAGAGGGGGTCCCTGCTTGCAGGTTCTGGTTGGCGCCAACATTCTGAAGACCGGAAGTAGAGACATCATTGTTCCCCGCGATGCATCCTGCATCACACTTCCATACAGCGTGGCTCAAGCGCCTCTTCAGTAACTGTCACAAGCCGCACGCAGAGCTTCTGCCGAAGCCCACGGTGAGCGCCACTCAGCCCACAGAGGAGGCCATAGGGAACTCACTCCATTTCCCTATCCATTTGAATAACTTTTTCAATTTCGAGCTTGCTGCCTGACCATGAGGGTTGAATTATGACTAGACCCCCTCCCTTAACCCCTCCCCTCCTCTCTCCCTGCCCAGTGGGAGCACTAAATAGGTAAATAAAAGTCACTGCAGAATAATTGCAGGGCTGTGGTTTGTGAAGCCCAACTGGGCCCATGCACTGCCTGTTGAGCACTGTCTGTCTGGGTCTGTTCTGATTTTATTTTGTTTCTGGCCCATCGTTAGAGGGGATTCAATTATCTGCACGAGCACAGGGGAAGTTTGCATACACCAGCCCCGCGGGCATTGTTCATCACAGTGTATTTTTGAGAGTGAACGAAATAGATGGATATGTTTCCCATTTCCCCTGAAGCTGTTATTTTTCATTTTGGAGGCTCGGTCAGATTTTTAGTCTCTCAAACCCTCTACTGAGTCTCCTTCTCCAGCGTGAGCTATTCTCAGAGCCTTGGCATGCAAATGACAGAGGGTTCTGGGGATGAAGCCTGAAAAGAGCTGCTGTCCACGGAGGCGGAGCTAGCACAAAGTGAACTGCACCTTGAAAGTGACATGGCGGATGTGTGTGCGTGTCGGGGGTTGATTCATCTAGAAGGAGAAATAGCCAGTCCACAGGGGTCTGCTCTCTCTGGTGCTCCCAGAATCTTCTAGAAAGCGTGGCCACTGCTGAATGTTTCCTGTCATCCAGGCGCTCTTCTGAGCGGTCTGAAGGATTAGCCCATTTAGAATCTCAGGACTCCCTGGAGGAAGATAATATAATGATCCTCATTTTGCAGAGACAAGCTCAGAGAATCTTTAAAAAACCGAATGCAGTTCCCAGAGCTTGTAAATGGCAGGGATCAGACTCAACATCTAGACAACACTGCTGCGGAGCCCTAGCTTCCCCCGACCCCCTAACACTCCTGACCCATGTGCCTTGGTTACTGTTCTTTGCCTGTCATTTCAGATGACTTGGCTAAGCCTCGGTGTGCAGCTCTCTAGTTCTTAGCAAAGGAGCCCTGGTAGTGGGAAGACTTTTAACCTGCCCCCTAATATGTGTGGGTTAGAACAACACACACACACACACACACACACACACACACACACACACACACAGATATAAACACATAACATACACACAAAACATACACAGACACACACACAGATACAAACACATAACACACACACACAAACACAAACACACATACACACCTTTCCAAGGAGCTGTGCCTCGGAATACTGCCAGGGAGAAACTCTCTCTTCAGCCCCCACCTTAGCCTCCCATCACCGAGTCTTACCCCACACGAGGATGCACCTTATGCCCTACCCACACTCCATCAGACTTTCCTCTTGGAACATCATGGAAGATTATCCTTCAGGACTTGGGCTGTGCGTTCTAGCAGTGTGAAATCCCTGTTGTGGTTAGGATATGCAATGTCCCCCATAGACTCATGTGTTTCAGCACTTGGCCTCAGTTGGTACTCGTGTAGGTGCTCTTGGCATGAAGAAAGAAGGCAGGGGAGGGAGGGAAAGAGGAACATAAATGGAAAGAAGGAAGGAAGGAAAGAAGGAAAGGAGGGGGAGGGAGGGGGCGGGAGGAGCATAAATGGAAAGAAGGAAGGAAGGAAGAAAGAAGGGGAGGAGGGAGAAAAGGAGGGAGGGACTGAATGAGGGAGAAAGAGAGCGAAAAGGGGGGAGCAGAAAGAGGGTCAGATGCAGAGGTCACGTATGATGTCATTGATCTGAAATATTCCATGTACAAAAACATCTGCAGAGATAGAAAATAGACTAACAATTGTCTTGAGTTCTAGGTTTGGGAAGTGACTGCTAACGGATACAGAGTCCTTTGGGGAGGGGATCAAAGATCACTTCTGAAATCGCTTATAGCGATGGTTCCACAACTCGGCAAATCTAGCGAAAGCAGTTGCAGCGTGCGTTTTAAATGACGGGTGGGAGAGGACGTGAGTGAGATTTCACCAAAGCCACTGAGCCGCGCGGAACAGAAGGACTGAGGCGCAGGTAGAGAGCGCGTGGGCTGCTGAGATCTCTGATCATTCGACGGCGAGCGAGGGAGACCCGAGCCGACCTTTGCCAGCAAGGAGGGGCCGACGCTCCTGAGCCCCAGCGCTAAGAAAGGGAACCAGCGGGTACCTGACCTGACCCAGCGCAGGGGCCTCAGCGGACAAGTGGGCACAGTATACTTCTTGCGCCCCAACCCTCTGTCTTAACGTTTGAACATGGCTGCCCCCTCAGGGTTCGTGTGTAGCTTTTCTTCTCTCTTCTGGCGGCAGCTGGGTATCTCCTTGAGCTTACCTTCCATTGACAAGCAGACATGGTGCCGCCTCCTTCACACCAGAATCTCCAACCCCCCTCCCCCACACACCTCAGACCCATGGATCCAACTGCCGCCACCCCACATGGTGGTTCCAAAGCACACCAGCCTGGACTCTAAAGGGAACCACGCCAACCCCCACTAACCAAACCTCAGTGTCTAGCACCCTACACCTTGAATCAGTGACACTGAAGACCTCAGCCAAATGTAACCTGGGCTCTACAGGCCTCACCTCCTCTGCTCATCCCTTGGAGTGATGCTTGGATCCCTGCAGGATGGGGGAGGGTCGCGGCTACGCAGCTCACCCACTGACAGAAGCGGCAGCTACGGGTACCGTCTAAATGTGCAAATGCAGGCTGAATCCCTCTCTCTTTCTCCTTCACTACTTTATTTAGTTGATTGATCTGTGTCTGACGATAGCCAGATTTATCTTTCCTTCTGGAGACCGGGGACTGCCGTGATTCTATCTTTATCTTTTGTTCTCTGTGAGTTTCGATAGAGGTATATCACAAATAGGGCTGTCAGGGCTCGATGCTGCTCAGCGAGGAGCTGTAATTGAAGATGTTCTCATCCCCTGCCTGGCCGGTCTCGCCTCGCATGGGTTAGAGCTGACAGTGAGTAGAGGGAGCGGTGCAGCCTGCGGACTCCTTCAACGCTACAGGTGGGGAAACTGAGGCCCATGGGACCAGGATGGCTCTGCCGGGATAAATAACATGTTAATTGCAATGGTCAAAGTATATGTCACGTTCTCTTGAACAATATGGCATGTATGCTACATATGGTGTCTATGTATATGTGCATATGCATGTGAATGCACCACAAATATATAAATCATGTATGGCAAGCCATAGCATGTGTACACATATACTTGTATATGCTCTTCGTGTAGGGATGGATGGATGGATAGATAGATAGATAGATGATAGATAGATATGTGTGTATGCATTAGATGCTACATATACATACCGCACATGATAGCACATATGTACATACATACATATATGTGATATATATGTATGTATATGTATACATCCTGTCAAAATTTTCCCAAGTGTCTGGTGCATAAGCAAAAAGAAGGCACGAGCAATAGAGATTCATGGAAGTCTTTGAACCTGAAACACCCTGATGGTCAAGGCCGCTTATGCACCAGCTGCAGCCTGTGAGAACAGCCAGACACCCCGGCAGGAGAGCACCCCAGACCTCCACAGGACACTGGTCACCCGAGCTCAGCATTTGGAAACATTCTTGGGTGCAGAGCTTGGCCACTTTCCTTGTAAGCTACTGCTTCTCTCCACCTGTTTTCTGTGCAATGTTACAAATAAATTCTGTTTCCAGTAGCTTCTGAGGCTGGCGCAAGACCTACTGGAGATCTTCAAATGGGACCTTTGTCCTCTTTGCCGGCAGGGAATCGGGAAGATGCGCAGCAAGGTATCTCGTGACATGACTTTGGTGGGAGACAGAGTCAAGAGCTGCTGTTTTCTCTCAGTCTCGTCCACAGTAGTGAAGCGAAGGAAGAAGGAATTTTCTGGAGGGAGCTCAGGATCCCAGCAGGGAGAAGCTTCTGTACTAAGCGAGAGAGATGGCCTTCAAGGTCAGTTCAAAGTCACAAGCCATAAAAGGTGTTGAGGAGTAAGTTCCGGAACAAGGGAGCTCTCTTAGCCTATCAGTAACCCCTCTCTTTCTGTAGAAGCTGAGATAGTGCTGTAGCCGACAAAGAACAAGGGTTGATTGCAGTTCCCATAAGGAGAACTAAGAATTAGTCACTATGGAGGAAAACGCAGGACAGAAAGGTGCAGTGTTTCCAGAGAAATACTAGCCAGAGCTGCTGCCAGGTATAGGCAGATTTTCCCCACATCTGACAGGATCTGAGAAAACATCAAAGAACATAGGTTCTGCCCCCTCATACCTCATGTAAGAAATTCTTGACACCTGATGGGACTAGGACCTCAAGGATAGATGAACCAGTTACCAGGTACAAACTTCTCCAGTAAATAAAAGGAAAATATTGGAAGAGAACTATGCATTAGGTGGCACAGAAAGAACCTCAGAAGACATATTGTCTACAGCAGAATGGCTCACATAATTCAGAGGTGCAGGGTCCATTCCTGCTTAGGTTCCATCAAAGTGTAGGTGAAAACTTTACCACGAAGTTGTCAAAGGAACACGAATGCATAGCTACAAACAGTCAGAGACCAGGTAGGGGCAAAGAGCCCCTAGGCTGGGTAGCTGAAACAAGAGATGTGTTGCATGGCAACCCGACTAGACGCAATCGTTGTTCGGGAAGGGGAAAGAGACATTAAGTATGGGAGAATGAACTCGATCCCCAAGACAGAGATCCTGAGACCTGTGAGAAGAGACTAGAATCACTCGTGCTTCTTGCTGTAGCCAGATCCCTCACTTGGAAGCTGTAGATGGCCCAGTGGGAGAAGGTGGTATTCTAGGTCCTGCCTAGACTTGAGGGAGCTAGCGGAGGCTCCCCCGCGTGCTGACGGAGCTGGGGTCAGCCATGTCCATGTGGGTCTAAGGGCTGAAGCATGCCAGCAACTGGCCCCTCCCCTGTTCTTGCAAACCTCCCACCCTGGACCCTAAGCTTCTGGTCGCTGCTAGAACATCATTGCACACTTGAGAGTTCTGAACAACTTGTAGTTCCGGGTCGCGAAGTGGGTCTCACTGCACTGAAGTTGGAACATGGGCAAAGATGTATGTCCAAGGCGACCCTAGGAAAGCATCTGTCTCCTTGCCTTGTGGAGCTTCTAGAGGCCAACTCTACAGGAGCCCCTTGCTCCAGCCTCAAAGCGGGTAACATAGATGAGCCTTCACACCCTGTTGCGGTTCCTCTTTGTGGTTGTTGAGACAACGCTCAGGTTCAAGCGACTTAAGGGGAGAAAGGGCGAGTTATTTGACTTACAGTTAGGAAGGGGGGATACACTCCTTTATGGTGCGAGAGGCGTGGCTGGCGGCAGAAGCTGGAGGCAGCTTAAGTCACTGCAGACAGTGGCTAAGAGAGAACAGACCGGAAGAGCAGAATTAACAGGGCGGGACTACCCACCCTCCAGGCCCTGTGAGTGCCTTCCTCCAGCAAGGCTCCACCTCCTCAAGTCACCACACCCTTCCCAGACCTCAGCTAAGGATCCAAACACATGAGCCCATGGGGGACAAGTCACATGCAGACCGTGACACAGCTCTACCACCCTGCTTCCACCCGGTCCCCTCAGTGCCCTTCCACAGTCCCTTGAGAATGCCTTAGACCCGTCTGGATAATCCAGCATCAGCTCCTCTTTGTAAGGTCAGTTGAGGGGCGAGCAAGATGGCTCAGTGTGTATAGGCATTTGCCACAAGGCTGGCATCTGAGTTTGATCCTGAAACCCATGTGGTAGAAGGGGAGAACAGGTTCCCACGGTGGACCCCTAACCTCAACACGCATGCTATGGCCCGCATACAGAGCCCCCAGATAAATAAATGCATGCAATAAATGAGATATAGCAAGTCGCATTAGCTCCACTCACAACTGTGACACAGTCACAAGTATTGCAATGAACACTTTGTGGGGGCGATTTCTGTACCCTCATATCCAAGCATCAAGTGAGACTATAAAAGCGCTTTCAATCCTTCTACCTGTGCTGTGTTTCAAACCCTATAATTTAGCAGTTGTTAGATAGTAGATTTGGAGTAAAAAATATGCTGGTTTATAGCTACACATATCTATTTTCATTTCAAAATAAGAAAGAGATGCTCTGAGGCCTTTGAGCCTCGGGTCAGGCGCATTTAGCAGTTTATAACACGTGTTCATCGCCCGTTCTGTGTCACTTCTGCAGTGCGCGGTTGTGTTGGCTCCGTGCGCCCTGTGTCAAGCGTGTGACACACACCTTCATCCCCAAGGACACTTGGCCAGGAGTGGGTGCCTCCATGCCAGGGGGTGGTTTTTATTTAAGTTATTCATCGGACCCAGGAGGAGCAAGATGCCACCAGGAAGTGTTTCGTGCGTTCCAGACAGAGTCCTCCTTTCCTTCCTGCGCAGTAACAACCTAATCCCCTGGTGGTCGGGCTCAACCGCCCAGTGGGTTTGATGCTCTTTCTCTGCCTGTTGGTTCATTGGCTTGAGAATCCCCACATAGGATGTTTTCGTTTCTTCTCTAAGAGACCTGCTGCTGTGATCCCCACAGATCTTTGCCTGCCGAGGCTGTAAAACCCCTAGAGCGGCACATACACAGTTGTGAAGATGGGTCACAAAGGCTTCGAGGATTGGGGCAGAGATGTGCCTAGTGTGAGAGAGAGTAGTTTGGTCCCCAGAAATTGAGAAAGAAAAGGGAGAGATCAGGAATTAAAGGAGGGACGTAAAGGGAAAGCGAGGGAATAAGGAACAGAGGGAGGGAGAGGGAAAGGACAAAGGGAAGGAGGAAGGGAGGGAGGGAGAAAAGAAAGGAGGGTGGGAGGGAAAAAGTGAAAGAAGAAAGAACAGAGGAAGGGAGAGAGAAGAAAGGGAGGAAGAAGTAAGGGAGAGAGGGAGGGAAGAAAGGAGGGTGGGATGGAAAAAGTGAGGAACGAAGGAACAGAGGAAGGGAGAAAGAAGGGAAGGAAGTCATATATATCCCAAAGGGAAGGAGAAAGGAAGGAAGAAAGGGAGGAGAAGAGGAAGGGAAGGAAGAAGAGAGAGGGGGCGAGGGAGAAAGGAGGAATGAAAGGAAGGAAGGGAGAAAGGACGAAAGGAAGGAGCAAGGGAGGGAGAGGGGGAGGGAGTAAAAAAGGAAGGAAGGCATGAGGGAGGGAGGAAAGGAAGGGAAAAAAATATTCGCTGCTGGCTTGGAGCAGGTGACCTAGAGGATGGTGTCTCAGCCCCAGTAGGTTTTGCCTGTCCAGTTGACTGGCCTGTGATCCTAGAAAGCTTTTCCACCATCGCCCGGGAGCAGCTACCTTAGAGGCAGTCGGAGAACACCATCATGAGCTGTAGGCTATATGTTTGCTCCAGAATATGACTCTTCCAGAAACTATTTTCTTCAGTGGTGTGACTACCGATAGGTTGCCTGGACTCCCGCACATTCCCACACACATGCTGATGCAGGTTGGTTGGATTAAACACAGTCACACATTTCCCAGAAAGATCTAAAGCTAGAAGGGGAACTTCTTACTGGGACAGTAAGTGGGTGAAAGATGAGGTAGGGTGAGATGGAGCAAAAAAGCCTAAAATTCATTGTATACATGAAACTGTCAAAGAGTAAAAAAGGAAAATCATCCTTCAACAGATCCCAGGCTAGGTTGAATATTAGGACGCTAAACAGGACATTTTTGAGTTGGTCGGTGACAGGTTTGACAGAACTAGGGAAGACAAATCTGGATACAGTTTCCCCTGGTTTGTTCCATCAGGAACTGGAACACAGCTCTGGGGAAAGTGCTTCCCTGCAAACCACAGTGACCGCCAGTGACCACTGATTCCCCCTGGGGAGAGCTGCCATAGTAGGGTCTTGGGTATTCTTCAAGGTGGGTGCCAGAGGTCACTTTACGAATACACAGGCATGTCACAGCCTGTCTATTACGCTTGTGTGTCCGTTGGTAGAGAATAGAAGAGGTTCAGGAAACTCTTATTTGCCCGTGGGGAAAGCTCTGTCCCCTCCTGATTAGGTTGTGAGGGATTCTCCAACATTGTCAAAGAATGAATCAGCACGCTTACATGATGTAAGTCCTTTGAGGTGTCACGGATTTCCATTAGCCCTTCAGAAATGGCACGTTGCTTTGGGTTTCTACTTTGGTAGATGGAGACAGTTTTAGTGGCTTGTCCTTTCCTGTCATAATCCCAGGGACCATTAGCCAAGTGGAGATTTCTGAGCATCTTAATATTTCCATGTGTCTGTTATGTATTCCATAACCGATACTCAACTAGGGCAGGTTGAGGAGCTTGCTAGACCCACTGTGGGGTAAACCAAGACACCAATGGAGACTTGGCCTTCAGAAATCTACTGGGCTAGAGTCAGAAACTGATATTTAGGATCTCTAGACTTGAGGATCAGTTGAGAGATGCTGTCTAGTGCCCCCCAAAACCTCACGAGCCCCCTTCCCCAAATCACAGTCACCCTGAAAAATGCCCATAGGATTTTTCACAGTCTTGCATGTAGACTTTGCTTGTATAACAGAAATCCTCTCCTTCTAGTAAGTCAAAAATGAGTTTAATTATATTTATTTTTATTCTTTGCTATTTCCACATAAGAATACAATGAATTTATGTGTTTTTACCCCTTATTTCCAATCCCACCTCCTGCCAGTCCCAACCATGCTTCCTCCTTTCCAGCCAGTCTCCCTTCTATTGTCATATCTTTTTGCGTGTGTGGTCCATTGGGTTTCATCTGGGATGTCTGTATAGGCAGTGCCTGAGTACTTGCTAGAGCGTGAATGACTTATCATCCCCTTTCTTCTGTCTGGCCTTGGCTTTCAATAGTCTCTCAAGGAGGTAGAGTATTTCTTGAGGTCTTTCCCTGCTTCTGTGATAAAATGTTGATAGCCTAACTATTGTGTGGGTCTTGTGTGTGGAAGTACACATCTCTGCAGTGAGTTCTTGAGTGTTCTCACCTCTCCATCTCCCATGCACATCAATTGTCTTGCAAAGGATGCAAATCTTAAAATGTTTCTGATCATCAAAGTATCAATTCAAAATCAGTCACAAACTATCTAATGGTGTTCCAATATTTATAAACAAAGTGTCACTCTTTTAAAATTCCTCATTGACTTAAGAGGTAAGTTAGCATGAGGAAATACCAGAATTTCAAACTGAAGTATAATGGAAGAAATTATAAAAGCATGCATCACACTGACAGGAAAATTACAGATTTAAGTAGATGCATGGGAAGTGATAGAGGTAAACAATCAGTGATCTCATTTTCTTCCCGAAGAAGCCAGAAATTAAAAGTGAATTAAGATAAGTAGAAGAAAGTAAAAGGCAAAATTAACTGCAGGAGCAAATGAAATAGAAAACAATGCAGGAAATGGACAAAGTCAAAAGATATTCTTTAGACTCACAAA
This sequence comes from Typhlomys cinereus, assembly GCA_023101885.1. Taxonomy (NCBI): domain Eukaryota; kingdom Metazoa; phylum Chordata; class Mammalia; order Rodentia; family Platacanthomyidae; genus Typhlomys; species Typhlomys cinereus. The sequence continues at coordinate 8,565,851 of JALPQD010000043.1, forward strand.
TGCATGTGCACAATCTTTATTTATAATGGCCCCAAACTGGAAAAAACACAATTTTCTGGATGAACGGGTAAATAAATTGTGTTAGAGTCTGATAATGACATATGGAAAGAACAGCTGATACATGCAACTACATATATATATTATATACATAAACATAGATATATATATAAAAATACTGAGTGATAAAAGTGAGAAACGGTACTGTTAGATTCCACTTACATAAAATTCAAAGTAGACAAACTCAGACAAAAGCATCTATCCATCTTTGTCTAAGTGAAGACTGGTGAGACCTGTGTCAGGCAGAGGATAGAGGGATTCTGGGGAGGGGTGGTGGGAATAGCTGCCTTGTGATTGGAGGGACGCATCATTCAGAGTTACACTTCAAATGGATACATGCATTCAGGGGGCTGGAGAGAGGGCTCAGGGGCTAAGGCCTCTGCCTCCAAAGCAGAAGGACCTGAGTTCGGATCGCAGATCCCAGGTAAAAATGCACGGCGGAAATGGCGATGACCCTGGTGACCTTCTGGCCCTGGTGAACAGAGCCTGGGCAACCCCAGAGTGAAGCACAAAGAAGGTAGAAGCAATCCAGGGTGATAACCATTGTCTCCCTTAGGCCTCCACGGGCACATACAGTGCCCTCTGACACACACACAAGTGGATACGTTCATTTTCACCTCTTTCCTGGAGTTGAAATGCCATGCAACTCTGATATTTTAGCTTGTTTCTCTGCTTCCCGCTCTCCACCTCCCCTCTGACTCTCCTACTTGGGTTCTGCCCCTGGGGCCTTGAAACTTGGAGACACACAAAAGAGAAACTGGGGAGTTCTATCTTGGCTGGAGTTGACCTTGGGACTCTCAGGATCTGGTGAATTCTTTCTTGCTCTTCTAGAAATGTTCATTTCATGTGTAAGTGTGCATATGTGCTCCTCCATGGTTCATGTGTGCAGTCACCTGTGTGTGAGATGGGGAACCCAGTAGTGGACACTGGGCATCTTTCTTAGGCACTCTTTACTTTATCGACCAGGGTGAGGTCGCTTGCTGATAGGCTAGCAGAGCTAGCCAGCTTGCCCTGAGAATCTGTCTCTGGCCACCAAGCTTTGAGATTACAGGCAGCAATGACATCCGCCCAGCTTTTATGTGGGTGCTAGGGATTTGAACTCTCGCCCTCTCACTTGTGTGGCAAACGCTTTGCCCACTGAACCATCTCTCCCAAACCACCCAGAAGGGTTTTATAAGTTCTTCAGTCATCCTAGATTTGCACCATCTCACTGCATATGTCATATTCACATTTCTCTGACATGTAGATGCTGTTTCTTCTGGCTGGTCTCTGAAGACACCTTTAGTCCCTTCCAAGCTCCTCAAAGCGCATCTCCAGCTCACCATCCTGGAGTGAGACAGAATACGAAGCAACCGCCCCCTCCCCAACTCTCCCTCATATGTGACCCTCAACATGGGCCCCAGGAGAAACAGGACTCGCGAGCCTGCTCAGGAAACGAGTCACTTCTCAAGGTGACTTGACTCCTAGTCTAGCTCTGCTCTCCGTAGACATGGCTGACCCGAGTCAGACACTCCCCACAGACCAGACAGTAAGTTTTCCTAGTGGATTCGCTGACTTCGCTTTCTTACTCTTAGCAGAGCCAGGAGAGGCGCAGAGCACCAATAACTCTCTTGAAGTCGGTCCTTCCCCCGTCTGCAGCTTCAGATTCCTTATCCAGGCTCAAGGTCGGTCAGAGGCTGGGCTGCAGGACTCTGAACACACTCCGTGATGTCCACGCCCTCTGTGGCGGGGGCGGAGCTTTTGGTAAAATGACTGAAGACTGATGCATCAGTGTGGAAGTGTGTACGCAAATGCACATAGCCCAGATAGTGTGGGGAGTTCACACTCACTGTGAACCTAGGAAGTCTGTGTGTGTATATATGTCGAGTGTGTGTTGCACGTGGGTATGCATGTTTGTGTGCAAGTGTGTGGTTGAGTGTTTTGCACACTCGAGTGTGTGCATGTGTGTGCATGTGCGTGTGTGTTCCTGCGTGTGTGCGAGTGTCACATTAGATATCATTCCTCAGTGGCGGACCACCTTGCTTTCTGAGACAGGGTCCCTCACTGACCTGGCTTCCTGCTTAGACTGATAAGGTCAGCTGGCCAGCAAACTCTAAGGACCTCCCACTTCTAGCTCCTTTGTGCTGAGATTATAATAAGCATGTTGCCATCACACCCAGTTTTTTACATGAGTGTTGGGATTGAATTTAGGTCCCCATTTTCCTGGAGCAAGCGACTGAACTGACTGAGCCATCTCCCAGCCCCGGGGCACTGAATCTTTTTTTTTTTTAAACATTTTTTATTATCTCCGCTCATACAAACTTAATAGGTACACCGGTTCCCTCCCTCCCTCCTCCTCTACCCGCCCTTCTGCTCGCCCTCCCTTCACCCCTCCCTCCCCACCACCCAGTGCCTCCCCTCCCCCAATCCCCTGAGAATCCATTAATGTGCATGCCAAACTCCCCTCTGGGTCCTCCTCTCCCATGACGTACAAGGACCCAGCGGCATTTCCCTGAACCCTTTCCTTTGTTCCCCTTAAGCATAGGAACACTATTTTGGCTGTCAATCCCTTGGGGCACTGAATCTTGACAGGAAGAAAAGCCTTCCCACCAAGCAATATTTTCTGATTGTCTTAGAACTTTATGCAACTGTTTAAAAGTAACTGTGCTGGGCGCTGATACACATTAGAAACAAACTCATCTGGCCACTGATACACATTAGAAAGTAACTCATCTGGCTATTGATACATATTAGAAAGTAACTCACCTGGCCACTGATACACATGAGAAAGTAATTTGGGCAATGGATATACATCAGGAAGTCGAGGCTCACAGTTCTGGAGATCCAGAAATCTGAGATCAAGGCAGAAACAGACTGATTGTCCAATGAGGACTGCCGTTTATAGAGCGCCTCACGGGGCAGAAGGGCAAACCATCCCCACAGGTCACTTTGCAAGGACCCTCATGCCTTTGGCAAGATGGGCCCTCACGTGATCCAGTCACCTTCCCCAAGCCATACCTCTTAATATCAAAATAGCAGTGGTTAGATTTCAACATATTGATTGTGAATCATTGTAAACATTTAATACTGAGAAATACTGTCTACTGTAACAAGTCACAGAGATTACTCCAAGTATACCTTTCTGTGTGGACATATTATTTTCCCATTTTCCTGAGCTCTGCACTTATAATGAGATATATAATAATATACGATTTTTATGACAAGCTTTGCAAAAGAAATTGCACTGGTTACTTAGATTTAAAGTTATCTTTATAACACTGGGTACCTAGAAATTAACTTTCACACAGTGAAATCTGGCAATCATTACGTTCTGGTTTGAGCCTTTTGCCAATATGTTTAGAAAATTATTTTGGAATGCTGATAATTATAAATTCACTTGCCAATCTCTCTGCTGATATTCTGGGCTGTGTATTTTCTGGTTTGGATACCACTCAGTTAGAACTAAACTACATTTTGTTTTTGTTTTTGTTTTAGTTTGGTTCGAGGCAAGGTTTTAACCATGTACCTTAGGACAAAGTGGAGACCATGTACCTTATGTTGCCAGGAATTCCCTTTGCAGTCCAGGCTGCTTCAAGCTCAGAATCTTCCTGCCTTAGCCTCCTGAGGATGAGAGGTGCCTACCATCACAGTGGGCTTACAGAAAGATTTTGAAATGGTCATTTGAAACTCACCTTGGAGATATTGAATGAAAGGGTCCCCTCCAGAGCTGGGGATATGTGCAACTGACCTAATGTTTAAGACTAATATCATACCATGACAGAAAAATAGCTCTTCAGAATACATATGAGACTCCACTTTAGAATTTGATAGTCTATATTTTCATCTCTGTCTCCTGTCAGTTACCCAAAGCTCCCAAGGTAGGCCAGGCTGACTGGGAATCTTCAATAAACACCTTACTATTCCTGGCTTCTCAAACTAAGATTTGGGGTGCCATCCTCAAACTTAACTCCCCCATACAAGCCCTTTTGAACTATATAGAATTCCTTTGGACGACTGTGATTTTAAAGAAAGAAAGCCCACGTTAATGAGATTCAAAGCTTCCTACGTTGCTCTTCCCTGCACCACAACCAAAGCAATAAGGCATAGGGGAAAGGAACCCCTAAATATCAAGCTCCCTCAGATCCTCCCACTTCATGATAGGTAAGAGTGTCCCTGTGCCAACATGTGGTCAAGAAACCTGTTTACTCCAATCTGATCACCGAGAGAAGGAACCGTTCAGCAATGGTTTTGTTTTCTTTGTGCGTGTGTATGAGTGTGCACGTGTGTGTAGGATGTGCAAATGTCTAGGTGCGTGAGTATGGCATGCATGTGGCGCCGCATGTCTGTGGAGGCAGAGAACAGTCTCTGGGCGCTGTCACTTTGCACTTTCTTGACCCTGGGTCTCTTCACCGCTACTGTGTTGGCAGCCTGCGAGTTTCTGGAGATTTCCATGACTTCACCTCCCACTGCCCATATGGTACACTGAGATTACAGATGCTTCTGCCACTGTGCCTGGCGTTGATGTGGGAGCCAAGGAGCCAGACTGTGGTCCTCATGCTCGCACGGCAAGCGTCTTACCCGCACCACGCCAGCCCCCATCCATGTTTGTAATGGCTGGATTCCCAGTGATGCTCACATGTTTACATTTTCACCAAACACAAAGCATTACTTAGGAAAGATGTTGCATGTTAGACGTAGCTGCTTCCTGGGGCCACACGGTGCCTGGCATGTAAGAACAATGTGGCACATGTCTAAGGGAATGGAAGCATTTTTGATCACAGGATGCAAAAAGGTTGTTTTTTTTTCTTTTGGTGGGGGGCAGATAGGTGATCCACAGGGATACCTAAGAAACTGGAGCGAACCCACAAGTTTTGACAAGGTTTCTGTCTATTGCTGGAAAGCATGAGACCCTGAAAAGAACAGAAGCTTAAGGTGCCAAGCAACAAGGAGAAAAAGCAAAAGGATTAAGCCAAATGGTCCTGCTATTGTGAGAAAATGCAGAGAGAGACTCTACAAGATATGCACAGGACAGTGATCAGCTTCCTATGCCTATTGGCTATATCAGGTGTCAGAAAGCTGCCATTTGTTTTTGTAAAGAAAGTTTTATTGGAGCACAGCATTGTTTATTAACGTCTGTGCCTGTTCTCCCTCTGCTGTGTCAAAATCGAGTGACCACAACCGGTATTGCAATTGGTAATGTCTGGAATTCTGAACTCTCTGGGCAGCAATGCCTGCTCCAGTCCTCGGCATGGTGGCAGTCTCTTAAAGGAGGCTCGTTGGTCTCCTCATTCACGTCCAGTCCTCGGTGGGTAAGGATCTTGCTTCATGGGTCTATACATAGTGCCTGGCATATAAGAGGATTATCTGTGTGTACCTGTGTGCCCAGCTTCAGGACAGAGTCTGTGAGAAGTGTAAGTCTCTCACTTGGAGTTCCACATCTGCCTCAAAGGGACTTTCCCTATCCCTGTGTAGATTAGCAACATTTGACCAATTAGTTAATACCCAAGTCCCTAAGGGAAAGTCACTCCCTCATCATTTCACCATTCTGATAGGACTACTAGGTTGAAATTTTTCAATCCAGAGTGATGGTGTGCATAGAGTTTGATAACCCATATCACAAGGGTCCCCCCATGCTGTTCCATAGTTTTCAAAGCTTGACTTTTGTGACTACACAGAATTCTGCCCACGTTTGTTTAAAATTGATACCATGGTGAAAATGTGTATTGTTTCTAGTAGTTTATGCTCTCTTAAATACTTGAAGAAATCGTTTTCATATTTTTTTCTTTATTTTAGTCTATTTCCTTAGGATAATTTTCCAAAAGGAATGTGGTAGAACCAACAGATGCAAATACCTTTAAGGCATCATATATGTATATATATTATATATATATATATACATGTATATAATATATATATACATGTATATATTTGTATACATGAATATAGGTGAATTAATGATTCTTTTACCCTTTAATCCCCAATCCCATCCCCCTCCTTTTCCCCCTTAAAACTCTTCTTTTCTCTTGCCAGATTCCCTCCTATTTTCAAGTCTTTATATGTTTTCATACAGTGATTTCTAGAAGGCTTATATCAATTTACATTTCTATCAGCAATGAATAAAACATCTTAGTTTGACTATGTCCTTACCAGGCCAAAAAAGAATGATTATTTTTGGTGAGTTTGTGGCAAATTTCGATACATGAGTTTGATACAAACTTAGGGGTGATTTCACCTCCCTTCATCAACTGGAAATCCAGTTCTTTCTTTCTTCCTTTGTAACTTGAAAATCCACTGCTAACTTCCTTCGGGGACACAGGGCAGAAACTAGAATTTTCCCATGACTTCATCTGCTTGGCAGTGAGAATCATCCCTATCTGATTGGAATCACATCTCAGAGTTGAGTTAATTTGGTTCTGCAAAGCCGTCTCTGACTAACAGTACCACTTAGAGGTGCTAGGAAGGTTTGAGCTCTGAAGTGTTAAATTAAGGTTTCAGCATGAAAAGAAGAAACAGATAAAAGAAAAAGGGAGAGAGTCAATCACATCTAGTCTTTCTAATCCCTTCCATTTTTATACAATCTTTGTATTTGGAACTTTTACATCCATTAGCTCATGTTGCCTTATACATCCCTCTGTAATAACATAAACATTATCATTCTCACTCTGCAAAGACCAAATTGAATCTGGAAGACAAGATACTAAAGACAAGATAAAGAGGCTAACATTTCTCTTTATTCATCCATCTTACCTGCCTAGCCCTTCTCTGAACAACTAGAGAAATAGTAACAGAGCAGGCCATGGTAAGGTCCAACATCTCAAAGCCGTGGCATGGAGGAGCCAGAAGTGACTCTTGTCCACACAGAGCCTGTTAGACAAGCGAGAAGAGCCAAGAGGACACTCCGTGGCTTGGCACACAGTTTTGTCAGTTCCACCAATTAAATGGTGGTCATCTGTTCCAGAGGAAAGATGGAAGCTACTACCATATTTGCATAGGATTGTAGACAAAGCCTCCATGCAAGAGCCATATATAAACTCTGTGTGAGTATGTGTGAATGTGTGTGAGTGTGTGTGTGTGAGAGAGAGCGAGACAGACAGAGAAACAGAAAGGAAAAGAAAGAAAGGAATAAAAAAGAAAAAGAGCAAGAAAAAGAGAGATAAAGTAAAAAGAGAAAGAAAGGAGGAGATAAACAGGAAGAGAGAAAGAAGAGGAGGAATTGGAAGAAAAAGAAAGAGAAAAGAGTGAGAAGGAGAGAGAGAAAGAAAGGGTGAGAAAGGAAAGAGAGAAGCAGAAGGTTCCACATAGATCCTGACATTCAAATTCTTCGCAGGTTTCAGACGGAAGCAGCACCCGTCTGGCTTCTTCTACCTGTAATAAAAATACAGCCGTGACAAGCCTTGCCGTGCTCAGAGTTTGCAAGCCAGCTTTCTTTTTTTTTTTTTTTTTTTCTTCTAAATAAACAGTTTCAAAATCTGTTCAAAATACAAGGGGAAACCAAAACAATCCACAAAGGAAATATAGCAGGCCAAAAAAAAATTCCCTCTCAAAATTAAATAATAATTAATTTTCATCTCGTAGTAAAAGACGCCAGCTGGCCATCAAACAAACAGAATAGGATGCTATGAAAAAGGAACAGAATCAACTAGTTTCTTTTCCTTTCAATTGGGCTATCACACTTAAAAATCGATAGAAAAGCAGGAAGATGGGCAGAGGTGGGAGTCAAAGATCATGGAACTTCCATAGCCGAGAGTTAAGGACAAGCAGGAAGACAGAAGACAATTTGATTAGTATTAAAACAAACAAACTAACCAGTATTTAGCTAATTTGATTTTTTAAGACGCTTCCCAAATCAAAAGACACTTGTTTGCAATTTGTAAAAAGCCATTGGGTACTTACTCTAAAAAATCTTTTTTTAAAAAGCTACACTATGACGGAGTGGGATATAAAAGTATAGGAAGTAAGTGTCACAAATCAATCAAAAAGCTTTGCATTTTACTATGCTGACTACATTTCTGATGGCCTAGTGCTTAACCCTGATCACTCTTATATTTATTTACTCCAATTTTTTCTTCTTGTTTCTTGTATTTTTCTAGACAAATGTTCAGAACTGAAGTTAATCCACTAAAATGTTGCCCACTGTCCCTGCATTCTGCTTTCCTGTCAGCTACTTTTCCTGACTACTGGATGGAGAATACTGGTGTCAGTTCTTTTTGTTTTATAGGCAGGTATTTGAGATATATGTATATATCACATATCATATCATTCACTCCTTTCAGGTGTCCCCAATGACTTTAGTAGAATTGTAGAATTGCATTTAGAATGCTGGCATGTCCAGGTAAAGATTCTGCCTCCTCTTCTCATCCAGGTCAGAGGGAAAATACTACTTTGCCCTGTGGTTTGTCTTCTCTCGGCCCTCAAACTTTGAAGCCTTCCCCATCGCATAAGGTTGGTCCATCATAACGCCGAAACCTTCTCAAACACTAAGGGACTAAGAACTGTAACGGAACTATCATAAGAGAATAAAAACACCTTGCTCCTCTATTTAAAAAAAAAAAAGCGACGCTGTGGCAAATTCCATTGTGAAATGTATACACCCAGAGATAGGAAAATAAAAGTCTTTCAAGGCTGATGTGATACCACATACACGTGGGGTCCCAGCCCTGGGAAAATAGAGCTCAAGGTTATTCTCACGTGTGTGACATTCAAGACCCTGTCTCAAAAAGAAAGAAATAGATTCTTCCATGCAGGAAGATATTATTATTATTATTATTATTATATAAAGTAAATGTTATTAGGAGAGCACTGGATATGTTGACTGTAACAGTGAAAATCGGAAGAATATTGCCTCCAAAGCATCATCTTTCACATGGCATTTTATTTGAGGCTGTGTGGATGGTTCAATGCACAGGGTTTGCATGAGGACCAGAGCCCATGAAAACCCCCGAGAAGACATGGTAACCACCTGGAAACCCAAAACTCAGGAGCAAAAGCAGGGCATGCCCAGGGCAAGCTGTCTGGCTAGCTGATTGATGAGCTCTGAGTTCAACTGAGATACCCTGACTTAAAAATAAGGGTGGAGAGTTTTCAAAGAAGGTGCCTAGTGCCAAATTCAAGGCTACACACACACACACACACACACACACACACACCCGAACTCACACAAACACATATTCATATAGGAGTGCACCTGTCCCACATACATGCGAAATTAGCATAAAATGAAAGTAGATTTGCACTGTAAAGATGGCCAAAGGGTTAAAACCTCTGTCTTACAAGCAAAAGATCCTGAGTTCAGATCCTAGATCTCACATAAAAATGCTAGTGGAAATTCTGACCCCGGAAGGCAGAACCTGGAAAACCCCACATCAAAGTAATAAGGAGGTAGAGCAATCCAGGATTGTTCCTGATATCACTCTTGGATCTCTACAGACACATAGACTCAAGTACTCTCTTGTATACACATAGACTCTCTCTCTCTCTCTCTCTCTCTCTCTCTCTCTCTCTCTCTCTCACACACACACACACACACACACACACACACACACACACACACACAAATGACATCAGCTACATCAAATAAGTCAATGGCTTCAGTATGATTGTCCAAAAAACAATTAAGACTTGAGTCCTGGGAAGGTCATAGTTTGGGGGTCAGATGAAGGAGAACTGGCATCAAGACAGTCTAATGAGTCATTTCAAGGGAAGGGCAGTTGACTGCTTCTGAGATGTCTGATAAGATGAGGGCTGAGAAGTGACCCCTTTCTGGGTACCTGAGGACCACTAGAGTCTTTGAGTTATACATTTGCACAAATCCATGGAGGGAGAAGGAGACACAAGCCAGACTGAAGCCCAGTGGGAGCAGGTATGGAGCCTGGGAGCTGACGACCCTATGGGGCTACGTGAAGAGATGCACAGTCAGTACAGACTTTGTGTTTTGCTTTTCTTCTGAAAGCGTGGGAGAGGGGCTGGCGCGATGACTCTGTGGTTAAAGTGATTGCCGCCCAAGCCAAAGGACTAGAGTTCACATCCCCAGATCCTACGTAAATAGCAGACAGGCATGACAACCTGCCTGTGATTCCCGCCGCTGAAGGAAGAGCCTGGGAATCCCCAGAGCAAGCTGGCTGGCCTTTTAGGTGAACTCTGAGCTTAATTGGACACCCAGCCTCAAAACAGTAAAGGGGACAAGCCATCGAGGATGAGTTCTGGTAGCACCCTCGGGCTTCCACACGCACGTGAGCCCGCTAACATACAAATACACACACACAAATGTATGCACCCCATACCCATATACACATGCATTTCTCCTCAAAAATGTGGGGGAGCAGGAAAGACGGCTGGGGAGATGGCTCAAGAGTTAAACCCTTGTTTCACAAGCAAAAAGACCTGAGGTCAGATTCCCAGATCCCACGGAAAAATGCTGAGCAGAAATGGCAGCAGCCTGTAGTTCAACTCTGCAAGGCAGAGTCTGGGAAACCCAGAGCAAAGCAATAAGGAGGTAGAGCCATCCAGGGTGATCCCTGGAGTCACGCTTGGACACACACACGCACAATCGAGTGCCCTCTGGTACGTACTGGCATGCCCTGGGATCCATCCCAGAAGAACAACAAAAACAAAAGTCGGGTAACTGGGGTCAGAGGGCAGGCTCGTGCGTCGGGGCGGGTCCGGTACGGATGAGGAGCAGCAGCATCGTGCGAAGAGGGAAGAGCTGAAGTCGGACAGTGCTGGAGCGAGTACCATTCACAGTGCACAGGACAGAATGAGCCTCGCAGAGGCTCGAGGGGCCTGTTCTCCATTTTAGCTGAAGAAAGGAGGAGACGGACCCCCATGAAGATTATGGGGTTGCTGGAGGGAAGACAATTTTTCAATTTTGTCCATGAAATGAGAAGTCGTCATCTGAGACCAGAGGAAGGGATGTGCAGGCCAGCAGAGGAGACATAAAATGGGCTTCCTGGGGGAACTGGTAAGTAAGGCGGCAGGAGAAAGAATGAGCGGCCTGCTGCACCGGACTGTGTCCATTTGTGGCTGGGGACAGCAACTCTCAAGCAAGCCAGATGCTGCCGCTGCTGCTGCGTCCACATCTCCACTAGAGCTGAGGGTCTTGGCAAGATGGAGGAGCAGCAAGTGGAGGGTGTTTTGCAGGCCACAGATAAGTGCCAACATCCAGTTTTACCTGGAACTGAAGGGCACGTCCAGCAAAAAAACGGAGAGACCAGAACCCTCCCTGCCACAGGGCCCCGCCATCTGCAGGAGAAGAGAGAATTCACAGCCCCTGGGGAGCATGCTCAGTCAGTAAGTGCTTGCAAGGTGTGGTCCAGCTCTCCCGAAAGCCAGCACTCATGAGGTGCAAGCAGGAAAGCCAGAAGTACTAAGTTCAAAATCAACCTAGGCTATGTGACCTGAGGTCGAGAACGGATTTAGTTAAAAATGAAGCCACGGAGATACAGTCGGTCAATAAAGTGCTTGCCTGGAAAACACAAGGACCTGAATGTGATCCTCCAAGTCCATGTCAGAAGAAGCCGCATATGGTGATGTGTACTTGGGGAAGTGGAGGCCTGTGGACCTTTGGTTTTCATTGACCAGCCAGCCTTGCTACTTGAGGAGTTCCAGTCCAGACAGACCATGTCTCGAATGAAAAGATGGATGGTACCTGAAGGATGACGCCCGGAGTTGTCCTCTGGTCTCTGTATGCACACACACACTTACGCACACACATATACACGCATGCATGCACTCACGCATACATGCACACACATGCAAACACATTCACGCACACATATTCATGCACACATGCACACACACGCATGCAAGCATGCACACACACACAGTCACATGCACAAACACACACATGCATACACACATATGTACGCGCACACACACGCATACACATGCACACATACATGCGTGCACACACATGCACACGCACACATTCACACTCACATGCACAAACACACACATGCATGCGCACATACACACACGCACACATGCATGCACGCATGCACGCATGCACACACACACATGCACTCACGCATACATGCACACACATGCACACATGAACACACATACACACTCATACACGTACACATGCACACATGCATACACACATACACACGCACATGCACACATACATACACACACTTGCACATATGCACATATGCATGCATGCACACACTCACACACGTGCACACATGCATACCCATGCATGCGCACATGCACACTCATGCACACATGCATGCACAGTCACATGCACACATGCGTGTACAGTCACATGCACACATGCATACACTCATCCATACATGCACACACATACACACATGCACACATGCACACTCATACACGTATGCATGCACACACACGCACATGCACACATGCATACACACACGCACATGCACACATGCATACACACACTTGCACATACGCACATGTGCATGTGTGCACACTCACACACTTGCACACACACACAGCATTTGCATAATGTATCATGGGATGATGAAGGCACGCTTGCCCAGATGGCATTTGGTAGAAGAGAATGATGCCTTTGCTAAGTGGAACCGGTGGGGATGGTTTTTAGACCTGTGTTCCAGAGGTGGTTTCCAAGTCCCAATCCTGGATTTGTACCTTGCTTCCCCACAGGCGCCCCAAGGGAAATCGTTACGTGAAATGAAGTTTGGCTCGGAGCTGACTTCTACTGCTCCTCCACACTCAGAGCCTGTGCAGCCCAGAAATCCTAGGTTGTGTCTCAGATCCCAGGGGCGGCTGCTTCGTGTATCCTCCAGGGATGCCCCTGTAGAGTGCTTGTGTTTCCTAAAACCTTTCAGTCTGTCTAGAGTGAGCAGAAGGTGTGCAACCACCTAAGAGAGGAAAAAGCCATGCGTGTCCTGTGGAGCGTGTTATGACTTCCAAGTAACGCCTAACCGTGATGTCTGATTGCTGCACATGGTAAAGGGCACATGTCAGATTCCAAAGTCAGATGCCAGAGGCTGACATTCCCAGTCATGACTGCAAAACAAGCCCTGGAAGATGGGACCATTCCACTGGCCTTGGAGAGCTTTCCGCTGCCCCAGTATTTCCAGGTTATTGCTCACCGAATATCATCTGAACCTCACCTTCTTAGGAACATTCATTCTGAATGACTTTCTACCGATTCCCGGCCCATTACCCTAGTCTCTCTTACAAATGTACTTAGCTATTCTCCTCCTAGCACTTAGCACCCATTGTACTGAGTATATTTAGTTCTGTGTCATTGATCATTACATACAAAGGCATGGAATGAATATCATATAGTTAAAAAACCCAGAGGAGATTAACACCTAGACGTGGAGATGTCTCAAGTGTTTAAGTCTTCACGCTTTGCTTTTCTACTTCCACTTGGGTGGGATTTAGAACTGTTGGATTAGAGATTCTAATAAGGTTGGACTCTGTATTTTGCTCCCCAGGATATACCTAGAGCACATGTCCCCAAATACAAGCTGGTTCAGACAAGAGTGAATTGATCATCATCATGTGTCTTGCAATATTATCCACAAGTTCTCTGTGGATATCCCATTAAGGTTTTGCTTTAAACGAAGTGCAGATGAGTCACAAGGACTATATGTTTTTTGCTAGGCTGAAGCTATTTCATCTGTAGTAGGTAAAAATACAGTTTTGCACTTCAGCTATTTAATGATATAGATTCAGAAGCACATTTTGGAGAAGGGTCCTATTCCTTCTTAGAATATTCTGGAAGTTTGATCATCTGAGAATAGTGCCGAGATCGCTTTTATTGAAGCCATAGCTTCACGAAGCTACTGAGCCCAATTTTCAGTGAACTCATTGAGACTCCACTCAACCAAATCTCCCAGCTGTTAAACTAACATGCTGCTGCCTCACATCTTCTAGAGCAGAGCTTAAGGGTGGGGCATGAAGTGAAGGGATGGAGAGAGTGTTCTCTGAAAGGATACACAACCTTTCCCTTCTCTGAGTTGTAGAAGATGACCTCCACAGATGATACATTCTAGATCTCATGCTATTTGCTGTGGAAGAGCTGCACGCTGAGTCACACTGGATTTCCATGCTTAGTAGGGTTCTCTCTGTGAACAAACACGACCTCTTGACGGACAGTCTCCAGACAGTGATAGTAAGTGCGGAGAAGGTCAGTTTCTGCAGCCTGGTGTGCTTTGTAGGAAAGGCTACGGGAGACATCTTTGCATGTGAAGCGTGGCTTGCTTTGTGTGAAGGACACTTGATTTGTGATCAATGATACGATTACTTCCAAGTGTTCAAATGGCCACGATTTGGTCTCACTGATCAATTGGTTGGTTGATTCGTTGGTCAATTGTTCTCTTTGGCTGTTGGAAAAGTTGGAAACCAAATATGGCTCACCCCGGGGGGGTGTATGCTTCACGTGGTCTGGGTCAGCTACATCGCTGAAACTGCATAGTCTGAAACTGGTTATTCCTTTTTGTGCCCATATCTCCAATGGAGACCTTCTTGTTCTATGGTAGAATTAGATACTCTTCCTCAGTTTACTGAGAGACTGCGAGTCACACAAGATTCACAATGGAGCCAGCACTGCAAACTTAAAACATGGAAAGCCACCTACTAAATAGCAATCACATACCTTCTGCCTTTACTATTTCATTGTTCTATTTATTTTTGCAAGCTTCCGTAATGTAGATGTTGAACACTGAGCACATCCCCTTACCCGCCCCCCAACTTTTCCTTTCTCCCCAGTCCCTCCTCCCTTTGGTCCCCTAAATCACTCTGCTTCTACTTTCATAGCATGTATCCCCATGACTTTAAGCATCTATACAAAATCTAGAAGCCACCGACAAGACAAAATATTTGTCTTCTGCCATTGGTCAGCTCAACTTCCTTAGTATCGTTATCTATGGTCGCATCCATGCTCCTGCAAATGACGTACTTTTGTGCTTCCCTGTGACTGAAGCGAATCTTCGTTTCCTCTCCATTCCTCTGCTGTTAATTAGTTCCATAACCGAGCCGTTGTGCATAGTGTTGTGATGCACACTGATGTGCGAGTTTCTCTGTGGTGTGTTGAATTAGAGTCTTTGGGAGGTGAGCAGCTCCCCCACCCCTGACTTCACCCCGTGATTTACACCTTCCCTTCCCTTACCTCCCTAATCAAGTGTTGCCCGGGGTTCTAAAACACCCTGGCTAGGTTACTGTTTTAGCTTCCACTCTTGCTTCTCCCACACAATTACCCTAATGGCACACGCTGCAGAGCTGCTGGAGCGTTTGAGGGAGGTCAGTCTGGATCTAATTCATTAAGGACTCCTCAGTGGTGCTGATTCACCAAGCTGGCCACACCGTGCCACGTGACCGGAAGGAAGGTGCTGGTGTTCGGAAGGACGTCCTGTGCCTCTTCTGGTGCATGCTTGGGACCCATTGGTGTCGACCAGCGGTGTGTGTCTCTGAGCATACACATCACCAGCGCCTCTTGAGAATTCCAGGGCTGCTGATGTCACATCCGCAGCTGGGTAAGAGCTTCAGGTACCTACATGTGTTGTGATGCTGGGAGAAGCCTCATGCTGTGAGGAAGGCAACACTAGTGGTGACCTGTGTTAGTTGCAGTAAGACCCTGAGACCAGGATCCTGGGAACAGCACTGAGGAAGTGGTGGGAAGAGCATGTGCACTGTATCTTTTTATGCATTCACGCATGTGTGTGCATGCATGCGTGTGTGCATGCATGCGTGTATGTGCATGTGTGTCTGTGTGTGTGTGTGTACAAGAGGGTACTCAAGTGTGTGTTCTCACAGAGACCCAAGATTGCTCTATTGGGAATCATCCCGGATTTTTCTATTTCCTTATTGCTTTGCTCTATGGTTTCCCAGATTCCACCCTTCAGGGCCAGCTTGACAGGCTGCCGTCGTTTCCATCCAATATTTTTATGTGGGATCGGGGGATTGAACTCAAATCCTTTTGCTTGAGAGGCAAAGACTTTAACCCCTGAGCCATCTCTCCAGACCGTGTGCGTTGAATTCTGATAATGACTTGGAACCCAGACATTGCGAGCTGTGCAAATGTCAGCGATTTGCTGCGCTTCTCAATGACTTGGTGTCTTCCTTTGTTCAGCAGAAGTGATAACTCATCCTTCACAAGGTAGCTGGGAGGATTGGATGAGATACCAGATGTTAAAATGCCTCACGGGAAACTGAAAAAGCCTAAGTGTGGCTGTTTCTACACGATGCCTGATGGAGATAGGCACGGAGTTCACCTAAGGACACTAGGCATTGTGGGACATCTCCAGACGTAGCGCCCAGAGAGCAGACGTCCATAAACAGAGTACCAAATTCCCCGTAGGCACTGCCTCTGAGCATCTAGAACTTTCCCTCCAGGAAATGTCACCTAATTCCATCTCCCGATATCACCCCCAGAAAACCACTTGAACAGGGCACCCCCACATAGAGCAGACACTGCTGAGTCCCAGTGGACAGATTGAAACGAGGGGAACTGGTTAGCAGACACCCCGCAGCTAATGTTCAAGGACTTGGTGTTTAGATGCAAATCCTTGATATCTGGACTTTTTCTACTTTGTGTTCGTGTTTTAATAATGATGCCTTGGGAGCCCCCCATGGTGAGTAGGCATTTTCCAATACCAATCCCAGGTAACCCTCCAACTTGCCCCCTGAATATGTACCTAGAGTACATAGAGTCCAGAAAAATATAGGAAGTTTCTTGTTTAGAGTCTTCGCAAATACAGGTGTCACCTTGTTGGCAACGTCCCTCGGTCCCATTGGCCCGGGACTCTAAATCGCTTTTATGGCTCCATTCCTTACAGCCAGGGTCTCCTCTGGCTTCCAGGGGTCTTTTCACCTTAAGGACAGTGTCCAGTGACTTCTTGCAGTCTACTCTGCATGATTAACTTGGTCATATTTCACCCGCATCTTCCACCCACTAAAGAGGCGTCAGTATTTCACGTCAGGGCCGTGATTTACTGACCATCTGCTCAGAAGCCTGTCTCTGACAGGAATGATTTCGTTCTCTCCGCAGACTTCAAGCCCTGCCAAGGTTCCAGCTAGTCGAGTCCTGACCTTGAAGGAGAAAGACCTGCAGGACCTTAGTCCTTAATCCCTTCTCGACTGCCTGGGAAGGCAGACAGTGAATGCTTTGTTTGGTTTTATTGGCCCCAAACTCTCTGAAGTATTAGAGATACAACTTCAAGGCAGCCTCACATGGGCATATCTGGAGAATCTGTTCTTTCTTGAGATTTCACTGTTAGTGTGTGTGTGTGTGTGTGTGTGTGAGAGAGAGAGAAAGAGAGAGAGAGAGAGAGAGAGAGAGAGAGAGAGAGAGAGAGAAAGAGAGAGAGAAAGAGAGAGGGAGGGAGGGAGAGAGAGAGGAAGAGAGAGAGAAAGGGCCAAGAGTGACTGTTTCTACTTGCTTAGCTTTGGGATTTTTCAGGCTCTGCCCACCAGGGCTGGAAGTGCAGACCACTGTCGTTTCTGCCTGGTGTTTTTACACTGGACCTGGGATCTGAATTCAGGACCTTCTGCTCTTGAGGCAGAGTCTTAACCCCTGAGCCATCTCTGCAGCCCACTGTTAGGATTTTTGACAAGGTGACCTCGTTGCTACTGAAAGGAGGATAGATGCGTGCTTTGGAAAGAGGTGCGCCATGACAAAGGAGTGGACTGAGGTTCGAGTTTCACATTTCTTCTCTGGGTTGCTCTCTCATGAGGATGCCTTCTCTGTTTCTCTTCCAACATAGTCAGTTGTTGTTGCCCCCTAACATCATCTCTCACGCCACATCACAGCTGACATGGCCGCCCTGCTTCAGGGACAATTTTCTAGACTCAGACCGCACTGACCGTGACCTTCACAATCTCCAAACAGCACCAGTTCTCAAGCACAGGAACAAGTTGGGTCTCAAAAACACAAGTCGCACGTTAGGCTGCCGGTGAGTCAGGCGCTCGATGATCCCCATTGAATGTGGCTCGGGGAGGAGGTCTGTGTTTAGTAGGAAAGTTCTCACCCGTCCCCTCTGGGGACAGTTAGGGGCCTTGACGTGAGCTTGTCATTCCAAGACACATCCTGGCAGTTCCAGTGTTCTGACTCAAACTTCACACAGGAATGGATCTCAACCACAAGTACGACCTGTGAAGCAGGCCCTCCCAGGTGACCTGGGATATTCTCGAACGTAGCCAGAGGGACAAGTAGGGAGCAGGAGGCAAGCAGCTTCTAAGTAAGGAGGGATCTCCCCCACCCCAATCTTCAACCTGGCTCTTAGCAAATTTCTGTTTCTCTCTCCTGCTCCTGATGGTTGATCTTCACCTCTGAGTCCACCAGACTGCAGCCCAGAATCCCGAGTTATAGAGTTAGGACGTGTAACTCCTGGTGTCTGCACCCTGCCTGTTACACAACTTGTTTTCCTTCGCACTTTGCAAGTCAGGCAACAGGATGAGTTGCTCCGGCATTTGCCTGAATTATGGGCACCCAGCGCAAGGATGGCTAACGGAATGATGCTCATAAAAATAAATGGACTCTTCTAGAAATAATGCGACTGTGATATTGAGTTTATGGAGTACCAAGTAGCCATGAACATTAAGAAAAATTATATGGAAAGAAAAATTTTAAGGGACTATAAATAAAATAATATAGGCTTATTCTTATACTGTAGATACTACTACTTAAAATATAAGTTATATGAATAAAGAGAGTGGGAAAATATTATTTCAAAGCAAGAATTGGTCAAGAGTATGTGACTCGAGGCATTTACTTTGTAGCTTTATAAAAAAGTTCTTCGACTTTTCTGCCCAGGACCCGGACCAGGGCGGACTTCCTGCTCCTCAGGAGGTGACCTTCAATACCAATCAGGATGGAGCCAAGGGCGGTGCAGGCAAAGCAAAACTGAAAACAACAACAAACTATAATTCAGAACACCAAAGACCCTACAATAACCACCTGGAACCAGACCAGCCAAATCTCTCCCCATCCTAAAGCTCAGGGAACCTTGCAGAAGAGGGGGCAGCAAGACTGTAAGAGCCTAAAGATGGGGAGGACCAACGATATACAAGATACTCCACACAAGTTAGGGTTGCAGTAGCCATAATCGGACTTTGCATGACCTGCACAATGACTGACATGTCAATGACCCCCCCAAAGTCTAGCATGGATCACAGGCACTAGGACCCTTAGAGGCAAGGGATTAACGGTCATAATAGTGTTCCCATACTAATGGGGAGCCCAAGAAAGGGCTCTGGGCTATGTCACTGAGTCCTTACACCACACTAGGATGGAGGATTCAGAGGGAAACTTGGCATTCACACAAATGGGAAGGGTGAAAGGGGAGGCACTGGGGGAAGGGGAAGGAGGGAGTGAAAGGAATGAAAAAGGGGGAGAGAATACAAGGGGGAACTAGGGAGGGTTGAAGGGAGGGACAGGACCGGGGTAACTATTGAGCTTGTATGATTGGGGAAAAAATGATAAATAAAAGAAAAACAAAGCTCTTCGATTTGGGTTGTTGTATTATTTTTTGGATTTTGTGAAAAGGAAAGTGAGGTTGGTAAGAATGATAATGCAAACACAGAGGACAAGAAATTTTGGAGTGGGGATTGAAGGGGGAGGTTAATTAGCCAGGCACAGTGGGACACGCACAGTGATCTAGAAACTTCCCCTCTTGTCCTGAGATAAAAATTTTCCAAGGTGCTTTGATCAAACAGATCAATAATTTCTCTTTTAAGTCTGATTTGTCAAACTAATATTTTAAAGAGTGGAGGGTACCCACCAGAAGTGCGGAGCTAAATAAGTATGATAGTTGATATTGACTAGCCACTTGACAAGATGTAGAATCACCTAGGAGACGAAGCTCTGGCATGTCTGGGAGTTTCTAGCTTGGGTTAATTGAGGTGGGAAGGCCCTTCATAAATATGGGCAAAGCCATTCTATGGACTTGGATTCAGGACTAAGTAAGGAGGAGTAAGTGAACCAGCATTCATCTCTCCCTGCTTCCTGACTATGCATGTAATTTGACCAGCTGCCTAAGTTCTTCCCTCTCCCTTGCCCACCACGACAGACTGTACTCTGCAGCTGTGAGGTACAATGAACCCTTTCCTTCTTTAATTGCATTTATCAGATGGTTTGCCACAACAGTGAGAAAGGTAACTCATTTGCGTGGCGGAAACCTCTTTGACCGAGGATCAGGACTCATACTGGGACCAGGATATAAAGAACAGAAGCATTCTGGGTATTTTCAGGGCACCCATCACCCCTTTCCTGAATGACACAATGGTGGTCGCTGGGTGTCGGAAGCTGCTAGAGGACCAGCCAACATCCACAGGTCTCCATTGGTGCCTGGGAGTACAGAGGACCCAGATGTCAGAAGTCAGGTGCTCACTGAGATTCCCAGATCCCAGCAAGCAGAGAGGGCAAGCAGGCAACGGGGGCAGAAAATCTCCCCTCTGGATGGTTCTCGTAGTCAGAACACACAGCTCCAGATAGCGGTTAACACAAGAGAGGAGGCGATTGCTTTGGTGCTGCATGATAAGCCAGTTCTAATTGCATGCAGAAACACCTCTGGGCTTCCCAAGTCGCCAACCCTCGGTGCAGGGAGGTCAGAATCCCAAGAAAGACGTTTGTGCACCAAGGATTTCTGGGGGGGGGGAGTGGAGGATTCCTGGTCTTGATGGTTCCCTGTCTCTAACAGCAGATAGAGAGGTGACAGTCGATGCTCTGAGAACCAGGACAGCCATGGATCTGAGTCCTATTTCCATGCGCATGCCGCACATGTATGAATATTAGCAAGGAGAGACACTAGGAGGAAGTTGCCCAAAGTGTACAGGAGCTAAGTTCCTATGGCATGTGTGTGTGTGTGTGTGTGTGTGTGTGTGTGTGTGTGTTTGCGCGCACGCGCGCACGCGTGCATGTGTGTGTACACAAGAGGGCACTTGAGTGTGTGTCTATAGAGACCCAAGAGTGACATCAGGAATCATCTTGGATTGCTCTACCTCCTTATTGCTTTGCTCTGGGGTTTCCCAGGCTCTGCCTTCCAAGGTCAGAATTGTAGGCCAGGCTACCTCCATTTCTGCCCAGCATTTCTAATGTGAAATCTCAAGTCCTTTTACTTGCGAGACAAAGGCTTTAACCCCGGAGTCAATTCCCCAGCCTCTCCACAGCAACTTCTGCAACTCATTTATAGACCTACTCAATCCTTCAGCCTTTTGGGATCTGAGTTCTTTTTCTCTCCTATGCAAAGAGAACCATCTCAATGTGCTTTAATTTACCTGATTCGGCGACTGCTACAAAACCAGTCAAATTGTTGGTTGCTTAACCAGAGCCGGATACCAATCGGTCCCCGCACACGAAAGAACCAGGCCCTGTGTCTGAACATCCTCCTCCTGTCTGGATTTGCTTTCTCTTTGCTTCCAGCCCAGGTCCTCTGGGCTCCTGCCCCCTCCTGTCTCAGGAATAGGGACAAGAGTCCCGTGGAAGGAAGCATAATGCCCACCCCCGACTGTCCATCACATGCCTGTTGGACTTGCCCTATGTCTAGATCCTCTATATAGCTACTTGGCCCACCAACCCTTCCTAACCAGGTCTTCTACAACCTAGACTGTATCGCTGACAACCAGTCGGGTATTGCTAGTGCTCAGTGGCTGTATTCTGAAGCTTGTGATTCATCAAGAAAACATTTTCCAGGAGATTCCCCCAGCAACCCTCCTAACCAGTTACTCCAGAGATGGGCTACTTTCTGTACTAGGCGGTGGCAAGGTAGGAGTGGGGGTGGCTGCTCTCTACATCCGAGCAGGAGGAGGGGCTTCCATTCTGGGTTTTCCTTCTACACTATCTTGGGGTCTCCTCTGCTCCTTTCCTCTGCTGCAGCCTTCTTTCTTCCAGTTTCTACTTTTTTTTCTACTTTTGGGGTGGGCAAATGGTGTGTTGTGTCACGTGTGGGTAAGGCGGGTTTTGGCTTAGCTGCTACTTCCCTTGATACTGAAAAGCATTTGGTTGAGTGGGTCAGTGTCTTATCTTGGTAACTCACTTAACACAAAACACAGGAGACAACAGTGGAAAATCACAAAACAAACATAGAAACAAACAACAACAAACAAAAAAAACACCAAATCAGACTTTATGGAGTTGTGCCCCCATGTCTATGTAGTGCAAAGTGACATGGAAAACATGCGCTCCACGAGTCACTTCAGACAAACCTGAAAATTAATCAGGAATGCACGTGACTTCCCACAATCCATACTGTTACTTTGGCGGGACACACAGTGGATCGGGAATCTCAGGAACATTTATCCCATCCAGCCCCTTCACTGCTTCCAGAAGCATCCTAAATCCCTTTCCTGGTCCTCAGTGAAGGACTCAGAGGATCAAATGCAATGTCTGGGTTGGAGGACGTAAACAAATTTGGGGAACAAAACATTGATAGTTTCCAAAGACAAGTAATGACCCAGTTTGGAAAGATAACTAAAAATTTAAAAAAGAGAAAAATTAAGAACGCCAGACATTTAGTCCCAGAGGACTAACATGTGAGAATGTTCTGTGAAAGAACAAGATGACATTGAGAAGAAATCATCAGGGCTGCAGAGATAGTCAGAAGTTAAAGCCTTTGCCTCGAGAGCAGAAGGAACTGAGTTCAAATCCCCAGATCCCATGTAAAAAAAATGCTAGATGGATAGGGTGGTGGCTTGGAAGTCTAACTCTGGAAGGCAGAACCTGGGAAACCCCAGAGTAAAGCAATAAAGAGGTAGAAGCCATCCTGATGTTATCCTTGGGCCTCCAAAGGCACACACACAAGTACCCTCTGGTGCACAGGCCAGCATACACACACACACACACACACACACACACACACACATGGACTCATCAGTAACATGATCTAAAACAACTTCTTAGAGTGGAAGAATCTTGATTTTCCAATCTGAAAAACTTGTAGGAAAGTACAAATTTGCAGGAAGGTATTCATGCAAAACATCTCACCCCGAGGCCAGAACCTTCCTCATGGTTTCGAAGGCCACATTCCAGGCTAAAGTTTCACTCGAAGCCAACATAGCATTTCAGGAGCGCAGAGTAGACATTCTTAGTCACACAATATGTCAAAGCATGTGCCGCCCGGAGAAAGCAGAGAGGCTGGAAGACAGGAACGCCGGGGAAAGGAATGGAGGGAGAGACCCTACGATGAGGCGAAGGGAAACCAAGAACACCAGTCGCTCCCCAACAACAGGTGTGGAGAACAGCCACGCCACGACCATACCCAAACCCCAGTGTAGACATCAGGAGCAGCTGGAAGGGGGCGTCTTGAAAGAACTTCTCAGCGCTAAAACTAATAGACTCATCACAGCACCACATAGTCAGTCCCAAAAGGAGCTTATTTTTTTAAGACGATCAATAAGAAGTTTAGCTTGAGTTTGAACCCCAGAGCCCAGGTTCCAAGGAAGCAGCAGCAGCAACAACCAGGCATGGTACGATCCCAGTGTCAAGGAGCCAGAGACGGGCCGACCGGCCTGGCCAAGTCAGAAAGACCCAAGGCAGTGGGATACTGCCCCTCAGGCCTTCTGAAATCAAGGTGGGCATGGAGAGAGGGCTCAGTGGGTAAAGCGCTTCCGGTGTGAGTGCTAGAACTGGAGTTCGAATCTCTGAAGCCCACATAAAAGCCAGGCAGGCCTGGTTATCACGTGAAATCCCAGCGCTGGATACTGGATGCGGGAAGCAGAGACGGGAGTGGGGGGAGGGGAGGATCACTGTGGCCGTGTGGGTGAACTAATCAATGAGCAATGGTTTCAATTAAGAAATCTTGCCTTCCCCATCCTGAAACTCAGGGACATCTGCGGAAGAGGGGGCGGTAAGATTGTAAGAGCAAAAGGATGGGGGGAGCAATGATTTGAAGAATCTCCACACTAGATAGGGCTGAAGCAATCATAATAGGACTTTGCATGCCCTGCACCATGTCCGTCACACTATTGACCTCACGAAGTCTAACATCGGCTAAAGGCACCAAGATCCTTGGAGGCAAGGGATTGATGGCCACAGAAGTGTTCCTATGCTTAAGGGGAACACGAGAAAGGGTTCAGGGAAATGCCACTGGGTTCTTTTATGTCATTGGAAAGGAAGACCAAGAGGAGAGTTAGGCATACACAATAAAGGACTCTCTGGGAATTGGGGGGAGGCACTGGGAGATAGGGAGGGAGGGAGGGGGAGCAGGGGGTTCGGGGGGAGGAGGAGGGGGGGAACTGGTCTACCTATTAAGTTTGTATGAGCGGAAATAATAATAAAAAATGTTAAAAAAATAATTTTGGAAAACTAAGTGTAAAAATAAAGATCTCTTCCAAAAGCCAAAAAAAAAAAAAAAAGAAAAGAAATCTTGCCTTAATAACAGTGGAGAGTGATCGAGGAAGATACCTGATGTCAATTTCAGTTCCCTACACATAAGCTCACACATGTGCACATGAACATGCCCATACATGGAAGTGTTCACACACACACACACATACACACACACACACACACACACACACACACACACACACACTAAAAAGATTAAAAACTAACAACAGAGTCTAAGGAGTCACCAACAAGGTTATCCTCTGGTACACACACACACACACACACACACACACACACACACAAACACACATGCACATATACACATTTTCATGCATGCACACACATGTACATACACACGTGCACAAGCATACACGCACCCTCAAAAATACACATACACACAAAGATTGACAAAATCTTTGTCTTAACGAAATATTTGTAAGTTAAAGAACTGTCTTTTGGTTTTGGGTATTTGTACCTTTTGGAAGCCATGGGCTCTACACGGATCATGACCTGTGGATTCCCAGATGACGGTGGCCCCTCTGAGCACTGTGGGTGACACATCTCTTTTGAACACTTAGCACTTTTGGCGCACGCCATCGCTTAGACCAAGCAGCTGTGCTGTCCAGAGGCGCTGAACATCTGTCTCAACTGTGGCACAGGATGTGCCTGTCCCAGATTGACCTCGTTGCTCATTTGTAAACAGACAAAGAGATGCTGGGGGGGGAAACCCATTCTTGAGTTCCTCGCTCCCCTTCCCAACCACTCTGCTCCCACCTGGCATTTCTGGAGAGACCAGGAAGCTTCTCAAAGGGCAGGCTGAACACAGTCTACCCCTTCAGATGTGGCAAGGGCGTAACAAGCCCAAAAGTGAAGGATGCTCTCCTATGCAGAAGTGATTCATATGGACGCCTTGTCCGAATAGCTACGGTGTGGTACCAGCCTCCTGTTTCCTCTTTTAAGGAGCAACCCAGGTCTCTGTATGCAGTGGGCTTTGTGAGTCCCTAAATGGTTTCCAGGGAGCCTCTACTACCATTAGTTGGTTTGGTAAAGCGTTTGGACACTTGCCCAGTCTCCATTTCACCCTCAGAAGAGGGGGATCCCTGTTAGAAGCCCCCTCAGACTCCAGGCTTCCTGAAGATCTTATGAAAGCCCAAGAGGAGACAAAGGAGGATGAGGTTTTTTTTTTCTGCTCAATTTTTAGATCAAATCCAAGTAACAGGAAATTAGCAAGACTCCTGCTGAACATGAGCTCCCTTTGCGCATAGAGGATGCCATATTTTCGGGCTAATTTTTCTCTTTAACATGAAAATCAATCTGCTAATAACCATCGAAACATTTAAAGACTGTTCTAATCAAAGTGGTGGGTCAGGGGTGTTGACACCTGTGTTTGAATTCCACCTCTCCTGTGTCTAAGCTCTATAGCCTTGGGAGATTTGCCGACCCTCCATGAGCCTCCTCCGGTTCCTCTTTTGTGAAAAGAACTGATACTTACTAGCTACTTTGTAGGATTAATTAGGGACTTCCTGCAAAATACACTGTATCAGTCCAAATGTTTGACAGATGCTGGGTGGGTCTTGGCTGCTGTGATAACCCAATGCTTGGCTGTGTTTTGGGGATTAAAGAGCCACTGCTTCCTTTGAAGAGGTTTACTTGAAAAGGACAAGTAGTGTTCCCAGGAGATCAGCAGAATGAGGCCCAGGACCCTGAAAACTGAGCCCGGGGTACCTCCTCTTCTCTACAACCTCACTCTGCCAGGCTCACAGATTCTGCATGCATATTGCCTTCCTGACCAGAGCCAAACACCACATCCGCTACACATGCCACTCCTTGTCACGGCCTGACTTCTGCCCAGCACGTCTGTCCCTTTCCTAAGTTCAGTAGTGTGAGAAATAAGACATTAACGGTTTGTTTCTTGGATAGAGCGCATAGCCTCTTCCGTGGCAAGGAAAATCACAGCTAGCTTGCTTTGAGGTCAGGTGACATGGCTACATTACAGACCACGCTGTGAACAGACTTCAGAAAACCCAAGCTAAGTCAAGCTGGGTGAATATATGGGGGAGATTCAGAGTGGGGATCACAACAGAAAACTTGGATGACGCCCAGCTGAGGGGGAAGAGGAGAAAGAGACATGCTTCGATGGTACATATGCCATTTTGCCTGGTTGGCACCTGAACTCTAGAGAGTCCAATGCCATCACACATCCGAGCTGCAACTCTACCCCACAGGAGACCAGGGCTGTGCAGTCTCAGCTCAGCACTTCTGAGAAGGTTAGGAAAGAGAGTCTGGAGATATGGAGGGCTTGTAGGGCTGTGGCCCTGTTCACTTGTCCTGGGGGAAGAGCCTGCAGCATTTGTTGACATCAGGGATCAATTTCACCAGTGCACGAGGGAGCCCCAAGCTCCACCGTGAGGAATATTTTCATGATCTTTTGCCATCAGCTGAAGTTGTACATGTGGATGGGTGTATGTATATGTGATTCCACCTGAGTGTTCTCAATGTTCTGCCGAGGTCTCTACATGTGTGTCTCGTGGGGGGAGATATGCGGACAGAGTTCCCGAGAATCTCCTGGGATTGAAGACGTGCCATGTGGACCAAGAGGCAACTTCTGTGCTTTTCTGCCCAGCGTGTCTGTCCCCTTCCTAAGTTCAGTAGTGGAAGAAATAAAACAAGTTAATGGTTCATCCCTGGAATAGAACGCACAACCTCTTC
Organism: Typhlomys cinereus; assembly: GCA_023101885.1. Taxonomy (NCBI): domain Eukaryota; kingdom Metazoa; phylum Chordata; class Mammalia; order Rodentia; family Platacanthomyidae; genus Typhlomys; species Typhlomys cinereus. Next base: position 8,592,855 of record JALPQD010000043.1, read on the forward strand.
CATGGCAGGAAAAATTATAGCTAGCTTGCTTTAAGTTGCTTTAAGGCCTGTTGATGTGACTCCTGCAGATGCCACATTGCGGATGGACTTCAGAAAACCTGGGCTAAGCTCTGAGCAGAACTAAAGGGCAAAACGCAGAGGAAGAAAATTCCAACAACAGAGTGGGTTTTCCTCCAGGGTAGCTTGTCCATACGCAAGGTTCTCTGGGTCACCAAGTCTTCAAAGGTGCTGTGGTCAAGGAAACCCATGAGCTTTGTCTTCCCTGACACTCAGCATGGTAGCAAGCATGTGGGAGGCCCTGGGAGTCATTAAGTAATGGTTTACTAAGCATTCCACGGCCCCTGGCCTAATCATACCACTTGGTTATGGAAGAAACGACCGCAAAGACAGTCCACCAGCGTGCTCACACTACCCGATGGCAGAGGTCTTCAAATATCATTCCAGCATATTCTCAACAGGAGAACCTAAACCTGTCATCTGGGAAATATGTCTGTTAAATATTCTGCACCTGTTAATTGGTCTGTCAAACTGTTTCCATCATCCCCTTGGAAGAAAGGGCTTCAGAGTTGTGACGAGTTCACCCTTACACCTTCACTCCCTCTGCAATGGGGACAGCCTAGGGAAGATTCACTGTCTCGAAGGCTTAGAAACCTCCTCTGTAGGCCCAAGAACTCAGCCGGGAGGGCACAGCCCCCTCCTTAGTCTGACACTTTCATGTAACTAACAGACTCATGTTATCTCAGTCCTGACTGTATCACTTACCTGTGTTGGTCTTAGAAGGATGCTGAGGGCATGTAATGGTGTCAGCCACTGGTCCCAAGGAGAGAGGTAACTGCCTTCCTACACAACGCACATGTCGAGGGACCGAGGGAGTATTATGGGCCACTCCAGGGAGGGAAAGGCCCCCGAAGGGTCATCAGAAAAGTCTTCCTGGCCCTTGAAGGATGGGCGTCTCTGGGGTAGATTAATGGCCATTCCAGACCCAGGGACTGACAGGGGTACGGGACAGAAGCAGGGTCACTGTCTGCACAGAAATACAAAACTGGTCTAGAACTGCCAAAATCGTGAAGGGAAAAGGGCAAGTGCGGTGGAGCAGGTAGTCGGTTATCGGGACTTGGATGTGAGCCGTCCATGGTAGGCAGGTCAGGCTGCGCAGTAATCTGCAGGGGCTGAGCTACCTGCATTGCGAAGGCCAGTGCATTTGTGCAGTGGACGCTTTCCAGTGCTCAGATCCCCACAGACCCTCCTTCCCCTTTGTCTGCGCACACCCTCCTGCACCCTGTCTTCTCGGATTTTGGTATGCTTTGCTTCGGGAAGTCCCAGCTGTGACTTTATCCAGGGGTCTTGCCTGTGGCTGCAGGAGCCACTTTAACTAAAAAAGGAGTAGAATGCTGAGAATGGTGGCGGGCAGAGGGGCCCCCTGGGGCAGCCCTCAGCCAGGGAGTGGTAGTGAGGAGCTGGGAGGGGTCAGCTTCCGGGTCTGCCTGCAGCCAGTACAGACTCAGGGTGCCCCGCATCTTCACACCTCCTCCTGGGTGGGGCTCATGCGGTAGGAAGCTGCTCTTCTTTCCTGTTGAATTCCACATCCTCTCCTGGCTTGTCGCGGAATCACGTGCTCAGCGTAGTAGCTTCCCCTTTACGGGTGATTCTCTTTCCTAGGCTCCCTGTGGATGTCTGAAATCTGAAGAGTGACAAGATCTTTGTCTACAGTTTTTCTATAACTATATAGCTATGATGCAGTTTGTTTTGAATATGTACTCCTGTGTGTGTGAGTGCAAGGATGCCCGCGCGCGTGTGTATGTGTGTGTGTGTGTGTGTGTGTGTGTGTGTGTGTGTGTGTCCGTGGAGGACCAAGGGTGACTTTGGGAAGCCTCCTGGATTGCTCTTATTGCTTTGCTTTTGGGGTTTCCCAGGCTCTACCTTCCAGAGCTGCGATCACAGGCTGCGGTCACAGCCACAGGCATTTTAACATGGGATTTGAAGATCTGAACTCATGTCCTTTTGCTTGGGACGCAAAGGCTTTAACCCCTAAGCCATCCCTCCAGTCTATGTTTAATTTTTATATGGGGCACGGTTAATCATGGGTAATGATTCATAAGCAGAACAGTTATAACCACGTACTCTAGTGAAAGTTATACGAATGTGGTCTCTGTCCCTCACAATGTCTTACCGTATACCTTTCATGGAAACCTATGTAGTCTACATAGTACAGCGCAAAGTGGGATGGAGTAAGATGAAGGGGGGAGGGAGCACTGGGCAGCAACATTCGCCTGCTATTGGCCTTCTCCACCAACCTGTGGGAAGCCACTGTGGTCACTCTGTACTCCTCCTAGTCTGATGTGGATTGTGTCTCTGTCCCTAATATCCACGCTGTGGATTCCACCCTCCCATAACTCCTGCTACGGTCCTCTCTGTTACCAGACTGATTACCTTCTTGCCTTCTGTGCCCGCAACCCTCAGGATAACGCAAGAATCTATGCATTATTGATTTTTGGAATTTCTCATTTAACATTTTCCATATTGCAAGTTGCTGTTCGTTACTTTTCTTTTCGCTGCCATGAGACAGCACTCAGATTCAAACAACTTAAGGGAGAAAAGGAGATTTATTTGGTCTACAGTTCCAGGGGAGAGATCAGCTCCATTATGGCGAGAGTCACACAGTGGGAGGTGTGGCTGGAGGCGGTACCAGGAGACAGATTCAAGTCACCACAGTCATTAGGAGGCAGAATGAGCAAGGAAAAGCGGAGCTGGGCTCCCAAACCTCAGGACCCACCTCCTGGGACAGACCTTCCTCTAGCAAGGCTCCGCCTCTTAAAGGCACCACAACTGTCCCAAATACCGTCATCAGCTAAAGATGCAAATACAGAGACTGGGCGGAGGGACCAACCCACATTCAAACCATGACACTGTTCCTGTTTAGGGGAGGCCACTAAAACCACAGAAAGCAAAACTGTCAATTAGGGGACACTGTTGTGCATTGCTCCTTCATGAATCCTCAGCTCAGGGTCTGATTCGGAAGGACAGATGGGCTAAGCGTCACAGTAAAAATAACTACAAAACACCAGGCACGAGATCACAGAGACCTGTGTCTGATAAAGGCTGGAAAGGAAGACTAGAAATATCCAGAAATGAACAGCAGCGGCCTTCCCACGCGGGACCCAGAGCAGCCAGAGTCCAACAAGAGCCTGCCCTTCAGAGACTGGGCAGCAGGGTTCTTTTCGTTTTCTAATTTCAGTCCTGGGATGAGACCTCAGGCTTGGGATATGCTGGCCACGTGCCTCCCACTGAGCTGCATCCCCGCCCCATTCCCCCACTCCGCCCCTTTCAATCTTCCTCCCAGACAGGACCTTCCTAAATTGCTCATCCTGGTCTCAAGTCTGTCATCCTCCTGCCTCCGCCTCCCGAGTGGCTGGGATTAGAGCTGAGCACCGTGTGATGTGTCCAGTGAACAGAACTGTGTTGAGAGTTGAGGTGCAGGTTTGGAAGCCGAGGTGAGTGTGGCCTGGAGTTGCCGCTTCTGCAGAAAGAAGAAGAGGGAGGAGGTGGGTGATATTTCACTGACCACTAACGCTATGGGCACATGCTTGCCAAAGGAGCGAATGAATGAAAGACGGAAGAAATGCTCAGGAGGGCGGGTGTTGGGTACACACTAGGCTGCTGGCCTCTGGTTTCCAGGGGGTGCTATCTGGGCCGCCTGCAGCAGCAGATGCTCAAAGACGTTGGAGGGGAAGAATAAATTGGAAGAGCATTGCACAAGGTCACCGCGCCATGCAAATTTATTGGGGGCGACAAGGGAGAGAGAGAGGTGTTGCATGGTGCGTACTGAAAACATTAACCGGTCCCTGCAGAATGGCCTAGAGACTTTTGTGCTCTTCCTGGGGCTGGCTTCCAAGTTGTATCCCCCTATCTTGTTGGGTGGGTAGTCGCGCAGAAAGAGCCCCTCATTACTTCCGTCAAGTGAGCAGAGAGCAAGCACTTTACATTTGAGAGCTAGAAGAAGGGGAGGATTTGTCTGGGGTGGTCTCTGGCAGTGACGGTGATCTTGGCTAAATTCTTCTTTTTAATTTTTTATTATTATTATTTATTCAATTGTGCATGTATGGTGCATGCACATGTGTATGTGTGTATGCATGTGTGTGTATGTATGTGTGTGTGTGTAGAACCACGGGCGAATTCAGGAATCACCACGGACGCCTCCACCTCCTCCTTGTTTACTTTGCTCCGCCCTACCGGGACCAGAAATGCAGGCCGCCCCCCCCCCCCGTGTCTATATGTGGGGTCTAGGATCCGAACTCAGGACCTTCTGCCTGCAAGGCAGAGGCTTAACCCCTGAGCCACCTCTCCAGCCCTGATCTTGGCTAAATTCTGACTGAGCGAGCAGCCAGTTCGTGTGGTGGTTGCGCTGAGAGCAGCAGGTGTTGAACAGGTCTCCAAGGGAAAGGGCAGGAATTAAATTCACTCATGGATCCTCTCCGCCAACCCATGTGGCATTGCAGCAAGCAGACAGCTGCTCAAGCACCTGGACTCTCTTGATTCAAAAGGCAAAGGCGCAGCGGCCCCCATCGCTGCAATGCACCCCAGAAACTGCTCATGAAAGAAAATGGGAAAATCAGTAGAGAAGCCGAATGATTGATTGAAATCCATTTAAAGCAGCACTAGGTGAGGGAAAAAAACTCAGATTAAAAACAGAAAATAGGAGGTGGATAAGGAATTAAAGACTTTGCTTCTCAAGCAAAAGGACCTGAGTTCAGATTCCACTGGTGGGCAGATACTGGGATGGCCTCTAATTCTAACCCTAGGAAGAAGAGCCTGGGAAATACCAGAGCTAAGCAATAAGAAAGTAGAAAAATCAAGGGCGATTCCTAGATGTCATTTTTAGGCTTCCACGGGCAGGTACACACACTCAAGTGTCCTCTTATATACACACACACGTGCACATAAACACACACATACATTCATGCATGCATACACACACATGCTCATGTATACACACGTACACATATACACACATATTCACACATGTATACACATATACACACACATATTCACATATGCATACACACACACACACAGAGAGCACAGCACAGTGATGAAGTCATGTAATTCCAAAGATTAAAAACAAACATCTTTAAACAAGACTCTGTGTAATCTTGGATAATCGTATTGGACAAGGTTTGACCACAACGTCCACAGTTAGAATCCAGAAGGGTAGCCCCAGGCTGGAAAGCAGCATAAGAGAACAGGAGGGGGCCGGGGGAGGACTGGTGCACAGGACGTGGGCTTGGGGGTGACAGGGGTCCAGGCTGCAAAGCGCATGTGTTAGATGCATCCCCTTTCACGGTGACACAGGCTGCCCCCTGCGCCGACCCCGGCAGCTGGTGCGTGTGTGGAAGCCGGCGGAACACGCAGTCAATAGGCAATTACAGGAATCGAATCCTGGAGGCAGTGACACGGTGTGAGCAGCGACTCCCAGTTGGCCTGTGATTAACGTGACAACGACTTGGATGTGTTTTCCTCCAAGGCGACCGGGCAGCCCAGTCCTTGCTCAGAAGAAAACTGATCAAAGGGTGGCTGGCTTGATGCTTCGCACCCAAACCCTCACGTCCTGGCGGTCCAGAAATAAGACAAGGAAGAGTCAGAGGATCGCAGAAGGACTTGCGTGCACAATAATAGACGCGATGCTTTCTGACCTCAATGTTGTGGTTCCCTTCGGACATCCAGAGAGATCAATCTTTGTAAACACTCTAGTTAGCAGCTGTGCTTTTAGAATGTGTGAGTCTTCTGAAGCTCGAACCACAGCCCTTCCAACCACAGCAAGAGTGAGGTAGTTAACAGAGGGCACAGGGGGACAAAGCATTATGTGGGTGCTTGGCCAGGGAGGCACGAGAAAAGCTTCCTTATGGAGGCAAGAAGCATATGCAGGACCGGAATCCCATCCAGCCCAGTCATGGACTTCCTGCTCCTTGGCTCATCCTCAAGGAGAGAAAATCGTCGTGGTTTTCCCTCATTTTACACGTAAAGTGGCAAGAACTGAGGGGCCTTTCTCATGTCCACAGTCAGCAGGCAAAAGCAGGCTGGTCTTTAGATGGCGACCCTAGATTCTGTCCCGTCATCGCCCGATGTGAACCATCCAGAGAGAAAGGCAATGTTGAGGCGGTGCCTTGAGGGACGCGATGTTTCGTCACATCATTTCAAACTCTGTTTCTCCTGGAAATCTACAGATTTCATCTGCTCTCTTCTTCGCTCCACCTAGAATCACCATTGGAGGCAAGAGGTGCTCACCTACACAGCACCTCCCTTTTACTCTCCTATCTCTACTAGGTGACCAGTCTTATGTAGAAGATGGTTAAAAAAAATTAGTGGTGGAACAGACCCAAAAGTGGGGGAGACATTTCCATCCTGGGAGCCGTTCAGCCAGCCCTCTTATGGAAGCATATTATATGACCCCTTTCCCACAAACACATATTCACGCCAGACAGGGATTCAACCACAGGTCAAAGTAACGATTATGCCAAAGTCGACCTTGGTGAACCTATGAGTTTACTGAGGGCACTTACAGGAATATGGATGACGGTTACTTATAGGAGCAGGGGAAAGTCAAAGCCCACCCCAGCCAGAGACTCCTGGGGGCTCCAACCCTCCAGCCTGCTGCAAGCCCCTGTAGCCAGCTCTGTTCTTCAGAGAGTCTCCTGCAGGTTGTTAGAAGTTCATACCAGGAACCGCCACACACACACACACACACACACACACACACACACACACACACAGCAGACCGATGGCTTTCTCTTGCACAATCTGCTGTCCTCCACTCTTGCCGCCTTGGTGACTTGAAGACTTAGTAGTGTTCACTTGCCGAGTCTTCCTGCCGAGTCGGACGCTTCACACTGCTCCTGAACATCCTCTTTAGGGTAGATCAGGGCCAAAGTCCAGGAGGGCATCTCATTGTGCCTGGGGTGCGTGGGGGAGTTTGGGGGCTGCAGGATATCATGCAGCCAGGATTCATGTTAGTTTGGGGGTCAGGGAGTGGCGCTGGAAATCATGACCGCCCTTCCTTTGTGGGTAAGGAGGCAGATCCCCCCCCCCCAAAAGAAAAGGATCTGCACACATTTCTTCTCCATTTGTGAATCTTGAGCCAGGATGTCTCCCAACGCGTCACGGATCCTGGCATGAGGCTGGAGCACCTGTTGTGGGCAGTAACTTCAGACCAACCCCTCCCCAGAGCTGCTAACACAGGCCATTGCTCTGTGGTGTCTGTATGTGACTCAAACCAGATCCTGGCCAGGGGCTTTTTCTAATTATATTGTATAACTCACAAGTCTGCTGGATTGCAGTCCCCGGAGAGGCTGGAGAGGAAAACACACAAACGATAATAATTTGAATGCAATTTCATTGCGATATATTTATGCTCTCACAATGGCGGCATGGTGACAGGAAGAATGCTAGAGTTTAGAAAGCCAGAGACGGGATAGTAAGAACGTTTTGTAGGTGTTTGCTGCCAAACCCGATGACCCGAGTTCAATCCTCAGAACCCACCCAGTCTAAGGGAAGGGTCAGCTCCCCCCATAGCGACCAACATACAGACACAGATACACATATGAACAAAATAAAAATAAGACTGGAGGTGGCCTAAAATTAAATATTATTCATAATGATGAACAGCATAGGAAAAATGGTACATACTTGCATGGAATAAGTCATTTCTAACCTTCAAAGAGTCTCACAATGCAGGGATAAACTTTATCCCCACTATAACTATGAGAACATTGGCACTCAGGTAAGTAGGTAATTAAGAGACCTGGTTTTCCCAAAGCAGTCAGTTTGACTTAAACTAGGATATATAATTCAGTTAGTCCATTTGTACTGTTATCTGCTGGGGCTGTTCTTTGCAACTATGCAATGGAGGCCAAATTAGATTACCTCTTTGAATTTTTTTTACATTTATCATGTGTGTGAGTATGTGTATAAATGCATTCACATATGCAGGCATGTGTATGTACGGGGGTGAAAGGCAACTCAGCGTCAGTTTTCTGCTTCTACCACTTGGATTCTGGAGTTCAAACCTGGATTTACCGGGTTCACGGCAAGCGCCTTTACCTGCTGAGTCATCTAGTCAGCCCAGTTGACCTCTGTGAACATCCGTTGAAAGCATCCGTAGTAGCAGCTTAGAAGACCTCAAGGAGCGATCATAGGATCAGTACTCAATATGAATATCACTTTGTTAACTTACTGGACATAAATGGTTACTCACATGCTAATGAGAATAAAGAAGGGCTTGGGAAATGGTTCCGATAATGGTCCTCACTAGTGCAGGCAGATCCTCCGCACCTATGTGAAAGCTGTGTGTGTCTGTAACCCCAGCACTGGTCAGCAGTCTAGCCAATCAGTGAGCTCTAAGTTCAGTGAGACCCTGTTTGAAAATATAAGATGACCTGTGATGGAGGGAGGTAACCTATGTTGACCTCTGACCCTTATGCCCATACACACACACACACACACACACACACACACACACACACAGGAGACATAATGCTTCCAAAGGGATGCCCAGAGCCTCTGCCCATAGATCATTCTACAACTCATCAAGTTGACCACTGAGTCTAACCATCCTGTTATCCATCCACGGATTTTATCATAAATGGCAGCCACCCACCTGCTCAAGATAGAACTCCTGGGTTATATTCCGAAGCGTGTTTTTCTATTCTGACTTCCTTAAGTGCGATTTCTCTGGGGGTTGGAGTTGGGATGGAGAGACCATTCACTGGAAGGAAACAGAAGCAGAACTTCCTGGCCCTTCTGCATGCACAGTGAGCCCTGGGAGGCTGTGTGGAGGATCTGTGCCCTGCTACCAGCTTCCCTAGGCTCAGGTCTAGACACGGTGGACCTAAGATGGTTCTTATTGGAGCTGGTGCTGGTCTTTCTTCATGTACCATATGCCCCCTCCACTCACTCAGAACCCAGGAGGCCATGCACCCGGGCCGGGTCTCTTTAAGAACTCAGTCATCAGAGAGCAAGCAGAGGGACATCGATCTGTACCTCCCCACATTCCATACTCACTGAGCTCTGAAAGCAGATGGAGCCTTGAGCGGCCTCGCTCCTGGAGGAAGACCACCTTACTTCCCTCACGGTCATTCTGCATGTTGCTGATAAATTCAAGATCCAGTGGCTTATGAGAACAAGGCGTCGCGCCCACTACGCGCTGGGTCCCGCCCACTACGCGCTGGGTCCCGCCCACTACGCGCTGGGTCCCGCCCACTATGGGCTGGGTCCCGCCCACTATGGGCTGGGTCCCGCCCACTACGCGCTGGGTCCCGCCCACTACGCGCTGGGTCCCGCCCACTACGCGCTGGGTCTTCCACATCTGACAATCTCCTGCAGACTTGCTCAAGGGCAAGTCTTAAACTCTCAGTTCTTCCCAGCTGGGCCCAAAGCTCAACCTGCATCTGTTAAGTTGCCACCTGTACTAACACACCTTCCATGGTCCAGCCAGCACCCCTAAATCTCAGAGAACACTGGAGTCTCCTCTCCCCCTTTCCAAGACCTGGAGGGGTGTGAATATCTCACCATTATCCCTGGTTGGTTCTGCTAGTGTCCACGACACCCCTACAGGAGCACTGGGTTTCTGGGTTAAAGTCTCCTCAGTTCTATGCAGACTGGTTGAATAAGTCACCCGCTCCGGGCAGGAACCCTGAGGGATTCCAGGGTGTCTGGAAGTTGGCGTTCTTGGACAGAGTGCAACACGGAGCACACACTCCAAACACGCAAAGACATTATTAAAACCACCGGCAATGGTTTCGATGGTAATAGCAGTGAAACCCAAGGGAAATAAATCGCTTTTCTTATCTCCATGTCTGAGTTATCCTGGGGTGCAGCATTCTGTCGGATGAGCCATTGAGTTTTCTTGCGGGAGCAAATTAGCTAGAAACACTCATCTGACTGGGAGACCCGGGAGGTGGGAGAGGTGGTTCTGAAGGGAGAAGCAAGGCCGGGGCTGCCTAGAAGCCTCTTGGGGCTTCAGCATGGAGCCCACAGATAGCATGAGGGGCGTGAGGAGGTGGGGGGGTTCTCCAGGAAGGAGCCCCGAAAGCGTTGACTGGGCAAGACCCACCCCAGTCGCAGGCAGGTAAAGATGCTCTGGAGATTCACTGGCTGTGGGTTCATCTGAACCTAACCTGCTAAGTCACTTGCCACAGATGACTCCGGCAAAGTGGAAACTATCCAGCACCAATCTTACCTGAACGCAGGGCAACGTGGTCGGCACACACAGTGTGTGGAGAAAGCCCAGGAGCAGGGATATGCAGCAGGCAGCCCCAATGTCCTGCGACAGCCGCTCATACACTGCTCTCCCCAGACCCACCCAGAGTACAGCACGTTGGGGGGCTTGAAATTGACCATGGTGGGAGTCATTTGAAAATAGCACAGAAAGCAGGCAGGCAAAGGTGGACAAATCCAACTTGTGTTGTTTTTTTTGTTTAGTTGTGTGTTTGGGGGGGGTTACTTTCCCATTGTGTGCCCCTTTAAGAAGCACCCCAGGACTCTCTGCCATGAGATCTGTTTCCTCTCCTAAGGTGGGGAAACGAGGGAGGGAGGGAACTGGGGAGGCAGCATTTACCAGAACCTTCGGACACAGAGCTACATGGGCAAGATTTTGCCACAGAGCTGAAGGCTTCCAGAGGGAAATGGAAGTGACCCCTCACACCCCAAAAGAAAGGAGCCAGAAACCAAGTGTCTCTCTTCCAGGAGCTCCCCCCTCCCCCCACACACACCAGCCAGCCAGAAACAGAAGCCAGTGGGTAGAATCCACAGGACTCAGCCTCCTGGGCCGCAGAGGAGGGGACGACATGGAAAGTGGGCCCAGGAGCTTCCGTGCCAGAGGAAATTCTCCGTGAGAGCCAGCTATGGGGGTTCTGTACCCTGAGTATGATCAGAGAGCAGGCTCTTGGGAGTATCGGGGTCCAGGGAGGTGTGCCGATAGCTAGCAGGAAGACAGGGACCCATCACATGCGTGGAAAGAAAATCAATTTGCCTGCCTGCCTCAGGCCAGCCCGGCATCTATGCAGGAATTCTGCTAACCCACCCCCACACAGGCTCTGGAAATGCAGCCTCGAAGCCCTTGGAATTCATAATGAATCCCTGTTCTTTGGCTCCTAATATTTAGCACATTTCAGAATAGAAAAGAAACACAAACATTTTCCATGCCACGTCTAATACAATTATAAGGTCATTACACTTTCTGCAACACGAAACAGCTGTTCCGAGGATCCCTATTAGAACTGAGCAGAGCTTTATTTGTTTGGGAGCTAAAAAAAAAAAAAAAAAGCAATCTTTTAAATTATGATTTAATGAGTCTTTTAAATGTTCACCATCAAGTGGTTACTTATTAAAGCTGCTTGGAGTTTGGTTGTTTGAGATCATGAGAGGTTAGCTGAACTTCTCTTCCAACCCCTGCCTTGCACACACACACACTCACACATACCATACACACACACACACACACACACCATACATATACCATACAAACATCACACACATATATATACCATATATACCATACTTACACCATTCACACACATCATAAATACACCACACACCATGTATACCATACATATATATACCACATACACACACACACCATACATACACCACACACACATACACATACCATGTATACTATACTTACACCACTCACACACATAGACACACACACTTTAGAAACCTTAAAAGAATTAAACTCACCATTTCTGTGGCCTAGTGGACCTTGAGTTAAATACATGAGGGGCTGACATAAAAATACCTGGTTTCTGGTTTCTGGTTTCTGGTTGCTGGGAGACGGCTCAGCCGGTCAGTGCTGGTCACACAAGCATGAGGACCTGAGCTCAGATCACAAGCACCCATGTAAAAAAAAAAAAAAAAAAAAAGCCAAACGTGGTGATGTTTGTAATCCCAACCCAGGGAGCGGGAGACAGAGGGATCCCTGGGGCTTGCCGGCCAGCCCAGGTAGACAAATAAGTGAGTTGCATCTTCAAGGGGGTGCTCCACTTCAAAAAAAATAGGATAGGGGAGACTGAGGAAGACATTTTATATCAACTTGCACTCCTACATGCATGTATACACACACATGCACAAACACACACACTCACATACACCTATACTCATTCATACATGTGCACACACACCTACACATATGCATGCATGTGTATACACCTCTGCATTTATGCATGTGTATACACACACACCTGCATTCATGCATGCATGTATACACACACACACACACACACACACACTCCTGCACTCCAAGAGCATGTGGTAGCTCAGGCCATATTAGCACCTGGGAGGTAGAGGTAATCAGATCAGTAGTTCAAGGTCATCCTCGACTACATAAGGAGTTAGGGCCAGCCTGGGCTACATGACTCTGTCTCAACTCCCCTATCCTCCAGATACGAGGAACCAAGGGATATATTAGCAGCATAATTCACTAAATGGTAAACTATCTGTGGTCAGCTCCTGTATTTTGGCCTCCGCATGTATAGGTTCTGGTGCAGTATCTTTTATTTCTCTAGGTTGGGAAATGTCCTGCACAACCCTGTTTCCTGGGTAGAAGGTGGAAGGGAAGGAAGAATTTTGTCTGATGCCCTACCAGTGATCTAATACAGATGTGTCATTTTGTCAGCCTGCAAGGCTGGAGCAGTTAATCTGCCAGCATTTATAATAATTGCTGTATCCTGCTGCAGCCGTACTGTGACACAATGTATCCCTGGAATTCATAAGTAGGTTGTTTAAATGCAAAATAATTATTAAGCACTCATTCTTGGAATTCATCCTGAGATAAGTAGCCCTTAAGAAAATGTCTAATACAAAATGACATTTGGGTTTTAGAATATATAACCTTTTGTATTAATGGTCTCCCAAGGTGTTTTACATAGTAATTGGATGGTGGTGTGGTAAGTATTTCAGTAAAGTGAAACAGCTCTTGGGGCCGACATCGGGGTTTAGCTATTCTTGGATTGCAAGCTGGAGTTCATTGACTGCGGGGAGGGGCTGTGGGATGCCAGGTTGTTTAAAAGGAGCTCGAGGCCTCTGGAGACTTCATTGAAAATGTCAGGAAGCAGAAGGGACATTAGGGGTAAAGAGAGTGACATCTCTCGGTGATCCATGAGAATCCCGAGGATGAAGAGGACAGAGAGAGAGAGAGAGAGAGATGGACAACCGTGGAGCCCAGAGGACTGCCCGCAAGCACCAGGTCCGGGTTTGCACGTGAGACCTGCCAGGTTCTAGATGGGCAACTTACCACAGGTAATCTAGTCCTCCTAGGCTTCCACCTCCGTCTCTGCAAAACAAGGAATAACGTCTGTTAGGGTTGGGGCAGGAGATAAAAAGCAAGCAAGAAGTTCTAGTGTTAGCACATAGTGGGTGCTTCATAGCTGTCAATCATTATCAATCCGTGTGTCCAGCACTCTTGCCTGTCTGAACATTCCCGGAATCACGATCCCCATTAGTGCTGTTACGTCTTACAGTTCCGAGTTATAATTAGGCAAAGATGACTCACCCCACTTTTCATGTTCAATTCTCATCACTGCGAAAGGCGCGACAAACCAAGAAACAAATCAAAATGTTGTTAGATGCTGACTAGGTGCTAAACAGAAAGTTTATGATGTATTGCCTTGCATAAGATCATATTATCTGAGCAAGCGGATCCCATATACATGATGTAAGGGTTGGTCGAAGATGAAGATTAATAACAGATGTTAATGTCGATGGTTTGATAGGAAAAGGTCTTGAATTACAGTAGATCCCTATCAAAAAGCCTAACCACATAGCCACAAGCCAAGAGACTACTTTCTAGATTTCAATACTTACTGTTTTTCCTCTTGTCATTATTGAATGACATACAGGTTTCTTTCTTTTCTTAATTAATTAATTTATTTGTGTATGTGCATATCAAAGGGCACTGTGTGTCCCTGTGGAGGACCAAAGATGACTTTGGGCATCATCTTGGATTGCTTCTACCTCCTTTCTGTTTCACTTCCAGAACCAGAAGCACAGGCTGCTGCCTGGGTTTTTAACGTGGAATCTGGAAATCCAAACTCAGGACCTTCCGCTTCCTAAGGCATCTCTCCAGCCCATACAGGTGTATTTCTATATAGACCTCTACCACCCAATTTGCCTAAGCTCATATTTTAGTCCCTTTAAAAAATTAAAGATAATTATTAATTTTACCAAAGACGGCATAGCCGGGGAATTCTTTGAAGTGCATCTCCCTGGTGTGAGCAGAGTGTAATTCAACTCATTTTAAAATCAATTTACAAGTACAATTTCAGGAACACATCTGCTGGGTAAAGCCAAGTCGGCCAGTATCCTGCAGAATTGAAAGTGATTTGTTCTGTTTTTATAATGGAGAAAATGATGTGAGCAGGGAACAGAATTACATATTTCAGAAAGAACATACAAGGGCTTGGAACTTGGGCTTTGAAAATGACATTTGAAATTTCTTAATCAGCATAGGGGATCTTTACACGCATGGAAATACATATTTTTTTTCATGCCCAGGGTCCTTGAGACATAAAATATGTCATTCCACAATTATTGTGGCAAATCTGCCAGCATCGCCATCCTGCTGCTTGTGAGTGAGCACATGGGGCACCTCGTCTAATCCTCTGACCATTTTAATAGACTGCCATGTAATGATTGCCATTCTAAGATGCAGGAAATGAGGCATTGTGTTATGTATTTAGAACTCTTGTGCTCTATGGTGGGTAAGGATGATTATGGGTTCAAGACCAGCCTTGAGACATAGAGCCTGACTATGTAAAACTCTGTCTCACAGAGGGGTGGATGTGAGTGGTCAAGCAAGCAGGAAGACTGGCTTCAAGGCAGCAGCACACACATGAAAATCCAGATACACATCATGACCATAACGCAGGGTGACGTAGGCTGGAGATAAGCAAGATCCCTGAAGCTCATTGGCTACCAGCGTGGCCACATGGGTGAGTTTCAGGGTCAGTGGGAGACCTCGTCTCAAAGGAGAAAAGTAGTGTATGGTAGAGGGAAGACACCTAGTGTATGCTTCTGGCTTTATATGCAAGAAAGAGAGACAG
This sequence comes from Typhlomys cinereus, assembly GCA_023101885.1. Lineage (NCBI taxonomy): Eukaryota > Metazoa > Chordata > Mammalia > Rodentia > Platacanthomyidae > Typhlomys > Typhlomys cinereus. The sequence continues at coordinate 8,607,947 of JALPQD010000043.1, forward strand.
AAAGAGAGAGAGAAAGAGAGAGAGGGAGAGAGAGAGAGAGCGCACAAACATGGCCTGCAGACTGACTCCTAAAGATTTCTTAGACCAAGCCAGTCTCCCCTTCTCCCTTCCTACAGCAGCAGAGCAAAATCTCACGTGGGTCATGTCAGGCCTCTCTTCCGACCTCTGCCGCCGGGTTTTCTTCCCCACTCTGACCACGCTGCCACCCGCAAACCCATCGTGACTTCCACTGTGGACACACAGTCAAGACTTTCTAACGCACATTTGAGAGTCATCATCCTCTTCCTCTCTGTGGATGTCTCTGCCTTAGTCTCATGCGACCCAGCTTTGCAGATGAGATCCCAGGCACACGGTGTGTGCAGTTCAGAATGAATCTCCACTCGCTGGCTCCGGCTGTCTCTTCTCTCCCAGATGTGCTTAGGCATCTGTCTCATTCCTCTGAACGCTTCAAGACTTTCTTTAGAGATCACTGCTGAGTTATACCTGCCTCCCTGAGACCCTCGTGGATGATTTTGCTTTAGCCCTTCAGGCCTTCTGGAATCCTCTGTTACCACCTTCACGTATTGCTTCATGGGAATCTGATTTGTTGAACGTGTCTCTCCGCATTGGCTCCTTGATGTTAGAAGAGGTTTTTGTCTCCTTAAGACATAGTTCCAGGCCCGGTGCCTATATTAGATGTGACAGAAGTGCATACTATATGGATAAATGTATACCGAGTAAGTAACAGAGCAATCCAGGACTCTAAAATTCAAGTTCCGTTTTCCTTCCAACATATCAAAACGAATTCTAAAATGATCCAAGCTCCCCAGATCTTGCCAAGTTGTGAGTTCAAGATGTTCCCAGTCCGGTAGAGGCATAACACATAGACCCAGACGTAATAAAGGGTGGGGTTCGGTGAGGCAGTATGAAGATCTTCAGGTTTCCTGACCGTGTACCTCTCTAAAGGTGGGAGGGAGGGACCCTTCCATGCTCTTCCTGGCTTCTGACACCTTCCACCCATCTTTGGCCCCCGTGGTTCATAGCTGCATCCTCCTGGTCTCTGACTGTCTTCAGATGGATTTTTCCCAGTGAGTCTCATGTGACTTTCTTGTAAGACTGTCGGTCGCTCGTCAGTTTTCAGGTCTGCTCAAGGCCTTAACTAGCGACTTCTGCAGAGATATGATTTCCCAGCAAGGCCACTTGCTAAGGCCATAGCTGATGGAGATTTTGGAAGGACACCATTCGGACCAGAGCAGGCAGACGGCTTCACGGGGTCCTTCTAATGGATGATGAAATTTACAAGAGGGATACCAAGACTTTACTTCCCTCTCTTCCCAAACCCAGGTTGGAATATCTACACACCTTAGCCAGACTTAACTTTCAAATTTTAGCTTCTCAGGATGAGGATCCCCCACAAACCGACACCAGATTTGCTTTATAAAGGTCTCAACCAGCTTCCAACGCCCCTCCCCCACCCCTTACTGTTTGCGTGACTTTCTGCGCTCCATAGAGCAGCCCACCCTGGATTTGGCCTGATGGTATTTTACACTCTGTTACCATTGCTGTCAGACATAGGGTCCCCATCCTCAGCCACCTCCGGCCCCCACCTCCAAGAATGTGCTGTTGTTCCCTGTCACTGTAATAGTTCCCAAGCCCAACCCTGGCCCTGTTCCAGCCTGTGTCTCTGGCTGCCCCCTCTCATCTCTCACACATCCTTTGATTCCACCAAAGAAATAACGTTTCACTGTATCCTTTTCTCCCTTCCCGAAGCGCTTCCCCTCACACCCCCCCCAACAGGTTCTTGTAGCTCTGGTTTATAAACTGAAACAATCCAGGTGACAAGCTCCAAATATATGAACACTGGCATCCTAACCTGTTAGAAATGGAAGTATTCGTGGCCGTCTTCCTTTCCTCGAGGCGGGTCCCTGGATCAGTGTATAGGCCTCCCTCCAGCGTACAGACCGCTAAAGGCAAACACACGGTCTCCAGCTATATTTGCACGAGCCTTGCTGTGAGGGAGACGGATGTGAATTTCGTCTCTTCATTAGCATGGAACCTATAGTCGTTTTTAAAAATGGAGCTGCTTATGAATGTGAGGTATGAAGTCCATCTGAATATACGCTTCACCTCAAAATAAAAAAGCAGCAAATTTCACACCAGCAACTTCCTCCTGCATCAGGCAACGGGGTGAGATGAGGTTCTGACAAAAATGGTAGGTATTACATAACACCCCCATCTCCTTACAGATGCGTGCGCAACTTTAAAATAGAAACGGGAGCGCGCGACTTCGTCTGCAGAAGCAAACTATGTGAGGGAGGACGACGATATTCCCTTGCCCACAAATATTTGAAATTAACAAATAAGAAGGGAAGAAGAAGAAGAAGAAGGAGAGCCCCCTGTTGGGGCATCTCTGAGCCATCCCCCGGATGGGATGGTGGTGGCCGTGGCTGAGGAGAGTGGAGAAAGTTGGAGGCGGGTCTTCCTCCTTCATCTTGAGTGGGGAGAATGTCCAATGTCCACCTGTGTGGAAGAGGGGGCTCTGCTGCCATCTTCTTGTTGTTCCATCTACAGAAGGAGGTTGTGCCGAGCCTCAGGGCGACCCCCAAATCCAAGTCCATCTGGACCTTTAAAAGGTGACTTTATGGGGAAATGAAGTCCTTGTAGGAGCCATCAGGCTTGGATTCAACACGAGTCATGCTCTTTGGGTTAGACCCTCAATCCTGTGCCTGGTCTCACTGTAAGAAGGCTGGGTGGGGACTGAAGATAAGGCTCAGTGTATAAAAGTGTGTACTGCCTAAGCTGGAGGATCTAACTCCAAATTCCCAGGGTGCCCGTGAAAACGGGAAAGCCACACATGGTTGTAATCCCAGTGCGGTGGGGAGAGCAAGATGGACCCCCAGCCTTGCTCCAGGTTCAGTGATAGATGGTGTCTCAAGGGAATAAGGCTGAGCGTGGTAGATCAAGACATCCAACACCCAACCTCATCCTCTAGTCTCCATGCATGCACATGTGACATGTAACATCCAACATCATCCTCTGGTCTCCATGCATGCACATGTAACATGTAACACCCAACATCATCCTCTGGTCTCCATGCATGCACATGTGACATGTAACATCCAACATTGCTCTCTGGCCTCTATGTGTGCACAAGGCACATGCAACATATGCACACATAACACACAGAGTTGACATTTGAGTCCATTCTTAATAGTGTACATTTGATTGCTTTGTGTTTGTGTGTCTATGTGTGTACATGTTCATGTATATCTGTGTTTGCGTGTGTGTGTGTGTGCGTGCGCGTGCACACGCGTGCATGCAGGTAGAGGTCAGGGGCCAGTGTCAACTGTCTTCCTCAACTACTTCCTCCTCCATCTTATTTTTCAGCATAAGATCCCTGAACCTGGAACTCACAGATTTAGCAGATCTAACTGGCCAGCAATCTCCAGGTATCCTCAATGTTAGGATGAGAGGCGTGTGCGTCACACCCAGCTTTCCATAGGTACTGGGGATCCCAATTCAGGTCTTAGACAATGCCAGGTCTTTACCCACTGAATCCTCTCCCTAGGTCCCTTCCGACTGGTTTTCGCAAATGTTCACTGAGATGTAGCTACCATCCTAGAAGCCACTGTCTGATGGGCTTTACCCCAAGCCCACTGAGAACACGTACGTCAAGTCAAAGGAGCGTGAGTGGAGTCAGAAGACAGACAGAGACGCTGGCTGCAAGATCAAAGGCCCGGACAGGGAAGCAGCCAAAGGCAGACAGACAGTTTTTCTGGGGTCCCCGCAAATAAAATAGGAATGCTGAGCTCTCTTGCTGATGGGTACCCGCTTCCTGTGTCGCTGTGTTCTGTTTACTCCCACTGAACCCCAACTCCTACAGCCACTGATCTTTCCCATAGATCTGTATATCAATGCTCTGTCCTGCAGGCTAAGAACGATGAAGCACGCCCTTAGCCTCCATTTGTTTGTTTGAACTCTGGGCACACAGTGGATACCCCGTAAAACTACAGGAGACGCCTGCGCATTGAAAGACTGTCTCAGGTTTTCGACAGAACACATGGGCCTGGAGAACCCATGACTAACAGGTCAAAGCAAAAAGATAGGAAAGCCGTGTGGGCAAAGTCCCATGCGACAGGCCTGTGCCAGGATGTGATCACCCACACACCACTCTCCCAACCGTGAAATGACTCCTGGCCAGAGGCCTCTCAGAAGGTTCTCGTTCTGCAAGAACAGCTCCTGAGACCCATGTAAGTCAAGTCAAAGGAGCGCGAGTGGAGTCAGAAGACAGAGATGCTGGGCTGCAAGATCAAAGGCCCGGACAGGGATGCAGCCAAAAGGCAGACAGACGGTTCTTCTGGGGTCCCCACACGCAGAAGAGGGGTGCTGAGCTCTTTTGCTGATGGGTACCAACTTCCTGTGTCACTAAATAATATGTCTCCACTCAAGAAAGTTCTAAGGAGACCAATGACCAGTGCCCAGTGTCAGGGGGCTTGAGACTCGGCCCTAGCCCTACATCAAACTCCTTGGCTACTTGGGCTCCTGAAGTCTCCATGTCGTGGTTTCCAAGTAAAATAAAAATGTGCATGAAGCAGTCTTCTTCATGGGTGTGACAAAATGGATCATGTGTAGATGTGTTTGAAGGCATGGTTTCTCCTTCTCAGAAGTTCATTCTTGATGTGACCACCAGCCTAGAAGCCCGGCCTTTTCTTTTGTCTCTACTTCGGGCCCTAAGCGTGGGGGAAAGCAGGAGATATAGCATTAAGAGAGCGGAGAAAGAGGAATAGGAAGGAATCCACGGCACACTTCTGAGACCTTCAGGCTCCTTGAACGTAAGGTCTGAGTTTCTAGAATCTTCACAACCTTGCTCAAAGATAGCTAAGATAGGCCTCTAGGGGAAATGCATGCACCTTTTTCAGAACGTGATCTACAAGTTCAAAGACCCATTTGAAGCCAGCTTGTGATCTAGCATTAATAACCTGCACCTGGAGGTGTGCTTTAGGGCGGGGATGGTCAACATGGAAGAAGATACTTGTGGGGGGGGTTTCCACATAAAGTGCCTCAACTGTCTCGTGTTTCTAAGTAATTTGGTTTCCAAACAGGGAGATATGACGGCTCCGCCTTTGGAGAAACAAAGGCAGTTTCAAAGCAGACCAAGTAGAGTCTTATTTTGGGAGTCGCTGTTGGTATTACTGTTATTTTTACCATTGTTACTATTTCTGCAATTTTAGTCACTCTCCGCAAATCTAAGATGTTACCTAAGGATTTCCAGAGAGGGAAACGGAAGGCAAAATGTTGAAATTTTTGGGACGTGTGGCTCAGAAAAACATCAGTTGATGGTTTTAAAGGTCACTGACTACTAAGAGGCGTCTCATCTCTGGCTTGTGAATCGAGGCCAAGACAAGTTTAGCTTGGACTGGCATGGGCTGGCGTCATTTCTTTCTTCTTGGAGTCCAGTCATTTCTGTGCCACATTATAAAGCATTAGGCTGGGGAGACAGTTTAGTGGGTAAAGTGCTTGCCTCACAAGTGCGGGGATCTGAGTTCAAATCCCCAGAACCCATGTAAAGCCAGACTTGTTAGCACACATCTGTAATCCCTGCACTCATGCAATGAAATGAAAGTTGGAGATAGGCAAGTCTCTGGGAGCCACGGACCAGCTAGCCTCTTGTTCAAGGTGGAAGCCATGGGCCAGTGATTGAGTTTGTCTCTGACCTCTGCACCCTTGATGTGGCACCTGAGACCCACCATCACACATGCATACATAACTGCATGCACACAGCACACATACAAAGATTAAAACAATAACGATGGTGACAATCGGCTTTAAGAAGAGGTACCTAGACATACGACACTTAGGAAACTTAGTTCAGCGGTTTAAATTTCAACACTCAAAGCCGTGCTTGAGCTATTCCTCAGTGAGGGGTCACCTGAGGACCAGAGTTCAGACCTGCGGAATCATTTAAATTCCTTCAAATTAAGAGTTATGAAACCATACTCAATGTAAGGTCAAGCACTCTCTGGTCTAAGCTGGAGCCCCTCTGGATTTTTCCCTTTTCTGGGTTCCAGTACTTCCATATTCTCAGCCGTAATCTAGAGAGCACCCTAAAATCCCTCATCCACCGTTTCTGAAACCAAAGTCTCCTATCCCCCTTGGGACTCTGTCTTCTCCCTGTCCTCCGCCTTTGTCTGCCCAGGGTGCAGGACACCATCCAGGAAGCCTCTTGGAAGCTCCGCCCCTCCTCACCTCGCCCCCAATCATTTTGGCCACTTGTGAGATCCCAATGCGTCCACTTCATCCTAATCTTCCAACCGTTCCCATTGCGTTCATTCCGAAAGGTCCTCTCATTCGTCCTTCTATTCACGGTCCTGAGCTGCTCATGTCTAATGTCTAGGTACCTTAATGCCAAGCTGTGTGTGTGTGTGTGTGTGTGTGTGTGTGTGTGTGTGTGTACACATGTGTGCATGCCCTCCCCTTGTATGTGCAGGAGGAGCCCTGGGTTTGACTTTAGGTGTCTTCCTCTCTTACTCTCATTATCATTATTATTATTATTATTATTATTATTATTATTATTATTATTGTCATTATTGCAACCAAGTCTTTTACTGAACCTGGAACTCACCATTTCAACTATCCTGACTGGCCAGTGGGCCTGTGGGACCCTCCAGTCTCTGCACCCCACCCCCACCCTAGTGCTGAACTGACCAGCTCAGCGGCCACACCAGGTTTCATACACGAGCGGTCAAACTTCTAGCTCAGATCCTCGCACCTGCACAGCGCTTTCCAGCAGATCCAGCTCCAACTTGATGCTGGACTTTTGAACAAAATGAAAAATGAAAAGACACTAAACAAATCGACTCTAAATCAAAGAGCTGTATTCAAATCTTGCACTTTTCCAAAAAGTGTCCAGAAGCCTGGTATTCAGAGACTGCTGAGCCCCGGCCCCGCCTATATCTTAGGCACCTCCTCTGTTCCCCGTGACCCCACTAGATGCCTCAGAGGCTTCTTTCTGTCTCCCTGTTTCCCCCGTTTCTTCCTCTTCCAAATCCTTGTAATTTTTCAAAGCCAAACTCAGATGCCCTGCTTCCTGTGGCATCTTCCGGTGTCCTCACAACTCAAAAGTTAACCTCTAGGTTACTACTAAAAAAGGAAAAACCAACCTGGAGATAGAGACTGGGAAGATGGCCCTGCAGTTAACATGCTGCTCACAAGCGCAGATCCGCAGAGCTCATGTACATTCCTGCTGAATGTGGTGTCGTCCACCACTTGGGAGGCAGAGATGAGGGATCCCTTGGGCAAGCTAGCTAGAGTAGTGAGACCAACCTTGTCAGTGAACTCCAGGTTTCATTGAGAGACCCTGCCTCCAAAAAGAAGGTGGAAGAGCGATGGAGAAAGATTCCACATGCTGACCATAGTACTTGAACGTGCACATGCACACACGCACATAGGCATACACACACACACAGCATGCCTACATACATGCTCACACACACACACACACACACACACACACACACACACACGCATAAGAAAGCAGAAATACTCTACGACCCGGCCATTCCAAGTATTTATCTGAAAGAACTGAAATCAGTATCGCAAAGAGCTGTGTGCTCCCCCTGTTCACAGCAGCTTTTCTTAAAATAGCCACGAGGTGGAAAAAAGCTAAATTATGTGTTGACAGATGAGTGGCGTCTTCCTAGAGAGTTACTCGCCGACATATTTGCAACTATCTGTGCTTCCACGTCCTTCCTAGAACTCCTTCACGTGCTGCTGTGGTTCCTGGTCTGCTCAGAATAGCTCTGCGGGAACCTTCTGAACCAGCCTTTTTGGAGGTCTCATTGCATTCTTGTGCGTTTGCGTTTGTGTACGCGTGCAGGGTGGGGAGAATGTACGCGATCCACAGTCAAGGCTGCTCATTATTTATTATTACTTATTCAATTTTGTGTGTGTGTGTATGTGTGTGTATACGTGTGTGTGTGTGTGTGTGTGTATGTGTATGTGAATATGGGAACCATAGTGGACTGCTCCTACCTCCTCTTTTGCTCAGCCCCGGATTCACAGGCTCCACCCACCAGGTCCAGAAACACAGGCCGCCCCCGCTTCTGCCCAGCGTTTGTATGTGGGATCCAAGACCCTCTGCTCCCAAGGTAGAGGCCTAACCCCTGAGCCATCTCTCCAGCCTCACCTTTGATATTTTTGAGATCGGGATGCCCACTGGCCTGGAACTCTTCAAGTTCCTTTCCTGTGTGGGGGCTACAGCATACGCCACCCTCCCCAGCCTTTTCTTATGTAGCTTCTGGGGCTGGAAAGCACTTTACCTACTGAGCCAGTCCCAGCGCCTGGAAGCTGCATTCTTAGCTTTGCTTCTGTTTTGGCCATCTTCAATGTGACCTGCTAAATGTGCGGTTGTAAGAGGAATGCATGCTGGTCCCCAAATCTGCTCCTCTGCTCCCGAAATGTCTTCTCATGCCAGAGCGATTCTGTCGTTTCTTCTCTCCAGAGAGTCTCGTCTGGCAGCGGATCTCCTGAGGTGCCTGATAACTTTTTGCATTTAGCTTATTTTCTCCATCTGGTTTGCATAGGATTCTCACTAGTGTCCTGGCTAGTGAAGTAACCCCTTACCATTAAGCCAGTGCTGACAAGACCTTTCATCTGTGCTCATCTGGGCCCCTGAAGGATTGTTCGATAATGCGATCACTCAGTTGCAGACAAAGAGCTAAAGAATAGAGTTATCGAATTCTGTGTCCAGCTTAAAAATTGTTTTTAATTATTATTTGATTCATTCGGCGTGTGATATGAGTGCACATGTGTATGCATATGTATCAATGGGAACACCCACGTGCCATCCTGTGTGTGTGTGCGTGTGTGCATGCCTGTGTGTGCATGCCTGTGTGTGCATACCTGTGTGTGCATGCATGTGTGTGCATGCATGTGTGAGTGCATGCATGTGTGAGTGCATGCATGCATGTGTGCATGCCTGTGTGTGTGCATATGCTTCAGTGGGAGCACTCGGGTCATCATGCACGTGTATGCATGTTTATATGTGTGCTTGTATGTGCGTGCATGCATGCGTGCGTGCGTGTGTGTGTGTGTGTGTGTGTGTGTGTGTGTGTGCATAGAGGACAGTATTCAAGTGTTGTTCCTCACCTTTCTACCTTGTTTGACACGAGGCATCTTTCCCATGGCTACACGGCTGCACTGGCTGTCCCATGGGCTTCAGGAATTTCTCTCCTCCCCTTCTTCATAGGATCACAGTGATTACAGCTGCTCATGCCATCGCATCCAGCTTTTACATGGGATCTGAATTCACCTTGTCAGACTTGTCCAAGGCAAAGTACATTTCCCGCTGAGCAAACTCCCTGGTGTATCTCTGTATAGTAGCGATCCTCCTCCTACCTACCAAGCCAACTTTCAGACACAGTCACGGATGAATTTGGTGGGTCCCCGTAATGATTTGAATGTCAGTTACTCTCCCAGGCTCAAGTGTTTGCATCTGTGGCACCTTTCGGAAGTGGAGCCTTGTGGAGGAAGACACATCGCTGGGGGGAGGGGGGAGGTCTTGAAGTTCCGTGGCTCAGTCCTGCTTCCTCTCCATTGTTCTTGCTGTCCTGCTTCATGATGGCCGGGTGACCTGGACTGACCTCCTCTTTCAGCCTCCAACCACATCTTTTGCCATGCAGTTCCTGCCACCATGGACTGACTATCTCCCCTTTGGAACTGTAAGGCAAACAAACAAATCTTTCTCCCTTAAGTTGGTTCTGCTAGAATTTTGTCTCAACTACAACATGTGCCTCCATAGAATATTTTCTGTTGCTTTGTATATTTTTCACTTGTGTAGGTGAAAACACAGTACCCTGGGGTGCTTTTATTTTCCTATTGACATCTTAGGTAGCCATCGTGACTGAAGTTGGATTCATTGTCAACCTGATACCCGAGATGCAGGCCTCCATCTAAAAGGCATTCTCTAGATCGAGGCCAGTCTCAAGCATGCCTATGAAGGACTGTCTTGATTGCATAACTGATGTGGGAAGAGGCAGCCCATAGTGGGCGGGGCCTAGGTGGGTGGCTGAAGAGGGATTGGTCCGTATAGCCTTTGCTCTTGATGGGATGTGATGAGTCTATGTGGCAAGTTACCCTGACTCCTGTCACTGTGACCCTCCCACTACAATGAGTTGTTACTTGGAGTTATGAGCTAAATAAATCCCCTTTGTCCCCCAAGTTTTTGTTTCAGGCGTTTTTGATACAAGTTATGCAACAAAAACAGAGATGTTGATACTAGATCTGTGTGTATTTCCAATCCTATATTGGATCATATGGCATGACTATTATGATATGTAGTAATGTATTCTACCATTTATGCATCTTTAGATTTTCTTTTTCTTTGCAATTACCCAAAATGCTGTGATCAGCTTTCTTTCGACATAGCAACATGCATACTTGTGCGAGAATGCCTTCCGAGAAAATATCCACGAGAGGAACTGTTGGATAATCAGAAATCTACATTGTTAGCTTAATCGATTTCATCACTACTTTCTATGCTTACCAAGCATCTACCCTCTGACCACCGATGACTCCCATTCCATCCTTCTTTGTCTTTAGAGACCTCCTGATTTCTCGGCATATCCTGGGATTGAGTTTGAAGCCCTCAAGATAGTCACGGATGTTGCTTTTCCCCACGGCACCCTAAGGTGTAGGACCATCTGTAGCTTTTATTCTGCTTGTTGGGGCCTTTCTTCCTGATTCCTGTTGATTTTCATGGTCAGCTTTCTCTTCTTGATGAACAGGACACTTCTGAACTGTCACATCACTGGTTAATCTAGCTCAGAGGCTTTCTCCTTCCGGTAGAAGATTTACCTTTCATTTTTTTATCTGTGACTGAAATGTCAGTGTGTGCAAGTATTCCACCTCTTGGTGGAATCTTTGTGCTTTACCTTCCTAGAGAGAGCCATCTTTTACATGGGGTCATAAAAACATTATCTAGCCTGAACTGCTTGAGTCAGTTGACAGATACCATGGTGTAAAATCCAGACATAAGGTTTAGCATATCGATATGATCATAGAAAAGATGGTCAAAGATTTAGTAGAAGATAATATTGCACTTAGTTAATTGAAAAAGACTGCCTACTGTGTTGGAGGATTTGTATAGTGATCTGGTTCTTATAGCCAGGAACTATAGATTTGGTTAAGTTTTGGATGGTATACAGCCCTTTTGTATTTCTGCCTTTGTATGTGTTAAAATACTCTGTAATGTTACTTTTCTAATTATAGCTAAGAATTTTGTTTCCTACACAACTTTTTGTAAAGTATTCTCCTATTTTAAATCTTTCAAGACAATAAAGTTCTGGAAAAAATACAAATATTATCCAATTTTTCAAAATGTGAAAGTTTAGCCATTAAAAGCTTGAATATTCAAATATGCCTACAATCTGCCACTGGGGCTGGTATAATATTATGTATGTGTACATAATGTTATATACCATATAATGGCAGCATTATTTTGCTTTTGGAAATGAATGATTAGGCTAGTGCCTTTTATTAGATTTTTTTCATGGAATTTCTTTAGGTCTACCTTATTTGTGCGTCAATGTTGCACTTACGTCTGAATTGGCTTTTTGTATTTTATTCCATCCATTGTTTTATCTGTCTTCTCTCTGCTAGTCCCGTACTACTTAAATTATTAGAGCTTTGAAAGATGGCTTAATATCTGGTGAGATAACCCATCTCAATATTCTTCTTCAAATTACTCTGGTGATTTGTGACATATTCCATCACTTCTAGAGACCAGCTTGACCACATCTCCAAACGAACTAGCCAATGTTTATAAGGGTTGCGATGAATATTGGTATAAAGAATGCAGAAGACATATTATCATGATATTGTTGTCTGAATTCTTAATAGCCAACATTGTTTCTCTGAGGGCTAAGGTAGAGCTAAGTGACAGAGTGTTTGCCCAGCATGCACAAAGCACTGGATTCCACTTCCAGCATTGGAGGAAGAGAGAGAGAAGGGAGAAGAAGGAAGGTAGGAGGAAGGAAGGAAGGAAGGAAGGAAGGAAGGAAGGAAGGAAGGAAGGAAGGAAGGAAAGGAAGGAAGGAAGGAAAGAAGGGACGGAGGGAGGAGGAAGGGGAAGGAAGGGGAAGGAGGGGGGAGGGAGAGGGAGAAAGAGGAAGAAGGAGGAGAGAGAACCAGGAGGGGGAGGGGGAAGGGGGAGGAGCAGGGGGAGGGGGAGAGGGAGGGAGAGGGGGAGGGGGAGGGGGAGGGAGGAAGGAATAATTTTAGGAAGCCATGATCATCTTTGGCATATAAAGGACCCCACCAATTGCTTAATTTTTTGTATGGGTGCATGCATATGTGTGCATGCACGTGTGTTTTCCATGTGGTTATCTACATGTACATGTGCATGTGGGTATGTGCACAAGAGGGCATCGAGTGTGTGTGCCTGTGGAGATATGAGAGTGACATTGGGGATCACCCTGGACTGCTCTTCAGCTTATTGCTTTGCTCTGTGGTTTCCCACGCTCCACCTTCCAAGGCCAGAATTACAGGCCTCTGCCCTACATTTTTACATGAGATCTGGGGATCTGAACTCAGTTATGGTTGCTTGCAAGGCAAAGAATTTAACCACTGAGCTATCTCCCTATCTGCAACTGATTAGATTACAACCACCCTCTCCCTTCCCCCCCCCCCAGAAAGCTCAAATAGTTCAGACTTCTTGAAAGACTGTGTGCCTTCAATAACATATTGAGCTATATTCTCCAGGTAGTATAGTTATCATTTGAACAAGTGCAGTTGATTTATTTTGTATATCAAGTTTCTCTGAAATTTGTATCGACTTATCTTCCAGCTCACTAATTTTTTTCTGCGTCAGGATCTAGTATGGTTTTAATATCAATGGCTGAGCTTTTTAAAACGTCTGTTCAGTTCCTTTTCTTAATAGATTCTGTGCTTTATCCGCTGGTGACAGCCCCGCCTACCCTTCTGCTTTCAGAAACGTGCAGACAAGCAAGGGTCACGGGCGGGACTGTCTCTGACATCCTTCATTTGTGGCTTGGTCTTGGGTCATTTCGATTCTATTTCTAGACCTGCATAGTAACTTCTGCCACCTGTTGAGCGTTGCCTGTGGCAGTTGAATAGTGGAAAGACCCTGGAGGATGCTCTCCCCCTACGGAGAAGGCTTCATTTCTTTCTAGGGATGAATGGAGCACAAGTGGATCCTCTGGAACCCAGAGATAGTCTGGGTTTCAGATTTTGCTAGGAAAGGGGGGGTTCTCTAATTTCTATTTTCTTCTTCTCCTCCTGCACAGTTGGGGGGGGGAGGGTTGAGCATATCCTTCGGCTTTCTGCACTGGAAGCCTAGTTACTGACCAGATAGTGGTAGGAATCCAGCACCAGTACCTTTTTCTATAACAACAGTCTCTCTTCAAGCTTTGGTCTGAAAAAAATCATACTTCTGGTCCATGGATAGGTATCTTACTGGACAAACCAAGCCTAAAGGAGCTTGCATGGGGATTTCAGATGTACATCACACTGCCTGTCTCTTGGATTCTCCTCCTTTAATTTCTACTCCTGCGCGCTACCTCAGTCTCTGAATACTCCCTCTCCACATAGGGGTCTGCATGCTCCTCCGTGCGGTGATATACGGTGCCTTCAAGCAGCTGATTATTCCTAGTGTCAGGTTCATGATACAAAGTCTTTTGCATCATAAACAAGAAGGAAGTTACTTTACACATGATCTTATTTTATTCTACTTTTTATTGGCTACAGCCCTTGGGTCCCTGATTTCTTTTTCTAACAGGCAGTTGAGATATAAAGTCTCCTAAGTATTTCCTATATGTTTTTGAGGGCTGTAGTTCCCCTAATATCTGGTGTCAACTATTTTCAGTCAACTACTATAATGTGCTCCATCACCCGTGAGTTATTTAGCAATAGGATTTTCATTTCTCAAGCATTTGGGGATGATTTCTCTTTGCTCTGTGCTTTCCATGTTATTCGTACTTTAGTCTATATGACAATGTTTTTGCAAATTTTGAGGGCCTTGATTTGTGAAGCACACATCGTGGTCAACTTCATGAATGACCAAGACAAGTTTGAAGAGATTATATATACAATACCTGTTGGACGTAGGTTCTGTTTATATCCATTTTATTAAGAATTTTTTTATTTTATCATCCATTTAATTAAGAATTAATGGTGCTGTTCAAATGCTCTACATACTTACTAAACTCTAAGTTCAAAAACTATGATTATAGTAAAATATATATTAAAATATCCGCTCTCTTTTTTATTACTTTCAGCTGTTCATATGTAGCCTTGTAGCTTGCTAGTGAATTACATATTTTATAATTGTGTAGTCAATATTTTTATCTCTAATAATAGTCTTATCATAAAATCCTTTGTTACTATTTAATCATACTATCTAACTTTTATTTGATTAGTACTTCTGCTATGCATATGTATATATTAAAACAGAATTAAGCTGTAGCATTCATGTATTAAATCTTTCCATTTTATTTTATTTTGTTTGCAGTTCTGGAAAACAAACACATGTCCTCAGGCAGGCTAGGCGAGAGCTCCTCCACTGAGCTACACCCTTATCCCTTTTTTAAAAATTACTTTGAGACAGAATCTCACTAAATTTCCTAAGTGGGTCTCTGTGGCAGTCAGTGGCAGATGCCAATGTGACAATTTTAAACAGCTGAGCCTTTGGGCACATCATGTGTTTTTTGATTAAGGAAACTCCTAAGCAAGCTGGTGGAAGATTGCACAATTGATGTGGAAAGACCCAGCTCATGGTGGGTGAGACTGGTGTTGGGCAGATGGATAAGGCAAAGGGAAATGGTTCAGTACTTTGGCGCCCAGGTGGCCTGGCACATGGGAGAGCAGGTCCCTCTCTCAGTTCTTTATGCAGATGTGGTGTGGCCGTTTCTCTGGGTTACAGCTGTTGATATGAACTCTCCTGCCTACCACTGAACTCTGAGAATCATAAGCAAGAACACACTCTTTGTCCCACCATGTTGTTCGGGCCATTCGTGTACAATAGCAACGGAATAGAAACTGGCACAATCTGGAACTTGCTCTTGCAGCCCAGGCGGGCATCGAACTTATGATCCTCCCATTCTGCCAGGCAGCTGGGAACGCAGGTATGCGTCACGACAGGTGTGCGCCATGTCGCAGCCAGGAAAGCAGAAAATTTGAGGAAATTTAGAGACACTTATTCCAGCTTAGAAGATCCTGTCCCTAAACCTCTTAGCATTGAAGTCTCCGTCGATGACCGTATATTGAAGCAGGTGGTCTGCCAGAACCAAACACAGGTCCATAGGTAGACAGAGCACTTGGTTGTGTGTGCAGAGATTAGAGATTCATGTCATTCTGACTTGGAGTGAGTCATTGAAGCTCTTCAGGCTAAACAATCCTTCTGTCATTGATAGATACACGTGTCCACTTCTCAACCTTAGGTTCTGGGCGTTGTTGTGAGAGACTAGTAGTGGAGTGAAACCTTGAGCAAGCCGGCAGGAGATTGTCTAAATCATGGGGACGACCCAGTCCACAGTGGACAGGTGACTAAGAGGAAGGGAGTTGAGGAAGTTGGCATCCTTTGGTCTACTCAGTCAGACACATCGGTTAGTCTGGGAAGTACAGAATGTCCCTCTCAGCGGTCCTGTGGTGTGGCCAGTTCCCTTGACCCTTGGTGTTGGTAGGAGCTCTCCTGCCAATCTGGACAAGAAACTGTGACCAGACAATTATACGCCAAAATAAAACATCTTGTTCCTTTAAGCCATTTGGTCCTGAGTTTATCAGTAACAGCGACACCTTCTTTCATTTGACATAGTGAGGAACGCTTCTACCTAATTCCTAGTTCAAAGAATTCCTGCGGGCTCTCATTGGGAGATTAAAAGATCAAAGTCACACAGCAGCCTTTACCTTCATAAACATTTCCTGTGCAAGTGTAACCTTTGCATGTATGCATTGTTATCGAGGACTAGTGGTCAAGATCATTAAGGAAGAAGAGTCTGGAAAAACAACATCACAGCTCCCCAGATAGATCAGACACTTTGCAGCATGAGCGGATCAACATGCAGCAATGAGTCCACAGCCAAATGTACAGTCTCATTTCATGTTGGGGTCAGTAAATTATGATGCATTTAACTTTAGATCCCGGGTCAGCATTATTGGTATTTGGTCAGGAGATGTCCATGTATTGCTCCCCAGAGTAGAATCAAGCAAATCCACATATATTTTCAGCTATTGTAAATACTTGAGCTTTTAATAATGGGTAAGGAAAATTACTCAGAGCGCATGTCAGCCCTTGCTTGCGAAGTGTAGTAAAGCCTTAAATAATACATTCACTAATTGCTGCTTCTCGCTGATGTTTGTTAATGGCTTTTTAATTGTAACATGAATTTCAATTCATTTGTCCCCAGAAACCAGAAAACAGTGAAGGTAAATATGGTGATGGCTACCGACCCCAGGAGCTGGGGAGGCTCTCTCTGCTTTTCACCTGTTTGGATGATATAAATTGAATTCTCTGCATGAGACCTTCCCACCAGTTCTTTACAGTAGAAACCCAAAGTGAGAAAGTTGATTGCAACAGCTACCCTGGGCAGAATCTCTCTGAACAAGCCACTGCCCAGGATTGTAAAAAAAAAAAGTGCTTGTGGGAGCTCAGTGTGTGTTTGGTCCCTGTGGGATGCCGTAGGCATAAGCTTAGCTGGGAAGAGGAGGGAACAGTATGGAGATCTCTCTGCTGTGCTTATGAACCTAAGCAAAGGTAGGGAGCCATCAACCAAGTCCAGACCCTAGTCGAAGCACTTAGAGTTTACCAGCATCCATAAGGAAGCCTTTGCTGGGAATATCGGGATTCCCATTGCTTTCCAGGGGAGGGCTGTCGCTAAGCCACCTGCTTTACTTGACTTTTTATATCACCAACCAGAATTCCCACAATCCAGCAACTTCTTCCTTTCCCTTCGTCTAGTCAGTTTCTTGATCGGCGTTAACACGCTTTCTGTTTCATACTAATTCCTACACAAAGTTTGGCCATGGCATCCCACTGCTGAGTGCTCCAAGTCTTAAGTCTATGTTTTCAGTCTATGTGGTCTTGATTAGGGCTCAGCTCCCCAACATCATCTCCAGCTGTAGACCTTCACCCACCAGCATGGCCATGGACGGTCTCTGTGGGATCTACATTTTCCCTTCATGTGCTTAGTGCAACTGAAGGGAAGATTTCTGCCTTGGTTGTGCTTAGCTACATCCTGTCTACAACCAGAGGCAAATCCTCCTTTATAGAGTGTGGTACTTAGCGACAGGTGTCGGCTTGACAACTGAAGGCTGAGCTCTGGGCATACTGTTAAAGAATTAATAATTGAGTTCAACCCTGACCAAGCCTGCAGGAGATTGTCTAATTGATGTGGGGAGACCCAGCCCATGGGGGTAGGATTATCCCCCTGGCAGACGAATAAAACACTAGGAGTTGGTTAAGCAAGTTGGACAGACATGCTTTCTAGCAAGTGAGGTTTTCCCCTTCTCTCAACTATTGATGTGGTCTGGGTATGGTGTGGCCTGTTCCCTCCACGCCTGGTGTTGGTGTGAGTGCTCTTGCCAAACTGGACTGAGAAGTGTAATCAATCATAAGTAGAATAAAATCCCCAGTTCCAAGTCATCCTTGGTTCTCCACAGGGTCATACAGTGGCCTCTGATACACACACACACACACACACACACACAGAGACACACAATAAGTAAACAAAGTTTTTTTTTTTAAATCTCTGCGAAGTGGAAGTGAAAGAGTTTGGAAGACAAGGATGCCCATGTTCACAATTTCCTTTCTACATGATAGTGGAGACCCAGTCACAACAATTAGGCATGAAAAGGAAATGGAAGGAAGTCAAAACAGAGGGCAAGAAGCAACATTATCCTTGTTTCCAGAAGGCAAGAACTGATATTTAGAAAACCTAAATATTCCATCAAAAATTGCATCTAACAAGTAATGAAGCAAAATCACAGGTAACAGCAATGACGTCCAAAAGAGTTTAAAGAACTCTCTTATTTATAATAGCTATAGAAAGGAAGAAAAATTAACTAACAAAATGGAAGGTGTCTATAACAAAAACTGTGAAATATTGATGAAAGATATTGAAAGCGCACCAGCAACTGCAGAGATTCTCTTTCCAGGAGTGGGAGAATATTTTTTTTTCAAAGACGTCATTAATACCCATAGTTTGTACATAGATTCAATTCATTCCCCCAAAATATCAATGTCATTCTTTACAGAGCTAGGAAAAAAACCCAAAATATTTGCATAAAGTTGTAAAAGATCTTGAATGGACTAAGCACACCTAAGGAAAGCAGGAAGAGGGACTGGAGGGTAGCAGAGGAAAGAGGGTGATCATTCATGACCAAGGACCTTCTTGGGTAAGTAAAACAGCTCCCAGCTCTGTGAGCAAACCAGTGTCACCGGATTGTACATTCTGGGTGGGTAAATTGCATGACGGGTGAGGTGTGTCTTGGTTTTGAAAGGGGGACAGGCAAATATAGAAGTTACTGTCCTTTTGCATGATAGGGTGACTTTCAGGAGAAGAGAGCAGGATCCGAGGCAGGGGCATGGGTGGTGGCCACATGCCTCAGCAATATGGGTTTGGCTCAGTGGTAGGGTGAGATCCGGGGTTCGAACCCCAGCCCTAGAAAGTCAAAATCAAAGCCAGAGGTGGTGGTGTTTGCCTATAATCTCAGCCTAAGCTCCAGAGGGAGACCCTGACTTCAAAAGGAGAGAGGAGAGATGTAGCCATATCCCCTCTCCATTGAGCCAGCGGGAGAAGGGGGGTGGGGGAGACAGCGGGGCCTCGGGACTAGAGGCAAATGGGCGAGCCTGCGCAGGGTCACCAACCAGACCCCGGGAATCAGGTGAAAAGCAGCAGTGGACGAGATGCTGCAGATTCAGAGTCATTAAGGGCGTTTGGACTTATATAGGGTCAGGGTCCAATCAGGTGTTGCCATCCCTCGTGGGGGCGGGGGAGGGGGGCAGGCACCAGTCATTTAACTTTAACTGTTTACTAGGTGTCCATTGCAGGTGCAGGTTAGATGGCCGCTTCCCACTGGTTGTTCATCCCTCTGCCTGCATGGTCCTCTGTTGGGACACGTCCGTTCATCCAGGCTTGTCCTGAATTCGGGAGCCGGGCTAGGACCTCCCTGAATCGGTAGTGCCACAGAGAGAGAAAGAGGGGGAGAGAGGGAAAAAGGGACGAAGGGGGTCCATTTTCCTGGTCAATAAAATAAATCATTAGTCACACCATGCAGTTATTCTTAGACTTAAATATGAAGAGAGAGGGAGAGGAGAAGAAAGAGAGACAGAGAAGAGAGAGAGAGGGAGAGAAACAGAGAAGAAAGAGAAAAGAGGAAGTGAGAGAGAAAGAGAGAGAGAGACAGGAAAGAGAGAGGCAGAGAAGGAGAGATAGAGAGAGGAGCGAGAGGAGCGATCGAGCGACTGGTATCTTGCTGTTCCTAGCAGCTTGGCCGGCAGTAGCGTCCTCTCCTGGCAGTTCGCAGCCGAGTCAAGCGCAGCCAGGGAGAATCATCCCTTTCCCCGCAGTCAGAAGCTTCATGCGCTGGCTTCGGGAATCCCTCAGACCCTCACAGGTGTGTTGGACCACAAAAGACATAAAGATGTCGCCATGCAAAAAAACAATTCAGTGAAGCAGTCTAGTCCCCTGGGGTGGGCGCTGCGGCCCGGTGCCCTCCCGTTCTGAGAGCCCAGCCCTCTTTCGAAGCTCAAATTTCAGCACCTCACAGCCATCTGCAGGGTGGGACTGTCCTCTTGGGGCCTTTAAACCTTATCTAAGTCTCAGACTTAGAACAGAAGATGATGAAAGATGTAAGTAAGCCTGTCTGCCTCCGTGTTTCCCGAACCCGAGGACTCCACCAACCTCTCCAAGTGGGGAAAAACCACCGTCTCCTCTCCTCAATCTTAAATCCATCTCAAGGCGACCCCTAAAATACAGACACAGAACAGAGCGCGTAAGTCCACGACAGGCTCGTTTGTGTATAAAGAGATATAAATGAAATGAAAGGAAGCTTCATACTCAGAACTGGGGTCCTGGTCTGCCAAGCACATTGTCCCTGGGCTGGAGCTAAATCACCCACAATAAGCTAAGGGGGTTTCTAGGGCCCTGGTCAGAGGCATCGCTGGGCTGTGGTCAGTCCATTACCTATCAACCAGGTGACTGTGGGCAGGTAAGTCAGAGCCTTGGTCTGAACCCATCATGAGCCTATCGTGAGGCTTCAAAGCACAGGTAGTCACGAGGGATTAGGGGGCGCGCCTTGTCCTGAGGACGTCAGGCACACGATGGGCATTCAGGCGCTGACGCACCTTCCTGCTGTCATCAGGAGCACAGAGCTGTTTTACTTCTGTGAGGGTGTGACTGCAGGTCCACATGCAGAAGTGTGCACGCGTGTGTAGAGGCCAGAGGGCAGCCCACTGTCCTTCCCTGAGAGGCGACTGCCTTATTTGCTGGGAGTCTCTGTGGCGGGAACTCATCCATTTCACCAGGCCAGCAGGACCAGGCTAACCCGGCAGGAGTGTGGCTGTAGAGGCCTCTGGTGACTGTTTTTCAAGAATGCTTATATATCTATGTGTCTGTGTGTGTATCTCTGTGCATGTGTGTGTGTGTCTGTGTGTGTATCTCTGTGCATGTGTGTGTGTGTCTGTGTCTGTCTGTCTCTCTCTCTATGTGTGTGTGTGTGTGTCTGTGTCTGTATCTCTCTCTCTCTGTAAGAGAGTTCTTGAGAATGTGTGCCTGTGGAGGCCCAAGTATAACATTGTGAATCATTCTGGAATGTTCTACCTCCTTATTGCTTTACTTTGGGGTTTCCTAGGCTCCACCTTCCAGGACTAGAATTGCAGGCCACTCTCAAAAGCACTCAGCATTTGTATGTCGGGTCTGGGATCTGAACTCAGGTCCTTTGCTTTGGAGGCAAAGGCTTTAACCCCTGAGTCACCTCCCCATCCGTGTCTAGTGACTTGGTGTAGTCCCCACTGCCAGCGGGCTCCGCCAAGCTCTGCCTCCCCAGCCTGTGATTATAGTCATGTGTCATGAAGTCCAGCTTTTTTTAATGTGTGTTCTACTGGTCAAACAGTGCTCACTGCCTGAAGCCCTCTGCCCAGCCTCACAAGTGTCTGTCAGTTTCCTATGTACCCTTAGGCAGTGCAAACCTTTTAATATTAGATATTTTGGTGGGAACCGAAGTACAGCCAGGAGACACAGTGAATCTGGGCTCCTCTCTGGTTAAGGTTTGACACAACCGTATTCCAAACACTAGCTAGTGTGATGTTGACGTCATCAGGACTTCTCATTTCCTTTATTGACTTCTTTCCAGACTCGTCTCTTTTCTGTTTGTTCTCGCTGCTGGATTCAAACCCCTGAGGTTGTTTCTAGAAAGATCTGAAGCAGTTGCCCGGTGTATGATGCAAGCACAGGAGGAAGGGGACAAGAAAACAGAAATATATGAAATAAAAAGAAGTGGAGAGGTGGCTCAGGGGTTAACCTCTGAGTTTGGATCCTAGACCCCACATATAGATGCTGGGTGGAAGCGGGGGCAGCCTGCGTTTCTGGTCCTGATAGGGTGGAGCCTGTGAATCCCAGGGCAGAGTAAACAAAGAGGAAGTGGAGGTGGTCTATGATGGTTCTACACACACACACACACACACACACACACACACACACACATACACACACACACACATACACACACACGCGTGCACACA
This sequence comes from Typhlomys cinereus, assembly GCA_023101885.1. Lineage (NCBI taxonomy): Eukaryota > Metazoa > Chordata > Mammalia > Rodentia > Platacanthomyidae > Typhlomys > Typhlomys cinereus. The sequence goes on from JALPQD010000043.1 coordinate 8,629,680, forward strand.
ATTGAATAAATAATAAAATAAAAAAATTTAAAAATTGAAGAGGATTAAAATATTTTTTAAAAATCTATAAAAAGAAGTGGTCAGAAAAGCAGAGGCAAGATCAGCGAGCCGGGCTGTTGCCGTGCAGTGGCTAAAGGTCTTAAAAGTTTCCTGAGTTTGATATGTGATTGACATGTAGTTGACTCAGGTGTGACTGACTGCTGGGGATGTTGGAAGACGCCTGAAGCAACCTCCCTTGTACCAGCTGTGCAAGTTACTGGAAGACTGATAACTTAAGAACCAACAGTAGAAAAATGTACAACATTGACTAAGGAAGTTTTCGGGGACTTCCAAGGAAGAGATGTCTAAGGGACTTTCCTTTATGGTGACTAAGTGGACATGTGGCTGGAAGGACGATCTTGGTTTTGAACATCCTGTGCCTGGGTGTCTGGTGCAAAGGAAAGAAGTCACGTGATCCCAATGCTAGCAGAAGCTAGTGTCTGCGGTAAAGTCAGCCCCAGAACTTCTGCACCAACGCAGCCCGATCCGCATTACAGAAAGATGATTACCCTTCGTACATCTTGGGATAGTGTATTTCAACTGGGCGCTTTGTGAATATCGATCTTTTAGACTGATGAAGATTAAAGATTGAAGATAGACTTGGAGACTTGGAGTGATTTTGTGGTGAGTAATTGCATTCTCTTTTTTTTTTTTTTTTTTTGCTATAGTGGCAATGACTACCGCTTATGCTAAGCTTCTGAGGGAACACAGTCTATATGATTTCATGAACAGCTACTGTCCTATGTCCTCCACCATCCCATCCTACCAGGAGAAAACCAAGGCTTGGAGAGGTCACTTGTCTTTGCCTGAAACTTTCCAAGCCACAAAGATAAGGTTCTAATCCACATCTGTCTGACTATGACACTGGTTTATAGTCATGTGGGGAGTGAGTCAGAACTGAGCATCACCATTGGTGTTCTGTGGCTATGTTAGGGCTTGGATGTGCTGGGTGGGGACCAAGCAAGTGCTGACCCTAGAGGTCTACGCCATCTCCCATGTCATGTGACCAAGCAACTGTGGTACCTAGTGATGACTGATGGATTAACCTGCCAGGAACAGCTTGATGGGCACTATTGCTTGAGGTGAAGTTATGGGTGCAGTGATGGTAGATGACACCTTGGGAGACTGGTGATAGGTCAAGGATAGATGAGAGGAGGTAGATCAAAGATAGGTAGATGGTGGATGATATATATGAATAGATGGTAGATTGATAATAGACTAAGATAGATATATAGATAGGTGGATGATCAAAGGGATAGATGGATGGATAGACAACAGAGAGATAGATGATGGATAAATCAAAGATAAATGATAGATAATAAATAAAAGGAAGATAGATCAGAGATCAAAGTGGGTAGATAATAAATCAATAAATAGATAAATATATAAATGATAGATGATCAAAGGTTATAAATAGACAAATAGATAAAAGATAGATAGGTAATATAGCAATATAAATACATATATTGACAGGTAGATCAAAGATAGATAATAGATAGAGGGTAGACAATGATAGACAGATGACGGCCAAAGGGAGATAGATACCATAGATAGGATAAATGATATGTGGATAGACAGACATAATGGGCTAATAGATAGACATGTAGATAGAAAGATAGATGGTTGGATAGATGGCATATTGGTGATGGAGTCAATACGTGCAGGTTGAATGTCTGTGACCCTCAAATTCAGACTCCAAAGTGCTCTGAACCATGAACATCCAAGTGCTGCGGCCATGAGACCACAAACGGAAAGTCCCTCGCCGACCTCAGGTCACAGGTCATGTCAAAATGCAGGTGCACTAGACATGTTGGGTTAAGTCACCTTCTGATTGTGTGCATTGGGTGTGTAAGAAACACGAGTGGCTTCTATGCGTAGACTCTGGTCCTGTCCTTGAGACATTTCATTCTGTATTTGCAAAGACTTCAAAACTCAAAAACATCTGAAATTCAAAACAGTTTCGTCCCGGACATTCAGACACTCATCCAGGGGTGGTCTTGGCACAGATCCCTTGTCCCCCAATATGTCCTGTGCAGAAAAAGTGACCACCATATTATTAGCCACTTTGCCAAGACTGCACATTCCCTCTCTCTCTCTCTCCCTCTCTCTCTCTCAGTGTGGCTCATGAATATAGATTTTATGCTAGTAACTTGCAAATGGGGAGATTTTCTTTTTCCAGAGCTATTCAGGTTTCCATATTTAAAAAAAAATGAGGTCATATGGGAAAACATTCCATGCGGTGCTCAATTGATCAGGAAATCGCCCCGATTCTCTGCTGTCTCAGTCGAGAACAGACCGAGCCAAGCTGTCCTTGGTCGCCCCCTCCCACCTCTGAACGGCAGCCAAGCTCCGGGGCAGAAGGTAACAGATTTCTGGGATGAAACCTTTTGGTTCCAGCAGCAGCCAATCACATGGGAAGGAAAAAGGTGCTCTCGTGCTCTCTCTCTCTCTCTCTCTCTCTCTCTCTCTCTGTCTCTGTGTCTTCTTACAACTGAATCACAGAGGGTTTAGAACAGGAGGCAAGATAATTACTTCGCTGGAAAGCAGCCACGGGAGCAGCCCGGGCCTCTTGGTGGAAGCGCCATGGGAAATGGAATGACCACATGTGGTAGGACGACCTCGGTGCCTATCTGCTCCGACGGGCAAGGTCAGGGCAGGACACGGGCACGGGCTGGGAAGGCGGTGCTGTTCAGGACTTCTCCAAAGCCTGCAGTCAGGTGAGTTATTCAGAAAGCAGGCTGGGGGGGGGGGCTCACCGCCTCCCCGAGGTCCCCAGTGTGTTTTTTCCTGATTCCTCATACTCCCAGTTTTCCTTGTGCCAAAGCCTTCAAAGTCCAGGGTACGTCCAATGGTGCCCCCACACCTGGATCCTCCCACATTTGTTTACCCAGGTATCTCCTCACCTCTCCTAACAAAACCGAACGTTGCTTCACGACTTGGTGTCCCTTTCCTGGTCCCCCGGGGAAGGCTAATCATCTTCATTGGCAACCTGACTGTATTCAGAATCATCTAGGGGGCAGTCAGCCCTGGGCCTGTGTGCGAGGGCATCTGAAAGAGACCCATTGAAGGGGGCGAGGGGGAGACTCGACTTGAATGTGAGAAGCACCATCCACTGGGCCGAGGATTCTGACTACGCACATGGGAGAGGGGAAGGAGCTAAGTTCTCTCACTGTTGTGACACATGCAGCTTCTGTGACACAATTCTGCTGCCATGACATGTCCCTCCATGCCCCCCGTCATGGTGGGCTGCTCCCTCTAAAGTCAGAAGCCCACAGAAACATCTGTCTTAAGTTGCCTAGGAAGATTTTGGTCACAGGAATGAAAAGCCAGCTTGTACCACTCCAAAGCGGAACGGGAAATATCTGTGGAGAAGCCCCGGTACTACCTCACCAGACCCTAACGAACTCCAGATCGTCTCCCCCATCCATGAACTCCAAACAGATGGGAGGTGGTTTGTACTTTATTAGAAGGAGGTTTTCCCTCCCTCGTCTAACCAGTAACAGGGGGGTTAGAGGGGTCTATAATACAAATTATTCTCAGGCACGGTTCATAAATAGGGATATGATGTCAGCGCAGTGGGGAGGTCTCATTGATTCATAGGCAATTTATAAATTTCCAACACCCTGCTGTTCTGTTCCACCAAACAGCCGCAGATGCAAATTCACAGAACTGACTCCAGTAAGCCACGAGAAAACATAGTACTGGGTACAGCTGTGACAAACTATCCTCACTTGCACACTAGCAGACCCCCTAGGATTCCTGCCTGGACACCTTTGGCCTACTGACTTTTCCTGAAATTGCTCATGGAACATTCTGGAACCTGTGGATTACTTTCTGCATCTCCCTGACTGAGGGTTGTCTCTGGCTCAGGGTTCTCTGGAGAGACAGAACAGAGGGAAAGAACACTGTGTTTGTCTTATCTTCCTGTTGCTGAAAGAACACAGGACCCCAACAACTTACAGAACTAAGGGGATTATTCAGTTTCTGATTCTGAGTTGCAGCATGCAACAAGCCTAGTAGGGAGCGTTCATTTGAGTCAACACCAGTAGCTGAGGGAACTGGTCACACACTATGTCTACACAAAGAGAGAGTCACACTTTCTCCTTTGATTGAGTGTCCGTATACAAAGCATCCCTAACGACTCAGCCAACCTTCTCCGTCTTAACCACCTGCCCAGGCAGTAGTCTTACCTGCCGGACGCTGAGTCTTCCCAAATCAATTACATACTCTCCTGCCAGCTTGCTGAATGTTTGCCTGAATTACTAATCCCACCCAAAGGTTCTGCCTTCAGCTCTTGAGTTGACACATCTGTATCTACTGGTACATATATGTACTAAAAGGGGACCCGTTAGGTCACGTGATACGATCTGGGTGATCCAGCATAGCTACCTCCACCTGGAGAAGCTGAGAACACGGCAGCTCTTCAATCCTAGTGGTTTAGCGCCTCTGAAGTCCCAGCCTGGTGCTGGAGACCCGGCAGATTCCTGGAAATCTGCTGGTCTCCGGTCTGTTGCAAACCCAGGAGAAACTGAGATCTGATAGCAGTGAGGGAAAACAATCTCCCCCCAACCCCTCCCCAGCAAGATGAACTTCCCCACGAGAACCAGGCAAGCAGATAACAAAGGGGTCCCTGCGCCCTCCTTTGAAGCTGCCGCTGGAAGGCACCGCCCACATTAGGGCGTGTCTTTCCACTTCCCCAAACTGGATAAGAAAGCCCCTCCCACCCTTGCCCCTTGGCTAAGCACTTATCCGATTCCAGATCCAGGTAGATTGACAGCCACGATCAACCACCACACTAGGATAAGGCTTGCCAAGGGGTAAGTGTCCCGAGGGTGCCCTCTAGACTGATGCCAGGGGCCAACCCAGTTGCCCACAGTGGTAAGCTATCTGGTCATTGGATTGCATTTCGCAAAGTGAAGTGAATTTCCTCTTACTCAACTCTGCACTGAAATTCCTACCTCGAGGTCCACTTGGGGTAACATTCAGCAATGAATCATGCCCCTCTCTCTTCCCCTCACTCGGTATCCAAGATCTGCCTGACCGGTGCTTACAGCACAGTCTCCATGGGCCGACTCCAGCATCCAGTATCCTCCGGGGCTGCCTACCCCTCGCACTGGCAGCTATATCGACCAGGCAACCATCACACTCTTGAGACCACTTGCTGGATAAATGCTAGCTAGCTTTAGCAAAGATTTACAAGGGTGCTTATCTCCTAGCAATTTAACTCCCTTTTTAACCATGGTAGTATGTATTTTAGAACCACAACTTATTTTGTTTTGTTTTGTTGTTGCTTGAGTTTGTATTCTGCTTCCAAAAATCGCCTAGGTTTGGAGTGATCTGTCCCAGACTTATTTTCCTCCAACTCTTGCTAATTTTTACATCTATTTGGGGAGGGCAGAGAAAGACAGAGAGACAATGATTGTTTATAGGCGAATGTGTTCCTTGACATATGTTGCAGTTCGCCTGCATGGTTGCTGATAAATGACCATCGAATGGCTTAAAGGAACAAGGGATTTATTTCCCTATAACAGTCTGGCTACAGTTCTCAGTTCAGCTTGACGGGAGAGCATGCACCAACATCAGGGCCGAGGGAACTGGCCACACCATCTCTACATAATGGTCGAGAGAGGGACGATCCTTACTTGCCAGACCAGCATGTCTAGCCAAGTGAACACAAGGATGCCAACTTCCTCAACTGACTCACAGTATTTTATTATCTATTCAGGATCTAGTCCCACCCACCATAGGCTGGGCCTCCCCTATCAACTAAACAATCTCCTACAGGTTTGCTCTGGGCCTAACTCGACCACTAATTCTCTACAAATGTGCCCAGAACTCAAACCCTCAATTGTCAAGTTGACACCTGTGCCTAACTATCCCAACATATATGCAGAAGTCCGAAGACACCCTTCTAGGAATTGGTTCTTGCCTATCTTGTGGTTCCAAGAATTGAAGTCTGGTCATCAGGCCTGATAGGAAGCACCTTTTCCTACTTCTCAGTCACCTCCCCCGTGGTCTTGCTATTTTTCTAAGTGTGTGATTTCAGAACGTGGGTTTTGGTGGGGGGGAAAGAAGCACATGCATTGTGCAGAAAGTGACAGCACCTGTATTTACCAGAGTGCCTGACATTTCTGAGTGATCCATCAATATTTGTTGAACAAGTATGCAGATGAGTGGCTATGGGAATCTTAGGTGTCCGGCTGGGACCCCGGAGAAACTCGCATTTACAACCAGAACACTAACGCACACGTCACGTCCATCTTTTGAGCCATGTCTTCTTCCATTAGAGATTAGCTGGATTATTCAGTTTATCTATGCAGCCTTCAGGAACTGGAATAAACTCTTTTTTTCTTGTTATCCGATGTAGGCCCGTGTCTTCACATCTGTGTGCGCACGTGCGTGCGGGTACCCTTCCACGTTATCATCCACTTGGTAGCCTAAGGCTGATGCCTGCAGCCTTTCTTGATAGCTTTTGCACCTCGTTACTTCCAGACAACTCTGGGTTCGAGTTTGTACGTCAAGTCGGAGCTGACCAATAGGATTGCTCTAGCTGGCCACCTTGCTGTGGGAATTCCAGTCTCTGCCTTCAGAAGCTGAAGTGACAGGCAAGCTGTCTGCACCTGCCCTGTCATAGCTACTCTACTATCTGGGGATCTGAACTCAAGTCCTTTTGCTTATGTAGCAAGCGCTTTAACCACTGAACCATCTCCCCAGCTCTGGGATAAGCTCCTAAATGCCTGAAGGAGTACATTCTAGCAAAAGTTCTTTCCCAGAATTCAATTGCATATAATCCATTGTCTCTAGTTTCTAATTTATTTCCACAGAAGCAGCATAGCCTGCAAATTGAACCATTCTTTTGCTATCTCCATATAGGTTGTTCTTATTCTTGCTGTTGCTAAACTTCTGAAACATTCCTCCCTGGCTGCATGCTATTATAAACTGCAGCCATTTCGTACAACTTAAACACACTTAGCCAACAAGATTAAAATAATCTACTTAGCTCCAGACAGCAGCACATTAATCAGCATGTATGGAATTGATTCTACATATTTCACATGGAGGATGATGTGGTTCAAGGGAAGGTGTAGCCAAGTATAACATGGCGCTAATTCCAGGGTGCCTCACATATCCCAGGTTAGCTCAGTTCTTAACTCACCTGCTTTGGTTGATGGTAGGAGATGCTTCTGGCAGAAGTAGGGTGATCTTGAAGCTCTGGGAGCAGGGCCAGGGTAAGGTCCAAAAGGCTCCTATTAATCTTGGTAGGAAAAAAACCCACCATGATCATTAACCCAGTGAAGGAAGATGTCTCTGTATCTCAGTGCCAAACACTCTCTTCATTTCAACTACATTAGGTATCTAATGGGCCACACTCAAAACAATGGCCTCTATCACCCACCAGCTCCTCTGCCATCTTTCTCTTTATTTTTCTAAGGACTAATGCCACATGGACTTGATTAGTGTTTTCCCCTCTGAAGAATTCAACAGGACATTTAAATGGGTCTTACCAGATAAAGAACTGAATCTAAAGACCTGGGGATTTTTTTATTTCCTTTTAAAAAAATTTTGCGTTCATGCACATACCTATGTATGTCCATGTATGTGTGCGTGCATGCGTGCGTGTGTGTGTGTATGTGTGTGTGTAGAGGGCACTGTGTGTCCCTGTATAAGCCCAAAGGTGACTTTAGGAGTCATTCTGGATTGCTCTACCGCCTTGGCTTTGTTCTGGGATTTCCTAGGCTCTACCTTCCAGGACCAGAATTGTAGTTGCTGCTATTTCCACCCAAGAGTTTTTGCCTGACATCTGGCATCTGAACTCAATTCCTTCTGCTTGCAAGGCAGAGGCTTATCCCCTGAGACATCTCTCCACCCAAGACTCGAGGATTTGGGGTGCCTGTCTTTTGTGTTGAATGAAGTGGGACCTACAAATTCCTTCCCTAGCTTATACTAGAAAACCTTTGAGCATGTTCTGAAAGATGTAACCGTTTCCAGTATGAGCTGTCAATATCTGTCCCACCAGGTTAGTCCTTCTGAGTACAGTTCCTAAGACCCTGCCATCTTATAGCAGCTGGTACAAAAATGTATGAGCAGGACAGCTTCCACCCTCCAGTCAAATGGCATCGTGACAAGGTTATCACCAGCGAGACGACTCTGATGCTCCCTTTGATGTCACTTTACACGGGGACGGTCGCCTCCCAAACCCACCATGGAGGGCCCGTCGCAAGCAGCAATTTCATTTTAATTCATTATTCAACATTTACACAAGCTTAGGCTTCATTTGGTGGATGTAATAGCTAGCAAGCCAAGTTTCTTTTATGAAAACCAAGAATCCAAACACAGAGTAATTACTCGGAGGAGGGAGAAACCACCCCGGTCAAATAGCGCCATTCCAAATATTGACACTGCGCGTGCTCTGCTAGGGTTAACCATTTGGCTCCTGATGGTTTCCATGGGCAAACGTTGTCAGTGGAACAGAAAGTGCTTGCAGAAGAGGAAGACAGAAGACACGGGGAGCTTGCCTGCTAAGCAGGAACGGACTGGGCAGTGTGGTTGAAGGGAAGAGAGGTGAGATAGCTCAGTGGGAAAAGTGCTTGTCTGCAAATCCTGGTGACCTGAGTTCAATCCCCAGAAGCCTCGTGCCTGTGTTTGGTCTCTCAAATAAATAAATAATTTTTAAATGGAAAAAGAAGGGCTGGAGAGATGGCTCAGGGGTTAAAGCCTTTGCATCCCAAGCAAAAGAGCCTGTGTTTGGATCCCAGATAGGGGGAGGTCCCCCCATCACTCCCACCTTCCCAGATGGAGTTCTGTGAATCTTTATTATGTTTTCTTTTTCCTTCTCCCCGTTTACAGTGAGCATTCTCTCCTACTGAGATCCTGGCTATGTGAACAGCAGACCTCTGCCGGAGCCCAGGGTGGAAGAACAGAGTGTTTGGCTTCGAGATCTTTCTGATCCTACGGGCAGAGGGCTTTGGGTGCGTGATGGTTAGATATAGACAGAGGTGTCGTGTTGACCTTTGGAGGCTGAGCTCTGGCCTCAGTTGTGAAGAATTAATAGTTAAGGTAAGACCTGAGCAGGCCTGCAGGAGATTGCTCGATGGATGCAGGAAGACCCAGCCCATACTGGGTGGGCTCATTCCCAGGGCAGGTGCATAAGATGGGGGCTGCTGCAATGAGTTGGCATTCTTCTGGATACTTCAAGGCATTTGTTGTCAGCTGAGTGAGGACTGCCTCTCTTAACAATCTCTCTATATATGGTGTGATTAGTTCCCCAGGCTCCCAGGATGGCCATGAGCTCCCCTGTCCAGCTGGACTAAGGGCTGCGATAGAGAAAAGTAAGAGAAAATAAACCTCCCTCGTTCCCTCAAGCTTTTTGGTTGTGAATTTATCGGCACCACACAGGCACAAGGCAACAGGACGCAGATGATCACATCTTTAACATCTGCATTTCTGATTTTCTTGTGCTAAGAAATCAGCCTTCCAGGAGACATTGACCTGCAAAGAGAACCCCACAATATTTCTTCCAGAAAAGTGATCCCCTTGTTCTAGCTAACAAGGGACTGATTCGGAGACATTTAAAGTCCCAAACCCTCCTGACCAGGTGGCTTCAGAGCCAGTCATGACATCTTCGCCTTGGTGGTCCACTTTCTGCTTCTGTCCTGGTGGTGATAGCAACTGCAGGATGGGGCAGTTCGAGTCTCGAGTCTCTTACCCCAAGTGAGAATCTGAAAGTTTCCATGTACGTGTAAAAATCCAACCAGCAAGCTCAAGGTAGAGTGCTGTCTGTTCACCTCTGCTCTGGGCCCCTCTCTCACTCACCGAGGAATTTGGGGGTGCCCGTAGCAGCACCGCATTGGGTGGTGACTCTGCTCCCATGGTCAGACACACAGAGCAGCAGAAATGGGAGGCACGGATAAAGGAGAAGAAGCCTTGTTGGCTGTTAGGAGCAGGAATTGTATTAGAAGCCATACCCGTTTACTACTTAGCAGGAGAAGATGAGACGATCTTAATCAAAGACATCTGCAATTTTACCTTCATCAATAGTGACTCTAATATTTCCTATCTTCCTAGGTATCTTTCTTTTTTAATATTTTATTTATTTTCTGTGTGTGTGTGTGTGTGTGTGTCTCAGAGGGCACTATGTGTCCCTATGGAGGACCAAGGATGACTTTAGGAATCATCCTGGATTACTTCTACCTCCTTCATGTGGGGTGTGCGTGTGTGTGTGTGTGTGTGTGTGTGTGTGTGTTGCATGTATGTGTGTGTGTGTGTGTGTGTGTGTGTGTGTGTACATGCCATGACACGTGTATAGAGGTCAGAGAATTGCTCTTGGGAATTGTGTCCCGCCTTCCACCTTTTGTTATTTTTTATTCTTCCATGTTTTCATTCATAAATGCAGTGCCTGTGTGTTTTCACCGCTTACTATCCAATCCCTTCCCCCTCCTGTCCCACTTCATACTTCCTCCTTCCCGCACAGTCCCCCTTCTACTTTCACGTCTTTCCGCACGTGTGGCCCACTGGGTTTCCTCTGGGATGTCTGGACTGGCAAGTGCCCTGGTGTTGGCCGGGCGCGGGTGACTCAGCAGCACGCAGATCACTGCCTAGTGAGGCTCCTCCTCTCCTGTCTGGCACTGACCTTCAGCGGTCTCTCGGGCAGGTGTGGTGCTTCGTGCCGCCTTCCCTCTTCCAATGCCAATAGGCCAGCTATCGTGTGGGGTTTGCGGAAGTGGATGTCACTACAGCGAGTTCTTGGGTGTGGCAGTCCCTTCCTGACCCCACGCTACTATGGGGCAGCCCCGCTCCCCGCCATAGGCTCTTACATTCTTACCCTTCTCCATGAAGTCCCCTGAGCCTTGGGATAGGTCTCCCACCTCACTAAGGCAGGGTCCCCCTTGCCGTATGGGCCACTATGCTGTGTGGTCCAGGGTGGACCTGTGAACTTCTGCCTCCACCTCCCACTCCCCTTAGGGTTGCAGCAGGACAGACACCCACCCTAGTGTCCACCTCTGTCTTTGGGCTCTGGGGATCTAGTTCAAGCGACCCGGCTGGTGTGGCAAGAGCTTTTATCCTCTGAGTCAGATATTTCTTGTGCTGGAACATGCATGTATATGTTTCTCTCTACTTAAGAATGTTTCTCTTACAAAGAGAAGATAGTGGTGTGTCTTGTAGTCAATCATTTCTAGTGACGGTACAGCAAATGTGTCCTCATAGCAGTAAACTACTTCAGTGACCTATTTGGTGACTATCGAACATCTTGTCAATTAATTTTTGAATGTTTTTTTTTTACTGTTTATGAGAAAGAGAGAGAGAGAACGTGGATATATGCCACATGAATGGAGGTCAGAGATCAACTTTCAGTAGTCAGTTTCTGTCTTCCACCATGTGGGCTCTGGGGGACAAACGCAGCTCACCAGATTTGGGGCAGTTGCTCTACCCACTGAGCCATCTCTTCTGCCCTTATCAACTAACTTACTGAATTTTTTTTGCATGTCCATTCTGCCATGAGCTCTGTGCTAGGTCCCTTGGATGCAGAGTTAAAGTGGACAGTCCACCGGCATCACTCGCGTCATGACTTGAATGTGAGCTGTCCCCACAGGCTCACGTGTCTGCGTCCTCACTTGCTGTTCACGTTTGGGGAGGTCATGGCACCTTTAAGAGGTGGAGCCTTTGCTAGAGGAAGGGATGCCACAGGGGGCGGGCCTTGAGGTTGGTTAGCTCCACCCTGTTTCCACTAGCAACTTGCCAGTTGCTCTTTCTGTGGCCAAGATGGATGTGACCTGAGTCGCCTCCAGCTTCTGCTGCCCATCATGCTTCTCCCACCCTCATGGACTGTATCTCTCTTCTACATTTTAAACCAAAAAAATCTCCTTTTCTTCCCTTAAAATTGCTTGAGTTTGAATGTTGTCTCATGGCAGCAGAAAGAGCAAGCTCAACACCTCGTGCATTACACTCTACCCCACTTCTGCCTCCCAGCACCCGTCAGGGTTGCAAATGGAATACCAGGAATGAGCAACAGGGTTCCGACATCCACGGGATGTGGCAGTGACAAGGGTCCAGTTACTAAAAGCAAGGAGCCCTTTGGGATTGGTTCCAGATGATGCAAGTCTCACCCGCATTCCTCTTCTCCTGATTCCTTTCTTATGTCGTGGTCTGAAGCATATCAAAGCTTTAACAGAGTGGTTGGCAGTTTTCATTATCTGATATTTCAACCCATTTTTCAAACATTTGGCTCTTCACCAATTTAATGTTAGCAAGCAAGGAACAGCACACAGAGTATTGCTGTTCTTTATACTATACCAGTCCTATTCAGTGTGAAATGATGCTAGTCTGGGCTGCCCGATGTGATGGCATTCCACAATATCCTATATAGTGCTATTAGTTGTCGTAATTGCTACTGTGTGAATAGCTCATCTCATAATTGCTGCACTTTTGACCTGCAATGATTCTACCAAAGATGTGCTGGCTTTCAACTGTGTCAGTAGCAAGGTTAGCTCATCCCCCTTTGGGGTACAGAGCAAGTAAAGTGCAGAAGCCAGAGGCGACCCACAGAACATCCCAAGCAGCTCTTCATCCCAAACCTTCTCAACATCCCAGACTAGAAACTTCTGGAGCCTGGGCTGGAACATATGATACTGCTTTGCTCAGTCTTTGAGTCATAGTGCATTAGTAACAACTCAGCCCAGAGACCAGTCCAAGTGGACCTGTCAGTCATGTCTTTGTGTCTCTGTAAATCCCGGTGCTGGGGACAGGACAGAAGGATCCTGGGACCTCTGAGCTCTAGGCTAAGGGAGAACCCTGGCTCAGAAAGTCAGGTGGGGGCTGGAGAGATGGCTCAGGGCTTAAGACTCTGTCTTGGAAGCGGAAGGTCCTGAGTTTGGATCCCAGGTCCCATGTAAAAATGCCAGGTGGAAATGACTGCAGCCTGTACTTCTGGCTGTGGTGGGTGGAGTCCGGAAAATCCCAGAGTGAAGCAAGAAGGAAGGAGAAGCAATGCAGGATGATTGTTGAAGTCACCCTTGGTCCTCCAGGGACACACAGTGCTCTCTACTACACACACACACGCACATGCACACACACACACACACACACACACACACACACACACACACAAAATAAATATATAAAATAAATAAATAAAATATTTTTAAAAAGTAAGGTATATACAGAGACAGAAAGATACCCAACATTGATCTCTGGCTGCCACACACACAAATACACACATGTGTACATGCACATGCAACTGCACACTTACATATGCACTTGCACATACATACACACAGGTACACACACGTGCATGAACTCATACATGTATGAGCTCACATTGACATACACATACACATGTGCATGAACTCATACATGCATGAACTCACAGAGGCACATGCACACATGCATGTGCGTGCTCAAACTCACCTGGTCACATGGACATAAAATGCACTAACCTGTGCATACATGAACAGACACATGCATGGGTACATGTACACGCACATGCACACACAGGAACACACACATGCACACACACACACAAAGACATGTGATTAATAGCAGCATCACCTTAGCGCTCCCTTCAGCATCAGCATCCTGTAGGAAGGACGTTTCCCTCCCTTCACTAGTCCCTGCTGCGAAGTCTCCAAAGCTGGAGAAACTCGGGGCTGCTCATCTGCCACGGGGCTCTGTTTACATCTTAAATTACTCAAATGAAACATAAAAACAGCCTCACTGCGTCCTAAAGTGCTCATTACGTTAATTCAAACAGCACAGAGAACCCCTCAAAATAAATGTCTCTGTCCATCTGGGTATTTCCCTGCGCTGAACGGATTTCATGTGCTTCTCAGGCTGTTAAGAGACCCTCCGAAGACAGCTGCTGGAGACCACAGAGGGGCATTGACAGCCCACTCCCCAGGATCCCCAGGGCCCTGATCAGCCCGGAAGAGGCATGGTACCCCGAGAGCTGTACCAGGACCCACTTGGAGGAAGGATTTATTTAGTACCACTTCGGCATTGATTTCATCTACATTTTTGGTTCACATTTGTTCAAATAGCAAACAATTTAATATCAACTTGATTGTTATCCTTCAACTCGGTGCTGTCATAGAACACAATTGAAGTTGAAATTTTGACTATAGATTCATTTTACACAATGCAGAGTATGCATATATGCTATGCATAATGATGTTTAAATAAAGGCTACAAAAATCATTCTTACAAAATTGACTTGTGGTAATTTTTAAAATATTATTTCAGTATTTTTTCATTCTTCCAACACAAGCATAGACAGCTTCTCAGCAGATTACCAAAATAAGTTCAATAATTTAATTTAGTTGGTGTTGATCACTTGCTTTCATATGAAATCCATAAACTTGTACATATCCTAATGTCTCATCATTATTTATCAAACTATATTTGATTGAAGTCCTAGTGAAATTGCTTCAAATCTGTAAATGCTTCAAGACATCAGTAGTGGGAATCCATTTCTACTCCATTTCCCAGGCCTAATACCTTAAGGCAAACCTGGTTTTGACATTTGGTGGTCATTATCATGATGTAAGGTCATAAGTCCAACAGGACCATATCGGGGGACAAGACGATGACAGAAGAGAGGGCACAGGGGATGAGAGAGGATTGTCCCTGACAGGCTAATCTCCTCTTTTCTCATATTACATATAGTCAAGCCTTCTACTCTTATTTCTATATGAATGCATACGTGTATGTATGGATATGTGTACAAAAGGGCACTTGAGTGTGTGTGTGTGTGTGTGTAGCCTATGGAAGCCCAAGGGTGACATTGGGATTCATCCTGGATTGCTCTATCTCCTTATGTTTGGCTTGGGGTTTCTTAGGCTCTACTTTCAAGGTCAGACTTGCAGGTTGCTGCAGCCGGCAATTTTTGCCTGGAATCTGGGGATCCAAACTCAGATCCTTCTGCTTGCAAGGCAAAGGCTTTGACTTTTGAACCATCTCTCTAGCGCCCAACTCTTTTTATTCTTCATTATGAATCTCAGCTCAGACTCACACAAGTATGAACTGAGTATTATACTAATTCTCAAAAGATTTGATAACGTGCAAATTTTCCTAAGAAAGTCAGGAAAATTATTGCGTCAAATATTGCCATCCTTATAAATCCCTTTTTGTATTCCTCCATGCCAAACTTTATTATAAACGTTTTCATATACCTTAGTGCATATCACTAAGTATGTATCATTCTATGAACACATTAGCAGGGATCTATTAGCACATGCCATCTCATTAGTAAGAATAGGAATGCATTTTAAATTATAAATATTTTTTAGTAATCTCATTGGAATTTGTGCGTATATTCTACTTACCATTCTGAATAAGTATCAATTTCAGATACTGATATAGAATTATCACACATTGTAAGAGATATTCTCTTTACCTACTAGATTTTATTTCATCAACCCCTCTGTACAATAAAGTAACAGTCATTGTGCACGTACTGTTCAATTTAAAACCCCCAGCTTTATAACCCTGGTCATCTGGAAAGATTGAGGAGAAACTGAGCTCTTTTGATAAGATAGATGAAAATCACAATGTAACGACTCTGAGGGCTGACAGAGTAACATACATAAAGACGTCTCTCCATTTAGCAAAGATGTTTCCATGTTTATAAGTACAGGTACAAAGCTGCTTACAATCAGCATTGTGATAATGTGTTTGCATGGGATTAGATTGACAGACTATGAATCTCAGTTTGGCTCAACAGTTAGGAATGCTGTTTGCAGCTAAGCCTAAAGACCTGAGTTGGATCATCCCAACTGCATGGTAGAAAGTGAGAACTGATTCCCACCACGTTCCTTCTGACTGCTACACATGTACCCGTGAACATGCATACACAAAACAAGATAAATAAACAGAAATATAAAAATAGTAGAATAGGCATAACAACAAAATATAACACTCCAAAAGTCTTTAGGCAGCTATTATTATTTTTTTAATCACTAGTATTGGAAACCAGGAAGGAATAAAATCTGTTGCATTGGAAATTGTAAAAATAGTGTTTGGTGGGCTGGAAAGATGGATCAGGGTTGAAGCCTTGTTTTGCAAGGAAAGGGGCCTGAATTCAGATCTCCAGGTCCCACATTAAAATGCGGAGCAGATATGGCTTGTACTTCTAGCCCTGAAAGGCAGAGCCTGGGAAATCCCAGAGCAAAGCAATAAGGAGGTAGAGCAATCCAGTTCAATTCCCAATGTCACCCTTGGGCCTCCACAGGCACATACAGTGGCCTCTTCTGCACACACACACACACACACACACACACACACACACACACACAAAGAGACAAAAAAATAGTGCTTGACAATTAAAAATAGTAGGAATAGACGTATTTTAAAAAGCTAAGAAAATACCGCAAAGCATATTGGCAGATAATCATCCCAGAGGTGGTCCATAAGAGCAGAGACGCTTTTATGATTGTTAACTGTATTTTAAAGATTTATGTCACATGACTATCTGGCTTTCCTTTTCTTTTCGGATGTTGCTGTTCTGAGAGAATGCATCCCTCCTCATTCTTTCACGCGTGGACATTCTGCTGTAGCTCCTGTCATAGATGTGAGCGCTCATTCCTTTATGGCTGATTTCCCTGCACCCTGCCATGCTCGATCTTGGTTTTGGGCACTCAAAAATCCATCCACCCACACTCACACACCGACCACAAAACTGGCAAGAACCGCGCTGGCAATTGGGCCGCAACACGCCTGTGGAAGGGCCTTTCAAAGTGACCTACCGAGCTGAGTAAGGGCTCATGAGCCAGTCAGAAACATCGCCAGCTTCTTCAGGCCAATGTGGTTTTGATTCATTAAAAGCTCCTGGAATTTCCTCAAACGGAAAGAATGTCCTTGCAGACCAGTGATGGTGTTTGCCTGTGCGGACGTGGTTGTCACGTGGCATGCCAGCCCCTTCCCCACAATCCCCTTCGGTCCCTCTTACATAACCTCTCTGAGCACGTTGAGGTTTTTAGATGTTTTGGCTCTCAGGATGCCAACAGTCAGGATCTGAATATTTTTAAGAGCTTTGGACTTCTCGGGTTTCAACCTTTCTTCATTCCAACACTCAGAGTGACAGTTTAGAGGTTCGGGATTGTGTCTTTCGGATGATGGCCAACATCAATTGTAGATGCACACCTTTGTATGTTGAGGAATGTACCAGTTACTCTTTCTGCTGCTATGAGACACCACTGAGGTTCAAGCAACTCAAGGGGAAGAAAGGAGATTTATTCAGCTTACGGTTTCAGAGGGGAGATACAGTCCTTCATGGCAGAGAAGGTGTGGCTGGCTGGCTGTTTGGCAGGAGCCGGAGGCAGCCTAAGTCACTGCAGACATCATTGAGGCCGAGAGCAGCTGCTGCCAGCTCAAGAGCAGACTCACTCACTGCAGCAGGGCAGGGCCAACCCACCTCCAGGCCCATCCCCTGTGATGCCTTCCTCCCGCAAGGCTCCACCTCCTAAGAGTTGCAAGGTCTTCCCAACAACTAAAGATTCAAACACTTGAACCAGTGGGGGACGACTCACATTTCAAACTAAGACAAACAACTCTCCATTGGCAGATTCTTACAGAAGAGATGTTGAATTTTGTCAAATATTTTTGAAGTCCATGGAGGTGATTATAGGGGTTTTCCCCCCTAGTGGTCCTTTTGCAGTTACTCTTCTTTTGCTGTGAGACAGTACTCAGACTAAAGCAATTGGGGGGAGGAGAGAAAGAGAGAGAGAGAGAAAGAAAGGTTTAGCTTAGAGGTCCAAAGAGCATATAGTTCATTATGGCAAAATTGAATAGCAGAAGACATGGCAAGAGGCAGAAGCTGTAGTCTGGTTCATGTCACACAGCCGTCAGGAGTCAGAGAGAGCAACAGGAAGCAGGGCTTGGCCACCAACCCCCCCTGCAACGTGCCTTCCTCCAGCAAGGCTCTGCCTCCAGGTTGCCTCAGCCTTCCCACATAAGAACACCAGCTAAGGATGCAAACACCTGAGTCTGGGGCGGGCGGGGGGAGGGGAGCTCACTTTCAAACCATGACAGCCTTTAACATGGTGAATTGTTAGGAGTAGATTTTCTAACATTGACCCAACCCTGAATTCCAGACAGACATCCCGATTACGCTGTATCGTGATCCTTCTGGGAGGTAGACATCTGTGTCAGATTCTTCATCACCGTGAAAGAAAACACTTGAGACAGTCAGCTGACAAGAGGAAAGGTTCTATTTGACTCCCGTGTTGGGAAGTTCAGTCCATGATTGTCATGGTCAGGCACAGGAGTCAACTTGATGGTTGAGGGTTTGACCTCTGGGCACATTTGTGGAGAATTAGTGGTTGAGTTAAGCCCAGAGCAAACCTGCAAGAGATTGTCTAGCTGATAGGGAAGGTCCAGTCCATGGTGGGTGGGACTAGGCCCTGAACAGGTGAATAAAACATAGAGAGCTGGTTGAGGAAGTCGCCATCCTTGTGTACACTTGGCCTGACATGCTGGTCTGGCAAGTAAGGATCGTCCATCTCTCAGCTATTATGTGGTGATGGTGTGGCCAGTTCTCTCGGACCTGGTGTTAGTGTGTGAGCTCTCCCATCAAGCTGGACTGACAACTGTAACCAGGAATCGTAAGAGTTCTCTTAAGTCGTCTGATGGTTATCTATCAGCCACCATGCAGGTGAACTGCAACAACAATCTATGGGCCCCAATGCTTTCACGTTTGAGGTAAATTGAGATGCTAGGGTAGCATAAAGCAGCTCTCCCACAGGAAGCAGAAACCCAGAAACAGGAAGTGATCAAGGTGAGGCGCGAAACCCCCAAGGACTTGTGCCCTGTGGCTCATGTTCTCCAGCTAAGCTCCACCTGCTAAAGTTTCTAGAACTTCTCCAAATAGAACCATGACCTGGAGATATAGATATCAATATATGAGCCTGTAAATGGGCATGTCATTCAAAACTTTGCAAATATTTTTAAAAAATTATCAATGTAATTGGTGTAGCCTGTGAATGGCTGTGTTATCTTTAGATATCAGTTTGATAGCATGTAGATATCCAGTTACACTTACTTCATTAAAACATTTGGAAATGTACTTCACTAGGCATAAGCAGATGTATTCTTCGAAGGTTGGGGGTGCTCCTCTAAGCCGGATAAAACAGGTATCATCTTGACAACTAAAGACAGAAGCTTTGGCACATCTGCAGAGAACTGGTAACTTAAACCCTGAGCAGTGCTATGGGGGACCCCACCCACTAATGGGCGGGGCCATTCTCTGGTCAAGGGGGAGGGATGGAGAAAGCTGGTTCAGTACTTTTGAAGCAAGTAAGAGAGTTACCTCTCTCTGGAAAATTCCTGTGGATATGTTGTGGCCAATCTCCTGGGCTCCTGATACAAGTGTGAACTCTCCTGCTGGGCAGATGGAGTGTAACTGAGAACCATAAGCAAGAACGAAGCTTTGTTCCCCTAAGTTGCTTGTTTATGTGTTATCAGCGACATGAAGAGAAACTGGAACATCCAATTTCTGAAGATTTGGTAGAATTTCCAGATCAGTTATACTGACTGCATATTTCTGTAGGGGAAATTCTTTGATAGATTTTTTTTTCTTATTTGTATGGGAACATATTTTTTTAAACTTGCTGTGACTACTAAAATTCGTCGAGCTACATTTGGCTAACATATTACACATGTTCCCTAGCTATTCCACTTGTACTTGCTTTGAGGTGTGGAAAAGCCATCTGATGGTTGAAAACCTTTGCTCTATGTCAAAACTGACATTATCTTGTCATTTCCTACTTTCTGCATTTGTGCTTTTTCCTGTTTCCCCACATTTGGTTATCTGGTAGTTTTCTATTTTGCTAATGTTTTTCCCAAGAATCAGGATTTTTATTTATTCATGGGACCTTCTGGCTTAATGTTTTCTGTCTCACTAATTAACACTTTAAGCATTCTAGTTTCCTTTCTGAAACTTCTTTTTTCTATTGTTTTATGTGGTGTGTGTGTGTCTATGTATGTGCCATGACACACATGTGAAGGTCAGAGGGCAACTTTCAGGAGCTGGTTCTTTCTCCCATGTGGGTTCCTGGGTTCAAACCCAGATCACCTGTCTTGGAGGCAGGCATCTTACCCACTGAGCCATTTCGCCAGCCCCTTGTTCTTCTGATCTATTTTTTAACTTTCACATTTGGGAGTTTAATATACCTTTTTTTAAATTTTAGTGCAGTGCTCTGGATGTTGAGGTCTATGAAGTTCCAATACACTACATCAATTGCAATATTTATATATACTACATACGTGTGTATGTGTGTGTGCTTTTAATGTTATTGTTGTTCAGGATTTCTGTAACTTCATTGTATTGTTCCTTTAACCAGCTAGTTCTTTAATGTATGGCTGTGGGGAACGTGGAGGTTTTATTTTATTTTAACTTCTAGCTTACATAAACTTGCGATCAGTTGATGCATTTTGCAACGTTTATATTTCATAGAGCCAACTCTGGCATTCAGATGCAATTACATGGTGAGGTTTCCATGTGTGCTAGGGAGAAAAACATACTTTATAGCCTTAGGTGAACACACACACATGCACGCACACAACATATATACATACATACATGCACATGCATACACATATGCATACACACATGCACATATATGTACACATACATATCACACACACACACACACACACATGAGCAGGGGAGGTGGATTGGTGGTAAAAAGCATGCAAAATCCTTACATCCCATGTAAAACACTGGGCGGCTCTGGAAATATGTCTAGAATTCCATTTCAGAAAACAGAGTCTGAGTACAAGAGCAAGTGAACTAGCCACCCTATGCCCTATAGGAGAGCTCTAGGTTTTATTACAGGTTCAGCCTCAAAACAATAAGGTAGAAAAGTGACAAGGATGGTTCCTGATATTAATGCCACACATAAACATACCCATCCATATGCAAACATGCGTGTACTCACACATATATGCACCTACACATAAACATCCACATGCAAACATGTATTAACACACACATATATGCACTTACACATGACTCATCTGTGTGCAAATATGCATGTACACACATATATGCATCCACACAAATATGCATGTATACACACATATACGCATCCATACATAGATATAGCCATCTATATACAAGCATGTATGTACACATGCTTATATGCAGCCACATATACAGTACCCATCCATGTGCAAACATGCATGTACACACACATATAGGCATCCCGCACACATACACACAAAAATAAGAAAATCACACATATTATATACATATATACACATTCACATACATAGACAAGTATGTGTACATTCAGACACCTCTTCGCTGTTGAGGTGTGTGAATATCTTATCTCGTGTCCCACTTACACTGCTCACAATGGGCCCACTTTATCGTGAAAGTGCCATTGTGGAGTGCTTTTCAAGGATTCCTGCATTGCTTGAGTTCCTGTACTTTTATTTCAGACAAAACACTCCGACCTTTCTCCCCACAAGGTGCGGCTCTAGCCTGGGAAGTTCCCCTGGCTCACTGCCTGAGTCCTCGTTGGTGTAAAGACTGCCATCTCTCTTACTTGCTTTTTCTTAGTCATCTCACTTTCTTTCTGTCTTCTTAGGACATCTCGATAGATCTCAGGCTGAGGAGGGAATCTCCTCAGCGTGAAGTTGATTTTACTCTATATGCAAATTTGAATCCATTTCTCTTTTAATAGGCAAGATGCATCTTGTTGCTGTCTTGAGATCTGAGTATAATATTTGGTTTCACTTCTTATCCACATATCTCATCCATAATTACCAGGATGCAGTGCTGTATTTCTCTATGCGAGTAGATCTGTTTTTAGTCCAGCACATTAATACCTCATGCCACATGCTGGTGTGGCTTAGGTTATGTCGCTTGGCTCCCTTCATAACGTGCTCCTCGGCTCTTCATCCTGCATTCTCTCAGCTCCTCCCCCATCACATCGGTGTTCCGCCCTTCTGTGTTGTCAGGATTTAGGATACTCATATGTTACCTTTGCGTATGTTACAGTCTTGTGCAGCCCTGCAGCTGCAGTGAGTGTGGAATCGTCACCATTGGCATTCTGCAAACTTAGCTCCTGCACCTTCTGGTTGGCTGTGGTGCACACAGATGTGCTGGGTGTATGTGACGTCACTTGCTGACCCTCAAAATGCCTTGAGGACCTTACTGCATTGTTCCCAGTGAATGGTTAAGCATGAAAACTTGGGGAATAAAATCCCAGGAAGGGAAACTTCAGACTTAGTTCAGAACAAAGCAGGGAAGACAGAGACAGGTTGTTCTGGTTGAGTTTTGTTGTTGTGGCTGTGAGTTGGGGTCCCACCTAGAATTCTGTGGATCCCTAGAATTCTGCTCCTCCCACCTCCCCCTCCCAAGTGCTGGGATTGAAGGTGTATGTGTACCACCATGCCTGGCTTAAAGAAGAATTTAAGTCACCAGTAATTCTACCATTTAGAAATACCAATATCTTATAATATTCCCCCCACGCACATCTGCACATACATATCTGCATGCACACACAGACAGACACAAATACATATAGACATCTAGGTATCCACACAAATACACACACATACACAGTCACACATATAAACATAGATGCACACACATAGTCTTGCATGTATACACACTCACACATACACATATAAACATTTACACATATACATATTCACATGTATATACATACATATACACATACACACATACATGCACACATATAACCAACTACATTAGATCAAATTGAATAGACTGTTTTATAAACTATTTTCCACTTAATTACTAAAAATATTTTCTCATCAAAACATACTCACATTTAATAACCATGGTGTGATCTTCTTGCACACTTAGCATAATCAGTTTAATTGTTCCTTATTTTTGGGTCATTTGTCTTATTTCCTTTGCATCTGTTTTCAAGCAGCATTGTGCTGGATGTTTTGTGCATGCCTTAATTAACTCCACTGTAATGTTAATTTCCCATTTTAAAAGTTTGATTCTTTGAAAAGATTTGATAAACGCTGTACCTCCAGTAATCTAAGATGTTCTACAATACTTTCATGTATCAACACTTGAACCCTTTATTCAATACGTCAAAATTTGAATACATACATTCTTTCTCTCTCAACGCAAAACAGTTGTGATTAATAAATATATTTTGATTAAAGTAAAAATTTAAACATCGCTGAACAGTCAGTGGAACATGACTGAAGATCAGAAATACCCAGGGACAAGTGGGGGCAAAAACTCCTGGAATAGAACCAAAGGGAGCTCCCACGGAGCTTCTGGTGAGGGTTGTATTTAGACTCCCCCCATGGAGCAGGTTCTGGAAGAAGGATGTTCAGAGAATGGAGGCTAAAGCAGAAGTCTAGATTCCCGCCTGATTCCACAGGTGGGTATCGAGTTTCATCAGGGGCTAGAGAGAGAGGGATCAGTAGGGAAAGGGCCTGCAGCTCAGAGCATGACAAGGAGAGTTTGAATCCCCGGCACCCGTGTAAGAGTCAGGCATAGTGGTTCCTATCTGCAAGCCTGCCACTGGGGTGGGAGATGAAGACAGGTGGATCCCTGCAGCTCATTGGTCAGTTAGCTCCAGGGTCTATGAAAGACTCTGTCTCAAAACGTAAGGTGGAGAGTGGCCAGTGAAGATACCCGATATTGACCTCCAGCTGCTACATGCATGAACACACGTGCACATTGTTATGGTTGCATGTGAGTTGTCCCCGTGTATTTGCACTCTTAGCTGGTTGTTCATGTTCGGGAAGTTGCGGCCCCTTTAAGAGGTGGAGCCTTGCTGGAGGAAGGCATGTCACAGGGTGGGCGTGTGGTAACCAGACCCAGGTGCTGCTTCTACCTGTGGTCCCTTTAGTACATACAACTTAAGAATGTTTCCTCAATGAAACTGTAGCTCTGGCTCCATTTCTTTGACAATACCACTGAAAGACGATTCTTCTTGCCTGAACAGGCTCTGTGTCAGCCTACAGTCCCAAACGTTCATGTAACAATTTACAAGACTGACATTGAGGCTAAAACCTCAGTGATAAGATACATGTCAATTTCAGGTTGTTTGAAACTGACCATCAGCTTCTCCAAACCCGGTCTATCAAATTGACCCTGGAGGTGGGTGTGGGGGTAGGTGGTGGTGCATGGAAAAGGGGGCTATCAGATCCCAGGGGGATTATAGACATGGGAAGGGAGACAGAGGGAATGTATTCTTCAGGTAGACTACAAATGAGCGAGCGAGAGAGAGAGAGAGAGAGAGAGAGAGAGAGAGAGAGAGAGAGAGAGAGGGAGAGAGAGGGAGAGAGGGAGAGGGGAGAGAGGGAGAGAAGAGAGAGAAAGAAGGAGCTGAAAGATGAAATTATCAGCCCTTTTCTGGCTTCTGCCCATCTGCTGTGCCCGCCCTCTCTCAGGGTTACCCTTAAGTCCCGGCCTACGGTCTCTGTGGAAATATACTCTGATGGAGCAACAGTCAGGCACTTGCTATGCAGCCAGGCCCACTCAGAGACAGTGCCTCTCCTGGTGCGTGAGCTTCCTTCCCTGGATCGACCTCCTTCCCCCTCCCTCCTAACGCCTTGGGATCACACCTCCCAATAAGGCTTTCACAGAAAATCCTTCGCCTGCGGCTCTGTTTCCCAGGGACCCTTGGCTAAGACTGTATTACTCTCTGACAGATAACTTGAGCCACGGGGCCGTGTTTCCTACCCAGTCGATTCTGTCTTTGTTCATTATAGTTGCTGCGCTGGAAATTAAAAGAACCTTACAGTCCCGGGTCGTCAGGAGCTGCAGCGAGGTTTTGGTGGCCTTTGCAAATAGTGGACAAGGGCGTCATGATAGTACTTTTCCGTGGAAGACCACCTCTTCCTTCAGTCAGATGCTAAGTCGGTAAGCACATTGTGCTGAAAAGCCAGAGGTCAAGGATTTCAGGTGGGGGTTCCAGCAGATCCCAACTGTGCTCGAAGCATCCAGATGTGGGAAGCACTTCAGTCTCTCGTGAGTCTAGAAAATCACAGGATCTACATCAAGTTCCCTGTGAGAATGTGACTGCCCCATGTTTCAGTCTCTGTAAGAACTAATCGTTGTCCCCAACATTCAAAACACTCTGAAAAACTGAAATAGCAAATTGATCTTATTCAAAAGACTTAGAGGAAATGTCCCCATGGCCCGACACCTAAAATCACATACCTATTCTTTCCCAGAATTGAGAAAGCCACGATTTTGTTTTATCAAAGTTTTTATTATTAAATGTATTAATTTATTAAAATTATTATCATTTTTATTAGCTTTTTGACTGGCCTTGAACTGGAGATTCTCAAGCTTCCCCTTTTGTATGTTGAGATTACACGCATGGATCACCACTCCAGGCTTGAAAAAATAAACTGTAAGCACAAAGGAAAGTGGAAAGGATTTTAGGGTGAGCTCTCCCATGCTGTCTTCATTTCCATTTCCATCACACATCTCTGTCACGACCTTCTATTTATCCATATGTCTGCCCCTCAAGGCATCTCTCATTTTTATAGATTTTTTTTTTTTCAGGTACATTGCAACATGCATCTCACGGACTAGGGTTTGAGGGTTGCAGCTTCCTGTTAGACACAAACTTACCGTAAAAGCACAAGTTTTAAAGATACTGTTTTATGAGTCTTGACACCAATTTCTTGTCACCATGTAGTGAAGTGCCATCTCCCAAATCCAGAGATTTCCCTCCAGAATCTTCCTAAGCAATCCTTGCCCCATCTCTCAGAAGTGATCACATCTTGACCTTTTTATCCACAGATTAGTCATGCTTATTCTTGAGCAGCACCTGAGTGGCAACATGGAATATAACCTCTGTACTTTTTTTAAAGGGGGGCATAGTGTGTTTTCTCGCTTATAATAATTTCTTTCTTTCTTTCTTTCTTTCTTTATTTATTTATTTATTTATTCAATTGTGTGTGTGTGTGTGTGTGTGTGTGTGTGTGTGTGTAGAACCATGGATGAATTCGGGAACTACCACCATGGACGCCTCCACCTCCTCCTTGTTTACTCCCCCCCCCCCCGGGGATTCACAGGTTCCGCTCTACCAGGACCAGAAGCGCAGGCTGCCCCTGCTTCTGCCCAGCGTCTATACATGAGATCTGGGATCTGAACTCAGGACCTTCCACCTGCAAGGCAGAGGCTTAACCCCTGAGCCACCTCTCCAGCCCACTTATAATACTTTCAAGATCACCCAGTGTAAGCATGGTGGCTCACACCTATAGCTCTCAAGAGACTGAATTACCATTGGTTCAAGTTCAGTACAGGCGGTTCGACTGTTGTGTGAACATTTTTCCTGGGAGATGCCACACCACTCTCTGTCCACCCCAGGTAGGAGCTTGAAGATAGACCAAAGTAGTGATTAACCCACGATCTAACTTGATGAACCAAGGAGATTAATGGGGTTACTTACAGGAGTAGAGGTGTCTCAAAGGTAGCTGCATCACTAGGGGATGTCATGCTGAGCGATGGGACTTACGGAAGGATGCTGCATCCCAAGAGACATCTGCTGTATCAGTTTCCCAGAGAATCTCCTCCAGGCTTCCACGCTGTTCCATGTCCCTTCAGATTGCTGGATTATTTGCTGGCCTCTCCCAGACCTCTCCCTCTCTCTCTCTCTCTCCCCTTCTGACTTCTTTGCTGGCCTGATCAGCAATCTCTTCCAGGCTTCATAGCTTCTGGGTCTTCTTCAAAGTGCTAGTCCAGCCTATACACACTGGCAAACAACCAGAGGCTCCATTTCAAACAACACAGAAGGCCAGAACTGACACTCAGGGTCGTTCCCTGACCGCCACACGCATACTGCGGCATGCACATGAATGTGAGAACACACAAGCTCATGCACACACGCATGTACATGCACACAAGGCCCACAAACATACACATCGCAAACATCTTACATGCATATCACATCTTCTATATCACACATGCGCGTGCGCACACACACACACAGATTTAGAAACTTGGAATAGAGTCCACTGACATCTGAGGATTGCTGTCACTATCCTTGAAGGTTGGACAGGAAGGTTTCCACCTGAGTCTCGACAGCAGGCAGAGGTGGGGCCCAGGGAGGCCACAGTAGCAGAGCAGCCCCTATATCGCTATTGTGATTTTTTTTCCTCCCTTTTCCATTTTCTGTTTTTCCCAAAATTCCTATGAATTCAGTGTAAACACTCGAAGATCTGCTTTATTCATTTTCCCATTTGGAGTATTCGTCCCTTTCTGCAACTAAAGACACTATCACACTGGTATTATATGTAGATGTAACTAGTTACATATTTGATTCTTTACTGATTGGCATCTGTGGATGAGGCTCTCTCTCTCTTTCTCTCTCTCTCTCTGTCTCATGTTCTCTGCTTAGGACCCATTCTATCAGTACATATAAAGTCTTCAATTTCTTTACAGAATACATTCGCAGTTTTTGTATGTTAATCTTCATGTGGTTTCACTTTTATACATAGCGGGAGAGTCACTTGGAAGTTTCTTTTCTCCCAATAGGTTAAGGGATCGTCTCTCGGAATTATCTTCAACACCTCACTTGAACCTTTATAAACTCCTCTCCTGGTTTTCCTGCAAGACTTTCAGCCATTACTCATGGGAATGAGCGCTGGAGCTGGAATATTCCCAAAGGCTCTCTCTTCCTCTTGGGGGGAGGGAATAGCGCCTCTCCAGTTGTTTGGTTATGAGTAAAAAGAGAGAAAAGCAGGGAAGTGGGTCTTGTAAGATGCCGGCTACCTTGTCTCAGTCCTCGGAAGCAGAAGTCTGGATTCTAGGCTGGTCCCATGGCCGCTCGAAGTGAACACAGCACAGCCGAAGCTGAGAAATACCTGGGTTTTTTGAAATGTCCTTAAGGGACTCTTGCTCTGGCATCTTTGTGGCCCAGTAGAATACGGATGTGATGGCTGGAGCTTAGGCAGCTATATGGGAACACAGGGTATCATAATACAGAGACCAGAGCCATGGACAAATCACTGCCTGGTCTCAGGCTATGTGAATTGAAAAACCAAGGAACAGAATTAACTTCTAACTTGTGTAAGGTAGTGTTTGGAGTTGGATTCCTGTTGTTAAGAGCTAAACCTGATTTTTCCAAACCCCAGAAAAGCTTGTATTTCATTCACTGTTAAATTCACAGAGCTTGACATTAGACCTCAAGCAAGGCAAAATGCTCAATAGATGTCTGGTCGAGGCATGTGTGTATCCCCCTGCCCCACGTGAGCTGGGAATGATCACTCTGAAATCTTAAGCAACCCAACCTACAAATGTACCTTCTGCATCTTTTGAACTGGGGCGGGTCTGAAGCCTTAAAGGAGATACTGTAACTCCTCAGTGATACTTTGTATAACAATCCTCTATTGTAACTCCTCAGTGATCCTTTTTGTAACAATCCTCTGTCAAGGGCAACTCTGCCCAAGGACCTCTTTTCATGGCTTTTGGGCCTTGTAAGGATGCTGAGGACACCTGGATACTCTTCTCCCCAGTTAATCACAGGCAGGGAACAATACAATACTGGGTGCTCCTTGCTAGATCTCACCCAGGCCCGATAGTTGTACCGATAGTTCTCTGCAAGATTCAGTCTGTCTGACTGCTTTGATGTCCCTCTACAGTCCCGTGGGGGGGGGGTTCCCATTTTGGTGAAAATGGAGGCGGTTGTCCCAGGATGCTGGACTTGAATGTTCCTTGCTAATTATTTAATTGTCCTCTGGCTGGCATAGTTCAAGACTCTTAAGTTTGTTTAGCCAGAACCTTCCGTGGGGACCAAAGAGCTAAGTACTCACATCTCAATACACTCGCACATGGGTACTTCCTTCAGAATTTTCTAGAGATTTCTAGTTCCAGCAGGTGCAGAATAGGAGTGAACATCCCTTGTGGTTGTAACAATGCAGGAGGGTGGCGCGTCTCACCCATAGTTCCCTACAGGAGCTCAAGCTTCACTTCCGTGTCACCCCAACTCTAACATGGCCCAGAACAGTTGTGGCAATTAGCTACGGGTGCCATATTGACCACTGGGGAATGAGGTTTTTGGGTACATAAGTGAATAATTGATAGCTAAGACAAGTCCTGAGCAGTTATATGGGAGATTGTCTGACTGCAGAGGGAAGACCCAGCCCATGGTGGGCGAGACCATCCCCTTTGGATCAGCCCAGTGCTTGAGATTCACTTTGGTTTATGGAGCGTTGGCAGCAGTACAAGGGTCACTCCACAACAGAAGTTGTCAGAGTCCATGCGTGCTCTTTCCACTGGCCAGCAGTGATGCAGAGAGACCTTGAGGGGCTGACACCCCTCCCCTGGGTCTGCATTGGGCTTTGTAGTAATGCTCACCTCTGTTGGGAGGGGCTTCTGCCATGGCTGCTCGCAAGACGTCCATACCGCGCTCATTTCTGACGGAGATGTAGTGAAAGCATCTAATGGGGCGATTCTTGGTATTTTTATCTTTCACAGAGAGACCAGAAGGAAGGTTCCTAAGCGGAGCTGAACCCCCGAAGCCTTCGATCCCACTGGAACCTTTACGATGTCGTCAAGCCCCAGAAGATTCTGACTCAGCAGAATCTGCCTGGAGTCTGTCCTCCCTCTCCGCTGGGAGCTGAGAACTTTGGAATAAGTGAGCAGCCTCTGCCCCCGGGGGCTTTAAACAAGATGAGCAGAGCAGTCTGAAGGTCAGGATGGCACTGCATTCTGGAAGCTTCCTCCTTGAAGCCCTGTTGAAGTCAGGAGAGGCATCGAGCCGAGGATGGTAAAGTGCGTATCCTTCCAAAGTGGAGCACACCTGTTGCTCTCGGGGCACCTTATGGCTTTATGATTAGTATATCCTCAGTCTGGGCTGGTTAAAAGATGCATTTATATATACATTTAACCAGATTTTTTCCTAGGGTATAAATCCCCCTCCAGAGATCCATTCAACACTTTTAGGGATCCAATCAGTCTGGGAGGCCACTAGGGTACCATTCGCTGTTTGTAACAGCAATTTGCCAAATGGTACCCGGGCGACTTTCCCAGCCCGTGCACATCTGCAGAGAGACTTGTTCCCCAATGAGGGTTGTGCGTTCAGAATTCTCCTCGCCATGCATGGACAGCTGGGGGTGGGGGT
Organism: Typhlomys cinereus; assembly: GCA_023101885.1. Taxonomy (NCBI): domain Eukaryota; kingdom Metazoa; phylum Chordata; class Mammalia; order Rodentia; family Platacanthomyidae; genus Typhlomys; species Typhlomys cinereus. The sequence goes on from JALPQD010000043.1 coordinate 8,659,790, forward strand.
CACGAAGCAAAGCCCCTCCTTGCTCTGGGGTCTCCTCCCATCGCCAATGGGACTGCTGTGTCAGGAGAAGATAATCCCCAGAAACCTAGGAGGAAAGCAACCACAACCCAGCGTGCATACTTCTCCCCTCATCTGGAATCGCTTCCTTGGGCAAGCATCTGCCCCCCCCCCAGGGGTCCTCCTAGGCCGCCTGGTCCTTTTCTGCCCAGGATTCAAAATGCAAAGAGCTTTTCCTGGCCCATGTAGGAATCCACACTGAATCCTTCCCTGTCTTTCTCATTTTAGCAAATACCTCTTGGTGTTATCGTCCCTTCCACTAATGAAGGGTGTGGGGGGACGTTCAAATGTTTCCTCTATTATTTCATTGGTTCAGAATAAGGAGCAGCCACTTAACTTTCAAGATAAAGTTCGATTCTCATTCACTGTGCCAGCCGCACATAGTCAAGGACAGTTGTGAACAGAGCCTGACACCAACTCCTCAGCTTGGTCACAATAGTCTGAGATTTGTTTTTGTGATTTTTCTTTCGTAGCTCAGTAGATTGCTCATTCCGCCAGTGTGAGCTTTGTATATGACAGCTAAGTGTGTGTGTGTGTGTGTGTGTGTGTGTGTGTGTACATGTTCATGTGGCTACATACACATGTGTTTATATGTATGTAATTGGGATGTAGTGGCCGAAGCTCAATGCCAGAGGTGACTTCTGCATTTACTCACTGACTTATTTTCTGAGACAGTGTGTTTGGTCTGAATGTGAGCTACGCCCCCCCCCCCCCCGGCTCCCCCTCCACCTCCCCAGTCTCATGTGTTTGTACTCTTGGATGTTACCCTTTGGGAAGGTCATGGCACCTTCAGGAAGCTGGACTGGCTGGAGGAAGGCATGTCGCAGAGCGCGATGCTGGAAGTTTTGGTAGCCCTATCCTGCTTCCGTCATTTGCTCTTATTCTCTTTTCTGTCACAATGGCTATGACCTGAGCTTGTCTTCCTGCTTCGACCTCCAAGCCATGCCTTCTGCTAGGCCGTGACCCTACATCGTGTAAATCTCCCTTCCTCCCTTAGGCTGAGGATGAGTGTTGTTTGGAAGCAGCAGAAAGGTGGCTACAACACAGGGTCTCTCACTGAACCTGGAATTCAGTGCTTCAGCTTGGACTGTGAGCTCCAGGGATCCATCTGTCTCCACCTTCCACCTCCCCCAGCACTAGGGTTACCATTCGCTGGTGCTGGGGTTGAGTCCTTCGTGAGCTCTGGGGATCCAAACTCAGGTTCTCAATGCTTTTGCACCAAACCTTTCTCTCGCCGAGTCATCTCCCCAGCCCCTTAAGCCTGTGATTCCCTCACGCTTGTATGTGCATACGAGTGTGTGTGCGTGTGTATGTGTGTGTGTGGTGGACATGTGTACAAGAGGGCACTTGAGGCGTACACAATAAAGGACTCTCTGGGAATTGGGGGGAGGCACTGGGGGAAGGGGAGGGGGAGGAAGGGGGAGGGAGGGAACTGGTAAAAAATTTTAAAATGTATAATTAAATTTTTAATAAAAAAAATACTACAGCAGATTAAAAAAAAAAAGAGGGGAATGGGATTGGGCAGTAAGAGCTAAAAACACAGAGATTCATTGCATTTATATATGAATGTGTCAAAAATAAAAAAATAAAATTCCTTGTTACTTTAAAAAAAAAAAAAAGACAACTCAATAAACCTCCTAAGGGAAAAAAAAAAAAAAAAAAAGAGGGCACTTGAGTGTGTGTCCCTGTGGAGGCCCAAGGGTGAATTGGGAATCATCCTGGATTGTTCTACCTCCTCATTGCTTTGCTCTGGGGTTTCCCAGTCTCTGCCTTTCAGAATCACAGGCCACCACCACATCCACCCAGCATTTTACATGGCATCTAGGGATCTGAACTCAGGTCCTAATGCTTGTGAGGCAAAGGCTTTAACCCTGATCTATCTCCCCATCTCCCCTCCACACCCTGTTTTTGAGTTGGCTTTTCGTCCTCTGAAGCAGGAAGCGACCCATCCGTCACTGCCCTATGCACAAAGACTTGCTAAAGAAACAGCATTTGCTATTTGAGCTCAAGTTCTGTGATTCGAATCCCTTGCTGTGGACATACCATAACCCACGAGGGTTCTAATAGGCGATCACTCCGCTCCATGGATTGACACCAAGGCATAATCCACAAGTCCCTCCCATTATTTTCCTGCCTTAGCCCCAACATCAGATTTGGAAGCTAACGGCTGTAAGGCCCAGCGTGAAACCATTCCAGCATGCACTTACCACAGAGCAAGCGTCAAGTAAAAGTACTTTTACTTCTAAAGCACTACTAAAAGCTGTTGATAGAGGAACTGACTATGGAATTGTGTGACTAAGTGAAAACTACTGTGGGGGGCTGGGTGGTACACACACACACACATACACACACGTGCACACACATACACACAGAGAAGTAAATAAATAAATTAATTAATTAATTAATTAATTAAGTTAAAAAAAGAAGACACAGCTTCACTAGCCCAATAGATTAGGGTTGCCAATTAGTCCCCGAGATCCACCCTGTGTCCCCAGAACCGGGACTACAGGCTTGTTCCACCACATGCCCATTTTTTTTAACACGAGTTCTGGGGGTCAAACTCAGATCATTATTCTTGCACAGCAAGCCCTTTACTACCTGTGTCAGGCCCCCAGCCCCAGCTCACATTGCATGTTCTTTCGGCAACTGAAATAAATAGTGGCGGCCAGGGGGTTGGAAATCATTTAATTCACTCACTGGAAAGAAAGTAGAGATAATTCAGGGGTCACGACCTTGATCTTGCAAGCAAAAGGACCTGAGTTTGAATTCCCAGATCCCAGGGGAACCATGCTAGGCAGATGTTACAGTGTCCTGCAGTTCTGGCCCTGGAATATGGAGCCTGGGAAACTCCAGAGCAAGGCAGTGGAGGTAGAACAGTCCAGGATGATTTTCAATATTCCCCTTGTGTCTTCACAAGCACAAATGCTCAAGTACCCTCATGTATAAACATACATGTGCACATATACACACAAAAGGAAGGAAGGAAAGAAGGAAGGAAGGAAGGGAGGGAGGGAAGAGGGAGGGAAGGAGGGAGGAGGGAGGGAGGAGAGAGAGGGAGGGAGGGAGTGAGAGGGAGGGAGGGAGGGAGGAAGGGAGGGAGGAGAAGGACAGAGGAAAGAGAAAGAAAGAAAGAAAGAAAGAAATAACGAAAGAAAGAAATGAAAAAGAAAAGAAAAAGAAATAAAAAAAAGTGAAAGGTAGGGAGAGAGTTGAGAAGAGTTCAGAAATGGAGGGATGGAGAGCGTAGGGGGGGGGGGTGAGAGGGATCGTGCGGGTAGTTAGGGCGTCTGGCTTTCTTGTCAGTGGCGCTCTACCCCTCTCCTTTCCCCTCCTCCCATGCCCCTTTTCATATATTTCCTGTACCACACACCTCCCTTCCTCCCCTTCTCGGCTCTCCTCTTCCTCCATCCCTCTCTCCGCTCGTTAACTTTCCATCCCATCCCTCCTTCCTCCTTCTGGTCTCATCATGGTGGAATAGACATGAAGGGGGACAGCTGTGTAGACCTGAGGCTTAATATCCTTTATTGTGACAACATGTCCCCGGGAAGGAAATATTTATGGATCTAACTTTTGGGTGTGAAGCGTGTGTCAAGCTGAAATGTCCCTGGCTCCGTGGCGCTTCCCACTCTGATAAATGGATCCAATATGTTCTCCGTGACTCACAGGCCGGGGCGGATGCACCCTTTTCCTGCTTCTTCCTAGACATTTTTGTGGCTCTGTGCAGAGCTCCCCTCCCCTCCTCTAAATCTGCATATGCATCGTTAATTAGCCGTAGCATCATGGAATTTCATCCAAAAATTAATAATTTGATTCATTATTCAAATCTTCAAGCATCCCGATCCCCAGTTGTCAAGGGAGGAGAGAGAATATGCAAACGGTCGATGATTTCACTTGCATTCCCTTAACCCCCCCCCCAAAATAAACGAGCTTGTTGTCTACAAGCCAGACAACATTCAAGGGAAGCAATGAGCTGCTGTGGCTCCATCAGTGTGTCTAGAACATTCCAGAAAGTCCTGAGGAGTGTTTAGAGGAGCAGTTGTTACTTTAGGTGGTTGTTTCCCTAGAGAACTGGGCGAAGTACAGTCTTTTCTTCTTCAGGGTGTCATACAGAGGTCTAAAAAGTTCTCAAAGGAAAGAAAAGTAGTGGCAAATGGAGAGACTCGGGGATCTTGAAAGAAAGATTCACAGAGAGCTGGAAGTGGCCGCAAGTAGCCAAGGGTGGTCTGGTTTACAAAGGATGGAGGGCAGATCTCGGTTTTCACCAGTCTGGAGTTTTCCTTTGCAAAGTACATGGCACAGAACGACCATCTTGAAAGAGATCTTTTTTTTAATGTATGTTGTCTATTTATCCTGCATTCATGTGTGTGTTTAGACAGGGTGTCCATGTGGGAATCAGAGGACAACTTACAGGAGTCAGTTCTCTCCTTCTACTGGGGGGATCCAGCGAACCACTGAGCTCAGGCTTGGCAGCAAACTCCTTTATCCTGAGGAGGGCACAAGATCTCCACAGTCCTCAGAAAGAGTTTGGTGATGCATGGCTCTGGGTTCAAACCCTCCATCACACACTCCAAGGTGGAGGCCCACAGTCCTAGCATTTGGGAGGTAGGGTGAGTTCCTCTTTGGGTTCCTAATCTGGAGACTTAAGACTCAAAATAAAATAGCCTTCGGATGAACAATTGTCTCCAGATCATACCTGCTCATTAGAATCTCCTGGGAAGCTTCTGTTCCTGCCCAGCCTGGGTTGCACCCCAAACTAGTTAAACTTGAGCCTGGGGGGGGGGACAGATCAGCGCTTAGAGGTGCAGCCAGGTAGAGCTGACTGGATCACTGGCCACAGCCTATGGCCTCTTCCCCACACCTTGACTGGGCCTTTGGTCACGTGACTTTTTCCACCAGTGGGAAGCAGCTGTGTGATGTGGACCAAGGACGGACGTGTCACCTTCTGTCATGAAGAGGATGCCACCAATGACCACTCTCCTAAGAAAGGGATGTGTAGGACAGAGTGACTCCCTTATGGTATGGAAGCTTCTGGAAGCACAGGCACTCATGCACAAAGACAGACAGACAGACAGACACATGCACACACACACATACACACACAGTTATATACAGATACACTCACACAGATACATACACACACATACATACACACAGATACACTCACACAGACACACACACAGATACATACAGATACACTCAGACACACACATATATATACAAAGAGATACATACAGATACACTCACACACACACATACATACACACAGATACCCACAGATACACTCACACAGACACACACACACACACAGATACATACAGATACACTCAGACACACACACATATATACAAAGAGATACATACAGATACACTCACACAGACACACACACAGATACATACAGATACACTCACACAGATACATACACACACACACAGATACATATAGATACACTCACACAGACACACACACACAGATACATACAGATACACTCAGACACACACACATATATACAAAGAGATACACTCAGACACACACACACAGATACATACAGATACACTCAGACACACACACACAGATACATACAGATACACTCAGACACACACACACAGATACATACAGATGCACTCACACAGATAAACACACATAGACACACACAGAAATATATATGGACACACTCACACAGATAGATGCGCGCACACGCGCACACACACACACACACACACACACAGAGGCATCTACCTTTCTGACGTGCCCTTGCATGATGCTGCTGGCTTGGTGCGCAGCCCCCATCCAGGGTGAGAGAGAGCGTGTATCGTGCTGCATTCCTACGTCTCTTCATGGCCAAGTGCTTGCACAGAATACTAGAAAGGGGTTAGGGGGCGGGGGCGGGCAGAGCCGACCACCTCAAGTCTTTTTTGCAGAAAACTGATCTTTCTGAAATCACTTTGATAACCGTAACTGCTCGTATCATTATTTTTGACCTCAGGATAAATGACTCGAAGAAAAAAAATTCTGTTTTTTTTTCTAGCAACTCCACTGGCCTCTGAGAGACCCTCTACCTGAGCCTGTTCTGTGGTGTTTAATGCTTAGTATTTTTTCTTTTTAATTCTTCTTTGAGACAGAGTCTCTCATAGTCCAAGCTGGCCTACAACTTGCTATGTAACCAAGGATGACCTTGAGCTTCTGGTCCTGCTGCTTCCACCTCCAAAGTTCTGGGGTTCCAGGTAAGTAGCACCACACGCTGATTTAAGTGATCTTGGGATGGCCCCAGGGCCTTGAGCAGGATAGGCAGGTGCTCTGCCAACTGAGCCACATGCCCAGCCAGGAGGTTTCCTGACTCACATCATAGGTGCCTGTGCCCTTGATATAGGTCCTCTTAGAAGATGGACACTCTTCCTGATTTATCTTATGGTCCCCAAACTTGTCATCTGTGTAAATTCCAGTAAAAGATCTAGTCACAGAAACTTGGGGGAGGGATCCCTGGATGAATATCTATGGGGAGATGCCTGAGAAGTCAAAAGAGTAAAAGTAGGAAATGACAAGCCTTTCCTGGCAGACACACATGCACCCCCACACACGTGTACACCCAGCACAAATGTACCAAACACACGTGCCAGAAAGAAAAAAATAGAGACAGTGCCCACTGACCTTGCGTGGTGGTTTTATACTTGCCCAGTTACAAAGAAATGAAATTAAAATCCAGATGCAAAATGAGCAAGACAGCATGATATTGCGAAGGAGCAGACTCCTGAGACTGGTGACACAGCGTAGCCAGGGACCCAGGTGGATACAGTCGCAGATGATGTTTGCGAAGGAGCAGACCCCTACGATGGGTGACACAGAGCAGGCAGCATAGACACAGATCCAGGTAGATACAGTCGCAGGGATGCGCAAGGAGCAGAGGCCTCTCTCTTCCTGAATCCCGCGGCTATGGAAGGGAACAGCTACACGTTGCTTCACGTAGCACTGAGCCCCAGTCTCAGCCTTGTTCCCGAATGTCACCGAGAGACGTGGAACACGCTGCTTCCTGCCAGGGTACAGCTCTGTGTTGCCTTGAACACCCAGCTCACTGCACTGCACACGGCCAGCGCACAATTCAAGTTCTATAAAATGATAAGATGGACAAGACCTCGTCTGCAGCTGACGCCCGGAATTGCTCTTATCAAACCATGAGCACACCTACTATGTGCCAGGGTCCCATTCTACCACTGCTCAGTGGCGCGAGGGTGTGAACCACATGGTCATTTTAAATATTCTAGTAACCAGATTCTTCATAAAGACAAAAGAGGTTGCATTAACTTGAATAATGTATTTTATTTAACTCTATGTTCAAATCATTGCCATTTTATCATGTGATTGCTACAAAATTAATGTCCCTGATTAAATTAATTAGGTGGGCCATGAGCAAACCACGGCCGAGCATTTAGTTTTTTGGCTGTTGCCATGAAAGGGGGAGGCATGGATCATTCCGGAAGGACTCTAAATGTCTCTGTTTCCTTCACGAGTCAATGTCTGCCTGGCTTGGGTTTCCTATTCCCATGAGGACAGTGATATATCAGTAACTTTGAAGTGACTTTGCCTAAATCAGCCGACAGGAGCAGTTAAGGGGAAGAGGGGTTTATTTGGGTGGAAGGTTTCAGTCTATTAAGGTGGGGGAGGCTACCACTCACGAGGTAGCAGCATAAGCTTGTATAGAAGCTGCTTACATCATTGCCGGCCAGGAGCACCACAGGAAGTAGGTCTGTATTATAATCTCAGCAGCCCACCCCTGATGACCTCCTTCCCCCACTGGGCCCCACCTCTCAAGGTTCCTCAGCTCCCCAAAATAGCATTGCTAGGTATGGACAGGAATTCAGATGTGAATCTGTGGAGAACATTCCCAATTCCATATACAGTCAGGTCTTCCAGTCTGGGGATGGAGGGGGAAGAAGTGTGTGTGTGTGTGTGTGTGTGTGTGTGTGTGTGTGTGTGTGTGTTATGTGTTGGGGGGGGGGGGGAGACAGCAGGAGACAGTTCCCCATGAGCAGGAACCAGTACTATATTCTATTTCCAGTTTCTTCTCTTTTTCAGTATCTGGTCCAGCGTTGGTTTGTTGATGCATTTTTGGAAAGAGCAGAAACTTGTCGCGTGAGCCCTCGGTTTTAATTTTCGGCCGGCTTTGTTCTTCGGCATGCTATAGAAAGCTTCATGCTCCTAGGGAAATTCTCCTCCATACGCCCGTCGCTTCCCTTCTCTGTCTGTAAGAAAAATAACTGTCAACTTCTTTTTTGCATATATAAATTTTAACAGCCCGTACATGTCAGCGGATCTTTCATCCAGGAGGGAAAGGCTTATTTCTAGTGATTGAAAGTTGAAGTACTTGAGCTCTCCTTCTCTGTTGTGTAATAGGATCACCGTGTGGACGTGGTATTTTCTGATTAGCTCATCTGTTCCTTTCCCCCGTCCCACCAAATCTAATGACTGCCCACCATGGGGATCGTGCCTGTGGAATGTGTGAGTGCTTTACGAGGGGCCTGGGCGGGATGCAGCTCACTGCTGGATGTCCCGGTAGCATGCACCAAGGCCTGGGTTTGATCCCCAGCACCGCATGAACAGAGAGGAGTAGCGTGTGTCTTGGATCCCAGCACTGGAGAAGTGGAGGCAGGGGATCGGAGTTCAAGGTCATGCGTGACTATATAGAGGATTCAAAGCCAGTCTGGGTTGCATGAAATCTCCTCAAAAAGACAGTGGGTGAGGTGGGGTAGGGAGATGCTCAGTGGTTAAAGTACCTGCCCTGTAAGCACGAGGACTAAATTAGGATCCAGAACCCACATGAAAGCCAGGCGGGCCTGGCAGCCTGCTCTCATCTCAACAGTGGGAATAGCCGCCCATCTAGACTAGCAGTCTCCCCAGACTCTACTTCAATGAATAAGGAGAGCTATGAAGGAAGACTCCCAAGGTCACAGGCACACACGTGTTGCCCAAACATGGGAATATGCACACACACATGCACGCACACATGAGTAAGAAATAAAAGAGGGTACAGAGTCTAAGGCAGGTCAAGTATTTGGTCTGCAGTCAATGAAGGACATCCACAGAGAAGCTGGTAGATGTCAGTACCCGGAGATGGCAGAGTGGCAGAAGAACATTCAGGGACAGGAGTCTGCAGAGCCCGGAGACGGAGCTGCCTGCCCTGGCCCGAGGGCTGCAGGTGGATTCCAGGGATTATGTAAGGAGGTAAGGTGGTTTGGCAACCTCCAACTCCCATGCGTCACACTTCCTATCCTCCACCCATGGGAGACAGCATTCATCAACCCCAGCCCACACCTTGCCAGGCGCCCCGAGATGAGGGCCTCCATCCCAGGTGTAGGAGTACCGAGAGCAGTGAGGAAGAGCATTGAATGCCACACTGGCTGGTTAGAAGCTAATTGGATAGGCAACGGGGAGTCATTAAAGGCTTGTAAGCCTGGGAGTGACGTGGTGCGAGAAGAGAGCTGTAGCAGGGGTAATTAACTTGGCAGTGCCAGCCAGAGTGGAGGAGAGGGGTTGAGAGAAGGAAGGCCACTTCGGGGAATGGAAGGGTTTGGGGGAACCATTGCGCCTGGTGGTGAACGCACAAAAAAAGGAAGGGCGGGTATCACAGGAAAGAATTGAGAACACTTGGTAAATCTGTTAGGACCAGAAGAATTAGGGATGGGGGGAAGAAAGACAAAGACAAGGGGGAATACAGAGACAGATGGGAGAAGAAAGAGAAGAGAAAGAGACAGATGGGGAAAAGATTTAAAGAAAGAGAAGAGAGGAGAGGAGAGGAGAGAAGAGGAGGGGAGGGGAGGGGAAGGGAGGGGAAGGGAGGGGAGGGGAGGGGAGAGAAGAGAGAGAGAGAGAGAGAGAGAGGAGAGAGAGAGAGAGAGAGAGAGAGAGAGAGAGAGAGAGAGAGAGAGAGAGATCCAAAGGAACGTTCAAATTTCTCTGTAATTATCTAAGACAAAGTGGTTTTGCCACCCCAAAGGAGCCTGAGTTTTGTAAGGGGGGAGGGAGGGTCCACATGGGAGGTAGAGAGGCAAAGGCAAAATAAAGTGAAACTGGATTTTGGCTCACTATTCTGCAAACGGGTGCTCTTCTGAGCCATCACTTATGAGAGAAGCCTGTGCAAACAAACGAACCAAAATAAAAGGTTTTTAAGTAAATATTGTTGCCCTTTGTCAAGAAGGTCGATCTTAAGAAGTGTCCCTTCTTTCCTAATATTTGAAAAACTGGAAAGGCTAAATTAGTAATCAGGAAGTGGGTAAGGGGAAAGAAAGACAGATGAACCCAATCACTCTGCTCTTCAAGTTTCAAATGCTTCCTCAATCCAGGTAATTTATACTTTAATAACAATGATTGACAGTCAAGGAATGTATCTAAGGCATGTTTATTTTTCCCTTGGGGAAAGCCCTTCAATTCCCAATTGTTGCAAAATGCAAACACAACAATTGTTTTAGAGAATTAGATTATATATATATATATATACATACATATATATATATTATATACATATATATATAAAGCTTGGATCTCTCCAAAGGAGCATGGAGTCAATCTTCATGGATCAAGGTTAGCAGGAGTCATTTCCTCTTCCTCCCCTGGAAGATCTATATGGGGTCACCAGATTCCAGTTAGCTAAAGGACCTAATGAAAGCCCAGGAGGGGTGATTTCATGGGAACAATGTTACAAGTTGGTCCTGGTATTTCAAAGGAAGGTAGAGACACTTTTTGAGCCCCTTATATCCTTGACAGAAGCTTGGAGGGAGAGGGACATCCCATTCATAAATTTCTAAAAAATATTCTAAAATAAGCAGGGGGAAGCAGATGTGTTCTGAAAACTTTCACTGTCCTAGAAGTCGTTTATTAAGCTGTGCACTTTGAATTATTTGTTTACTTAAAAAAGTCATGTGTAACCAGGCTAGGTCAAGTGCACGAGAAAGTTATGAAGAAGGGAAGGGAGGATCCATGCTGTCAATCAAGGCTGCTCTGGAAGTCTACCCTTGGAGGTGGGGGAAATTACACACTTGCTTTGGCATAAAGACCACAATTGTGACAATATGAATAGGTGTGTGTCTAGAGATACAATGTGTGTACCTAGAGACAACCTAAGAACACAGGACCTTATACAGCCAGGATTAAGGTATTTGGACCTGTTCACATCTCACACCGTTCAGAAAAAAATGGATTGCTGATTGACACATCGTGGCCAAGCCTGAATCAAATCATAGCCAATAACCCTACCACCAATCACGTGTGAAATCCAGTCCTCTTAAAAAACTGTTCTCCAACTAAATTTGTCTCCTTTGTTTTTCATTAGGACTTTTTTTTTCCAAACTAGGAAGTTAACAAAAGTACTATTTTCCCAATTCTTTCCCTACCCCATCCCTGAAACACACACACACACACACACACACACACACACACACACACACACACACACGGGTTTTTTTTGCCACCTTCTGGTACATAATAATATTGTTATTGTCAAAATGTTCAAGGTCTTTGAAGGGGAAGTGTGTGTGTGTGTGTGTGTGTGTGTGTGTGTGTTAAAAATCGACTGTTTGTATCAGCAACTCTGCAAAGTGAAAAAAATTGATGGTTCCACAGTTGAGATATAGAAACCAGGCTGTTCCCACTCTATTAACATCTACCCTTCTTGCATAGGGAGCTGGTCTTGGAGTTTGGGGTGAAGGCATACTGCTGTCTTTCTCAGTTTTCTTTGGGTTCCCAGAGGGAGGAGGGTACAGAGTGTGTCATGTCATGGAGCAACGTCCAAGTGTCAGGTGTTTTGTTTTGTTTTTTTTAACCATCCAAATGTTTTCATACCTCACCGCTAGTATCTTTTGTGGCCAAACCCAGATCTGCATATCTAATAGCAAAAGCACCATTAGGCATGGGAAAAGCAGGAGCCGGTACACACCTTAAGACATAGTTAGGCCTATTTCGTCCAGCTGAAATAATTTCTGAACTAAAACAGGCCAAAGTTTGCTTTAGTAGAAAGCACCCTGCCAAACGACTTCTGGATCCATTCGCGGAAAAAAAACATCCAAAAGAACCGAAAAAGAACTCTTTGCACCACACTAGAAATTGGCTGCCCATGGCTATTCAGGGTTATAACATTTATTTCACACCCAGACAAGATCTAACCAAGATGAGAACTCCATTGCCTATGTCATCCCAAAGTAAAAAGTGCCACGTGTTCCCAACCTCCTCCTTTCTGGGGGGTGTCAATTCCCCCCATCCCCACCTCCACCTCTACATTCCTTGTTAGTTTCTCCCTAGCCCCAGACCCGGGTCATCAGAGAACTGCTACCTCTTAATTTCCCAACGTCTTGGCTTCCTCCTCCCTGGCAGGGAATGCAGCCGATGGGGACCGACTTGCGTTCCTCGGGGGAGTCTCCAAAGTAGACTCTCGACTCCGATCGTTAGTGACTGTGGCTCTCGGGGCGCAGGAGGAGACACCCCTCTATTCTCCTCCCCTCTTTTTTCTTTATCCCCACCTCTCCAAATCCGCAGCCAGTGCGCGGCTCCCGGTCTGGGGTCTGGAGGGTGGGGAATGTGGGAGTGGGGGCCGGCTGGAGAGGTTCTCGCTAGCGCTGCCTGTGGCCAGACCCGCCTCCCGTCCCCTCGCGGCCGCACACGCGTCCACCGCCACTCGCGCGCTCCCTCGCGCTGTCGCCGCCGCCGGCTCGGTCCCTCCTGCTCTCCCGGTCTCCTTCTCCCTTTTTTTTTTTTTTTTTTTCGGGTACCATAGAGTTGCTCTGAAAACAGAAGATAGAGGGTGTCTCGGAGCTCGCCATCTCCGGCGATCTCTACATTGGGAAAAAACATGGAGTCAGCTTCGGCAGCCCCCGACCCCGCCGCCAGCGAGCCGGGCAGCAGCGGCGCAGACGCGGCCGCCGGCTCCAGGGAGACCCCGCTGACCCAGGACGCCGGCCGCAAGAGCGAGCCGCCCGCCGCCGCGGGGCGCAGGCAGAGCTACGCGAGCTCCAGCCGAGGTACGGGGCGAAGCTGCCAGCCGGGCTCTGGGGCAGGGGGCGGCGGGACTCAGCGCGCCGAGCCCGGAGGGGACCGGCCCGGGGCGCGGGGGAGGGGGGACCGCGCGGTTCCCGGGGGAGGAGGGGGAAGACGCGGGGGACCCCGGGGTCCCGGCGGGTGCGCGCGCGCGTTAGCGAGCCTGCGGCGGCGCCCGGAGCGGCGAGCACCCCCCGCCCCTCCCCCCTCGGCCCCCCACAAATGTTGTAAACTTTTGCAGCCAGTGCCGGGCTTGCCAAGAGAGGACGGGGGGCGGGAGGTTTGACAGCCGGGCGACTCTACCAACCCCTCCTGGCTCGCTTTTTGATTTTTCTTGCAAAGACTCGGAGCTCAGCCGAGCTGTACCGAATTAAATCCGGTCCCCTCCCCACAAAAAGACGGGGAGTCGAGGAGGGGGGGCGCGAAAGAAACTTTTAAAGCGGCAGTGTCCTTTTAAGAAAGGGGGGAGAGAATCTGTTTATAACTACCCCCCTCCTTGGATTTTTCCTCTTGACAGTTTCGGCCCTGCCTGCAAGAGTACGGGGTGTGTTTCGGTACCCTTCAAGCTCGCGGATTCAGGGGGAGGGAGTATCTAGGAGAAATCCCCAAAGGTGCAAAGGGGAGCACTTTGGGGGTCGGGGAGGAGGGTGGTGACACAGGCAGTGTCACTTCTGGAGTCCGAGTGGTGGATTTGGGATGGAGAGTTAAGGCCAGAGGAATCTGGGTGCCGGTGCGCGAGGTGCTCCATAAGTTGCGTGGCGGGGCGCGTCCAGGGGAGATGCGCAAGTTTGCAGCCCAGGGTTCGGAGCCTGCGCCCCAGAGGTTGGAGCTGGGGTGAGGTGTGTCCGGGGGTGTGCGTTCGCAGGGTACGGGGGGGGGGGGATGTGCTCCACGCACTGAGGGAGCAGTCGGCCGAGAGAGCCAAGCTCAGAGAGAGAGAGAAAGAGAGAGAGGGAGAGAGGGAGAGACACCCAAACTTATTTCTGCCTCCAGAATCCTCCCCAGCCCCAGGTGCCCAGCGTTTCCGCGAGGATCGGGGATGATCGGAGTTGAATGCTGGTTGGCCAGGGCGCGCGAGGTGCCCTCCCCGGGCGTGATTTGTACATTTCATGTTAGAGTCTGGAGTGTCTGCGTCTGGGGGCGGGGGTCGGGGGGCAAGCGTCTCTCGGCTCCTTTGGTGTTTCTAAGAAGAGGTCCGATGGAAGAAAGCGGACTCTCCCCTTCCTTCAGGGTGTCGCTGGAGGTGGGGGATTATTTATTTGAATGCGCCCAGGAGTTTGCAAAGACCGGAGGAGGCTGCGGCTTTAATTACTGTTGTAAATAATGTATAAATCACGCCTGTCACTCCGGAGGAAGCGAGCTCGCGCGTGCCACCCCGGAGCTGGGGACACAGTCGTCTCTCCAACGCAGCTTGGACGAGGGCCCAGCCAGCCCCCCCCAAGCCACCCCCTTGTCCCTTGACTGGTGGTTGCTAGCGAGGGGGGCTGGAGCAAGCCTTAAGGGAGACCAAGAGCCGCTCCCATCCCCTTGAATGTCAGAGTTGGAGGTGGGAACATGGCTGGCTGATCCGGCGCTGGCTGTTTTACAGTATTTCCCCCCTCCCGCCCCACCTTAGCCACACCCCCTGTCCAGGCGCGCTCTCATTCACGGAATTGGAGTACAGTAAAAGCCCTCAGACTGACACACAAGGAAAAAAAAAACCATTTAATTAAAGGCGGTTTCCAAAGAGTGATCTCGCTGAAGCTGGTTTGAACTGGCAGGATTGGGGGGAAGGGGGGTTTGACCTGGGCACACAAGAAAGCAAAAGCCGGCGAAGTCTCCCCCCACCATGCCCCCACCTGCGCTGGCTCCGCGAGTTTGTGTGCGGAGAGGTTTTGGCTGCAAAGAGTATATTTAGAGCCGAGACCGGTGGATTTGGAATGCGAGCAGGTTATGTAACAGGGTTAACCAGAAACACTGGAGAAAATCCCCTTCATGTGTTTCTGAGCGAGACTTTTTATTTTTATTTATTTTATTTTTATTTTTATTTTTTTAAAGCTGGAGCACAGCATTAGGAAGCAGTCTTTAATTTCTGGTTTGTGCTGTTCCTTTCCCCCCTCCTTCCACTCCCCCCCCAACCACCCCACCCAGTTAACATCTTCAGGTGTCATTCTTGCTAAAAGGTGTTCTTGCAAGGAATGGGGTGGCAGGCTGTAGAACTGACTAGCGAACCGCGTAGCTTGCTGTTCTTGCAAATTATATAACGTGGCCAGGCCATTTGGTACCATCGGCCCCCCCTGGGCTCAGGAAGAAAAGGGGAGAGAGACCGGGACCAAAGGAAGGTTTGGATGCATCTTGCAAAGGGACCTGATGACCCATATCTCCTGCCCACCCCCGGCCCAGGGCCGTCCCCCCTCCCCCCACTTCTTTAAACAAATCACTGTCCAGTATTCTCAGGAGATTTAATGCGAGGGGAGGCGGGATGTAAGGCCCAAACAGTCCACTCATATCCAGCACGCAGGCACTAGGTTATGTAACAGTCTGAATGAAAGAGGAAGGTCAGAGAGGGATGTATCCTCTGGCTAGCACAGCAGTAGTAATAGCTTACAGAAATTGTGTGCATTTGCCGACTTTGACCTCAGATGTAGCTAGCGTCTGCCTCTTTGGGCTACTGGTCTTGGAGTGGTGTGTGTGTGTGTGTGTGTGTGTGTGTGTGTGTGTGTATGTAAGCTCCGGAGAAAAGGAGAGGATGTGTAAGTATGTCTGGTAGTCTAGAGGGATGTGAAAAATAGGGGAATGTTTGGGTTTTCAGATGATGTAATGGAGTTGGCAGAACATGCACTTCTGTTCCCAGAGTGAAGGCAGTTAGAAAATTGGAGCTGGCATCCCGTATTAATGTTGCATAAATTACAATATCGGAAAGAAATGAACCTACACACTAGGTGATTACGCCTCTTAAATACTTAAAACGTAAAGGCCCGGGTCTGAAAGGCAAAGCAAACAGCATTGCCTTCTGATTAGCATGTTTGACCTCACGGAGGGCTGAGTGGAGTTTTTGGTATTGGGTGAAGACGACCCCGGATGCTCTGTGACTTGGGAGATTCGGCAGGCTAAGCTTCCAGCTAGCCAGTGCTGGTCTTCTGCTGAGGGTGTGTCTGGATTCTCTTGATGTGGATGTGACCCCAGGAGAGGTGACCGAGGTAGACCGGAAGCTTTCTGAAATTCCCAACTCCAGGGATGATTAGCTCTGCGTGACCCAAGGCCCGGCCTCTGCAAACATCTCATTTTGTGATCTTTACAGCTGCAGGACAAGGTAGCTGTTTTCAGGAAACGATCCTGTTTTCCAGGTGGTGCTGATGATGGCTAGTCGCATTTTTACAGCACTCGCAAAGGTGGGGTGGCCAGGCAGGAGACACTATGGGAAGAAGGAAGCTGAGGTGGACGGAGGGGGCGATACCCACAGTGAATCTTTTTAACGATGCTGCCAGGGACTTCAGAGAGCTGCAAGCATGGTGACTTAAATGCTATTAAAAAAAAAAAAAAAAAAAAAAAAAAAAAAAACTCTTTCTCCAGAATCTTGTGATTATAGTCCCACCGGAAGCCTGTGTATTTCACGTCCGTAGCCTTCACTTATAGAGGTGCTTACCACGTCGTGGGTTCTCAATAGCAGTGATGACAGCTAGAGGCTTTTAGGGCCTGCCAACCTAAGGATGGGGGAGAGAACCCAAAAAATGGGATTAACACTGAAAAGCACAGTAGGGTTGAGGGCAAACCTTCTAGAAGCTTTTACAGTGACTTAAAAATCAGTTACCAGCACCTTGTGCTTTATTTGGAGTCTAGAGGGCTGCAGGAGCCACTTAGCTCTTTGACTTTGCAAATGTGTCTCCTCCCTCTTTCCCTCAGTCCTGGGTCATGTCAACTCTTTCTAGTGGGTTCTCTTCCCTAGCAATGTAGCGTTTTTTTTCCCCTAGAGATGGATTCTCAGATCAACTTTTCTGGCATGGTCCTGTTGTGATATCTTACAGTTTAAAATGCTACTGGCTGGGAGAAAAACCATTTGCTGAAGGGATGAAATTTTTTTTTTTAAATGAGGGAGTTTCATTTTCTGGTAAATTGCTCATAAGAAAACATTTATAATTACACTCTTTAAGATGTAATAGAATGGTTTCAGACAATACATTTCCTAATAGTTACAATAAGCTTTCTGTTACTTCATCCTAAATTTGTAAAAAGAGTTATTAACCTAGAATTCAAGTCCTGAGTGGGCTAAGCGTTTATAGTAGGATCTTTAGATAGTAGTCACTGTCTAGAACTTTCCAAGACCCACTAGCATCGTGGAGAGCCCTGGGCTCACTTCAGGATGGAGTCTACACAGAATCTGGGCCCTTTCCCTGAGTGTTCCAGGCAGCTGAAATGAGGGTGCTAGTCACCTCTCTAACGCTGCATAGGGAATTAGCAACCAAATGTCAACTGCCACACTCATGTATTTGGGTGAAAGTGTCCCAAACCTAATCAGTTCTGGAAACAAGCTGACCTCTGTTTGCAGCTAGTCTTTGGAGTTCAAACAATACAAACCCATTGACCATTTTCTTATTCTGTCTAGATTAGGCACTTGTGGCTGGGATTGGAAGGACAGGTTTAGTTAGGGCTGTTGAAAATCCTGCTTATGTAACGGGGACTTTTAGATTTTGTCGTTGTTGTTGCTGCTGCTGATGTTCATGTGGCCTGTGTGTGTTTGTGTGTGCGCATGCACTTGTGTGTATGCACGGGCTAGAGGTATACAGTAGGTATCTACCTTGCTTTTGAAAACAGGGTCTCTCATTGGACCTGGTTTGTTGGGTCTAGACCACCTACCCAGCGAGCCTGAAAGATTCCCTCACCCTTACCATCCCGGTCCTGGGTTACAGGCTCAATCTTTATCCAGGTGTGGAGGCTTGAACTCAGGACCTCATGTTTGGGTGGCAAGCACTTTGTGCAGTGAGCTGTCTCCTCAACCCTTGTGCTTCCTGTAGTATGAACTCACTGTGTGTGTGTGTGTGTGTGTGTGTGGTGTGTGTGTGTGAGTGAAACCTAATTCATACTGTGAGTGTTTGTTCAAACTAAACTGCTAATTTTTCTACCCATGTTCCAGGCTGTACGTTACAAATGGAATTGTATCGTTTTTAATTCATGCTTCGGAATTACCCAGGTGATCAACATCCACATAGTAAATCACTTACTTTTTTCCCCCTTTAATAGTACCAAGGCACTGCTGATGAATTCATTTTTCTGGTGAACAGTAGATTAACCCCAAGGGGTTTTTTTTTGTCTTTTTGAATGAGGTATTTTACTTTCAATTAATTTTTTTCATGTGTTGGTTCCTCTCATAGCCTAGCGGGTACATCTAGAATGCAGCCGAGTCTTTCCTTGAGGTTCTGATTGTATATTACAGGATTGAAGGTCCAGGCTGTATCAGACACTGTTCTGTGTGGGTCCAGCTTTCCTTCCCATAAACTCCTTAACAGAAGCATACAGAAGCATTTGCCTCCCTTGTTTTTGACATTACATATTAGCAGATTAGAAATTCAGTAAGTTGCTGCTGGTGAATTGAGGGTTTTATGTTGTAGGACAACTCTATGCTACATTTAATTTTTTTTTATTTTCCTTCATTGAGAGTGTCATATGAGAATACTTCTGCCACTTTGACCCTTCCTTTCCAGTTCTATTCCTCCTTCTTTTCTTACTGCAAACCTTCTTCTCAATTAGTCTACCTCTTGCTTTTACATCTGGTTGCCTGTGTGGCTCACTGAAGTTCATCTGGGGTGCCTGTACTTGCTAGAACACTAATCGTATCACAAATCTTTGCTTCCCTCCCCCTCCATGCAGCATTAACCCTCAGCAGATTCTCAGGGGCTGTGGTGCCTCTTGAGCCCCTTCTCCTTCGATGGTGAATGAAGTTCTTGCGCAGGTCACAGAAGGGGACATCATTACAGCGATGTCCAGAAGGTTCTGTCTGGCAGGGCCCCACTCTAGCTTCTGGCTCTTGCATTCTTTCCGCCCCATCTTTCTTGATGTTCGAGAGCCTTGGAGTGTGTGTGGTGTGTGTGTGTGTGTGTGGAGGGGGGATAATAAAAACATGTTTATTTATTTAGTTAAGTGTCTTTATTTTCGAGACAGGGTCTATATATGTAGCCCCGGGTACAAATGCTCAGGGCAAGCCTCTTGCCTCCTGATTGTTGGGATTGCAACCCTTTTCTTGAAGTTTCTCCAGAGTTATAGAAGATGCAGAAACCTTCTTGTCTGTTCACGGAAGTTATTCTACTCATAACGCCTTATGTTTTTGTTGTATTACGGTAAACATCCAGCCCCGAGTCTCAGTGTGATTTCTTGCTAGACAGCAGAAGTAGAAACCAATTGACTTCATTGTGTCTCTCCTCTGGGATGGTGGAGGAGACTCTGGGATGGGGAGGAAGATGTCATGCGAGTTGGTAAAGAACATGTAGGTATTCCTAGAGGAAGCTCCTTCCAAGCTTCTGTCCTTGTTTACAGGGAGCAGTTCTGGATTCGAGCATGAAGTATGTCCACCCTTCAGGCCATCAAGAGCCATCAGGGGCTTAACCTCGTGCTATCTTTGACATCACCACATCACCATTGAGCTTGGGAGTCAAGGTGTTGTTTTGTGCTACCTTATTATTATAATTATCATCATGGTTATTATTTCTGCAGGAATTCTTAGATGAGAGGATAGAAGGTTCCACAGGTTATCATTCCAGACCTTTCCGTGCTGACTTTAAAAAGAGTTACAGAGAACAATCCTCTGTTGAGGGAAGACTCCATTTTTTTTCCTAACAGATTTTATGGTTTTGCTGATGTCACTATAAAAGCTGTCTCTCTACGGTATGTGCTGTAACATGTGCCATAGTTAGGTGCCAACTTGCTGGTTGAGGTTCTAGCTGTGGGGCACATTTGTAGAGAATTAGTAGTTGAGTTTTAAGCCCAGCATGAGCATGCAGGAGTGTTTCTAGTTGATGGGAAAGTCCCAGCCCACAGTAGGCAGGATAAAACCCTGGGCAAGTGAATAAGAAGGAGGGAACTGGTTGAGGAAGTTGGCATCCTTTAGTCTTCTTGGCCAGACACACTGGTCTGGCAAGTGAGGACCATCCCTATTCGCCATTATGTGGATACGGTGTGGCCAGTTCTCTCAACCCTGGTAGTGGTGTGGTCTCCCTTGCCGTGCCATGCTCAACAAGGAACTGTAGCTAAACTATCATAAGCCAGAATTAAACCCCTTGTTCCCTTAAACCATTTGGTTGTGAATTTATCGGCAGTGTGTTAGACATGGCAGGCACTTGGTTTCCTGGTGACTATCTTACAGACCCAGGGCCCACAGACCAGCTGGGGATCCCCATGGGGTCGTGACCGATGCTGAGGGTGCATGTGTCCTACACTGTCAAAGGTGGGGGAGGAGGACCCGAGCTTTGTCCAAAACAGGCTTCTCCCTGAGACTCCCGTGAGTGGCTGGACGCAGGGCCGGTAAGATGGATAGTGGCTAAGGCGCCTGTTGTCAAACTTGGTGACCTGAGTTCAATGCCCGGAAACCCATATGGTGGAAGGAGAAAACTGAATTCAGAAGTGGAGCGTGGGGAAGAGGCATCAGAGTACAGAGGAAGAATCATCTCCCAGATACAATCATCCCAGCTGTGTGCTGGAGGCAAACTTGTGGTCTGAATTATCATCAACTAGTCCCGAAACAATTAAAAAACTTTCTGCATGGATTGTGGCAGACTGAGTCTGGCAGGGAGTGAGAAAGGGCACCGCTTTCTATGGGATCCTGGAGCCAGCCGAGAGATAGATACACAGTGTTAAAAATACCTAGCTTACTTCGGGGGAAGAAATGGCTGGAAGCTGACGGGATTTATGAAATATGAATGCTGTATGTAAGTGGTAGGCGTGTGTGAAAGAAGTAAGGAGAAATAAAATTGTGTATAAATGACACCCTGAAACTTGATGGAGTCATCCACGTGACCAGAATGTTGACGTTTGGTTCTGTGCTTAACAGGGAAAAAAAAGTCAGGCTTCCAACCCGGATGTCAAAATTGATGTGGGGCGAAGAATTATAGAATATGAAATCACTTGACTTATTTTACAAGCAAAGCATGCTGCCCGGGATAAACGGACGGCCTGCAAAGAATAGGAATGAAACTTCCAGAAAAGGATCTGCAAAAAGAGAGGATCTGATGGGTCCCGGATCATTCTGGAATGTGTCATGAGGGCCGGTGATGGAGGTCTTAAGACTGTTAATAGTTGTGGTGTTGGGTGGGGAGTCGGTGGGTTCAATAAAAGGTGTAGATACAAAGTATAACTTGAGTCAAAAACATCTTCTTGACCTCCCCCAATCTTCAGAGGCCGATTACACTGGAGGTAATTTTTCCCCCTGTCTTACTCTGATTGACAGCTCGCCCTGTGTTCTTTCCTAAAGATACTTTACAATGCTAGGCATAGACTGTCTCCAAATCCAGTTCCAGTGTCTTTCACTGGGTGAGATATTTTTTGGGGGGGGGCAGGGTGGCAGGCAAGAGAAGAATGTGAAGCAGGAAAGAGGATGTGAACACAGAGATTCAGATGTCTGTTTGGATCCCGGAAGTGGGGGCTGTGGATAAGCGGGGGGGCGGTGGCCTGAGGAGGGAAGAGCGACTCTTGTTCCAAAGACGTTGAGCTGAACATGGACTCAGATGCCTGGGACGTGGCTTTCTCATTTTAAATTATCTCTAACAAGGGCGGTGGAGAGAAGAAAGATGGCACTTGGAGAAGTCATGACGAGTTTGTCCAGAATCCAATTGGCAATGGCAGGTAAGGGAATATGTGGAAAAACAGCGAGAACAAGTCTGAAAGGCATGGACGCCCCCGTTCCGTTTCCCGGGACCTTGGGGGATCTAGCAGGCATGTTTATTGACTCTTCCAATTAGTTCTAGAGAAACCCGGAGAAGCGGACAGAGCTGGAGGCAGCCAGATGTGACTGTGCCCTTCCAGAAGCAAAGAGCATCCTGGCGTTCCCCCCCCCACCCCCACCCAGGGGTGATCGATGCCAGTCATGGACAAGAGTGAGCAGGAAGAAATGAATGGATCTTGAAGCTTCCAGTCTCAGAGGAAACATGTCTGTTTCACAAGCTTCTTAAATAAACAACATTCCCTTTTCAGTTTCACTTTGCAGCTGGAAGACCAGGGGTTGGTGAAAAGGTTGCCTGACAGTCTAAAGTCCGTTCCCCGGAATGCCAGCGTGCCAGGGCTTTGGAAGGGCAGGGCACCCGGGAGCACAAACTGCCCGTAACTCACAATTGCCCAGGTAATGAAGCGTTCAGGAAGCCAAGCCAAATGGAATAATTTCATGATTGGAAAATGATTCCTCAGGTGGCAATTCATGGACCGACTGATGGTGAGGGTCTCAGCTGTGTTTCCGCCGGTCAGTATTCCCTGCCCACTTGGGATGGACATGTGTGGGCGCAGCGTGGGAACCAAACCACAGCTGTGTGTGAACCCCAAGCTACTCACCTAGGTCCTGTAAGATTTCACAGTGTGACAGAAGACAGCCAGAGACGGACGAGGGTCCCAAACTGTCCGCAGACAGAGTCAGAGATCTGAAGGCACGCCATAGGAATCCTGAGTATCCCCACGTGCGTGCGTGCGCCTGCAGACCTGAGTGTGGGGCTGGAGAGATGGTCCAGTGGTTAAAGCCTTTGCTTCAAAAGCAAGAGGACCTGAGTTCAGATTCCCCAGATCCCGCCTAAAAAGAAATTGCCAGGTGGCCTATAATTCCGGCCCAGGAAGGCAGAGCCTTAGAAACTCCAGAACAAAATCAATAAGGTGGAAAAGCAGTCCGGGATGATTCCTGATGTCACCCTTTTGCACCTTAAGTGCCCGTTTGTGCACCCCCCACCAAGTATGTGTATGTAGGGGGGTAGGGGCATGCATTAGAAATAGACCTACTTTATTAGACTGGATGTTACACTCAGAAGTTCTTGTGAACCCTCTAGTCCCCCCCCAACACACACATTTAATATGATGTTTCTAGATGTCTGGGATATGTTCGAAGTCTCTTTTCCAGGTGTGACTAGAACCCAGGTCTTTTGTTTTCTTACCTCGTGTTCCTTCCACTTTAAGGAATGAGCTGTGGTCCTCGGAAGTTCCAGAAGCACAGAGGACTAAGTGCCTCCTCCCCAGGAAAATTCCCCTGAGGATCTTTAGACGTGAGCACGTGTTCATTTAGCACCGGGCACTAGTTGTGCAGGACAGTAATCTTGAGTTATTACGGCTCAGTGTCCATTGTGGGGCTTATCAGCGATCATGTTATAAACCTCACTACGCAGTTTTATTATTATTAATTAAAATCTAGCCAGTGTGTCCGTGGGCCGTGGCAGCAAGAACTGTCATTGTGTGTCACCCTGAAGCCCGGGGCTTTCTTACTGGTGCTGGCTGGAGAAGGGCTCAGTCGGGGGGCGGAAGGAGTACTGGCTGGGGCCAGGTCCTCACTTGAGGCAGAAGTTCAGGCTGTACCCTTGCTAGGGATAGTCCAGAACATGCCTGCAAATAGAATACGACCATTATGCATCCCAGTGCAGGGCCCGGGAGATGGCTCAGCAGCTAAAGATGTCTGTGTGTAAACTTGGACACAGTTTGATCCCTGGGATCCGTGTGGTAGAAGGAGAGACTTGGAGTTTTGAAAGGTTTCCTCTGACCTCCTTCTACATGTGCTGTATCTTGCAAACTTGTGCATGCCACATACGTCTGCTGGAGTCTCTCTCCTTTTCCTTCTTTCCCTCCTTCCCCCCTTCCTCCCTCCCTTCCTCCCTCCCTCTCTCTCCCTCTCTTCTTCCTTCTCTCCCTCTTTCTTCTCTCTTTCCTCCTTTGGTCTCTGTCTCCACCCTCCCTCCCTCTTCCCTCCTTCCTTCCCTCCTTCCTTCCTTCCTTCTTCCCTCCCTCCCTCCCTCCCTCCCTCCCTCTCCTTCCTTCCTTCCTTCCTCCCTTAGTCTCTCTCCTCCCTCCCTCCCTCTTCTTCTTTCCTTCCTTCCTTCCTTCCTCCCTTAGTCTCTCTCCTCCCTCTTTCCCTCCCTTCCTCCTTCTCAACAAGAAAATGCCGTGTGAGTAAAAAGTAGTATTCTTCATTGTGTACACAGAGAATCAATTCGTTTTTGTGAAACGTGCTGGGGTGTACATGTATCTATATGAAATGTGCTCATATCACTAAATCAACCCTCAAACTCTGAAATGACGAGATAATAAAATGAACCTCCATGGATGGTAAGATTATCTGCTGCTTTTTTCTTTTTTGAGTTTCCTGAATCAGGATTTTTTTTTTTTGTTTTAGCACAAAAATAAAAATAAATAAATCCTTTTTGCCTAAAAACAATATTGTGTGTTGTGAGATAAGCGTGTTATGTAGTTTCTTGCCATTTCAGAGTGGGCCAAGTTCACGACCTTCTGCTTGTCCATTCAAGACAAGAGCCCCTCAGCGCGAAGAGCAGGGGCGATGTCTTATTTCATGAGCTTCTTGGCCTTCTAGAGTTGTCTGTGACAGGTAGGGGAGGGTCCTGGACAGAAAAGGACGGAGGTGTATGTACAGGTACACACAGGTGCACACGCGTACACACACACACATGCACGCACGCACGCTCCTAGGCACACTCGTGTGCACTCATGCACATACAGAGAGATAAACCTCCCCAAAAACAGTTGATCCGTATCTGAGCTCCACCGTTATTTTTCCTCTAAAAGTGAACTTTTGCATCACAGCCGACCCAATCAACTCTGCTTCACAAAATGAGGAACCCGAACCGGGCTGGGTAGAGAGGATGTAGGAGCCCAGGGCCTGAGGTGCGAGGGAGGGAAAAGCGTTGCCACAGTAACTGATGTTGAGCTCCAGGTGTTGCGGATTAGAATCTCCAGGAGGAGGTGGTGGAGGCCAAATAATATAAATAATAATAATTATAATCTAAGACATCTGGATACCACTTTAACACATGCTCCTTAAGGTCCTGTCACACTGACATGCGCATCTGCCGCAGAGTGCCCTAGAATGTAGATTCTGGGCTGTGGTCCTTGCCTGGGACGCCCCAAACTGCAGATCTGTCCTTTCGTTGGACAAAGACCTGCCGAGCCTGTTTTAGGCCATCCGGCACTGTTGTGCTTCCCAAGCAAGAAATAGAAGGACCGATTCCTGGAACTTCCTTTCTGACGGCCACAGATCCTCCCTGTTTTGCACAGGACGTTTCAGATGATTCTTGACGGACTCACCTCTCTCCCGCATGTGTCTTCATTTCTGCCCTCCGTCCTTTCCCATCCTGGACTCTCACCCGCCTGTAACAGACATCCAGATAACATGTGCTGTCTTTATCCTGGAATTCTGGACACCCCTGTCTTTCATGGTGAGTTGGGGGGGGGGACTTGTTCATCCAGCCATCTGGTCCCTGCTCCCCCTAGTTTCTTCTATTCTGTCTTCTAGTGCTATGTCATTGACACAAGCCTGGCATCCATCTTCAAGACTGGGACTGCAGTTTATAGCACTGCCCTGCCCAGGACAAAGCTGTGCCTGGGATAAAGCTGTACCCAGGATAAAACTGTGCCCGGGATAAAACTATGCCCAGGATAAAGCTGTGCCCAGTCGCCAAGCTGTTTGTTTTTCCGGTCCACCAGGTGGGCATTTCTCTAACACACATCTGTCTCCAATTTGTTCTTCTCCTTCCATCTGGGCCTGAGTTTGCGCCCTGCCACCCTCCAGCAGGCCACGCCTGATTCTCCCAGATTCCCCGCACATTCCTTCCGTTGTACATCAGTCGTGTTTCCTGGTCAGCTCAGCCCGAGATGCGCACGCTGGGAGCCCGAGTGTATTACCTGGCATGAGCCTGCTGAAAGGGAGCGACTGGGTGGGAGGCTTAGTGTGCTGCACACTGGCGGTGAGACCTAGGTAAGTGTCCTCGCCACCCGTAGGTCTCCAGGACAATCCGGGTGTGCGATGCGGCCAGTATGGCAAGATGGCTGGGAAGAATCACTTGGAACAAGTGTTCCAAAGGCCGGCATAAGAAGCCTGGCGCTCAGCACAGGCAACTCCAGGGATGATGATGGGGGGGGACTGATGGCTGGGGGGGAAGGTCCTCTTCCGTCTCTCTCCTCCCAGTTGGGCCTTTGGCTGTCTTCACTTAGGGCCCGAGACCCTTTCCTTTGCCCCTATCATTCAGCTGGGCCACCATGGGCAGGACTTGCCCAGGGAGGGTGGGTCATTGGAGGGCAACCCCATCGAGGCTTGCGGAGCTAGCTCTTCCCGTGTCGTCACCCAGCCTTGGCTGATCCAGAGGTGAGCCTGTGTCTGCCTCCTCCTCCTCCTTCCCTCTCCCATGGTCCTAGCTGGCTGCCCAACTGTATCGGTCATGAAGGCTAGAGTAGCTGCTTCCTTCCCTCCCACTAGACTCTAGTTCCATCTCCTGCTTCATGTGTCCGCAGCTCCCCATGCCTCCCTCCCCTTCCCCTTTACTCCCTTTCTCTTCCCCTGCCAAAAAAAAATATAAAAAGTCAAGCTGGAGGCGCCTGCAAGGGTTCCATTCAGCTTGTTCTGCTAATGCTCTGTGATGGGGACAGACCGCTGCGTCTTTCACTTGTAACGTAATCTAATAATTTACATGTACTTTGCAAGCAATACACTCAGAGTCTCACAACCTGCTAGAAATTGCTCCGCGGTTACAGTCCTGGAGCCAAGGAACAGGCAGAGTGAGGAACAAGAGCGATTGGGACCCAGGATGACTTCGGGTAAAGCCGGGAAAATTGTGTTAACTCAAGCCAAAGGGTGTGCTGCTGATGGGTTATCATAGCCTTTCCTGGGGAGTTCATCAGAATTGCCAAGGGTCTTTTGTTGATTTTGCCGGCGATTGTACCAGGATGTAGGATAAGTCAGCGCCCACAAAGGAGGGAGGCGTAGCTAGGTGGGCGAAGCAAAGCGGGAGTGAAATCCTGCCCGCTTCTGTCTGGGATGCTCAGGCGATGTCTTAGGTTTGATTTACTGCGTGACTTTTACAGAATTAATTGGTGCCTTGATTAGGTGGTTTTATGTCTTTGCCCTGACATGGTAGAAGTTGATCCTAATATTCAGTAGCAATGAAAATACAGTCATACTGTAATAATAGCTAATTGTCAAGGGAATTAGGCCATTAAGCATCTATTTTGTCTAATTTGGGTGGTGATAATGTAGATCTCTCTCTCTCTCTCCCCCTCCCCCCACAAGCTCAGAGCAGCTGGCATATAAGAAACAGACTAAAGAAAAGTCCCATTCCTGCAATACTGAGTTCAGGAACATAGTATCACCTATATGTGTTATGTATATATAGATGTGTATATGTGTGTGTGTGTATGTGTGTGTGTGTTGCCTGTTAACAAGCCAAAGAGCCTGAACCATCCAGATGCTACATTGTAATGGTCTAGCCAGTGCCAGCCCCTTGCCTGCATCGTCTCCCCCCAAGGACTTGCGTTCCTTAAGATTCTAAAGTTGGGGACCAAGCATTTAGGGTCCAACAGCATCGATCACTTTCCTTTGTTGTTTGGACCCCCCCCAAAAGACCTCCATGAGACTGCAGCTTCCTGGACAAAGAAGGAGATGCTAAAGCAGATAGAATCTGAGAAGGTCTGTTTGGGGTGACCGCCCCCATGGGAACTAAAGAACCCAACAAATGGTTCCCTGTGAGTAGATTCCGGCAGCCTTGTGGGCTGGGTGTGTGTCCGAGGAGTTAGGTGGGCAGTAATTGCCCACATGTGTTCCAAGATGGTGTCTCCAAGAAGAAGGATTTGGGTTCCGATGTACCCCACGTTGCTGCCACCATCTTCCTCTCTTAAAATGCAGGACTTGCAAGCTGTGCGTGGCCCCTAGAGATCTCAGCACCTGTCCTTCCTGTAGGATTTGTTTCTGTGGTCAACACTGATCTTTTCTGGAAGCGTTCAGATTTTATATAGTTTACAGTTCACTTAACATTCAGGTATATGCATGATATTCCTTGTCACTGACCAGATATCAAAAGTAAAGGCTTAAGGGTTAAGGCTTTTGCCTCACAAGCAAAAGGACCTGAGTTGGGATCCCAGATCCCATGTAAAAATGCCAAATGGAAATGGTGGCTGACCTCTACTTCCAGCAGAACCTGGGAAAACCCAAAGCAATAAGGAGGGAGAGCAATCAAGGATGATTCCTGAGGTCACCCTTGGGCCTCCACAGGCACTTTTGAGTACATGCACCACACCCACATTCATATGCACCCCAACATAGTCAAACCTGAAAACAAAAAAGACTGTGTGTGCTCTTGGGTTTCAGCTCCATGAGGCTTTAAGAGTCATGGTGTGTGTGTGGGGGGGGAGTTGCCAGTGCCTGGTATCTGGATTAAGAATATATTCAGTGGAGAATTTCATGGCGACCATCAGTGAAATGATACCACTGTCAACTTGTGCCTAATAAAATGCCACAATGCAAATCACCGTGACGCTTGGCAGTGTCCCTTTATTAATTGGCCTTTCCCATGATTATTTTCCTAGTAGCAGGCGCGCGCTGCTTCTCTCTCCCATTAGTAATAGTCTTGATTGAATTTGCAGTTTGCTGCTTTAGCCACATGTACCTTCCTGTTGGACTTGGTTCTCTCTGGGCCATGTTTGTAGACTGTCTTCCAGGCCACGCCTCCTTCCTCTATGCATTTTGTTCAGGCACCCAGTGGGCACCCTTGGGGTATGGTGACAGAATGGCACAGTTTGGAATCAGTGGGTGAAAGAAAGGTCCACCAAGACCCATCTGGGGTGAGATGTGAAAACCAAGTATTGTTCAAAAGTTACAGATAAACATCTGTATAGATGCAGACACAGACACAGACATACGCGTGTGTGCGCGCGCATACACACACACACACACACACACACACACACACACACACACACACACACATTTCGGTTTTCTTTGGACACAGGGTCTTATGTAGCCCAGGCTGGCCTTGAACTTGCTATATAACTGAAGATGATTCTGAACTTTTGATCCTCAATCTCCAGGTGTTTATACGCGTTGTGCCACTGTGCTCAGTTTTATGTGGTGCTGAGGACCGAACCCAGGGCTTCATGGATGCTACGCAAGCACTCTACTGACTGAGCCATGCCCCCAACCCAAAAGCTTCAGTTATTTAAAAGCACATATTTCGATTGGGGAGATGACTCAGGGATCAAAGCCTTTACCTCATAAGCAGAAAGACCTGAGTTCAGAACTCAGATCCCACATAAAAACACTGGGTCGATTGATGGTGGTTTGTACTTCCAGTTCTGAAAGATGGAGCCCGGGAAATCTCAGAGCAAAGCAATAGGGAGGTAGTGCAATCTAGGGTGATTCCCAAAATCACCCTTGGGTCTCCACAAGCATGCATATTCACACACACACACACACATGCTTTGGATCCTCAGTGTTCTTCATCCCTGACAATGTGTTGAGTCCCAGGCTGGTGAAGGGCGAGGACAGTGTTTCAGTGAGGGAAGTGGTAGGTAGAAAAAAACACAGACTCATTCAGAAAATGTATGGCGCACTCTAATGAGGCCATAATACAATGTATAGTACTCAGAAGATAGAAAGAGAGAGAGGGGAGGGGGAGAGAGAGAGAGAGAGAGAGAGAGAGAGAGAGAGAGAGAGAGAGAGAGAGAGAGATTCAAGGGCAGTCAGGACAGTCCCTGAAGTAGTTCCTTTCAATGTCTTGGGAAAATAAGATTCTCTAGACAAAATGTGAGTGCGTGTACCAGCCCCTCGTGCTGTTTGAATGAATTGCAGTTTCACCCCACTGGGGTGCACGCTGGTGAGGAGCCCGAGGTTGGGGTGGAGAGAGCAGCCAAGGCTGAGTGAAGCATGGCCGGCCCTTTCCAAGATCGACGTGCTGAGCAAGCGAGGCCATACTTGGTCTGTTTCTCGTAGGTGACAAACGTGTAAGTATGTGGAAACGAAGAACTGGTGATTATCATAGTTACTCCTCTTTTGGCTGTGAAGCAATACTCAGCTTAAGGGAGAGAGATTCGTCTGGCTCGAGGTACCAGAAGGGAGACAGAGAGTCCATCGTGGTAGAAATTAAGTGACATGGGTGGAGACAGGAGGTTAATTCAGGTCACTGCAGCTGTCAGGAAGCAGAGAGAGCAAGAAGAGAAGTGGGGTGGGGCTACCACACTTCGGGGTGCCACCCCCTGTGATGTACTGTCCTCCAGCAAAGCTCTACCTCCCAAAGATGCCACAGACTTCCCGAGCATCCCCACCAGCTAAGGATGCAGGCAACCTGAGTCTGGGGAGGGGGGAACGCAGGCTGTATCTGGACCATGATGTTTTGCTCTTTGGCTTGACTTCCATGGTTAGGAGCCCTCTAGAGGAGGAGTTACATGAAATCGGCTGAATCTGAGCTTGGATTTCCCAGGTGCATGATGGGAGGTGGTGATGGGAGGAGTTGGAGCAGAATGACAGGCTGGAACAGTGTGGCAGGAGGCTGTATGAACGGGGAGAAGGCATCCAATCATTTTGGAATGGGCTGAGATGGGAAGAGTCCCATGGATGGCTGGAAGTGTGGGTTTAGCAAGGAGCAGGGAAGAGTGAGTTTCAAGTAGATTCAGGGGAGAAGTCCACTTACCAAGGACCTGATACCCAGGATGGCCAGGCCTGGCCACAGACATGAAGCCCAGTTCTGAAGCCCCATTGCCAGGAGTTTGGAAGGTCAAATGTTCACTAGTACAAAGTCATTTTTGAAATAAATGCTATTTATTTCATAGCTACAGGAAATAGGTCTAAAATCCAAGTGAGCATTGCTGGAAATTGAAAGAGAGGGACAGAGGGAGGGAGGGATGGAGGGAAGGAAGGAGGGGTTTTGAGTGAGTGAGAGAGAGAGAGAGTTTAAAATTTAGGGGTCACGGTGCAGCATTTATTTGATGGGAAAATCTTATGACCTGAATTCAGTTCCAAGTATCCATGTCTAAAAGCCAAGCACGTCATTATGCACCTGTTACCCCAGGACTGGGGGGGATTAGGTGTAGACGGTGGATCTCAGGACCTCGTTAGCCAGTCAAGCTGGCTGAATCACTCATCCTTAGGTTCGAATCACTCATCCTTAGGTTTGGTGAGAGAGGCCCTGTCTCAAATCCTAAGGTGGAAAGTTGTAGAGGAACACACCGCAAAACAGCCTCTGGCCTTCACGTATGCATGCATGCCTGGGTGAGTGCATTTGCACGCACACATATGCACATACAAGCAAGCACGCCATGCACACATAATCCCCCTGTATTCCTCCTTTTACTTAGAAACACCCCAGATGCTTGTAAATCCAGTCAGCTTCAAGCCCACTCTGCTCCCTTGGGTTATGTTCAAGACGTCTCTGCTTGGGTGAGACCCCTTCCCAGCATCCTTAGCGATGAGTGAAGAGTTGCCTCCTCTCTTCCGCCGTCTACTCCCTTACACTTGCTCCTCAGCTCAGGAGTGGTCCATTCTGTCTCCGGTGGGTGTCTGCCGCACACTGACAGGACCCCGGCGCTGGAGAAGTGGGGGATGAGCAGCCATTTGGGGAGAGAGGGGCGCAGAGCAGCCCTGGGAGAAAGAGTTGAAAGAGGAGCTGTGAGACCCTCAAAGGATACATCTAAGCCGCGAGAAACTAGATGGAAGAGAACGAGAGATGTGCAGGTGTGTGTTGGTAAGGCTCATCACGACATGGGTGTGACTGTAGTGATGTCTTCATTGCTGAGAAGGTTGGGTGCTGTTTTCAAGGGTCATGTGTGGCCATGTGCATGTGCGTGCTTGCATGCATGTACATGCGTATACACGCGTGCGTGCACGTGTGCGCACGTGTTAATGTCTTCTCGTGTGTGTCATTCTTCAAGTGCCTAGTTTTACTTCACATGTGGGTGTGTACAGGTGTGTGTGGCCACTTGCTGTGTGTGCCTGTACAGGCCCAAGGGCGACTTCAGGAATCATCCTGGATGGCTTTACCTCCTTACTGCTTTGCTCTGGGGATTCCTAGGCTCCGCCTTCCAGGGTCCAAACTGCAGACCACCGCTGTATCCGTATCCACCCAGTATTGTCAGTTGAGATCTAGGATCCGAACTCAGGTCCTTTTGCTTGGGAGCCCAAGGCATTAAGTCTTGAGCCGTCTGCTTGGTCCCAGCCCAAGTTTTTTGGGACAGAGTCTCATTGGGTGGCACTGGGATTGCAGCCTGCCCCACCCAGTCTCAGCTTTAAATGGGGTCAGCAGCTCAAACTCAGATCTTGACACCCAGTACACTGCTCCCAACACCGGTTCTGAAGGTCTGTCACGCACAGAAGCCTCTGGAAGGCTTGGCAGGAAGCAAATAGCCATGCAGCCTGGGGCGGGACTAGGACAGCGTGTCATCAGGAGGTCCAGTGGAGTTCACACAAGCCAGACACCCACAGGTTGGCTGCCCGAAGGGGTCCATCCCATGCAAGAGGCCCAGGTGGCCTTCAGAGGGAGGAAACTGACATTCCGTTTGTTTCAGTGAGCGCTTCGCAACAGTGAGTCCCCGTGCAAATTCCACTAGTGTGTTGCGTGCATTGTTTGTGTTAGTCCTGTATTGTAAAATTAGAGGCCTCCGTGCACAGTACAGTAAGCAGATTAAAGGAAAGCCCTGTTTTCCTTCACAGTGTGGAGGGACCCAGTGTGGGCTCTGAGGGTGGGGAGCCCTTGGGGTGCCTCTGTCTCCTGGTATCCGAGGCCGAGCTCTGCCTGGAGTTTTCTGCCCAGAGGGTTATGTCGTATCTGTGGAGGGGGGAGGGGTCTGGAGTGATGATTCTGGATGATTCTGTGCCTGCCGCGTGCTCATATCTGTCTAACTTTGCAGCAGGCTAGTCTGTCGTATCCTCAGACCTTGCTCCGGACACAGTCGGTCGAACAGCCACGCCAGCTTCCTGGCTTTTTCTGTTCCCTCTTAAAGGTGCCCTTCAGAACAGCCGAGCCTTTCTTTCGGCTGTTTATTAATTGAGCCTTGAGGGAACCCAAACAGAAACTCATTTCTAACCCTGGCCAAGCACCTCCTCCGAGAGTCTGGGCAGAGCTAACCCCATGCAAGGTGACATCTCACCAGCTGTTCTCCCAAGAGAATCAGCTTGGGGACCCATCCCAAGTGACTTTTGCCCCCTTCTACTGTCTTCCCAGCTGGAGATGGCCGAGTACAGAGAGGCTGGGACAGGCGGCCGTGTAGGAGTCTGTTTCCGAGAAGCCCAGACTCTCAAAGCCTCCCAAAAGGGCCTGAGTTAAAAATGGGGAGCTTGCGACTGCAGTGGGGTTGGCGCACCATGATATGACTAGAGGAGCGTTGGTCTTGTGTGTGGTGTAAACTTTTGGTCAGCTCAAATACTTATTTTTTCATTTTAAAATATTTGTATTCATTCATTTACATATTTTGTTTCTTAATATATTTATTTTGCACACAGGGGTCTCCTCCAATCCAGAATGATTTGGAGCTCACTGTGTAGACCAGGCTACACATTTGTGGCAATCCTTCTGCTTCAGCCTCTCATCTAAGACTAAATGTGTGATCCATCACACAATGCTTCTTCATTTTCCTCCTTCCTTCCCTTCCTTCCTTCTTCCCTCCCTCCCTTCTCCCCTTCCTCTCTTTTTCTCTCCTGCCCTTGTTCCTCCTTCCCTCCCTCCCTCCATCCCTCCCTCCCTCCTTCCCTTCCTGTTTATTTCATGTATTTGATTTGAAGCAAGATGTTAGGGCTGAGGAAATGGCTACTTGAGTTCAATTCCTGCTGATCTCAAGGCAGCATGAGAAACACACTTCAAAAGTTATCCCCTGACCTACATACATCATGTACAATGTCGCATGCACACATGCACATCTGCACACACATATACATGCACATACATACACACATAGTATGCAACACACACATATCCATGTGTGCATACCCCCCCCCACATATACATTCTCTAAATAAAAAATCCAAGATCGTAAGGCAGCTGCATCTTTAATCTGTGTCCACATACCTCTACAGTTCCTGTTCATGTCTGCTTCTTCCTGCACATTAGGTACTGGAGTCCTTGAGAAAATTAGTTCCTTTAAAGGATTTGACAATGGAGACTCTGTGTAGTTTAGAGTTGTCTTGTTCTCTTCTTTGATGGTGAGTGTGGGGTTAGCCCCCCCCATTCCAGTCTGACTTAGTGCTTAGATCAAGTCTCCTTGTCTAGAAGCGCTGCCTTCCATTCTGGAATTTTCCTAGCTTCCTTAGATATCAGTCGAGGTCATTCGGGGTAACCAGGGTGGACTAGAGAAAGCTGGATGTGGTCAGAGAAAGAAAGAATGGTTGGGAACGTTCTAATCTCTCGGGACATTGGATTCTGTGTGTGTGTGTGTGTTCACTGATATATTTAAATTCTAAGCTGAGTTCCTCCAGGTCAGGAAATCTCTTCTTCTTTTGTTAGTTGTGTGTTTCCCAGGTTTTCCTGTGGAAGCAACATCTGTCTCCTTGTGGGAACCCCCAGGACCCTGGGGGCACGGGAACCTCTGACCCTGGTGTAGACAGAGCCCTCAGTCTGGGGATGGGTATCCTCGCAAGACACTGTCGGAAGTCAGGGCCTTGTTCCGAGCCGGGGACGTGGAGCTAAATATGCGATTCTATTTTCATTTTTGCTTTGTGCCAAGGCGAAGGCGCTGGAAGATAGGCCAAACAGGCACACGCAAGGCGGCGTGCCACAGCCCTCCACGAGATGCAGACTTGGGGATGCCAGGGGTGCCCCATGTAGAGGTCACCTCACCCTTGACCGCATTACCAGGGACCCCACACCACTCCCCCCAGGCTCTGTGACGAATCCACAGAGTTCTGCAAACTGCAAAGGAGGCTTGGGTCGTCTGTCAGTTCCTGACACCCTAACACAGTATCATAGGTGGGTGGCTGACACAGTAGACATTTGGGGTAAAGGCTCTTTGGGCTTGACCACAGACTCTTCTCCCTGAACAGTCACATGGCAGAGAGGGACAGCCCCGTGTCTCCTCCCTTTCATGTGTGTGTGTGTATGCACATGTGTGAATACAGTTCACACCCTAGTCATCATTCCCGGGGAAATCCCCTGCCTTGGTTTTTGTTTTTTTTAAAGGTTTCCTGTGAGATTGGACTAGTGAACCCCAAGATTCTACCCATCTCTGCCTCTCGGGTTGTCTGATTGTCAGCATATGCCAAAGCTCTATATGGTGCTGGATGTGAATTCATGTCTTCACATTGTGGGCCTGGGCTATCTTTCCAGCCCCTCGTCATCTTCTTGTAAAAACACTAACCCTCTCCTTGGGGAATTTCTATTTCATGATATCATGTAGACCCATGTGCTGTTCCTATCTCATTGTGACTTCAACTTGCTTTAGGGGGGCATAAACCAGGTCTTATTATAGGCCAATGCCGATAATTCTCAGAGTTGCCTGTCTCCCCAAAGCTCTTGATTCTTACTGGCTTGTTTGTTTAAACAGCCAAGCGTTTTATCATCTTCTTCCTGTATCATTTAAAATTTGTGCTGGCAAATCCCAAGTTAATTGAGGTTCCGTTATCATTGTTTTAAATTACAGTGTGTGATTTATTATTTTTTTGGCAATTCTATGACAAGTTCCTTCCTCTTGGAATGCACTGGATTGCATTTGAATTTCGGGCCAAATGAAGATACCTATTTCATATTCCTTTCACAAAGAGAAGAAGCCCCCCTTCTCCCCCCCCCCTTCATCTGATTTAGGATGTTTGCTGGTGGATGTATTGAAACTTTGTCAGATGATTTAGTGTCTCAACATCCGTGAATCTTGAAGGTAAGGGAAGAAACTCTAGTCTCCTAGCGCCAAGACGAAATACAGGAGCAGCAAGGTGAGCCGAGAATAGCCGTATCACAGGTTATTCTGCGTGAGCAATATTCCCACAACGGGGGTGTTTGAGTCACGCCTACCCATGTGTTTCATATTGTGATATGTGCGACTTATGTCCAGCACATGTTACATAAAACAGAACTATCTAATGGAGCTGTTTGTCACGCAAATACCCAGGAGATGTGACTATTGATCACAGTTCTCTCTTAAAGCTGCAGGTGTCTTTGAGCCGGGTCTTCCCCTCAGAAGGTCTCTCGTCCACAGTATGGGGTCATCCCAAAGTTCAACTACCTGGCGGCTCCAACATCCTATAACTCTGGGACTGAGATCCAACTTACGGAATCAGGAAATATTACGCTTTCTTTTTTCTTTCTAATTTAAATCAACTGTCTTGGGCTGGCAGGATAGCTTAGTGAGTAAGGTGTCTGCTCCCAAATCTCCCAACCTGAGTTCAATCCCCAGAAGCCCTTGTGATGGAAAAAGAGAACTGACTTCTGAAAGTTGTCCTCTGACTTCTACCATGTACCATAATATGCATGGATTCAAGTTCTCTCTCTCTCTCTCTCTTTCTCGCTCTCTTTTTCTGTCTCTCTCTCTCAAATAAGTAAATTATAATTTATTTATAAAATCACTCATCTTGTACTGGAGAGATAGCTGAGGGGTTGAGACTTTGCCTCGCAAGCAGAAGGTCCTGAGTTTGGATCCCACATAAAAACGCCAGGTGGAAATGGCTGCAACCTGCACTTCCAGGCCCCGGTGGGTGGAGTCTCGGAAATCCCAGAGTGAAGCAAAAAAAGGAGGTAGAAGCAATCCAGGATGATTCCCAAAGTTACCCTTGGTCCTCCACAGGGACACACAGTGCCCTCTGACACACACACACACACACACACACACACACACACACACACACTCAAGTTTTTTTTTTTAAAGTCACTCATCTTAAGAATGTAGTTCAATGATTCATACCAGAACCAACACAATCTACATGGATATTTACATCCTGTCGTCTCCTCCTTTTATGACCCTCTGCTCTATGACATTCATTAGTCTAGTTTACATTGACGGACACTTCACTTCATTGAGATGGAATTATAGAGACTGTAGCCATTTGTGTCTGGCTTTTCGCTTACATAATATTTTTAGGATTCGTCTGTGTTATAGAATGTTTCAGCACAGGCTGAATATTCTTTTCCAACATGTTTGGGACTGGAAGTATTTCAGATTCCCGAGCCTTTCAGAGTTTTGGAATATTTTCGTGAAGTTGGCTGGCTGAGATTCCCCTGATCTAAAAATTTCACATTAT
This sequence comes from Typhlomys cinereus, assembly GCA_023101885.1. Classification (NCBI taxonomy): domain Eukaryota; kingdom Metazoa; phylum Chordata; class Mammalia; order Rodentia; family Platacanthomyidae; genus Typhlomys; species Typhlomys cinereus. The sequence goes on from JALPQD010000043.1 coordinate 8,696,997, forward strand.
CAGATGGGTGGTACCATCTCACTGCTGGCCAATAGCCCATGAAATGGACATGCCTGTGTGTTGCTGGCCCATCCCTTCCTAGCTGAGGAACCTGGTTTTCTTTCTCTTTTAGTCTGTGCCCCCCATTTTCCCTGATAGCCCCATGATGGAAAGAACTCAGAAGTTCTCTTTTAGACAAAGGCGAAGCCTTTCTGCTCAGACTCGTTTCTAGTTTGTCTTCAGGTTGCTGATGAATATATTACGAGGCAGCTCAAGGGAACCAAGGGTTTCTTCCTGCTTACGCTTGTCCGTTACAGTTCGCAGTCCTGCTTGGCAGGAGAGCTCACACCAGCACCAGGAGGTGCGGGAACTAGCCACACATACCCAGAGGGATTGCTGAGCGGTGACAAGCTGTTCTCACTGCCAGCAGGCAAAGTTATACCTAAAGTCTGCCACCTTACGAGCTCCTTCCGGCTTACCCACCTGCCCTCAGGACATGGTTCCGCCCACCACGGGCTGGGTCTTCCTTCATCAATTAGACAATCTCCCACCATGGGCTGGGTCTCCCTGTCAGTTAGACAATCTCCTACAGACTTGCTCAGGGCTTTTCTTTTTTTTTTTAATTTTTAAAATTTTTAAAATTTTATTATTTATTCAATGTATGCATGTGTGTGAGTGTGTGTATGTATGTGTGTATATGTATGTATGTATGTATGTGTGTGTGTGTAGAACCATGGATGAATTCGGGAACCACCATGGGCGCCTCCACCCCCTCCTTGTTTACTCTGCCCTGGGATTCACAGGCTCTGCCTTACCAGGACCGGAAACACAGGCCGTCCCCGCTTCCGCCTGGTGTCTATACGTGGGGTCTAGGATCCGAACTCAGGACCTTCTGCCTGCAAGGCAGAGGCTTAACCCCTGAGCCACCTCTCCAGCCCACTCAGGGCTTTTCTTAACTACTGTTCTTGAGAGATGTGCCCAGAGCTCAGTCCTCTGTTGTCAAGTTGACACTGGCAAGAGCTTGACCCAAAGTTTTCCCAATGAAGCCCAACTGTGTCACTGAGTGACAAAGTCCTCGGAAGCAAGATTTAAAGACTCGGTGATCAACTAACCCAGTGACATCATTCACAGCTTGTTTCTGAAGACATGATTGGCAGTCCACCAAGAGAAGTTCTTACCCACAGTGTTTTCCTGCTGTGCATCACAAAGGAATTGTGAAGGAAACATAGACAGACCGAGAAGATGGGACAGAGCCTGGGGACTGCTGGGTTCTTTAAAGATCAGTTCTAGAGCTAAGGGTGTAGCTCTGGGGCATAGTGCTTATCTGGTATGTATAAAGGTCCTGGGGTCCATTCTCAGTACCATGGAAAAAGCGAAGAGAAGCCATAGATTTGGATCCTATACTGTGGGAAGGTTTGGTGTTGTTTGTATGTGGTACGTGAAGGCAGAGGGTGTGTTTCCATCTGAGATGCTAACAAAGGGGAGCAACACATGATTCTGGACCCACCTTCCGTGATTCTCCAGTGGTGGATGTAGCTATGGAAGTGCAGTTTGCCAACAACATGATGCCCTCTTCAGCCGTTCCTGGGACCACCTTGCTACCTGGAACTCGTTTTGGGTTAGCATGTCAGGAAGGATGAAGGAAACAGGCAATTCCCCTTGTGTTCCTCACCCCCACTGGCACGGTGAGCGTTGAAACCTTGCTCCATTGTAGTTTTCTGAAAAATTGAACTCAATAGTTCATGCGCATGTACATATGTTACCTACGTATGTGTGGATTTTATTGCTTGATTGGTTGGGTCTATTGGTTGGTCTAGAGACAGGTTCTCATGTGCCCCAGACTTGCCTTGAACTCACAGTCCATCGCCAAGGATGACTTGAACCTCTAATGCTGTTACTTCCCACCTCTGGGGTACTAGGGTTACGGGTGCACACCATGCTTGGCATATGCATGCTGGGATGCAAGTCCAGTGCCTTGTACATGCCAGGCACACTGGGCAAGCACTCCGCCAACTGAGTTACTTCCCCAGCCCTGTTTGTGTGCATTATATACATCCTCTGTATGAATGTGCATGCATGCATATATACATGCACATGAATACTGTATATGCATTATACGTGTACATTATACATACGCACGCGTACACACACACACACACACACACACACACACACACACACACACTTGTCTTCCAGCTGTGTCAAGGGACTAGGCTAGGAGAGCCAGGAGCTTGCGGTGCTTTTATTTAGCATGCTGCTCCCAAGCATGGAATCAGAAGTGAGATCCTTCTTTCTTCCCAGGGGTGGAAGTGATGTGCAGCACGTGCTGCCCACCTCCTGGGTCCTGGGAGAGCTTTCTCTGGGCCGCATCCACGTGACACACTTGTGGAGGGATGGACCTGCAGGGATATTCTGCAGTAAGCGGGAACTCTCTCTGTGCTGAGCCCGAACCTGGGGGTGGTGGGCAGGGGTGGCCGCGTGCTGCCAGGCCTTGGTCAGGACAAGCAGGCTGTGCCCAGGTGTAGTCGCCCCTCTTCCTCCCCTCCCACAGTTTTAAAGAGGGACTTCACTGAGCGGAGAAGGGACTAGTTAAGAGAGATGGCGAGTGTCTTTGGTGTGGGGCGGGACCGTCAGTCTGTCTTAGGTGGGCATCTGTGAGCATGTGCCCTTTTCCCAGGTGGTCCTCACACAGCACTTTGCTTGCAGTGGTGCTTAGCCAAGGCTCTGGAAGAAAGTGGGTGCTGCATAGTCGCTGTCTGTATACCTCACATTCGTGAATGTGTTAGCATCGGTAGTCACACCTGACTCTGTTACCAGGGATCCAAGACACAGAGGGGGCCTGCACTCATTCCTCCCTTCCCCTTCCCACCTCCCGAGGCCTCCCATTCTCTCCCTCTCTCTCTCCTCATGACTTCACCACTAAGTGAGTTTCTTGGAGCAGTCACCCCACAGAGGGGTGTGGATCTGATAGGGCTTCGACGTCACTCCGTGCTCTGTGTGTGAGTCCTTCTTTCTGTCTGCGTTCCTGAGCACTGCAGATGAGGTCTCAGCACTGCAGAGCTGCTTAGCCTGAGTCTGCTAATCTTACTCATGCGATACCACATAACCTGACTCCCCCTCGCACTCCTGGGTGTGAAATGTATCTACCCATAAGACTTGGGGTCCTGGGCTCCCCCTTTATCTTCTGCTTCTTCCATTCTTCATTAGCAGGTGGGCACCAAGCCCCTGCAGGGTGTTGCCCAGTCAACTGTCCCCGGGGATTACTTTTCTCCTGTTCTTACGCTAACAGCTCCCGTGGCAACGTCTGAACCCTTCCAGGAGAAGGTTTTCCTTTCCTTAGAAACCTATTGCCCTTCCCGAGCCTGAGACAGCTGCTGGAGACACGGTTCTCCCGGATGACTTTAGGTCGATGAGATGAGGTGGGGGGGTGGGGTCTCAGCCCTGCTGACAAGTCATTTCTAGGGAACAATGACAACCTGTGACCACGGTGTGGCAGACCATGTGGGCTGCGGACGCTCCGTGTGAAAGATGTGGTGCTTCGTGACCCATGGGGACGGCGTCCTCTGACCCACCCCATGTCTTGATGCCTTGCGGCCTCAGCAGGAGCCGGGGATAGGCAAGTCACTGCACCTGGTGTTGGCCAAAGTGTGGCTTTCTTCAGCTGCAGTCCTTGGGCAGATGATCCGCACACACCCATGTCCAACTCATTGCATTCGTCAAGACAATTGCCTCTTCAGCAAAGTCTGTAAATCCTGTCTGGACCCCCACGAGGCACCTTGGTGTTTTGGGGGAGGGCAGGATTTGGCCCCGTGGCAGTTAGACGACACCAGAACAATGGTGCCAGTCCTTGGCAAGCTGGAGCTTTTGGATTGAAAAGCCCGGACAGAATGTGCGGCTGGAGCCGGGACGGTCTCCTTTCCTATCTGGGCTCAGCCATAAGCCTCGGACCTGATTGGAAAGTGCCCGCTGTGGGATTTGCAAAGCCACGATTTGGGCAGCCAGGATTAGATGCGTGTTTTTCTTAGACTTGCTCATACGTAATGTCTCCTTCTCCTCTCCTCCTCGCTCCTTTCCTCCTCTTCCTTCCCCTCCCCTGCTCTCGTGCTCTCAAATTCTTTTTTTCAAAGAAGCCTATAAGCTGCTCATTGCGTTGCTGTGAGGGAACATCCAACCCTTGTAGAAGAAAGTTCAGGTCACGATGATGTTGACCCTGCAGCTAAAGAGTGTGTGTGTGTGTGTGTGTGTGTGTGTGTGTGTGTACAGGTGTGTGTACAGGTGTGTGTGCAGGTGCGTATACAGGTGCGTGTACAGGTGCGTGTACAGGTGCGTGTACAGGTGTGTGTACAAGAGAGCATTTAAGTGTGTGTGCCTATGGAGGCCCAAGAGTAACACTGGGAATCATCCTGGATTGTTCTACCTCCTTATTGCTGTGCTCCGGGGTTGCCCAGGCTCCGCCTTCCAGAGCTGGAATTGCAGGTCACATTCATATCTACTTGGCATTTCTATGTGGGTTCTGGGGATCCAAACTCAGGCCCTGAGTGCAAAGATGGTCCTCGCCTGCACACAGTAGGTACTCAGGAAGAACACACAATAGGCACTCAGTAAGAACCTACAGAGGCTGGGCAGGAGGTTTAAGGTTTACAGTAAAGGACACTGTGGAACATGGTTTCCTCTCTGCAGTTGTTATGAACCAAATTCATGCTCTGTAGTCAACAGCTTGACCTGTGGCAGCAGGAGATGTTCCAGGTGGTAAGTTTGCTGTCGATCAGATTGTCTCTCCTTTACAGGTGATTTGTCTTGCTGGTGGCTTTAAGCATTTTGTTTCTCTGGAGTTCTGTAGGGTCGGCGTGATATGCTTAGACACAGATTTATGTAGTCTGCTCAGGCCGTGAAAATGCTTATCAGTTTAGTAGCTCTTGTTTTTCTTTCTATTCCAGAACATTCTTAGGCATTTTCTCTTTTCTCCATCTCTTCCTTCAAGGCCTTATTTTAGCTTCTCTTTTATTTCCCTTACCTTTTACTTTTGCTTCCCTCTTTCCTCTACTCGGGATAATTTCCTTGGTCCTTTCTCTGAACTCCATTCATCTCTGTCTGATCTAGTGCTTAAAGCTATTGAGTCTTAAGTGATTGTTCAGTATACAGGCAGCGACCCAATGATGTCATTACAAGTTGAGGACTCGTGTAGTTGCCACTCGTATTAACCCAGAGAACATGGGCATGCACAAAGCCAGGCTCAGCCCCCCCAACACTAAATACAAAACATCTTCTTCTTCGAAGAGTCCTTCCTTGCTTCCTAGTGAATTGCACACATGCGCAAAGTTCCAGATGAATAATTTGATGTCATACTTTAAATGTATACCTTTTTTGGGGGGGTAATCTATTTTCTCTAAGTGCTAGGGATGAACATGTTGTGCATATTGGACTCACACTCTATGACTCAACCAAATCCCAAGTCTTTATTTGTTTTAATGAGAATTTGTTTATCTTTAGTTGGTTGAGGTTTTTGGCCATAATCTTGCACTACTTCATAATGCTTCCTTTTTCTTTTTTTTTTAAATCTCTTATGTAATGTCCCCCCTCCCATGTTAGGCTACGCCAAGTTCTGTGGCTCTGCTTTTAGTTACTGTGTGTTTTGTGCTGTGGATGAGCTTCTATGTCTTGGAATTTTTGATTGCAGATCCACCTCTCTCAGAATCCTGTTTCCAGAATGTCCTGTGTAGCTTGGGTTGTGGAGACACCTCCCTGGATCGTGACCTAAGGGTTAGGCGATTCCAAATCTAGGGACATTTGCCTATTCCATGCATGCCAGCACTGAGCTTCTCTTATTATTATTATTATTATTATTATTATTTAGTATTTTTTAGATAGGATCTCACATAGCCTGGCTGATCTACAATTCACTGCATCATGACTCTTGCTCTTTCAGCCCCCACCTCCTGAGCGGTGAGATGGCAGGTGTGGTCGCTCCATCTACTTCACATGACCCTTGTCGTTTTGTATTTTGGCCCCTGGAATTCAAGTAGAGGACAAATTTGCCTCTTACACTCTTGCTGTCCTCCTCACAGAGGACACCATTTCCCACTCACCCCGGGTTTTTATCCATCTCAATTCTAACTTCTGGCTAGGCTACCGCTCTTATTCCTGGGGGCGGAGGGGACTATAAGTGCCCCAGGTCACCCCACTGGTGAGTATGTAGCTAGGGGTGAGTTCTGTTCTTTTCTATTTTTTTCTGATTCTTTTCGTTTTTCTTTGTGCGTTTGGTTGTTATTTTGGCCTCTGGAAAATTTAGACAGAGCCACGATTACTGAGCACAGTCCAGCACTATGGAAACTTTAAATGGTGCTAAATGTCCCAGGTGACTTTTTCCCCCCATAGGACCTGGAGGGATTGAACCAAAGGCCTCATGTGCTAGGCCAGCATTCTGCTGTGGAGCCCCCGCCCCCAGCTGACTCTTGAGATGAGGCAAGGTGGAGAAAGAGTGTGAGAAGCAGAAATATTATATTATACTCATAAATATCGGGTTGGCCCTAATAGATGGGTTTATTTAGCATGTCGTGTTAGGAGCGCCTGGCGGCTTTCTCTGCGCCCTTCCTTTATCTTCCAGTACTGCAGATTCTTATTCCTCAGGATCTTAGCCCTAGGATGTCCTGTGGGTCTTGGGTGGTAGATGCCCCCCCCCCCCGCTGGGATCCCAGGTCAGTCCACGTTCTAATCATGCTGTGATAGAGATATCTACTGTGGACGTTCAGGCCACACACAGCAAAGTGGTCTCTGCTGACCTCTAGCTGGGAGACAACCCTGTGACTCGGTGTCCTCCTGGGTCCCGCGTCTGTGTCCAGCACAACAGGGCGTTGACAAGGTATGATGTGGGGTTCTACGCCACCAGCCCCTTTAGTCTATTTGAGAATATTCCCTGGGAAAGTTTGAGTTCCTGCAAAGTGCTGGGGACGCCTAGTGTCCTTTAGCACCTGGAAGACTGAACTGACCAGAGGATGCCACCTCCCCGGAGGCCAGAGACCAGCCACGTTGCCAGAGGAGCCTGCAGGGGCCCTTCTGTCACTTCTTCTCCTTTAGCTTCCATCCACTTGCACCTTTTCGGGGGCCCCTCTTTGCCATTCTTTAGCCTCCCAGCTTTTCCAAAAATCCTGGCTACTGTTGGATATGAATAACTGCTGGTACTTGTTTCACCATTATTGTTTGTTTGTTTATGTATGTGTGTATGATGTTGTATGTGTGGCGGCATGCATGTCTGCATTGTACACACATGGCTCAGACTGTGTGTGCATTGTGTATGGATGTCCAGACCAGACAAGTTCAAGCTGGCATTTTTCCTTGGATGCCATCTTCCACCTCTTTTTTGAAGACAAGATCTCAACTAGCTTAGGACTCCCCACATAGACGAGTGAGCCCATGAGCCCCAGGGATCTGCCCGTCTCTAGTTCCCCCTGTGCCTTTTGCACTTGGCTGTTTTCGTTTTTAAACATGGATGCTGGGGATTGAACTCGGGTCCTCGTCTTACGCCGCAAGCACTTTGTGGCCGAGTCATCTTCCCAGCCCCTCCGCCTTTGTTTTAGAACAAGCAGCAGATTGGCAGACGTGCCATCAAATGCACAGAATCATAGACACAACATTTGATGAGTCTGATCAGTGTTCTACCTGGACACCTGGGCCTGTTGAGGGTAACAGCCCATCCCTTGGGTTTGTGTGGAATGCTCCCAAGACGCACCTGGACTTTGCAGACAAAGCTCCTATATACAGGATGGGGGCGATTGGGAAGAGCCCCTCTGAGGAGCATTGCTCCGTCGCCACCAGAAAGCACGTGCTCCCCTGCATTTATTAAACACCCTTTTTCTCTTTCCAGTCTCTGAACACACTTGGGATCCCCCCATCATCAATTTAATTCAGGAATGATCTAATTATGAGGCAGTGAATCGGGCTCTCTGGACAAGAGTGGCCCACCCTGGGAGAAGGCCCGGCAGATGGCGAGTTCAGGGAGAATTTTCCTTGAGACTGCGGCTTGAGTCTATGACAGCTCTCTTTACTCCGCTGAAGGCAGAGAGGACGCTCGGAAATGAATTCAAATCACCGCTCTCCGTGGTGCTGTTCAAGTGGAGGCTCGGGTTGCCACGCCATGATCAAAGACCACCCCTCCTTGAGGTGCCGAGAGGAGACCACCCCTCCTTAAGGTGCCAAGAGGAGACCACCCCTCCTTGAAGTGCCGAGAGGAGACCACCCCTCCTTGAGGTGCACAGAGGGGGCCCCTCCTTGAACATGGCGTGGGGAGAGAGGAGGGTGTTTCCTTTTCTGGCCAATTGCTTTATTTACTGGCTCTACCACAGTACCTGCCTGTCCATGATTCATCAGGGGTCTCCTGCAAGCTGCTTGCCTTGCCCTGGACCCCACTGACTTGGTCCAAAAAATTCATCTATTACTCTCTTACTTGCCCCCACTCCACATGCTTGTGAGAGCCCCGATGGCCTCCCCCAATGCAGAGAAGCAGGGTCCAAAGAATACAGTCTTTCCCGAAGGCCTGCGTTTCTGGATGGGGGCGGGGATGGGGGCGGGAATGGGGCAGAGCAAGGAGCGCACAGGGAGCACTCTGTAGCTTTCTTGGCTGGTCCTTGCAGGATCTGTGGGGAGTGTCTGTGTGTGTGCTCCTGACGTCTGTCCCCTGATCCTTCTGTCTGGGTGGGGCTTGATGGACGGCTGCCTCCTGCATGTCCCCATCCCCTGGCCTCACTGTGATACACATGACTGAGTTCCACGGGTCTCTTCCTTTCTGTTCCCTGAAGATTCTCTTCATCTCAGGGTTGGGCAGGTGACTAGCCAGTGAAGCGCTTGCCATGTTACCTGAGGACCCAAGTTCAGTTCTCAGCACCTCTGTCTGCAATGTCTACAGTGACTCGTGCCCCGAATCCCAGCCCTGGGGATTCTCTGACCATTCTGATAAGCAAAGTCCAGGTTGCAGTGAGAAACCGTTGTCTCTCAGTAAACAAGATGAACAGTGCCTGAGGAATGATATCTGAGGTTAGCTGCAGGCCTCCACGTGCACACGCACACATGTGTGTGCAATGCAGGGTATGCACAGGAACAAGCATACACCTCCCCCCCCCGCCACACACACACACAGAAAAAAAAAGAAGAAAAATTCACCACCTCATCCCCTACTTGCTAGTGGAACTCTGTAGTGTGTAGGGTCAGGGCCAATGGAAAATTCTTAAGCAGTGTTATCAAATCCTACGAATCGACCCTTCTAGAAGGTTCCTTCAGGGGCTCCTTCACTCCTCCCATCACCATCAACCTCCTTAATTCTCAGCATCCTGCCTCACAGCTCTTGCTGCCTTCTTCCTGTTTGATGGGGTCTGGCGAACTGGGGCTCAAGTGCCTGGCTGGCACAGCGGCGTGTGGGCTGTCAGTCTGTGAACAGTTTCCCGACCCCCTGTGTAAGCCGTTTTGATAATCCCTGTCATATGTGATTCCATTCCTCGGTCCCCTAGCATCCCGCTATAATTGCTTTGATAAACTCCAACTCGGTCCCGGGCAGCCTGCTTGGAATGGACTTTCACCTTCTATCTGTGTGGCTAAGAAGCTTCCGAATCGGTCTGCTTGCTGTGAGCTTGAGGCCCTTCGCAGCACAAACCAATCACCAGGGCCGAGGCACAAACTGGGGGGACCTGGGAGGGGCAGGAGCTTGGGGACGCTTCAACTTCAGGGGTCCAGGTGGGATTTTCCCTCCCTCCCCTGCTTGGGTCTAGAGGCATCTGTTTCTGTCCCGGGTTTTCATGATTCACAGACCATTTATCCTCACTTTCGTAGCTGGTTCGTGAGGCTGTCCGTGTGAAAGACGCAAAGTTTGCATACTCATTTTGTTCTTATCCTCTTGATCCCAGAAGGAGGCAGCGAGGAAGAGGAGCTTGTGTTTCTCGCAGTTTTCCTTTTCTTTTCCCTGTTTTCAGATGAGTTCTCTGTGTGCTTTAGCCACGGGATCACTCTCTTCTAAATGAAGCGTTCTGGTTCATGGAGGGTTGAACAGAAATGTCAGAGCAGTGCGGGGCTATCTCTTGGGGACTTTAATTTGTTTCCAGAATGGAGCCCCTCCAAGAGCAAGCCTTGTGGGAGCTGGAGAGATCGGAAGGCCATGTAGGATTCAAGGAGGAGAAGGTGGAGGTGAAGGAGGGTCTTCTGCTCCCACAGGGTCTTACAGAGCAAAAGGCAAGAGGCTGCATAGAGACGGGTTGCCGGCCTGGGGGCAAAGGAATGGGAAGAAGGAGGAGTTTACCTTAGAGCAAAGGATGATATTGCTGGGCATTCAGATCTGCAAGTAATAGGAGCCATGCAAGATTTTAGTGCTGAGAGTGACTTCCACAGTACCACACTTGCAGATTATTTTTTATTTTTTTTCCTGACCCTGCCAACCATGGGGTAGTGTCATACCAATTTTATTAAATGGTGAAGTATAGTACATTATAATAAAAGTCAAAGTTTTATTATTGCTCAGTGGCTATTTTATTTTTTCCATTCATGTTTGTGTGTGTATGTTTGAATTATGAGTGTGCTCATGTGGATGGCTGTACGTATATGAGTGTGTGTGAGAGTGTCTGCTTGTGGAGGCCCCAGGATGATATCAGGAATCATCCTCCCTTGTTCTTCCATTATATTGCTGTGAGCTGGTCTCTAATGAAACCCAGAGAAAGCATGAGGGCTGGTCTGGCCAGCCAGCTTGCCCTGGGGATCCCAGACTCCACCTTCCAAGGCTAGAATGGCAGGTGAGTCATCTTACCCATGAGGCATAAAGTGGGATCCGAACTCAGGTCTTTTGTTTGTTAGGCACAGGCTTTAGCCCCTGAGCCATCTCCACAGCCCCTCAGTGGTGATTTTAAAGAAACATTTTAGAAATATTTTGGATAAAATTCCTGCATCCCAGGGCACGCACTTTCCTGAGAATGCCTGTTGTGTGTTCCGACAGAGGATGGGTGTAGATGCCCTCCTGCTGCCATTCCCACCAATCCGTGGCTGGACCCTGCATGGGACCACCCAAAGCCAGAAGGTTTCTAACTGTAGATGGCGCTGTTTCTGAAGTGAGTGGGGAGAAGTCCTCAACCTTCATGTCTTGTCAGTTATTTTCCTAGATGGAAATTGACAGGGAGCTGTAACAGATTACAGAGGTTTTTACTACATGACGTGTGTGTGTGTGTGTGTGTGTGTGTGTGTGTGTGTGTGTCTGTGTGTCTGTGTGTACTTGGAGTTCCATGATCCCGCTAGACTGTCTGGCCAGAGAGCCCAAGACTCCTTCTATTTCTGCCTTCTCAGCAATGCAGTGACAGATGTGTGTGGCTATATCCAGCTTTTAAATGGATCCCAGGGATTTGAACTCATGTCCTCGTGCTTCTGTAGCAAGCCCTCTGAGTCCTCTCCCCAGCCTGAGACCTGCTGTTTTAAAAGAACTTGGCTGTCTGCTTATCCCTACCTGCTACTCTCTCTATTTAAAACGCTGGTATTTTGTACATCATAGATATTTTTTCCACGTTCATGCTAATTTTTAAAATATGATGTCGGAGTGTTATATATCTTGACTGCCAAGGTTTAGGGGGCATTTTCTTACACTGTGTGCCTGAGGCAAACTCCATGCTTTTCCCCTACCCTCACCCCAGTCCCAGCCTTGCTGCATTTACACAACAGTGGAGAAAGTCTTAGAGACACTCTGAGTCATTTGTGCATCTCTGGGAATCTGTTCCCATCCTTGTCAAGCCCCCGCCCCCCCCACCCAACACTCAGAACGCACACTAATCCACCGTCAGGCTTCCCTTGAACTCCCTGGGGGGGGCCCTACCTCCAGTGCGTGGTAGTGGTGGGTTCCCCCTTGGTTGAATCCCTCACTGGAGGATTTGGAGACGCGCACCCTCTCAGCAGGAGATTCACTTTGCCTAGTCTCTCCTTGGCTGAGCTCCAGGGTCCACCTGCTTTCTGATGAACTCCACTAGCCAAGGGAGACTCTTGGGGACAGAGTCCATCGGATTAAAGCATTTTGACATCTTGACAGTTCCCAGGAACATCCTTCTCTGAGCCTCACCTGGCACAGCCTGGTTTAGAACGGGGTGCTTCCTACACAGTTATCTCTTGCCTGCAATGAAGAAGAAACCCCCGCCAGTGATATCCAAGGGTGAGAAGGGGGTCCTGGCTCTTCCCCGAAGTGCTCCGCAAGCCTGAGATGCAGAGAGGGGAAGGTTCCCCGGGGGAGGGGGCAAGTCCGCCACCTGATAGCCTTCTGCAGACCACGGGGACAGAAGAGGTCTTGCCTGGGGCCTCGCCCCCTCCCCCATTCTCCCTGCCAGGCTCCTGTGATCCACACTCCCCCTCCCTTCTAGGTTTTAGCATCTTTCCTCCTGAGACACATGAGATGCCCAAGATCCTTCTCTCCCCTGTAGGAACTCCGAGAGACAGCTTTGTAATTGAACAACCAGGCCCTTGTCGATTTTCATTGTTTTCAAGCTGCCTATTACAGGGGGTGGGCTGATACCCTGGTGGGGTGCCAGCCTTCTGCCCCTCATTGCCCGACCAGCACCGGCTCCCCAGTCCCGCTTCCTCTGTGGTCCATGGGACGCTATGTCTTTAAGAAAATCTTGTTTTCCAAGTTCTGCTCTGGCAGCAAGCTTTGCCTTCAACCTGCAGAGTTAAATTTACCCAGACTGACAACCGTATACGCAGGGTTTAGTTACGTAACAGCAATTGCTGCCTCTTACCCCCGGACTAATCCAAACAAGGTGCGCGGAGACACCATGAGAAGGGCCCCTACCATCTGGGAAGGAGCCGTCCCGGTGAATGGAGCGGATGCCTTTAATTTTTTTTTTCCTTCATCTGAAAACACTGTAACAATTATCCTATTAGCTTGCCGTTGGTGCCTTTAGGTGACTTTTTAATATCTTAATTATTAGCTTAGCAGATGCTGTGTGCACATGTGCAATTTGTTAATTTCTGCTGCTGGAAAGAAATCCAGTTGTTTGTGGTATGTTTTCTAATATCCCGGCCAGCTGAATCGTGCTAGTTTTGGAATCGTGAGACGGCTGGAAAGGAAAATGTGAGCGTTCATGTCCGGGACCCTTTGCTAGTGGCCTTGAGTGTAGTGGAGGCTTTTCTTGGAGTTGGAGGGCTGTCTGTTCTAGGGCCCTCTGCCCCACCCCCCCCCGTCACCTCCCTGGTTTCTATCTGAGTAAGTCATTAGGTCTTAGTAGCTGCCATGAGCTGGTGGAGCAGACGGCACCTTCTGAGCCTCTAAGATGTGGGAGAAGACTTTCCCCAGCCCATGGGGAGATCTGCCTGTATGCCAAGTGTTTGTACGGAGCCTCCAGGGGTCTGAGGACTGGAGGTATCTGTTGCTGCTCGGTGGATGGTCCAAGGGTCCTCATTAAATATCTATGAAGTGGTTGCTGCCTGCCAGGCCCAATAGACATGCAAGAACAGGGCAAAAAAACATGACTTTGGGGATCCAATTGGGATCTGAATCATCAGTTTTGACTGACTAGTCCTGAAGATTGGCTTGGTCATTTTCTCTTCTTGAGGTTCCTGGTCCAACAAATGGAATGGAGATTTCTACCTGCGAGGCATGTTAACCCAGGGAATACGTTCGCTCATGGGTACTTGCTCAGTAAATGGTCGGACCTTCCGTAGCCTGTGTTTGTAGGATATGTTACAGCGAAACATGTGTGACTGCAGAAAATCAAAAGTGAGAGAGGTGCCTAACCCACGGGTGATGGTCCATTGAAGGTAGAAAGTAGTAATATAGGCACAAATGCAGAGTAACTGGATGCATGGACTGGTGGGGGCTGTAGACACAGAGCTCAGTTCAAAGGTGAAGTATCTCTAGTAAACTTCTTAAAGAGGTAGACCTTGGTCAGAAGGCAAAGAATAACTTAGATGTAAAGATAGCTAGAGGTTATGCTTGTGCATTGCATATGTGTGTATGTACATGTGTGTCTATGCGTGTGTGTGTGTGTGTGTGTGTGTGTGTGTGTGTGTGTGTTTGGGAGGAATTGCTTATTGGTAGTGCAGACAGTTCACATGAAGGCAGAGTCAGAGATCCAAGATTCAAGTGAGCGGCAACAAGAACATGTTGGTTTGCATATGATGCATGATGAGTTTGGAGGTTGACCATGTAGACTGGAACCCCACTGTGGAGAATTTAGAATAACATGTTAGGGGAAACTTTACCATAGCAAATGTGGCCCTTTTGCCTTTGGCAGACCTACTAAATACCTCCGGGTGGCCCAGCTCCACCCGGAACCCTGGAGTAAGGAGTAGACCTCTAGTGGCCAAGTGAGCTACTGCAGCTCTTAATAGAAAACTGCAGCTTGCTCTCTTCGCAGCATTTCAGTAGCAACTTGACCGACTACCAGGCTCCTTGGTGTGAAAAGAATCTTACAAATCAGTGAAGAACAAAATCAAATGCCCAGGCCACTTCTGAGGCAGAATAAACTTGTCTCCATAGTGTTTCTGCAAGTCCTAAGACCCTCACCATCTTTCAAAGTGGTAACATTTGAGGTTGCCTTGATAATGCTATTACTAGTGACACCAGCAACAACGTATCTATCTTTTTTTTTTTTTCCTCACCTGGTCCTTCATGAATCATGTTACTTAAGATGGCTAACTTAATTCTCCCAGCATTTCCACAAGAAGGATGCAGCGATTTTCTGTGCCTTAAAGAAGCAAAGCGTGTGTGTCTGAGAGGTTAATTAGCTCACCCAAGGTCACTCTGTTGGAAATCGTTTTACTCGAACACAAACCAGGCACTGTTGCCCTATCTGCTTTAATATACACCATCTAATAACATCACACCCTAGGTCGCCATGAAATAATACTCAAGAAATTGACAGCATGTCATTTAAAAAATGCTCACAGTGGACCAGTATTGCTTGGGAGTCCTCTTGTGTGGAATTTTGCCCTCAGAGTGTCTGGAGGTATTATTGTGCATCTTCAGGCAATATGGTGGCTATTTGATGGCTTGGTGCTATTGTATGCCCACCCTTGTCCCCCGGCCAAGTGCGTTTTGCTTTCTTCCTTGGGAACTTGGAAGGACACAAGGTCACGTGGCTCCTGAAGGCATCCAGTGTACCTTCTGCCCTAGAACTTGGAGCGCGCTCCTCTGTGCGCTCATTGATTGACACTGGCTGTAGTGCACTTCCCACGGGCCATTCATTATCGGCCTTGGCCGTACTGCAAGAGCAAGTGAAGGGCACTGCGAGGTGCTGTTTATAAAACCACACTCCCGGGCCTGCGGGGAATTGCTGAAGACTTTCTTTCAATTAAGTCCATTGGTCCCTGTAAGATCAAGGGCCCTACTCTATATGCCCAGAGCCATGCACTGGGGGGTACAGGTGTTCAGGACCCTCTGGCCACAGCCTCCTGAGTTGCCGGGACTAGAGATGGGCAATGTCGTGCCCAGCTTTGAGCTTCTTCCTGGAGTTTCTAACTTTGCAACCGTGAACATGGAGAATTTAGAGATGCTACCAACTCAGCAGGAAGGAATTAACAGATTGTTTCTCCACAGTCAGCTGAATGGCAGGGTGTTGGTGGTTGTCACAATGTTGCCGAGCTCTCAAGTCGTCTTGAGCAAACACAGGCAGTAGTGGGCTCGTGGCAGCAGATAGACAGGGAAAATCTTCAGGAAGGCTGAATCCAGGAAGGCAAAGGGTTTTGAGGTGTGTGTGTGTGTGTGTGTGTGTGTGTGTGTGTGTGTGTGTGTGCTTCTATTCACAGAATAGCTCCAATAAAAAGATCCACGAGAAAGGCCTGGAAAGAAGGCTCAATTGATGATTTGCTTTGCAAGTGTGAGGACCCGGGTTGAGATCTCTAGCATAGAAAGATGGCTGCAACTTCAAGCACCTTTAATTCCAGCTCTGGGGAGAACCAGAGATAGGAAGATCCCCAAAATGTGCTGGTTGGCCATCCCAGTCTATTTGACCGGCTCCTTGTCGAGTGACCCCAGTCTCAAAAAATTAGGTGGGGAGGCGCTTAACATTGACCTCTATGCAACATTTATGCATGTACCTGCATGTACACACACATGCACACGATCCAAAAGCAAGAGTCACTTTATTCTACTATTTCATTCCCAAACAGATGTACATTGGCTCAAGCTGAGTCATGTGACTCCCTGAGACTCCGCCTTATGACTGTCTGCACTTGAGTGGCATGTAGCCTACCCAATGGCCAGCCATGCTTTTCCTTGGAGCACATGGGTTACATGCTGAAAAGAGACTGTTTTAAGAATGGATATGACTTAAATCTAGGCTGAGCTGGGATACAGGTAGAAATACTTCAGGATGATAGGGATGAAGTCAGGGGGGCGGGTCGGCAGGATGTGCTCAAGAATTCCCTGTGCTGTGTGCACCTGGCATAGGTTTGCCCTGGGAGGTGGAGACATCAGATGTAGAAAAGGGCTGTGGGTTTGGGGAGGACCTGAAAGAGAGGTGCAAGGGCGATAGTATTCGCAAATTGCCAGCCTCTCTGGTGTAGCGCTCTGAGCTCGGACCGCCTTGGGAAGCAGGGATTAGCTCCTTTCAGCAGATTAGAAAGCGCTGACTCTGGGATGTTAGGGGATGCACTTAGCCCTCTGATAACCAGAGTTTCAGAATCAGGAGGTGGATTTGCTTCTTCGCTCTGTTACCCACATACAGCATCCATCTGGTGCGAACTAAGGAAAGTGGCAGACTGACCTACTGCCCAGCTGGCTTTAGGGGGTCTATGGGAAGCAAAGACCCCTGGTGGTAGACTGTGACAGCCCCTTCTGGGGTACTTGTAGGCAAGTGAGGTTCTCCCCTGTGATAACTGTCTGCATGTCTCTGGTTTCTGACAACAGTATTCCTTATTGTGGAACGTGGGTGCACCGCTGTGGCTAATGGGGTGTCTGGGAATCTCTAATAGGGTTGGGAGCTGCTCTTCGTGTTACTGGGTAGCATGTGTTGGATCCCTGGTAGCCTGGTTGGGAAACTGACAGTCCAAAATAATTTCCTTTCGTCTCAATCCTGTACAGCATGTCACTTTATAAAAATCAAACACATTAATTCACAGAATGACTGTGGGAAAGAGCAGCTGTCTGAATGACAGGAAGGAATGGCCGGTGGCTATACTCTGTGTTATTCAATCCACCTCAACCTTCCCCAATAAATCACAGTTGCTGAATGCAGGTAACTCTTCCTTACACAGCTGTGTGTCGCTTTCCAGAGACCCCTGTTTGCACACAGCATGATGCCCTGGGGAGAGCTACTTGCAAAGCTATACACCAGTCCTAGCTGTCAGTACCCCTTGTGCACTATCTAGCATAGATGTGACGGGATCACAGATTTGACTGAGCCTGGACCACAGAACTGACTAAGCCTGGACCATAGATTTGACTGAGTCTAGATAGCAGATTTGATTGAGCCTGGATCACATATTTGACTGAGCCTGGACCACACATTTGACTGAACCTTGACCACACACTTGACTGAGTCTGGATCACACATTTGACTGAGTCTGGATCACAGATGTGACTGAGCCTAAACTGCAGAGTTGACTGAGCCTGGACCACACAGCAAAGTTAACAGGAGCCTGTTGGTGTCTTGGGTCTTGCAGAAGCTGCCTACGTGGATGGAAATGCCCTTGGGGCTTCCAGGATGTGTCCCTGGATTCCTGGTGTATAGTGTCTGCACTGGGGGTAGGGGGTCCACTGTTTGCAGAGAGAGGGCAGATAAGCAGCCCCTCTCTCTATCCCATGGGAAGGCAGGATGGAGAGGAAGATGAATATTCTAAAGACTGGCAGTGTATTCGTCTGCGGAGCATCAATCTGAACGCAAGTGTAGAAGTACAACAGCCAGCGCGCCTGGGTACATCAAGGAAGGAGATATCTCTCGGCTGTTAGCTGTGTTCTTGGTCAGAACTCATTTCTGGTTTGTTTGTTTGTTTGTTTGTTTGTTTGTTTGTTTGTTTATCACTATGAAGAGAAATGTGGTGGCCTGGGTGTGTTTAGCTTTGAAAAATTATTCATTTGCAAAATCCTGCTATGGGTAATAACTGCCGAGCATGGACTGTGCTAAGAGTTGTTCTAGATGCTTCTGGGAGGCGTTTCTGTCCTGTTTGCTTGAGAGGAAAGTGCTGTCCCTAATTTTAGATGAGGAAACAGGTTCAGACCTCTGCCCAAAGCTGCAGCAGCAGATCCTGCCCTTGAGGCCAACCAGGCCTCTCCAAAGACAATGCCCCTCCCACTGCAGCTGTGCCATGCTGCTTCCCACCCCAAAACACGCGATGCCTCCTGGATGCCTCGAGTCTGCTTACAGCCCTTGTATTTCTCCACTGGAAAGCTGAGAATCTTTGCTTATGAACTATTGAAAATCAACCATAGGTTTTTTAAGGGAAGCCACTGGAGAAGACAGGATTCACATACAGAAATGAACTTACGTACACTTTATACAAATTATGAATAAAATTGAGCCTACACATACTTATGCTTACATACAATGTAGTGTGCCTATTGGGTGAAATATCAGTTCTCCCTTGAGTTTTTTATGTCCCATGATTTTATATATAATATAATATAACTAATATAACATATAATAAATACAAGATAATGTAATATAATGTAGCATTCTCTTCTATTTTTAGGTAGACCTCACCTTAAATAGGAAATGTATCTACAAGGCTCATTTTAATTTAGGCAGTCCATGACCTTGTGTGCAAAGCATCCAATTTTATAAGCTCATTGGTGGCTCTTCTATTGGCAGAAAAATGCCCTTTATCAAGTGAGGTGTTATACCTACTTAGATGCAAAAAACAGTTTCTTAATTTATGTCACAGTACACTGGCTAATTTTCTTTCAGTGTGTGTATAGGTGGTGGATTTGTTCATTTATGTGTTGCATGTGTGTGGTAGGTGTGTGTGTGCATTCACATGTGTATGTGTGCATGTTTGTATGTATGTGTGGGGGTTGCCTGAACTTGATGTTGGGCATCTTTATCCATGCATCTCCACTTTTATTTATTATGGTAGA
This sequence comes from Typhlomys cinereus, assembly GCA_023101885.1. NCBI lineage: Eukaryota > Metazoa > Chordata > Mammalia > Rodentia > Platacanthomyidae > Typhlomys > Typhlomys cinereus. Next base: position 8,715,994 of record JALPQD010000043.1, read on the forward strand.
ATCTCTCAGTTAAGCCCAGATCTCACTGATTGGCTAGTTTAACTAGCCAGCTTGCTCTGGCAATTCCTTGTCTCTGTCTCCCTCAGGGTGGGATGGCTGGCAGCCACCACCCCTGTCTGGCCTCTTTGTGGGTGCTAGGGGGGGCGTCCCCACCACAGCCCTCAGATGCTTGTGCAATGAGCACTTAATGCACTGAGCTATCTTTCCAGGCCTGCGCTGATGTTCTTACAGTAAGATGCGCTTATTTCTTTTCCTGGACCAAATACTAATTAATAAGCCATTTTTCTTGACGTGAGAACTAGCTTTGACTCTCTCTCGGGGGATTGAGGGACAGAGAAAAATACCTCGTGAACTCCACTGGAAACCAAAGGATGGAAGTCTCATTTATTATTCTGATTAAAATTGCAGTATTTTCCCAAGTTTATTCTTCCCCGTTGGTAAACACAGAGGGTATTCGCAGGCTTCCGTCTCCGTTATAAGTGATGTGGGAATAATGAGCGTTCATTGGCGCCTGCAGGGTCTGGAGCCCCCGGCTCTGCGTTGGTCAGCCACGACTCCTCCTTGTACATTCTTGGAATTTGTGAGAATCCAAAGCAGAGGCAAACAAGATCCTGGTAAGACAGGAGTCGGTAGCGGCAGACTTCCTTTATTATCCTGTGAAGGAACACAGTGATCACCCCTCCATGTTCATACGTGAATCTTATATAGCATCTAACATAGACACAGAAATGCTCTCATTCAAGAGTCATTCCAAGCCCGCGTGAAACCCAACCCAAATGTTGAAAATCTCCTTGTTTCCGCAGCCAGCGAGAGAAGCTGGATCCTATTTCTCTGCTTTCCCCTCGCTCTGGCTTAATTTCTTCAAGGCCTGTGTGGTTTTTATTTTATTTTACTCTATCTTGTAGATTTAATCTGTAGAATCCGTACCCACATTGGTGGGATGTTGAGTTCTGAAGACCTTGCAAAAAATCCTTTACGTCTCACTGACGACTCACAGTATTTTCTCAGACAATTGAGGATAGACCACTCACGAGTTCATCGAGGTCCCACTCTATTCAGTGTTTGCAGCTATTTGAGGGGCTCTCCTAGACACAGATATAGCCTCAGAGCCCCCTCCGCTGTCCCAGGAAGACAGCGGTGTCTGCTTTGATTACCTGCATGCTGTCTGTCCATCATGGCTGCTTTAAAAGACTGATTATCCGATTGTGTTCATTCATGATTGTTTCCCAGTTTTACGACATCAGGAGCTAGTGACGGTCTCAATAAGTAGTGGGTTTGGTTCTGCTAAAAAGGTTTTGGTTTAGTCCATGTGGCCGGTGAGAAAGCAAGTGTAATTTTCTCTGATAATTGTTCAGACACTCTGCTAGTTTGGAACCCAGGACCTGGATTCCTGGGATGGACACTTTTGCCCTGGAGGAGGGTCAGTAAATTAGATTTCTGTGGTCAAGCCCAGCTGACTCTTAGCCCGTTTGTAAGTAAAGTTTTGTGGGGACACAGTTACACTGGTCTTGGGAGGCGTGACGGAGGAGGCACTGTGGAGCCCATAGACCTGATGGAGACTAGAACAGCCACACTCTTTGGTCGTACTGGGAAGGAGAATTCCTGTCCTTGCTCCAGTCTTGAGGCCTGGGTCATACGGAACATGGGGTGGGAATCCCTGGAAGGCCCTGGAAGCTTGGATTTGGATCATATGGTTGTTCAAGGAACCACAGAAAATTTACAGGCTGTTGAAATGAAATCAAGAAATCACTCAGCCTTTCGGGAGACTAGGAGATGAGGGGAAGAGGGGGTCTCGTAGACCCTGGGGTAAGGAAGTCAAAGGTATGCTGGGAGAACATGTGTGTGTGTGTGTGTGTGTGTGTGTGTGTGTCTGTCTGTCTGTCTGCCTGCCTGCCTGTCTTGTTTCCTTTAAATCCCTGCCTTAGGTTCAACACAGAAAGAAGTAGAAACATTAACCACACAAGACATGGGACAGTTTTGCTTACCTCCTTCCAGAATGTTCCCACTCCCACCAGGGTGCTTGTGAGGAAAGGCCCGGATCACCCTCAGCTCTTGTGGGCTTAGCAGGCTCGTACACTCCTCCCCCCTCCTTATGCCTGTGGAGATAAACATATGCTTTGAAGCATGAGATTTGGTTCTCCTGTCTTAGCTCTTATAAATACAAATGTGATTAATGGTCATAAAACACAGGTTGACAGAGGAAGATGAATTCTCTGCGGAGCAGCGCGGAATGGGCTTGCGAGGCGGGGAAGCCCCTCGCCTCGCCATGGGCCTTGCTCCTGCGTGTGCATGGGGGTCTGCACACCCCACCAGCCTGTGTCCTACCTTTGCTTCTGCCCTCAGATCTCCCTGGCCTCTTCCTCCTTGATAATTAAAACCCAGGGATTGTCCCCTGGAGAGTTACCTGAGCTAAGCAAGCACCCACGGCTCTTTGTCAGGCCATTAATAGTCAGGAACTCTTGCAAGACATTTGGCTGCCTTCTCTTTCCCCACTTGGACCTGGCCGGCTGCCCGCCTGTGTTGGGGGTGAGGGTGAGGGAGGTGTGGGGGGAACAACACAGCCTAAATCCGGACAATTTGTATTTCGGTCACGACGGGGACATTCACTCTCTTCCCTCTGTCATTTTGCATTAAGGACCTGCCACTAATAAAACTAATTAATAACTGGAAGCCCGTGGACTTCTGAATGCTGGCAGACTGCCACCACCGCTTTTGAAAGCAGCGTTTCATCTCTCCCGTGGACGGGGCGAATATTTCTCCACACTTCTAATTGGACAAAGTGCCTTTCAAACTCGCTGGCATTTCGGAGAGAGCAGAGAAGTGGTCTGCGTGCTTTCTAGACGCCGCCGCCCCCTGGCTGCCTCCCAGCTCCCTGGGACAGCCACAGGACACCTGAACGTTCTCTCCCCCTCCTGACCTCTGACCTCTGACCCCTGACCTCTGACTCCCAGGGGAGGAGGGGGAGTTGCAGAGGACAGCAGAGGAGAGATTTCCCTGGTGGAGGGCATGGAAGAGAGTAAGCCAGTGGAAAAGCACATTTTATTGCTCCAGAACCTTCTCTAGCCCTTAGTCAGAGGGCAGTAGTAGACAGGTCTTGATTTTTTACAAATTAGCACACATTCATTATGCATAATAATGGTCACCTAGGGCAATTTAATACATATGTGCAACATGTTTTGTTGTCTTTACCCCCATTAACTTCTCTTGTCCCTCATTCCTACTGATCCCCTTCTTACCAACTTTACTTTTTCTTTTTGAAACTCCCAGCGTGAACTCAGAGATGGAAACGAGAGAACAGAGGAGGGCTCATCTCATAGGAACATGGACACCTTGCGAGTAGCTACACCACCAAAGAAAGTGTCTTTCCCACCTCATCTGGATGTGTGCTGTGCTTCCCAGCTACTTCTGATTCCTTGGGGGGCGGGTCTGGTACCAGTCACCTGCTGCCCTCCTCTTCAAGACAAAGATTCCTGTCTTCCAACTATGTGACACTACATCTTTTTGGATGACGTAGGCATCCAGGAAAATGCCGGGCTTGGTGATCAAGCTGGGGGTGGGAGCATTTGCAACCTCTTCGTACATGCGACACAGCATGCATGAGATGGTCTCTTTGATGAGTTAAATAATGGTTCCACACATCCATTGGCTCTGCAGGCAGGGGACTAAGGGGCCCGTCTGCACCTTCCAGGAGTAGCCAACCAATGAGACCAATGTTCCGTGGTGGGACAGGCGAGGAGTTTTCCCTGGGGTGAAGCTAAGCAATGTGGATTCAGAGCAGGGTGGTGGGGGATGCTCGGGTGAAAGAACGTCTCTCAGAGGAAGAGCGGAGCAGTGCTGGCCTTGCGCTGGGTGCTTCAAGGGTGCACGGTGGGAGGTGGGGTGGGAGGGAGGAGATGGGGAGAGCGGAGTGTCTATAAACTGTCTCCTCCCAGCGAAGTTGGCGTGGAGCGTGGGAAGCAACGGGCTGGGCTGAGAGGAAACAGCAGAAGCCTTGTCATCATCCAGGATGGTGTCCGCGAAGGTTGGAAGCGGGATGGGACGAGAGGTAGTTTACGTTATCACTAGCTGATCAGCAACATGGCCAGTAGTTGGTTAATAACATCAGGTTTATTTTTTACCTCGAGGCGCGTCATGGCAGGGAGATGGCAACAATGAACAGATCTAAGGTTTGGGGGACCACCGGGTTGTAAGTTCAGGGGCGATACCATCATAAGGCATTCAAGGCTCTGGCAAAGGCTGTACAGACAGCCATGCCCCCTCAGACCTGATAGAGAGGAAGTTCAGGTGAGAATAATATTCTGGAAGGAAGGATGTCCCTTGTTTATACTACAACTAGAGGTTTTTTTTTTTTTTTTTTTTTTTTTAAGATCTCTCTGGAGATCTTGCTGTTCTGGTTGGCTGGGCTCATTTCCTGTCCCTCTTATTGGGCATTAATGCTCTCAGGGGAGAATAAAATGAGACAGGACCAACAGATTTAGAGACTAAATATCATTTAGTTTGTTGCAGCGTTGGGACATAATCATGTCCTGCTATATACTGAGGCTTGGCGTGGAGGGAACTGTCAGAGGTACACGCTCGCTGTCAGAGGTACACGCTCGCTGCTGAGGTGCAAAGAGCCCACGTGACGGCATCACAGCCTGGGTTCAATGGTGACGCGTGCACATTCCGCACATCCGCCACGGTGGGAGGCAGAGGGTGGAAGGAACTGCGTTCCTTGATTCAGCAAACCTTCTGTGTGTGGCCGACTGAGTGTCAAATGATCTTCCAGGTCTAGAAGATGCACTAAGTCCAACAGAGGGGCCCTGAGCATGGTCAAGGAGATCGATGGGTAGGCAGATAATTAAAACTGAGTTACAAGTAGCAACCTAGAGTCACATCCTGGGAACCACAAAGCAGGAAGTGGTTGCTTCTAAGGAGGAAGACTCTCCTTAAGGAGGAGGCGGGACTGTCCCAGGGAAGCTTCGGGGATGAGGTCACGTGATGGTTTCCAGCCTAAGAAGAAGCATAAAGCATCCGTGGCTCACGTGGAGGCTGCAAGGAGATGGTATGGCCGATGTGGTCCAGCCACGTGGGGCTTCACGTAAGGAAAGCGCCGTAGGATTCCAAAGCGCAGCAGAGTGCACGCCGCTCATTGGCGCACTCCAGGCATCCACTGCCCTTGGTCATTCTTGAGAATTCTGTGGACGAGGGGAGCTGGGCTTCGCCATAGATGGTTCTAAGTCAACTGTGGCTCGGGTGAGGAGGGGGTCATTGTCTTAGAACAGAAATATGTGGGTGCAGGGGAGCCCTCTCTATCTCTGGACATGCTTAAGACAGACAGGGCTGTGTAGTCACATTTGCAAGGAAGGATGGGAAGTGGGTGGTGTGATACTATTGAATGAAATTCATTCTTTCTTTGCGTGTGCATGGATATGTGTGCATGTGTGTACTGGTGTGTGTATAAGAGGGTGTTTGAGTGTGTGCACCTGTGGAAACCACAGGGTGACTTTGGGACTCATCCTGGATTGCTCTGCCTCCTCATTGCTCTGCTCTGAGGTTTCCCAGGCTCCATCTTCCAGAGCTGGAATTTCAGGCCACCACCATACCTATGTTATTAAAACAGTACACTGTTAAGCAGAAATGTCCATAATCAGAATGGATGAGATAAAAAGAGCTATCCACTCTGCTTTTGAAAGCAGGAGGGATGAATAGATGGCTCCACTAGGAGACTGAGAGGAGGGACGGACCCTCATCCGTCTCCTGCCCATCCACGAATGCTCCTGCTTTGCTTTTTAAAATCATAGATAATTTTAGACTTGCACAACAGTTGCATAGCTAGGACAAAGAGCTGCCGAATATTCCTGCTCCATTTTCCCCAAAGTTGACATCCCCCATCAACGGGTATAGACACCCAACTTCATATGGCCCCCAAGCTCTCTAGGACCTGAGTCACAGATGTGGATGTCGCTGTCCATTCACCCGTGACTCTTCTAGAATCCCACCTGGGGCTCCGTGTGGCTTGGAGGGTCTTCTCTGGGCCAGCACAGTCCTTTGGCTTCCCTTGCTTTTCATGACGTAGACCTGAGTGGAAAGTAGCAGCCAGGCACCAATAGGAGGCGCCGTGTTTCTGGTCTTTTCTCCTTACTCAATGGGGGCCGTGGGCTTTCGAAAGACCACCAAGGTCCAGCGCCCTCACAAGTGCCTTGGGTCACAGAATCAAAATATCTTGCTTTTGGTAACCTGGAATCTAACTGCCTTGACACTCTAGCTAACGGGTGTCCCAGACTTTTCCATTGAAACGTCACTTTTCCCCTTTGGTGGTCAACAGATACTTCAGGAAGGGGGACACACTGAGGCTGGAAAAATACTCTGCTCCCCCCTAAAAAGTTGTACACGAGTTCTTTATTTTCTTCATTTTTTGTATGTAAAAGGATAGGAAGCACTGTGTGTGTGTGTTTGCATGTATGTGGATGAATGTGTATGCATTTGCATGTATGTGGGTGTGCGTATGTGTGTGCATGTGTGCGTTTGCATGTATGTGTACACATGTGTGCACATGTATGCATTTGTATGTAAGTGGGTGTGTACATTCGCGTGTGTGCGTGTGCGTCTGTGTGTGTAAACCCAATGTTCACACTGAGTCATCCTGAGTTGCTCTTCTACCGTACTCTTTTCTGCTTCTCTAATTAAACCCAGAGTTCACCATTCGGGCCAGTCTGTCTAGCCACCTTGCTCTTACTTTCGGGATTCCCAGTAAGGGCAGAGACTTTGGCAAAGTCCAGTTTCCTCGTCCACACCTCCCTGCGTTTTACTTGTGATCTGGGGATCTGATCTCCAGGCCTTTGCTTGTGCAGCAAGCGCTTTAACCACTCAGTCACTCACTCATGCTCCTGAGCTCCTTTGGAAACCCAGCTCTTCCCCCAGTGGCGTTCTGTCGTCCATCTTCCCCATGTTGGCTGGAGGAAGCAAACGCGCACCTCACACCGCCCGTTAGCCCCACGCAGTGGTGGCAGGTGTGAAGGTCAGGGAAATGATGCGTGGGGTTGGCAGTTCGTTCATTTCCAAATGAGCGTCCCTGCTTCTTGATTTGACCTCACAGAAGCAGCCCCGTGTAGAGGAAGGAAGAACAGAGGACCGGAGTCTCCCTGACATGCTGAGCTGTGGGAAGCCTCTGACTGGCAACTCGAGTTCTCTGGACCTCAATTTCCCTAAAGTAAGGTCAGATTACTCAGTGTCCTTTACAGTCCTGTGGTCCCATGGCGAGATTTCTCCAGGCTAAGAGTCTATCTCAAATGAAGAAAAATAATTATATTAGACTACTATAAAATATTAAAAATAATTATTAGAAAGAAAACATAGGAAGATTGGGTGCTATGCGATCTTGGAATATTTGATAAGGGAGATGTCTAGTAAAGAGATTTGAGTCTATAATGAATGAGAAATTGCTCTATTCAAAGTCCGATCAGAGGATCCACATGCAATTATAATGGATGGTGGTCAGATGGGCAGTTCTTTAGGATTCTAGACCTTTCCTCTCCAGAGCTTTTCATGAGATCGAGGTGCCTCTCCTGACTCCATCCCACACACCCTCCTGGTATTTGTCTTATTTTGGAGTGTGTGGGCATCTCTGCCCTATGCTCAAATTCCTCCAGATGAACATGGAAATGACTTCCCTTGACCCCATATCCCAGCCCCAGCTCATCCTGGGCGTGGCGAATTCCTCCTGTGCTCTGTGAATGAAGAGCTTTAGCAAATGGGGGTCTGTTTTTTAAAAGGTGGCAACAAAATCCAAGGGACGCACCAGAATGCAGACATCTGGCCTTCCTCACACTGCGTGACCTTTGCTGCCTGTCACGTTGACCCCCTTCCCCAGCCCTTTCCTGGTAATTTTTAAAAATTTTAATATCCTTTTGCCTTCTGGAACTCCACCTTGGTTTAATGTATCACCTGATAACACACACACACAACTTCTTTCTTTTACTTCAATGGTTTTCTTTCCTCCCCCAAGATCAGCCTATCAATCTTTCTTCCTCCCTCCCTCCTTCCCTCCCTTTTTTTTCCCTCCCTCCCTCCCTCCTTTCTTCCCTCCCTCCCTCCTTCTCTCCCTCTCTCCTTCCGTCCCTCCTTCCTTTCTTCCTTCCTTCCTTTTTGGATGGGTTTCTCTTAATGGGCAGCCCTTCCTTTTCAAACATGGCAGGATTCGCCATCACCAGAACCTACACACTGCAAACGATGAATGTACCCCCATTCCTTTGCATTGTGCTTAATTTAGCTTGGAATCCAGCAGGTGCTCATTGTAACCAATGAGATGGTGTGGCTTTTTAAAATGTCTGCCGTGTTCTGGCAGTGTGGTTGGTATGGAACCAAAGGGTTTCCAAGGCTCCGATGGTGCAGCCAAGGGCATGGTGAGAAAGGGGAGTTCTGCGGATGTGTGGGGAGTTCTGCGGGGCGCGTCAAGTCCCTTCTTAGACCCAGTGCACCGGCTGGGGGTGCATAGAGGGAAGACAGAGGCAGATTGGAGCTTTCTCCAGAAAACAACTCAAGGCAAGAGGTTTGTAGGAGGCAAACCAAAGTGCACCTTGCATGATGGATAACATGTTGAAAGAAGAAAATTGAGAGAAGGTTCTGGAAGCTGGGGCCTTGGGGCACAAGGGAGCTGGTTTCGGTCATAAGCACTCAACCATGTAGGGCGTCGTTAATTAACCTGCATATTAAACACCTGAAAGCCCTTTAGAAGGACTGATGTTTGAGCTCCTAGCAAGTATTGGTGCTCTTAAAAGAGCAGCAGCAGGTGGCTGGCCACAGGTTGGATAAGGGAAGCCCACTGAGGGTCTGGAATATATGGAAGATCAGGCTGCCTTTATTAATCTTTAAGCCATATTTACCTGGCCTGTTGTTTACCTGTTTATTCATTATTTATTGTCTTCATTGGTTCACTGTTCTTTTATTTAGAGATAGACTCTCAGATAGCCTAGGCCGACTCCCAGCTTGCTGTGTAGCCAAGGATGACCTTGAACTCTGGCCTTCTTGCCTTTACCTCCACCGTCCTGAGATGCCAGTCATGGGCCACCTGTTTATGTGATGCTGGGGGCGGAGCCCAGGGCCGGGTACACACTCAGCAAGCGCTCTGCCAACCGAGCCACACCCGCAGCCGTGCCTGGCATTTCAATGCAACAGTCGTTGCTGTAGCTCTGTTGCTCCCCCATCCCATGCATGATCACACGTGCAGGGACATAAGCATGATCATCTATGGGCTTTACTGACTATACCCTTTATTGAGCTCTGGAGACTCCTTCACATTTAAAAATCCGTCATCAAAGTCCTCCTGAATACCGACTGTGCGCCACACAGTCCAAGGACCCCTTCGTACATTCATGTCACTGAGATTATCCAAGAGCTTTTGGCTTATGTGAATTATACTTGCCATCTTAGAACTGAAGGGGGAGGAAAAATGTGAACACGTTCTTGTTTTAAAGTAATAAACCCATTGTATTCTAACATAAATAATATATTGTAATGAAAAATAACCACTTTAGACAACAGAAACAGTTTAAAGACGGACATTTGTTTTTACACTTCTGCAAGTATCTTTTATGTCTAGCTTAATAGGAGAGAGCTGGATCTCAGACCCTGCCCAGCAATCTGTCTGTCGTGATATAACCCGTGGCGCAGCCCTCTGCAGCATCCGCTTCTTAGGATAAGTGTTAATATGAAAATAGTTTCAACCTCATGGGTTTGCTTGAAAGCATATTGGGGGACATGGGCTCTGCTCGTGGGAGCTGCTGTGCTTTGAGATGCTCCTGTTTTCCGTGGGACATAGAGGCTGGTGAGCAGAGATGGCTGAAAGGGAGGCGGGAGCAGCCCGGTGACCTCTGGTGCCAAGGACTCCATGCTGGAGGATTTGCCCATCATGATCCGTGGGGTTGCATCCATTTAGATTTGAATCTATGCCAGGGAAGAGATGGGCATATTAAGGTGTTCTTTGCAGCAAAACAAAATAAAAAAATGCAAAAGAAGGGAACATGAAGGAGTGGAGAAGATAGCCCAAGATGATTTCATTGCATCAAAGGATGTCTCAAGGGTTGGGCACGGAGCTTAGCAGTGGAGTCCTTCCTTGCCTGAGTGTGGCGGGGACGGATTCAGTTTCTAGCACCACTGAAGCAAGTCAAGCAAGCCAGAAGAATGTCTTGAAAGTTGTATCGTCTTCATGGAACCAGGCCACTGTTGACGTGGCTTTCTCTGCTTACTAGGCATCTCTTGGAGGCTCCACACCTTCCTGAGAGACTGTCGAGGGTCATCACTGGTGGAGGGGGGGGAGCTGCTTTCCTCAGTGGTCACCTACTGATGCGTGATCACTCAGGCATTCCCCATCAGAGCAGCCCCGATGAAACTCAGTGGGCCCCACATGCAAACAGACATGAAAGCAGAGGGGAGACTCTTGGGGATGCTGTGGGAAAAGATGGAGGATGAGATTGGGTAGCGAAGGGCGGAAATAATGTAAATTCACTGTATTCGTGCATGAAAGTCTAAAAGAATAAAAACAAATGGGTGTCTCTTGGGAGTTTATTACTTGTGTATATAAGTACATTTCTTTGTATTTTCTGTTTCACTGTGTGTGTGTGTGTGTGTGTGTGTGTGTGTGTGTGTGTGTGTAGTATATGCAAATGCATGCCGGCGTGTGCACTCGAATCTCTAAGGAGGACATTGGGTGTCCTGTTCTGTTATTGTCCACTGTAATATTCTCTAGAGACGGGGAGCAAGCCTTCCTGCCTCTGCTCTCCTGATCTCAAGTCCTGGGGTTCAGGTGTTCAAGTGGCCGCCACCAGCTCATTTTGTGGGTTCTGGGGATTGAAATGTAAGTATGCCTGCCCACTGAGCCACCTCTCCAGCCTAAAAAAGCTTTATTCTATCCTAAGTAATTTAAACCGATTCACAAACTGGTTTGCCCCTGTCTGCTTTTGTGTGTAAGTATTGAAAAGAAAAGGCATTATTGTTTTTGTCTGTTCTTCAGACGGGCTATATTTTATCTTTAGGAAGTATTGTAGAGTTTCCTTTTAGAATTAGATTCATCTGCATACCTACCAGCTTTTCATGTGGTACTTTAAAAGCATTCTTCTCAGCACAGGATTCTCTAATACCCGTGAAACAAATGGTTGAGAATAGTCTAATAAAACTGATATATTTATCTGCACCCTTCAGCTCATAAAATGGAATTTGATCACTTTCAAATTATATTTTGAAATATTTAGGGCAATGCATTGTAAATGTTTTAAAAGTTAACTGGGGATAAAAGATGAAAGGCTTTTAATTTGCTTGGACTCACATAATTCAAGCCGAAAGCGTCCGTGTACCGTCTTCCCTGCTTTCCGTGGTGGGTTTGGAATTTTTTTCTTGGCCTGGGATTGAATTGTTGGCGTCATTTGGGGGGAAATTCAGAATCTATCTAGCTTTTAAAGTAATACACCAGATTCATAACAGAATGAATTTGGAATCAAAGAGTTTTGCCAAACGCACATTAGATCTTTGTTCTTTTCTTTACCAACATGATGAGAATGTGTGTAGTTTGTACACATGCACATTAGATCTTTGTTCTTTTCTTTACCGATATGACGAGGATGTGTGTAGTTTGCACACACGCACATTAGATCTTTACTCTTTTCTTTACCGACATTGACAAGAATGTGTGTAGTTCGCACATGCTTCCCTGTGGAGCTTGGAGAGTTTTCCTAGAGGCTGAGAATCCACAAAGTGGGCAGCAGCTTTCTCGTCTCCCCTCAATGTTCCCTCTTCCTTTCCCTTTTTTCTGTTACTTGCCCCTTTTCTTGGTTTCATTGCTGTGTGTGCATGTGTGTGTGTGTGTGTGTATGTGTGTGCGCTCACGAGCATATGTCTGTGCTCACGCACATATATGCGTGCAGGTGCATGTGCACATGTAGGCTAGAGGTCAATGTCCGATGTCTTCTTCAATCTTTCTCCACCTTGTTTTTTTTTCTCCCACATTTTATTGTTTTCCTAATCATACAAGCTCAATAGGTAACTCTGTCCTCACCTTCCCCCTTTCCCCCCTCCCATAGTTGCCCATTCTACTCTCTCCCCTTCCCCCATCCTTTCACCCCCATCCCTCCCTCCCCTATCACAGTACTTCCCCCTTCCTCCCTCACTCCCGTCCCCTGGAGCATCCATTTATGTGGGCACCAAACCTCCTTCTGAGTCCTCCTCCCTAGCGAGAGTTCAGGACTCAGTAGCATAGTCCAGAGCCCCTTCTTGGGCTCCCCATTCGTATGGGAGCTCTATTATGACTGCTTAATCCCTTGCCTCTAAGGAGCCTACTTCCCGAAGCTTCTCTTCTGTGACCCGTGCTTCTGGTTCTGCTTCCTCCAATCTCCTTGCTCTGACTTGGGATCTCTGACCCCCACTCAGCCACAAGCCCCCCTTCCTGGAGCAGTCTTGTCCTCCAGGGCCCAGAGAGTGGAGAGTTTAGCATCAGAGATCCTTCCACTATTCACGGGAGGAAGGACCTATGCCAACGCTCGGTTATCACTGTCTCTTGCAACCTCCGACATCAACGTCCTTTTAAAGTCAACCAGCCTCTTCCATTGACCTTTCCCGACTCCTTCAGCTACTCTATCGGAGCAGACCTTCAGCAACACAGGTGAAAAGCAATAGAGCGGTGTCATGTGACTGTAAGGTCATGATTCACACGTCGATACTTGTATTAAGACTCTACATCTCTTCTGCATATATATGCAATATTTGTGTGTATGTGTGTGTGTGTTTGTGTGCATGTGAGTGTGCATAAATACCAGCCATGGTTTCACAAACAGTGATTCTAGTAGTCATCATCAAATGTTTTACTGCATCCCAGACATCATGTAAATGAGGGCCGGGGAGGTAACTCAGTCCACCAAGTGCTTGCTTGGTGTGCAAAAGGCCCATGTTGATCCCAGATCACACCCCTTAGACTAGGTCACATTAAGCAGGTGGGTAGTGCACATCTGTCATATCAGCATCAGAGAAGTAGAGGCAGGAAGATAAGTTTAAGGTCACCCTTGGTTATAGAGCGAGTTCCAGATGAACCCGGACTAGGAGAACCTGTCTATAAGTAAGGAAGTAAATACAGGCATACATAGAACTAAGCTGAACCAGCGGACTCGATTTCTTAAATGGCAGGGAATCTACATGTAAGACGTTGGCAGCATCAGTCTGCTGGGAAGAAAACCACGGCATGCCCAACGCACTGTGAATTCCCCGGAAGGGTAGAAAGCGCTCAGGGACACTGACTGTCCGTCAACAGCAGATCCCTGGGGAGCAGAAACAAGATAGAGGCGTACAGTTGGACGGCTGAGAATTGCCGGGGTCCAGGAGGCGGAACTGAGTGCAGGGGGCCCTGAAGCTAGTCTGTGCATGAACGCTTGCTGGTGCTCAGAAACACAAACGTTAGAACATTTTGACGTGACAGCAGGAGGAGCAGCTATTTGGGAGGAGAGATGGACAGGTTGAGAGAGGGAAGTGGGGAGGCAGGGAGGGAGGAGGGACTAGTTAGAACAAAGTATCATGTTGCTAATGTGATGTAGGGAACCGTCCCTGTATGCTAAAGTAAGTAAACAGAGTGATGTAGGAACCAGCTCTCTGTATGCTAAAGTAACAGGGCTGGCGAGAGGGGTCGGTGGCTGTACACCTCGGAGCCGGAGTTTGATCCTTGCAGCCCACATGGTGGAAGGAGAGAACCAACTTCCACATGTACATTGTGGCATCCATGTGTCTGCTCTTGCTTTCCCTCTTTCTCTCTGTTTGTTTTTCTAGTCTGTCTCTTTCAAATAAATACAGGATTTAAGTTAATAGAAAGCAATACTTTTCCTCCCTCCCTCCCTCCCTCCTTCCTTCCTTCCTTCCTTCCTTCCTTCCTTCCTTCCTTCCCTCCTTCCCTCCCTCCTTCCCTCCCTCCTTCCCTCCTTCCTTCCCTCCCTCTCTCCGTCCCTTCCTCCCTCCCTCCCCTCCTTCCTTCCCTCCTTCCTTCCCTCCTTCCCTCCCTCCTTCCCTCCTTCCCTCCCTCCCTCTCTCCGTCCCTTCCTCCATCCCTTCCTCCCTCCCTCCCCTCCTTCCTTCCCTCCCTCCCTCCTTCCTTCCCTCCCTCCCTCCCTCCTCCCCTCCCTCCTTCCCTCCTTCCCTTCTTCCTTCCCTCCTTCTCTCTTTCCTTCCCTCCCTCCCTCCCTCCCTTCCTTCCCTCCTTTCCTCTCTCCTTCCTGTCTTCCTTCCTTCCTTCCTTCCTTCCTTCCTTCCTTCCTTCCTTCCTTCCTTCCTTCCTTCCTTCCTTCCTTCCTTCCTTCCTTCCTCATTGAACACTTTTGTGGAGATATGGTAGATCTCAAGTAATTCAGCAAAGGCCTGGCTCCTGATACCCATTTGTGTCTTGTTAATCATAGATCACATGTGGAAGAGAAAAGAAATATCATTTTTCACTTGTGTGTGTGTGTGTGTGTGCGTGCGTGCACACACACATGTGAGTGCCCCTCTCTGTCTAGCCTTCCTTCCCTCCTCCTCACCAGTGCCGTCCACTGCCCCAGAGGAGAGAAGTCTGGTTACAGGACAGTATCTGCCCCTAGCTGCGGATGACAAATTAAACCTGCTAATCCCCATCAAGAGCCTTTCAGAGAGCTGGGGAAGGGAAGGTTGCTGAGAACCAGGCCGATCCTAAAGTGGTTGCCACATGCAGAGCCAGGCTGGGGAGCCACATTCCTTAGTGGGAGGTGGAGCAAGATCCCTTTAGTGCTTGGGGCAGAGGGACGTGACAAATCCTAGCGCCAGCCAGCAGGTTGGGTCGGAATAGAGGCCTTGAGCCAGGCTGGCATGGCATGCCACACGTGTCAGGCGGGAACCGAGGTAGACAGAAGCACAAAGCTGAGAGAGTAGGTGGCCTGCCTGGTGTGTGGGAATAGCTGGGATCAGGGTGCAAATGACCCCAGCTTCCTTCCAGCTGAGGTCTCCTGGGAACTCTTGGTACCTCATCTGTTGATTTCCACTCACTGCTCTAGAGATGTGTGCAGAGGGGGCATGAACACCCTTAGGGTGGGTGAGGCGGCTCAGTGTAGAGTGCTTGCCTAGCATGCATGAAGCCCCTGGGTTGATTCCCTAGCGCCCCCAGACATATTAGTTCATGTCCGTCACCCCAACACTGGGGAGGTGGAGGCAGGAGAATCAGAAGTTCAGGGTCGTCCTCCGGCTACATAGTGAATTGAAAGCCAGCCTGTCTCAGAAAAAGAAAAGTCCTTTCAATGTTACTCTCTTCTCTACCCAACTTCCAAACCCAGAGCACCCCGCAGCATCTTTAACGAGATGTTTTTGTGCGGATCTGGAAGATTCTGTTTACAAATGATGTTCAGGTGGTTCCGGGTCAGGGAGTCCATGTGGGGAGGTCGAGGGCAGCCAGCGATCCTTGAAGGCTCAGGTGGGGCTACTGAGGCTATTTTAGGCATTTTGGAAAATTCTAATGCAAGCTGGGAGTTCATCCTTCCTAAGTTTTTAACTGGTGTGGTGAAGTTGGAGCTGTAAGATCCCAGCTGGTGTTGGCGCCACCCAGTGGCACCCGCACGGGCGCTGGAGGCCGGTGGGGTTGGCTGCCTGGCCTCTACCCATGATGCATTGGAGGAGACCTTGAACTTCCTGCTTCCACCTCCCCAGGGTGGGGTTTGCAGCTGGGCACCACCATGGCTGGCTTATTTGATGCGGGAGCAAAACCTAGTGTTTCGTGCCTGATGGGCAAGCGCTCTACCCGCTGATCCACATGTGGTCTCAGATTCTTCCTATCACCTTCTAGCTGCGGGAGACTTCGTTGCTGCTGTTGTGTGTTATGGTATGAGGTGTGTGTGTGTGTGTGTGTGTGCATGTGTGTGCATGCATGCACATGTGCACACATATGTGTGTGCGTGTGTGAGACACATGTGCATTTCAAGGCCAGAAGTAATGTCGGTCATTTCCTCTGTCACTTTATCTTATCTTGTTGGCTGTCTTCCCAGCCAGCTCCCAAGGTCTGCCTGTCTCTGCTGTGTCAACCCCCAGGGCTGAGCTTGCAAACATACACCACCATGCCCAGCGTTGATGTGAGGATGGAACTCTAACCTCAGGTCCTTACACTTGCAGGCACTGAGTTATCAACTCTGCTGAGATCCTCAGCCGGTCCTTGCACCTGTGTGCTCTTGACCCTGCGTTCTTAAAATGGGGGTTGGAGCAGCCCTGACTGCTAGGACTAAATGGAGACAGACAGGAGGAAATCTAGGCTCTGTGTCTGGAAGAAAGAAGATATTCAAAATAAACCTCTTTTTTTTTTCTTTTTGCACATGTGCATGTGCCCATGTGTGGAGCCCCAAGGGGTAACTTCTGGAATCACCCTGGATTGCTGCACCTCCTTATTGTTTCACTCTGGAGTTTCCCAAGCTCTGCCTTCCAGGGCCTGAAGTGCAGATGGTTGCCATTTCCATCTGGGATTTTTATGTGGTATCTGGGATCTGAACTCGGGTCCTTTTGCTCGGGAGGCAAAGGCTTTAACCCCCGAGCCATCTTACCAACCTGACCCCTCTTATTAGTCACTGACTTGTGGAAACATAATGCCCTGTGGCTATAGACAGCTTGGTTGGGTCATATCTAGAATGACTACCAAGTCTAGCAGGTGAAACCTGGTATTGTCTCAGTAGGCTTCTGTGAACCCAGCATCTAAAGAGAAGTGTGAAACCTGCCGTCCATGTCAACTCTTAAGGGACCCCCGTCCCCCGACTTCAACCCTGCCCCTGGAGTGTGCTCTTTCTGGAAATTATTTTAACAGAGACTCAGAGAATAATTTTCCAGGAGAGAATCAGACCAGAGCTGAGCATTCACCCCTGGGCGCTTCCCATCCTGGGGGTGGGTGAAGTGCTAGGTGGTCTTTGGGATGTCTAGGTGGTCTTCGGGCTAGCCCCTTTTGGGGTTACCCCAAAGTAGAATTGCTCCTGGGCCCTGCAGAATCCCCTACGTGTGCCTGGAACTCCTGGCTTACAGCGTCTGTGGGCGTGGCTTGCCGTTTCTGTGGGCGAGGCTCCTGGGTTTTCTTCCTGACATCTCAGTTCCTCAGCCAGGCCCGGGCAGCCCTTGTGAATCTGACTGGTTTCGATGGCCCCTTGCCTTTAATCTGCTATTTATAACCACTAATTTCTGTTTTCACGGTGCTTCCAGGAGCAGCTGGTCTCGGTGCTGCCAAGAGCAGGAAGCGCTGCAGCGGGCGTGGGGGGGGGGAGGGCGGCCTGGGTCCTTGTCATTTTGTGTGTGATCGCTTATTGTGGGAGGCATGTAAAATTGCCCAGGGTGTTTTCTTCTTTTAAAGATAAGCCCCCAGCGTATTAAATATTCATCTGCTGTGGAAGAACACAAAATCATCTTTTTTTTGTTTCCTTACTCCCGATTTCCTTGTGGAAATTATGTTCTGGTGTCGACAATATGCATTGTTCTCATGCAATACTTCTGACTACAACTGATGCTCCGAGCAAAACTTCAGACTCTTCCTCAGCAGCTAAGTAGCATGCACGCTCTGCCTCCCTAGGGTCACGTCTACACCACGCCAACAGACGAAGCTTGAGTGCTGGAACCCAGGGCCACTGTGATCTGGAGGAGTGGACAAGAGGCTGTTTGGAGGCCCAAAAGTCCTGTGTGTGTGTGTGTGTGTGTGTGTGTGTGTGTGTGTGTGCAGGTGCATACATGTGTAGGTGCACAACATGTGTACAGGATCATGTGTGTGCAGGTTTATGTGTCTATGATTCATATATGTGTCAATGTACATGTATGCAGATACAAGTGTATGTGTGTAAAGGACACATGTGTGCAGGTGTAGTTATATATGTGCGTAGGTCATATGTGAGTGTGCACATGTGTCAGCAAGTCATGTACGTGCATGAGTACATGTATGTCAGGGCACATGAGTACAGATGTGTATGTCCAGGGGTGTGTGTGTGTGTGTAGATACATGTGTGTGTAGCTCATATTTGAGCAAATACATGTGTGTGCAAGTGAGCATGCATACGGGTCATATGTGTGCATAGGTACATGTATATGCAGGTGAATGTGTGTGTGCAGCTGCATGCATGTGCAGATGCATATGTTTATTTGGGAATTACATCACAGCCCGGGCTGTTGCTCCTTCGATGGGTCCATATTGTTTTCTCAGACAGGGTCTTTCACTTGCCTTTAATTACTGGTTTGTTTAGTGATTCCCCAGGGTCACCCACCTGTCTCCTCAGGGCAGGGGTTGCTAGTGTGGACCACTATGCCTGCCTGTTATTTTATTAAGTGTGTTCAGAGCTGGAATTCAGATCCTCTGCTTGCGAGGCAAGCGCTGTGCCAGCCGCGCCATCTCTCTAGCCCAGCCCAAGCCTCTCTCTCCTGTGCTGCCTCACATGCCAACCTGCTCCTCCGGCTTTTGTGTTATAGTCAGTGATTGGTTTCGCCGAGGAGGTCTGGAAGACAGAAGTTCCTCTCCTAAAACACAGCCACAGAAGCCCAGGTTCCCACCTGGAGGAGCAGCAGGGCAGTGGCAGGGTGTCGCGGTCCAGGAGAGGTTGGCGCCCCTCTGCTGGGGAGGGGAAGTCACACTGTGTGAGCAGCTGTGGATATGCAGAGGTGAGCACACTGTATGGGGCAGGGGTGTGTGTGTGTGAAAACCACGCCTGGGAGCAATCCACCTTCTCCTCCAGGGCGCCCAGGACACTGGTTTGCACTATGTGGGTCTGACGCCCTCAGAGCATGTGGAGCAATGTGCGTGCGGCACAAACGCTGACCCCGCTGCAGTCCAATCTACAGGACCCCCAGTGGAACCGAGGCTCGCCAGGGTGGGGGGCAGAGCCGTGGCCTCCGACACAGACCTGTTCATGTGCTCTCGAGACTCTGAGCCGAGGACTCCGCTGCCCATGACCCGTATGCTCCTGGCGGGCTGGGGGGAGACAGTAGGGAAGCAGAGCCCCCTGATTTCTGCCCTGGAAAATGGCGTGGGTTGTGGCCACCGGGTTCTGGTCCCTGAAAAGACAAGCTCTTGAGCCAGGTCGAGACACGATGCCTGGAGCTGAGAGAGCTACATTAGTCTCTTGCAGCACCTCCAAGCAGGGCTTCTGCCAGGAAGGAAACAAGATAACGTGTAGTTTGCACCGACTGAAGATGTTTATCTTCTCTTCACCTATGTGGCGAGTGCATATGTAGATATGTGAGGGTTGAATGTGATGGGCGTGAAGGAGTATGTGTTGCACACACACAGTACAAGAAGGTACTCGTGTGTATGTGTCTGTGTGTCTGTGTGTCGTGCAGACCCAAGGACGACACTGGGAATCATCTTATGTTAGACTGCTTCGTCTCTTTATTGCTTTGTTCCAGGGTTTCCCAGACTCCACCTTCCAGGGCCGGAATTACAGGCCACTGCCTTATCCACCTGCATTTTTATGTGGGATCTGGGGATTTGAACTCACGTCCTTTTCCTTGTGAGACAATGACTTTAATCACTGAGCCATGGTCCCAACCCCAAAGATTTGTTTTTAAGTGAAATATGAAGATGTAACAGTGTAACAAGACGTCTCTCTTTATTCTGTTCTGCCTCAGTTATGCTTCTGGTCACTCCCATTAACCCTGGAACCCTGGCTGTTCTTCGCCTTTTTTTTTGTACGACCATTGATGCTGGTATCGGCGCATCTCTCTAACAGTGATTGATGATTCGCAGCACTTTTGTCATGCACTGTGCTGAAGACTGTATTTTGTGTGACAGGAAAGACAATACTCATCAAGGATGCTCAAATTCTCTTCCCCAGCACCTGGGATTATGTGGCTGTGATTCAGTTAGATCCAGGGTGGTCTGTGTAAGCAATATGGTGCCACAGATCTTTCTGGAAGGGAGATAGGAGACTCGGTAGGAAGAGGAAGTTTGAAGTCAAAAGCAGATAGTGAGAGAGAGAGAGAGAGAGAGAGAGAATAAGAGTGAGAAAGAAAGAGAGGGGGGTCATGAGAAAGTAAGAAAGAGAGAGACAAGGGAGAGAGAGATTGAAAGAGAGAGTGGGTAGTAGAGCCATGCTGTTCTACCTTTGGCTCAGAGGATGGCAGAAAGGGTTCACCGGTGCAGGGAAAGGCCTTTCGGAGCTGGAAAAGACAAGGAAGACATTTTCCCAGAGAGCTTCCAGAAGAAACTGGAGCCTATCTGCGCCTGCTCAGGAAGACTCCTGCGCTCCTGAGTGGTGAACAGATACATTGTATCTTCTTGGACCTCTGGAGATTTGCTCTGTAGCAGCAGAGAGATTCTGTGGCTTGCTTTTCTCCTCTGGGAATTCCAGGGTGGCAGCCCAGTTCTCCTCTCCATTCATCCCCTGGAACTCAATCTCTCTTGGTTCCGCTCACCATACTTCACTCTAGCTTGCCAAGTTTTCAGGCCCACAGCCCTTTGCTTTCTCTCAAATCTAAGTTTAACTGTTTGTGGTTACTGCTAGGTCAGCAGACCTTGTTGAAGGACACGCTGGGACAGTTTCCACACAACGTGTGTCTTAATTATTACCCCCACCACAATGACACTAGGTGTTTGGGGTTTTAAACTCGGTTTCTGGGGCAGGAGAGATGGCTTAGAGGCTAAGACTCTGCCTTGCAAGCAGAAGGTCCTGAGTTTGGAACCTAGATCCCATGGGAAAAGGATAGATGGAAATGGCGGCAGCCTGCACTTCCAGCCCCGGAAAGCAGAGCCTGGGAAAGTCCAGACAGAGCAAAGCAAAGAGGAGGCACAATCCAGGACGATCCCTGAAGTCACCCTTGGGCCTCCACAGGAACACACAGTGCCTTCACACACACACACACACACACACACACACACACACACACACACACACACTAAACTTAGTGCCTGTCACTAAACAACAGTAGTCTGCTCTGTTTTGAGATCTGGAGTCTCCAGATTGTTGTATGAACTTCCGAGACCACTGGCTTTGAGTGCTAGGACTTGATGGGTGCTGAGCCCTTTGAGGTATCATAGACTGACCACCTCTGGGACAGGGGTGCTACCAGTGTTTCCCTTTGACAGATGACGAACAGGGATCAGAAAGGCAATGTGAGTCCAACGTGATCCACACACACATTCTATTCTGGAGTCCATACTTCCAACTGCTGCTTTGAATACCCCCACCTTCTCTCCAAGTCCCAGATCTTAGGTCCTGAGCTGGGGATGTAGGGCTCGTCCTTTGGCCCATCTCTCCGACTTCAGCATCCTGGCTACTTCAGGAGAAAGGGCCTTGAGGGCTGGACACAGTCGAAGGAAGTCAGAAGCTAGTGATGGAATCCCTTGAGTCTCTCATCTTTGATCGTGGGTACCACAGATGTGTGCGCGGCTGCTTTTCTCTTGGGCTGCTTAGCAGGAAGTTGCTCAGGATGCTGTTAAAGGAAGAACAGGAAGTTCTTCCCATCTCCATGGGCTGGTAGAAGAGTTGGAAGGAGGAATTGGGAAGGGGGGGTGAAAACTCTCCTCCATCAGTAACACTAGCAGCGAGCCCACCAATGATGGGTCTTCCAGAAAGACTCCCTGTGAGGTGTATTTGTTTTGTGGGAGGAAAAGACAAGGATGTGTCCAGGAGGCCAATGGGCAGGGGACTTGTTCCTCTCTGAGTCAGGCTGTCATCTGCCAACAGAGATGCACAGGGCCCTGGAAAAGGGGCCCTGGAGCCTTGGCAAAGGAGAATGCTGGGCCAGAAGCATCCTCAGGACCCCACGAGCCAAGCCCCAAGCTGAGTGTTTTTGAACATCAAAGTCAAGCCGGGGCCAGAAAGAAGCCCAGACTTGCTTTGAAGCTGTGTGCAGCCTGACAGACTGAAAATCTGGAAGAGATGCTGGCTAAGGATCCAGGAGGCAGATGCGGAGTTCATGGGTGCCCAGGCAGCACGTGAACTCAATACTGCTGAGGCACATGTGATGATGGGGCCGTAGGGATGATCGAGAGGGGACAGAGACCTTGCTTCTTACACCCTGCAAGGAAGGATGGGGCCGTTTCGCAAATTCCCCCAGGGTGAGAGCCACTGGGACGGAATCCTAGGGAAGGACACAGGTTCTGGGGTACTGAAGAGAAAGAAATCAGATGAACTCTGTGAGGCGTGGCTCAGAGATAGCGCCCTGGCCCTACAGGAGGGCTTGGCTTCCATCTCTAGCCACGCCCCTGTATAAATATAACAGTGGGGGAGAGAGAGAGAGAGAGAGAGAGAGAGAGAGAGAGAGAGAGAGAAGAGAAAGAGAAATAGCTTGTCTTAAATAGAAAGACATAGACAATGATGGAGATAGATTTGAAACCCAGTAGATTCCAACCAAGCTCGATGGAATCACAAAAGTTGTCTCTCTGGGCTGTCAGAGTATCTGGGAGGTTAAATAACACATTCTTTGGTAGGTTGAGACTCGGGAGAAGCTCAGTCGCTTGCCCAAACGGTGCTACATCCAGGACTGAAGTTTTTGGGTTTTGATTTCCTGGTCAGTGTACTTTCCACCATACAGATTGCTTTCAGCTGAGCTGCCTCTTGGAGGGATTAAATTACCGTGTGGATGATGTCCCGGAAGTGTGGCCATGTGGATAGGGCGGGTAACACATCCACTTATTTAACTCAGCAACACCAAGATTTATATACTCAGTAAGGCCACACATAATTACCTCTGAGTGTTGAAGTATTGTAGACATTCGTGTGTGTGTGTGTGTGTGTGTGTGTGTGTGTGTGTGTGTGTTTGCCAGAGAGCACTTAAGTGTGTGTGCCTGTGGAGGCCCAGAGTGACTTCAGGAATCATCCTGGGTTACTCTACCTCCTAATTGATTTGCTCTGGGGTTTCCTAGATTCCGCCTTCCAGGGCTGGAATTGCAGGCTGCTGCTATATCCACCTGGCCTTTTTTACATGGGATCTGGGGATATGAACTCAGGTCCTTTTGCTTTGGAGGCAAAGGCTTTAACTCCTAGCTCCATTACAGCCTTTTTTTTTTTTTTTTTTTTTTTGCTAACATGTGTTTTATAGGCTTTCTTCAAGGAACAACAAAAGCATGTCTGCGAGTAGCAGAACTCTGGGTTTTTAGACTCTGGTGGAGCGTCTTCAGAGCATTGGTTTCTTAATATGGTAGATCATTGGGGGGGGGATCTCAGGGGAATCTGTGGAGATCTCCATAGAGCAAGTGCCGTTCAGACTAGTTCTCATTTGCATGACTGTAGGAAAAAAAATGGCTTCAGGTGGGACTGTAACTTAAGGGTGGGTGGAGTGTGAGCAAATGCATAGTAGGGCTGTTGCCTAGTTGGAGGGCTCTGAATGCCAGGTTAAAAACCTGGGGCTGAGTTTCACAGATTATATTTTCTTTTACACTTTTCCCTTCCGTAGATTTGGCAGTATAGACACCGTGTTTAAAAAAAAAAAAAGCATCGTAAAGGAAGTAGGAAGTAGTGAGCATGGTGTTTAAGAGATTGCTTTCTCAATACAGGAAGCAGGACAAAGCGCCTGCATGTTTCTCTGGATTGTGACACACTATCACCCCCTGGTGGTCACATACCCAAATTGCAATACCAAAGGACTTCCATAGAGAAACGTCTCCAATGAATCCAGAAGTCTCAGGGAAATAATCTGCCTTCCTTATAACAGTTCCATGAGTTTGCAAATGTCTGCCTAAAACCTAAGTAGTTTGAATGAACCAGGGTGCCCGTAGTCGTGAGGGTCCTGTTCCTTTGAGGAATTTAAAATTGTTCAAACTCGTCAGACAGAAAAAATTACTTGTCTTAGAACGTGCACACTTCTGAATCCAGTGGGCGTGAGATCGTAATGAGGAGGAAGATTTTGAAAGTGACTCTTAGCAGACTTTAGCGGCTGGAGACCAAGTGAGTAGTGATGTCGGTCACTGTCTCTGATGTGAGATCTTCGCCTACAACAGCCTCTTCTACCTCTCTTGCACTCCGGGGAGCGCTGGTCTTCAGAGGAGATGAGTGCGCTGACAACACAGCTGTGGGACAGCAGTGTTCAAGGGCGTGGGGCAGCTGTGCCCAGCACGCATGCATCTGGACACACTGCACGCTGCTTCTGTGCGGGCATTGGCTGCATCAAGCTCTGCCTAGGGCTCTGTGACTTAGGGTGAGGACACCTCTGAGGGGGCCTGACTCTTTTGCTGTAAAGGTTGGTTTTAGATTAGATCTTCCTGTATCGTCATGGTGCTGTGGAATGCAAGGCGAAACCATGGGGAAAATGTGAAGTAGTGGAGTAATTATATGGGGAAAAGTCTCAATGCTGAGTGAGGTTTCGTTTCTGCTTTCTCTCTTTTCCCTTCCCTTCCTTCAGTCACATCTCGTCTTCCTTTCCCTTTTCTTCACAGCCCATTTTCTCTTTCCATTCTATTTCCTTTCCCTTTCCTGTCTCTCCCTCTTCCTCTTCCTCTTCCCTTCCCTGGGAAAGAAGACTTGAGGCTGAGTGACCTTGAGCAAGTTACTTAAACTGAGCTTGACGTTCTTTATCTGTGACTTGAAAATTCTATAACCCAGGGAGAGTAATGTCGGAGATGAAATGAGAATTTTGCAATTGCCCGTGTAGGTAGTAGCTTTGTAGCTTAACCGAATTGCTAACCACAGGCATACCATTCCACTTGGCCGTCTGTGACTGCGAACTGATGGGGGATTTTCAACTTCTAGGTGCAGGATGGGCACTGTGTCCCCTTTTCCCTCCCCCACGGACCCCAGTTCTTCTGTGTCTCACTATGCATTTATTTACTTACTGTGTGTACATGTTTGTGGGTGTGCATGAGTGTGCAGGTACATGTGTGTACAGGTTTGTGTGCAAAGTGTGCATACATGTGCTGTTTATAATACATGTGTTATATGCATGTGCAAGTGTGTCATGTGAGTGTGCATGTGTGAGTTCACCTGTGTGTACAAGTGTGCATGTATTGCTGTGTGTGCACACGTGTGCAAGCACACATGTCCATGTGTGTACATTTGGAGGCAGAGGTCAACTGTACATATCTCGCTCTACCACTGTTAACTTTTTTTTTTGAGACAGTGTCTCTTACTAATAGAGCTTTCTATGTCAGATTAGCCGACCAGCAATCCTCTGGGATTCTCCTGTTTATTATTAACTTTCACCCCCTGCACAGGTTCCAGGTGCATACCACCATGCCTGGCCTTTTACACACGTGTGGGATGCAAACTCTGCTTCTCTTGTCGGCTCAGCAAACACATTCCCTCCCCCCGCCCCCCCCCAAGCCACCACCACCTCACTTTTTGAGGTAGAGTCTCTTATAGAATCTGGAGTCCACCGACAACTGTACTGGCTGGCTAGTGAGCCCAGGGGGTCTGTGTTCTGCATGCGCGGTACCGAGACAGAGCCCCTCTGGACAGCTGTTTAATAAGTGCATTCTTAGGATCCGCTTCATGTTTGCGTGGCAATCACTTCACCAACGGAGCCATCTCGCCGGCCCCCTCCTGCATTTCTTTTCAGAAACGATCCTCAGACTCCTGCGGTCTCCATGCTCAGTGGGTGGAAAGAGCTCAGGCCTCTGGTTTATTTTACACTTTAGACTGTGGCATGGGATTATTTGAGGGAGTGATGGATAAAATTGCAAGTCTCTCTCTGTCCTTGGTCTGGGAGGATAAAGACTCCGGATCCAAAGAAGGATTTAGATGACAGAGTTGAACCCGGCCGGGAGGCGAGGGGGTCATAGTCTAAAGTCACCGAGGTGCACTGGGGACAGAAGGACCAGGTGCCTATGGCTGTTTTTGAACTGTGAGCCCGACAAGAAATTACCCTCCCAGATGAGAGCATGTGTCTCACCCACGATCAGATGTTTCAATCAGTAACGTTTTTCTTGACTGACAGCTATGGAAAGCTGACTTATGTCAGTCGCTGCCCAGTGTGGTGCCCCCTCTCCCTTCCCCAGCCATTCGTGGTACAAGCAATGGGAAGGTGGAAGGCCCGAGACTGTACTTTGAGGACACATGCGTGACTTTGTTGTACAGTTACTTTTTTCAGGAGGATCTGGGGAGAGGACCAGGGTGCTGTGTCTCCGTCACAGCATCAGAGGGGGTGAACAGAGCTACAGTAGTGGGGGACAGGGCTCAGCATAGGGTGATGTTAGCCGAGATCCCCTTTTGTCTTTCCAAGAATCTTCTATGTGCACGACACAGCATTCTTTCATTGTAATTGATGTGGAATCCTGCGTGGTGTATGTTGTGGGTGTGTGCGCGGGGTGTAGGGGAGTCCTGTGGTAGCCCCACACGTGTGGGCCATGGACTACCTGATACTTTTTGGTGTCGAGATCATTTGAGAAGCCCGCGATACTTCTTGGAAAGCACTCGGTCATTACTGACCACAGCTGTGTTTTTCTGTGATGTTTCTTAAGTCCCCCCCACCCCAATCCTTCTTTGAGTTCCTACATGTCTTGAATCCGGAACCTGATTCATCCACAGACTGACTATGGAGAGACGTGTTCAGGTTGGTCTGGAAGATTCAGAAGATGTGCTGAGCATGTCAGAGGTGGCGGGAAGGGTAATGTAACTAGCTCCACTCGGTGGAAAAGTCCTGTCAGAGAAAGTTCTTGCAGACTTACAGGGTCAGGCTAATGAGGACGAAAGCTGGAAGATGTTCGGAGAGCACGCGGCATGACAGCCAAGCTGGGTCCCCTTTGAACCTCCTTGCTGAGCACCTCCATGAAGCAGGAATGTGATTTAGGCTCATGTTGCTCTTAGCCGATCATTGATGGAGAGGCCAACTTGACCCTGTGTTTCCAAGCTCCCAAATGACCTGAAGTAGACCACGCTTGCCCCACAGCCTCCTGGTACCTGCTGGTGACGTTTGGGTTTGGGGGACACAGAGAGATAACAGATGTGAAAATTATCTCCAAAATTTTAGCGAAGCCCTGTCTTAGTAGTCGGTAAGTCACCTGCTCAAAGGAAGGGAGATGCCCTCTCCACATGTTGTGGATGCCGTTGGGTCTGTGGTAAGACCCGTGCCTCGATTCAACCGCCAGCCACTAATGAATCAATAAAAAAATCAAATTTAACAGTGAAAAGCAGAAAACAGAAATGTATTCAATATGACCATATTTGGAAGAGGTAGAGTCAGTTAATCCAATTGCTTCAAAGTCCCTGTTGGTGAGTCTAAGTAGCAGGTATAGTTTAAATGGAGCGCATTACTGAGCATGTCTGCTGCAGGTGTGGTCCCACCCACAGTCCCACATGGTGGTCTGATGAGTTGTCAGAACTGTATGAAATTTATGTCTGGAAACACACTCTTCTTTTGGCTGGCAAATAATCTGGCAGGAAGTCTCCTCTCTCTGTTCCAGCATGAGATTCCCAGGAAAATTCCAAATTCTCTGAATGGAATAGCAGGGGAGGGTCCCGCCATTAGCCAGCCCACCTAAGCTTTTCTCCACTGACAGTGACACACACTCCCTCAGTGGATGGTGTGTCCAGAGACGGGGTCTTCTGGCTTGTGTGTGTTTGAGGGTGTCTCTGTGTGTATCGCTGTGTGTGTATATGTGGATGTGAGCACATTTGTCAATGTGTCTCTGTGCGTATACGTGTACGTATGTGTATATGTATATGTCTTTGTGTATATGTGTGGATGTATCTGTGTGTGCATATATGTATGTATGTGCATGTATGTGTCTTTGTGTGGATGTGTCTGTGTATACATATATATGTATGTGCATGTGTGTGTCTTTGGATATGCATGTGCAGTTGTGTTTGTATGTGTGTATATATACATGCACGTGTACTTGTGTGTATGTGCACATTTGTGGGTATGTGTGTACATTTGTGTGTATGTATGTGTGCATGTATATATGTGCACATATACATGTGTGTATATGCCTGTGAATGCGTAAATGTGTTACCTATCTATGTATTTAAACTTCATTAACAATGAACTGAGAATCCAACCATGGCATGTGTGTATATGTGTGTCCATTTGTGTACATGCGTGTATGTATGTGCATATGTGTACATGTGTGAATATGTGTATGTGTGGGAGGGTGGGCTACCTATGTATTTAAGCTGCATTAGCAATGTACTGATCCAGCCATGGCACATGTGTATATATATGTGCATGTGTATACATGTATATGTGTACATGTGTGTATGTGTGTGCATGTATATATGTGTACATGTGTGTATGTGTGTCGACCACCTCTGTATTTAAGCTGCATTAGCAATGTCGGATTCCAGCCCCAGCAACCTCATTAATATGGATCAGATTTCTCCAGATTTCTCCATCAGTTTCCTGCTGTGCTACAGTCACGCTCAGTTTCTCCATGTGGACCATGAGCATAACAACCCGTTTGTAGAGAAAGAGATGGTAGGTGAGGGCTTCACATGGTCCTCTGGGTTCTCACCCCTGGTGAGTGTTAAGTGTGATTATAGTAAGATACAGGATGGTTCCAAAACGAGACCGCTGTCCTGTGATAGATTGCGTCAGCCTCTTCACCCCCGAGGGAACCGGCAGCCATGATTCCCCCTGTCAACTGCACAGCCTTTCTGTTGCCTGCCTAGCTGCACACACGCATCCGCTCTCTTCTCTTGGCATCGCCCGTCCCAGAATAGAAAGTGGACACCTAGAATTTTTTTTTAATCTGAAGATTAGGTTCATGGCCATGAGTTGCTTGGTGCTATTTCTTTGCCTTATTTAATTTATCACATTCTAGAACCTTCTACCTGTCCTGCCCTCTGAGACCTTTGCTGTTCTTGGGGAACCTGAATTTTGGGGTGCTGTCTTGCCTCTGAGAAGATGTGGGTAGGTCCCTAGCCTGTCACAACAGTGGTGTCAGATGTCACGTACACTCCGACCAAGAGGGTATATGGGAATGGCATCATTTCTGGTTTCTTCTTTGAACCCAGGTCTTGACACTCACTGGATTCCTGTGTAAGCTTCCGTGATTTGATACTAAATTGTGTGTGTGTGTGTGTGTGTGTGTGTGTGTGTGTGTGTGTGTACAAGAGGGCATTTTGAGTGCGTGTGCCTGTGGAGGCCCAAGGGTGACATCAGGAGTCACCCTGGATTACTCTCTCCCCTTATGGCTTTGCTCTGGGGTTTCCTAGACCCTGTCTTCCAGGCTGGAGATGCAAGCTGTCAGTCACCCTATCTGCCTGGCATTTTTTTTAACATGGGATCTGGCAGTTCAAACTCGGGGCCTTTTGCTTGTAAGGCAAAGGCTTTAACCTCTGAGCCATCTGCCCAGGCCCATGCTTCAATATCTTGATACTAAATCATGACAGGCATAAATGAAAAATGGAGTGAGAGATAAATGAAAATGGGGAACAGAATGTCGGCCAAACACTGACATGACGGGAGGTCACAGTGCATACGTAAGTCTGTTGAGTGGGTTTCCGTTGCTACTTGAAGTCATCGGCCTTGGTTGTTTATTCAGTGACGTCTCACCCCACAGCTATTAGGACCTTATGCTAACTGGCTCCTCTGCTGCATGCAATGGTGACCTGTGCAGGAAGGAGGCACTGTGCTAACTAGCTCCTCTGCTATATGCAATGCGTGGGGGGAAGGAGGCATATATCAGTTCTACATTCTGCCAAGGTTCCCAGGGATAGTGACCTTGTTTTGGCTTTGTATTAAAGGCGCAGCAGTGGCAGGCATCCCATGATAGGTCAATGGCGAGCTGGCTAAGAAGCTTTGCAGACAGGAGGACCGGACTTGATGTCTGGACAAGTCATTTAGTTTCAGCTCTTTTGCTAGCTAACCACGAGACTGTGGAGAAAACCTCAAGGCCCTTGGGATGTTTAGACTTGAAAGGGGGTGGCTGACGTAATGAGCCTGAGCCAGATCCAGAATTCTATTAATTGGTAAATATTGTTTTAAACATCAGAGCGGGAGGCTGGAGAGATGGCTAAGTAGAGAAGTGCTTGCTGTGCACAATGATGAGAACCCGAGTTCAGATCCTCTCAGAATCCTCCTAAAGGATTCAGTGTGTGTGTGCTTATAATTTCGATGCTGGGGGATTTGGCACAGAATGGTCCCTGGGGACTCATTGCTGGCCAATCAGCAAGCGAGGTGCCTGTCTCAAAAAGCAAGGTGGCCCAGCACCTGGGAACTGATACCTGAGGTGTTCCTATGGTCTACACACACATACACACACACACAAACACATAGAAACATACACTCATATATACACACACACACATAGAAACATACACACACATACACACATAGAAACATACACACACATACGCTCACATACACACATATACACACATAGAAACATACACATACAGACACACACAGACACACAGACACATAGAAACATATACACACATACACACATATACACACATACATACATAGAAACATACACACATACAGACACAAACACACAGACACACACACACATAGAAATATACACACATATACACACACATACACACAGACAGACACACACCTGCACACACATACATATACATAGAAACACATACATATACACACACAGACACACCTGCACACACACATGCACACACATGTACACATACACACATGCATGCACACACATACACACATACACTCACACATACACACTGCATGGACACACGCATACACACATACACACACAGACATGCACATATACACACACATAGACACGCATATACACACATACACATACACCTGTATACACACATGCTCACCCATACACATACCTACATACATATACACATATGCTCACACATACACATATGCACACATATACACAAATACATATATGTACATACAGGCACATATACACACGTACACAGAGACACATACATGCACACACATAAACACATGCATATACACATATGCATGCAAGTGCAGCCTCACACGAGTATGTGCACACACAAGCAATAGACCCTAAGAAAACACAGCAAAGGAAGAAAACTGGCGTGTACAGAGTGCTTGCCGACTCCGGAGAGTCATGCATTAGCTCATCAAGTTCCTTGTAGTGGCCTTGGTCTTCGTTTCATGGAACGAAACATTGAGTTCAGGATGGTCCTGTGCCTGCCCAGCTCTCTGCAATTGGAAGCGTCTGAACCAGGTTGTGAACCCAGGTCTGCGAGGTCTAGAATCCAAAGTCTCCCTGCACATACTCTGCCATCTCAGCGTGATTAAACTCTGGATTAACCTATGACTGCCTGCTCCCCTGGGCTCGTGTGCCAGGAAGCTTCTCCAAGAAGTTCCGGAGGTGGGGCTACAGCAGCAGGGCCCGTTTCTCAGAATCATGCTGCACGTGGTGAGCTAAGGAATGTGACTCCTTCCAACAACTCCTACCTCCTCTCTTTACCCAAGACCTCCACACAGCAATTCGCTTTTTAAATTTTCATTCTGTATGTTGGAACCTCAAATTGAGTCACACCGTCGCCTCCCTCCCTGCTCATATACCGGATGCCACAGAATACAGCAGCTTACCCTGGAGACTTGCCTGTCAGAAGCTCCACTCCTCGGCAGAGGGGGTGTCTGTGGTGGGCGCTTCCCCTAGGTTTCCAGTGGAAGCCTTCATTCATTGCTTGGGGGCCTGGGGAGAACTAAGAACTGCTTCTGTAAACTCTGTGTTGTGACTTTTACGCCTTCGCTTACCCCAACAGCGATCTTGTTGACCCTAAGACCATCTACTAGAATTCTCCACGTGCGCTGAGTCTCCCCCCTCCTGCCGTGGGTCTTAGGACTTCTGAGGCTTGGACTTGCCCACCAGCAGGTTCTGAAGCCATGCCAGCTTGTGCACCCAGCCACACCTTGCTCTCAAGTCACTGCTTCTGTACTTGCCATAGATAGAATTCTGTTTTCTAAGAGCGTTCATATTTTTTTGAAACATGAATAAGGGGTAAGCTTATTTACCAAATATAGAAACTCAATAATAAGATCTTGCAGTATGAAATACCTTTCAACCTTGAAACAACAATGCCGTGAATTGTTCCATGTCACATGAACTTGTGAATTACAGGGAAGTTAACGTTCCCACCTCTAGTCGCTTTACATATGTCACCTAAGGCTAAAGACCAATGAGCTGGGATCTGTCTGCGCACAGGAAGCTGCTTCTGGTGTTGATAATTGCAAGGGAGGTTTGCTTAGCTCTTCCCATTTCTTGTTTCTTGTTGGAGTGTGCCCTTGTCAGTTCTGGGGTGAGCCATACCAACCAGGGTCCCGCCATCAAGCTGCAGGGGTCTGCCTGCCCCACATCTATAACTGTGATTACAGACGCACGCCCCCACATCTGTAACTGTGATTACAGACACACGCCTCCACATCTGGCTTTAACATGGGTGCTCGGGGTCAGAACGCAGGTCCTCATCCTTGTGTGGCAAACACTTTACCCATTGAGCCATCTTGCCGGCCCATAATCATCTATTTGACCTTCTAGAAGCTCCCTCTTGTAGATCCTTTTAAAATGAAACTCTTCAGTGGACGTACACATTTCCCTCCAACAAGTGGTTTCCGTGGACATGTAAGAGAAAGGTAACGCTCGCAGATTGAGCTTAGTTACAGTCAATTCCCTGTCCAGACAGCAGGCAAGACCCACATCCACAGCATATCCAAACTGTGATATGATCGCTGAGCAACACACCTCTCCCCCCCCCCAGCCCGCATAGCTCCGAGATGTATGAATGCGACTTGGGGTGTGGTATTTTAGAACATGATGTTAAGTTTCCTGATTGGAAATGTTCTCGAACTAAAATATCCTGGTGACGAGCTTTTTTGGCGTTACAAAAAAAGATCAGCATCTCGCAGGTTTTCCGATCTGCTAATTACTTGGAATTCAGATCAGATATCTGTGGTGGAATTAGCATGCGGTAACCGCCAGCCTTCCATTCGGGCTTCTGAGGAAAGGAAGGCATGGGAGGGGGGCAGGTGATAACTTTGAGGGATGACAGAAAAGAGATGAGCACCCGGCCAGGTTAAACGGTGTCTTAAGATGTTCAGCCAAGGAAATGGATGAACTGGGAAGCACGGCAGGGAAAGCGTCTCTAGGGTGTGGCTTTCATTCAAGACCTGCCCGTGGGCTCAAGCCTCCCTTTCCTGTCTGTGTAGGAGTTGCGGTGAGAGCTGGTATTTTCTAATTAGCAAAGGGTAAGAGGTGGTTCCCGAATCAGAAGCCCTGGCTTCCCTATTTATAGCTCTCCAGCTGCATAGATCATGTGTAGTTATCTAATTACGCATGTTACTCCACGCGGCTGAGGTCTGGTCCCCTGGGGACTAAGCTGGGGTCGGAGGAAACGGCCTCCTGCAGTGGATTATGGGTTTCCCCTGACATCCTCTATCCCGCATGACAAGTTGACATACAGGTGGATGCAGTGTGGACCACGCCCTTTCCCCATCCTCCCCTCTCCACCGGGCCAGAGAATACACTCTCCTGCCTGTCAACCTCACAACACATGCATCTCTCTCTTCTCCAGAGCATGTTGCTTCAGCCAATGAGGGCGTCTACCTGCAGCCCTCCTCTGTCACTGCCCCTGAGGGATGGGGATGATTTCAGTACCCGGGCACAGGAGAGAGACGAAGGGCTCTCTAAATGCATATTTGGGAAGAATTCATAGCATTCTCAAAAATTATTTATCCAGGAGTGTAGGGAAATGGCTCAGTGGGGGAGGAAGAGCGCTTGCTATATAAACATGAGGACCTGAATTTGAATCCTGACACTCATGTTTTTTAACAAGCTGGTTGGGGGGCACCTGTAACCCCTAGAACCATGAAGAGCGGAGATAGGATCTCTGAGGCATGCTGGCTAGCAGCCTAGCTCCAGGCTCGGTGACTCTGTCTCCGGCATAAAGAGGAGAGTGACAGAGCGAAATACCCCACATCCTTTTCTGACTTCCACATAGATGTGTGCACCCACATATATGCCGTATACATACAAGCACACTTGCACAATTTTTCTTCAAGCTCCTCATTAAAGACCCACCATTGCCCATGAGGTAGTGAGCTCATGGCCATTTGGATCTGGAGTAGGTTAAAAATAACACACCTTTACAAATATCAGTTCCTTAGAGCAGGATTGGGAGACTGTGCTGTAGCTAGCAAATGCTTCAATTTGCTCGGCCTTCCATGGATCTAGGCAACACGGAGCAGGACTTACGGATGCATCCTGGCTGATCCCAAGCAGAGAACAGGACGAGATGGTCAGGCCCTTCACTAGCAAAGTCAAGTGGAAAACTCTAACCGGTCACTGAAAGCTCTCCGGGGATCCGATCTGTGGGGTGCCCCCTCCCCCTCCAATACTCTGTGGATAAGGACTTGGCATCGGGGCGACCCCCCCCCCCACATGTGATGAGCACTCTCTTTTGGAGAGCAGTCACGCCAGACTCTACGGGGAGAAAATGTGGCTCAGTTCCCTACCAGCCCGTGTCAGCTGGAGCTGGCCTGGGGCATCTGCACATCCTCTCAGGAATTAAGCTGTGGTTTTCCATGCTCCCTAGGCGCTGGGATTTGGCTCTAGTCACACACCTCAGAGAGCTGGTCGCTGTTGCTCTTGAGACCCACGTATTACGGGATTCGACTAATCTGCATGTGTTGGGGGACTATCCTAAAGCAGAGCTTCTTCTCTTCTCTTCCCATTCATTCCGCAGTGCGTGCATTTATGTATCCACTTGGTGAATAGACTAAGAAGTTACTATGTAGCAGGTTACCACTAAGCTTGCTGTCAGGTGTGACGATACTTTGCTTGTCAGGTGTGACCCGTGTTGCTTGTCCCTGGGACAAAACATGGAAAAGAAAGGGCTTATTTTGGTTTACGATTTGAGGGTACAATTTGCCTCCATGGCAAAGGTGGGGAGCAGGAGTGTGAGTCTGGTGATGAGAGAGAGAGACAGAGAGAGAGAGAGAGGAATGCTGGTGCTTGACTCATTTTCTCCTGTTTATTCAATCCAGAACCCCAGCCTGGTGCTCCCCACATTTAGGATGGGTCTGCTATCTCAGTTAATCCAGTCTAAAGACCCCTCACTGGAATGCTCAGAGGCGTGTCTCTTAGAGTCTGTCAAGCTGGCGATTGATACTAACCATCACACAAAGCCGGAGGTGATGAGCAGGGACTGTCTTTAATGCATATACAGGCATGAAGGAGAGTCTCAGGGAGCCAATCATGAGGCGCTGTCTCTTCTGTGTCCTCCCAGCACTGTCCCTTCGAACCTTGGTTAGGAAAAGTCTTCAGTAGAATCTCAGGTGTCTTGAGAACCAAAGATCTAACACGTCACTGGCATCTACTGTCCCAACGTTTGATTCTGAAGTTTGGTTGTAAGGTCACAGTGTTACTGTGACCACAGACAGCCCTGAAGATCTAAAAGCATCGTCCTTTGCAGATGAGGCACAGAAGGATTAGCCTGTCTCCCCAGGGGTCCCGAGATGGCCCAATGACACAAACCTGGTGATCTGAATTCAAATCCTTAGTCTATGCAGTACACGTGATAGAAGGACAGGACAGATTTCCAAAAGTTGTTCTCTGAACTTCACCCATGTGCTGTGGTAAAGGTGTCTGCTGTCTATATGATATGATATGATATGATATGATATGATATGATATGATATAATATAATGTAATATAGTATAGTATAATACAGTACAATATAATATAATATATAAGGAAGCAAGTAAATAAATAGATAAATGGCTTGGAAAGATGGTTCCCTGGTTAAAGTACTTTCTCCATAAGCAAGAAGACCAGAAGTTTGATCCCCAGATTGCACATAAAACATATCGTACAGGTGTGGTGTCCCAACCTTAATTGTGGTCCCAGAAGGCAAAGCCTAGAATTCCCAGAGCCATCTGGCTAGCTAGGTTAGCTGTAATGATGTGTTCAGTGCAAGAGTGATTGAAGATGATCTTCAATATCACCCCCTGACTTCCACACATACCCATTCATGTGTACTGGCACACACCTGTGTGCTCACCTACATGCAAACACTTATATATACATGTATGTGCCTCATCCATACATGTATGTGAACAGAAAAAATATATATGCATTTATCTATATGTGGGTATATATTTATATATACACTTGTATATACATATATATACATTTGTGTGTGTGTGTATAGTGTGTGTGTGTGGGGGGGAGAACAAATACCTCCCCAGGGTGTTGAAGCCCCAACTCTCCAGATATCATCCCTTGGCATGTTCATGACATTGTCTGTATTTATGTCCAGGAGACTCATTTTATGTCACCAGGAGGAATCGAAACTGTTTGCACATATAATCATCTCTTCCCATTTGGCTAACTCCTTGGATTTGGACTTGTATTTTTCACAAATAGGGACAACGCATCCAGCGTCAAACGCTAATGTAACAGTTTGGTTTAAGATTGACTGCTGTACACGTGGGTTTTTTCTTTCTTGGTATCCGATGCTTGGGAAAGGATCAATTATGCTCTGCCATGGGAGGTATTGATCGTTCTATTGTGTGTGTGATTTAGAGGTAACTAGAGACTCTGCAGCAATGCTCAGGTTCCTCCGCACAAACACACTTCTCCCATCCCGTAAAGATAAGCGATGCTGGCCTGACTCTTCCTGTCCGTATTTTAGATGCTTCGAAAGGCTTTTTAAAAGCTCGTCCTTGGGGCTTGGAAGATGTTTCAGTCAGTAAGCGCTTGCCACGTAAACATGTAGTCCTAAGTTCAATCCCCCTGCTCCCAGAACCCATGTAAAAAAAGCCCAGCACATCTGAGAGATGGAGGAGGAGGAGGAGGAGGAGGAGGAGGAAGATCCTGGGATCCGTGAGAGACCCAGACTCAAAAATGAGGTGGAACAACTATTAAGATAGGAGGATCCGGGGTTAAAAGAAGGAAAGGGAATCCCGACAACATGTAGGGTGCCCAAGTGGAGATCCATGAATAAAGAGAAACTAACACAAGGGAGAGACTTAAGAAATACGAGTTTTATTAGAGTTAAGGTCTGGTGGCCGAGAGAACAATAGTTTAGCCTTAAGGTTGGGAGGGTGTTGGAGCAGAAGAGAGAGCTTAAAGTTGGCGAGAACAGGGGAAGAGCTCCCGCCATGAGAACCTGGTGGGAGGGAGGCTGAAGGGGGAGAAAGCAGAAAGCCGAACTGATGGGGCTGGAGAAGTGGCTCAGGGGTTAAGCCTCTGCCTTGCAGGCGGAAAGTCCTGAGTTCAGATCCTATAGACGCCGGGCGGAAGCGGGGGCGGCCTGCGTTTCTGGTCCTGGTAGGGCGGAACCTGTGAATCCTGGGGCAGAGTAAACAAGGAGGAGGTGGAGGCGTCCATGGTGGTTCCCGAATTCGCCCGTGGTTCTACACACACACACACACACACACACACACACACACACACGCACGCACAATTGAATAAATAAAAAAAGAAAGAAAGCCGAACTTATGCTGGGGACAAGAGAGCAGGAGCCCCTGGGGGGACATCCTCTTGGCTTCTGATGTTGCTAGGGAGTTGCTAGGGAAGCAGGGTAGCGAGGGTGGGAGAGCTTGGTGCTGGGGCCACACAGCTAAACAGGAGCAAGCTGCCTGCAGAAGACACCAGAAGATGTCGGAAGTCACCCTCTGTCCCCTGGACTCTCTCTCGCTCGCTCTCTCTCTCTCTCACTGGCCAGGACTAATCCATGGAGACGTGATCTTGACAGATCATCTTCTACTGTCAGACTTCCTGTCACCTGTGAACCAAGGTACAGAGAAGGAGGCAGCACCTGAGGGTCTCTGCTGCCCACAGCCTTGGCTGCCACTCATCCCTCGGGCCCAGATGATGGCTGTCACTATGCCCGCCCCACTACCAGCATTTTCCTCCTCCTCTTCAGACCGCCTCCCCTCCTGGGGTCTCTGGCTTCCTGTTTGCTTAGCGCTCCCACGGAGTCCTGCTGAGTTTTCCACTGGCTCCATCCCTCCCGTCCCAGGGGAAGATAATGGAGAAGATTCCATGGGGTTGGTTGGTCCAGGGGCTGCCTTATGACTCACTCGCCCGTAGGGGGGCTGGTCTTCGGAAAAGAGAGAAGGGGAACGCCTCTTTGTTTCTTTCTGCTTCAGAAAGAAAACCAGTTCTTCTAAGCAGCTGCCTTGGTATTGGACCCTTTGCAAAAATGACCAAACAAACAACACACTCCAGCATTAGCCTCAAAATGGCAAGAGGACCAGACTTCCAAAATATCGTCATGAATCTTCCTCTGACCGCCCCCACCACCCCTATCCATTTGCTTTCCGTGTCTTTCCTTAATCAAAGACTGTACAGGGGTAGGGAACTGGGTGAGAGGGACGAGCTTTTGGCTCTGAAGCAGCTTGTGAGATTTATTATTATTATTATTATTTTCTGCTGCAGAAGTCTCAGGCATTTCTTCCAGAAAGATCACCAGGGAGGTGGGTCAGTGTTTGCGGCTGGACCCCCCCACACTGCTTGCTGGTAATGGGACTCCAGCCACTCTCCTGTTTTCTAGAACACAGAGCATGGTAGCTGGGATGTCCCTCTGCCCCTGTGCTGATTTCTGATCTGACTTGGCAAACACCAGCCTCCCGCTTCCGTCCTCATGACTCCCGGGAGGCGCAAGCTATGAAACCCTTGTGTGTGACCCGATGACTCGGCACAGTTCGTGGTTGACAAGCACATTGCTGGCCGTCCTCAGGTTGCGGCTGGGCTGGGGTCATGAAGGTTGTTGGAGTTACAGAATTTCCCCTGGCAGCAGCAGGGAGCCCATGTGTCCCCGCATCACACAAGTGCATTTTGCTTCTTCTTTCTCTGTTACCTAAGGGCCAGGGTTCTTGCACAGATCTCCCTGTGCCCCAGGTCACAATCACCCCCAGAGTCAGGGGTTCACTGGAAGAGAAGATACAAGGACTCCTATTGGCTTGATCTTGTCATGTTCTGTTTTTCTCACTTCTTTTCTGCCTCCTGATTTGGAAACTTTCTCTGCCTCTTCTCTGGTTGGATCTGTCTGGTTTCACGCTTGAAGGTCCACGTGACCGGAGAAGATGTGTTTCTTCCCACCTCTGGAGCCTGGGATGTAATAGTAGCCATGCCACTGACGTGCCTGGGGAAGGCGTGAGCTCCTTCCACAGCACTGGAGACGAGATCCCTGCTATTCCCGGTTCTCGCCTGTGTCTACCGGGAATAGCATGTGCTGGAGACGCGGGGCCAAGACACAGCCCTTCGAGGCCCAACACGTTCTCCAGCTCCAACACTGAGCTCTCTTTCTCTCTCTCTGTCTCTCATTCTCCCTTGCTACCTTTCTTCCTTACCTCTTTTGACCTCCCCTCTCTTTTTCTTTCCCTCACTCCTTACCTACCTCCTCCTTTCCTTCCTTCCTTTCTTCCTTCCTTCCTTTCTTCCTTCTCCCTTTCTTCCTTTCTTCCTTTCTCCCGTTTTTCTCTTTTATCTTCCCCTTCCCCTCCCCCTCCTCTCCCCTCCCGTCTCCCCTCCCCTCTCTTCTCACCTCCTCTCCTTCAACACAGACTTTTTTCCTTCCCCCCTTCTTCCCTTATTTTCCTTCCTTCCTTTTGGACACAGTATCCCTTGTAACTCAGACTGACTTCAAACTTGCTATGTGGCCAAAAATGACCTTGAACTTCTGCTCCTCCTGCCTCCACCTCCCCAGCCCTGGGGTGAGGGACACGCACCACCACACCTGATTTCCGGCGGTGTCAGAGATCCAACCTGTGACTCCGTGCATGCCAGGCAAGGACTCTGCCAACTGAGCCACATCTCTGGTCTCCACACTATTTCCTTTTCCAGTGAAGAAACACCAGAACATGGGGCTGTGTGGGGATTCTGTGTGGTCAGCTTCTTTACTTGGAAATGTAGAATCTGAGCTATTTTTAGCTACAAATGAACCTTGACACATCTGGTTTAACAGGTCAATTATTGCACAGAGACTGCTTTCTTTTTTCTTTTGTGTGTGTGTGTGCACATGTCTCTCTCTGTGGACATGTATGCATGTGTATATGTATATGTGCACATACGTGTTTGTGTGTGCTTGCATGTGTGCCTCTCTGTATACGTGTGTATACATATGAGTATATGTTTGCGTATGCCTTCCTGTGTGTACATATACATCTGTGTGCACATGCTTGTATGTGCATGCGTATGCTGCTCTGTGTGTATGCACGTGTATATATGTGTACATGTGTATATAAGCATGTGTGTTTGTGTGTCCATGTATGTGCAACAGCAGAGGATGCTGGTGTTCTGCTTTGTCGCCATCTGCCTTGTTCCTTTGAGACAAGGTCTCTGAGTAAACCTCAAGCCAGCTGGCAGCCAGCAAGGGCCCCTAATCCTCCACAGGTCCCCCCCTATCTCCACCCCCCACCAGCTGTAGAGCTGCAGATTTGAACTCATGTCCTCTTGCTTGTGCAGTCCATGCTCTTGCCCACCAAGCCTTCTCTGAGCCCAAGAGAATCATTACTTTCTACTGCAAAGAGTTCCCCTGCCCCACTGCTCAAAATTTTGCTTAATACCAAAGTGTCATTGCTTACAGCTTCTTAGTTATTTTATTTTTCCTTGGGAACTGGCGTTTCAGAAGACTCACGGATTGAGGCAAAGCCAGAACCTCGTGGTAGATGAGCCAAAGATCGGAGATCTTGGGCAGTCAGCGCCTCTTGGGCAGCTGCATATCTTGGGCAGCTGCGTATCTTGAAGAGTCAGCGTATCTTGGGGCTGGCCAAATAGCTCAGTGGGTAAGGTGCCTGCATGCAACCCTGGAGACCTGAGTTAGATGCCAGAAAACCCACATAATGCATGTATGTATGTACTCCCATGGATAAATTAAAAAAAAAAACTTTCTTAAAAAAAAAGGGTCAGCGTATCTTGCATAGGCTGCACATGTCACAGTGGATTAGCTCAGCTGCGGCTCATCTCATCTGGGTCTTCCCTTTCCATCTCTGTCCAACCCATAGACAGATTATGTCACAGGGAAAATTAGCAGAAACCTCAGAATGTCATCCAGGGGCGAACAGCTTTAGAATGAGCTGAGGAGGGTGGTGAGGTGGCTCAGAAAGTGCAGCTGCTTGCTGCCAAGCCTAAGGACCTGAGTTTGATCCCTGGAACTTACCTGGCAGGAGACAATTGATTCTCTCAAGTTGTTCTCTGACCTCCACATGTGTACTGTGACTGCAACCAACTCCACAATAAACAAACAAACAAACGAACAAACAAATAAATAAATAAAAGTAAGAGCAGCTGTGGGTGTTGAATGTGACAGTTTGACTTGGCTGGGAGCAATGGAGGTAATTGACATTTTTGAAGTGGGAGATGAGGGAGATGTAAGAAATGATCAGATACTTGGGCCTCATCAGCCTCTGAGATTCTCCAATCACATGGGACTACACTGCATTACTGGATGGTGCGTGAGCTCACTGTAGGCAAGGACTCCACGTGGGTTGGCCTTACAACATCTGCTTCCTGCAGACAGATCCGTCACCTCCATCAAACACATGCAGTCCTCCTGTCTGCGTCCTGCTGAAAGGCTGGACTCCCTGTGCATGTAGCCCACCTTCAAAGTAGGGGCCCACGCCTGAAACCCACAGTCCGGAAGGTCACTACTGATGCCTATGGGCATGGAGAAGAGCGAGGAGAAACTTCATGGAGCATGTCACGCCTGTTCCCTTCACGCAAATCCATTAGCAGAAAGTAGCTAGCCAAACCTTCCAGCGTATGCCCCATAATTGGTAACGGGTGGTTGGGACACTGAGCAAGGTAATAAAGGCCATGATCAGCCATCGGGCCCACTGAGCCTCCCTGGCACTGCGAACACGAGCAGCTGCTCTCTGGGTCACTAGGCGACTAGAAGATGCCGCTGTCTCTCTGGGCGGGCCGGACTCCATGCAGCTCAGGCCTAACCACGCACAGCTCCTTTTCTGCAATAGGCAGCTGAATTTCCTGCCTCATCTGGGGTGCGGGAAACATGAAAGCAGTGAGGGATGGTTCTGTGGGTTAAGGGCTTGCCGGGCAATGCTGGTGACCTGCATTTTAATCCCCAGGACCCAGGTGAAGAATACCCAGAATCTACTATGTGCAGTAATGAGGAAAGGACCCTTGTTTCAAATAAAGGTAGAAGCTGAGGACCAACACCCAAGGTGTGCTCTGACACACACACACACACACACACACACACACACCTGTGGCAGGTGTCCTTCCACGCTCACACAAAGATACATAAAAGAGCATTAAGGGACAAACCACAGCATGAACTTATCTGAGAAGGAAACAGGCTCCTTGTAACGAGCATACCCTGGACATGGTCATGCAGTGGCATCAAGAGCCACCCCTTGGGCTTCCAACCTGCCTTCTAGAATCTTCTTTTCCAGAACCCCATCTTGAGATCCAGTGCCTCGGGCTTAGTGGGTGCACCCTTTCTTTCTGTTCCTTTATGCCACTTCCTCCGGTGGCCCTCTCCATCAGGACCCCGTCCCTTTGCCTGGCACGGTCCTGCCTGCTGCATACAGTGTGACTGGGATGTCTGTCTTTCCCCAGGACCTGAGCACTGCCTACCACACGTCTGTGTGCAACAGCGCTGTGCCCACACCATTTCCATGCTACGAGTTGTTTATTTGCCTGTAGGTACTTCTGTTGTTTGGTCTTGACCTTGAACGGGGTAGGGGGGCTGGGGGGCTGGGGGGTTTGGGAAGGGCTTAAACCTTTAATGACTACTTCTGCGGTAGATCAGATGGTGCCTAGCTGCATGTCCTTAGATAGGTCCTTTCTGGGTTGATTGCTCCATAAACGAGGGCTTGAAGAGAGATGAAGGTGCATGTGCTCTGTACAGCAAGTGCCGCAGCACCTAGAATACTACACAGCACCCGGGAGGGTTAAATGTTTGTCTCAGACTGAGTGAAGAACTGAATGAATGAAGTGAATGAATGAAGTGAATGAATAAAGCATGTGGAATG
Organism: Typhlomys cinereus; assembly: GCA_023101885.1. Lineage (NCBI taxonomy): Eukaryota > Metazoa > Chordata > Mammalia > Rodentia > Platacanthomyidae > Typhlomys > Typhlomys cinereus. The sequence goes on from JALPQD010000043.1 coordinate 8,758,798, forward strand.
TGTTTTCTGTCTTAGCTTTTACCTGCATTTTAGACTCTTGCTGGCAAATGTGGTGGAGTTAGATGGGAGTACACCTTCCGGACTGGTTTGTATGCGAGGGGTGGGGGGTTGGGGGTGCTATAGAGGGGGAAAAGGTACTGTCATTGCAGCAGGGTGCCTGTCGGCCAATGCTCTGATTTAACAGTTTGCAAGTATTGACTTCGGGGAAAACAATCCATTTGCATATGTGCAATGTTTCTAACATTCGTATTATTTCACTTTTTCCTGGGTTATTGTTCTATACCAGGATATTTGAAAGAGATATTTCTAGGGAGTAAGAAAAGGGGTAAAATATGCTTGTGTGTATGTATATATATGAATATATATATGTGTGTGTATGGGTATGTATATGCATGTCTGTGTCTATATGGTGTATATGTATCTATGTATGTGGGTATATATATTTGTGTATGGTGTATGTATATATATGTGTGTGCATATGTATAGTGTGTGTATATATGTGTGTATGAATACACATGTGTGTACGGTGTACATGTATATATGTTATGTATATTTGTGTGTATATATGTGTGAGTATATATATAAATGTGGGTATATATATATGTGTGAGTGCATATGTATATTTGTGTATGGGTGTGTATGCATATGTGTGTGAGTATATGTACTGGTAGTGAATCCACCAATTGGAGTCAGAATTCAAGACCCATGTTTTCTTTAACAGCACTCTGCATACATTAAGCGTTTAATAGCTAGCCCCTGGGTTTAAGGTAAATGTCTGGCTAGCATCTGCTTGACTTCAGGTCTTTCCAACTTCTTACTTATGGAGAATGGGACCCAGGGACAGGATGGCAGCTAGAGAAGGGACCCAGTAGCCCAAGGTGTCTCTGGGGAAGTGGTCAGGGGCGGCGTGCAGGGGCCGTCCAACCTGAGGGACATTTGGATGGCTCTGTAGCCACGAGCTGTGTCGTGAGGCTTGCTCTGGTAGCTTTGAGTCTGGGGATGAATTTCAGGGCTTCTATTTGCCTCTTAAGAGTATTTGCTATTCAAATATTATGACTGGATCATGATGAAGGGCTTTGTTCGCGCGTCTTCCCCGAAGCAATGGAGATGGTACTGGGAATGAAACAGAAGACTCACGGCTCGGTCGGCTCTGCAGAGATGCTTGTTTCGATTGCTGCGGGTGTCCGGAGGTCAGGAGCTGGGTGAGGATGTCAGGCTGCCTCTGCCTCTGCCTGACCTACTGTGCGCCTCATCTTCTCATGATCAGGTGTGGTTAGCACCTGCCCTCGCTCTGTTAAGCAACATTACCCGCCTCTCTAGCGAGCTGTAAAGAAATCTAAGATGGGCGCTGGCAAGATGTCTCAGTGCTTGAAGCCCTTGCCTCACAAGCGAAGGGACTTGAGTTCAGATCCCCAGATCCCACGTAAAAAAAGCCTGGCAGGAGTGGCGGGCCATCTGTATGTAACTCCAGTTACAGATGGGAACCCCCAGAGCTAACCGAATCATCAGGCCAGCCCTGATGGCGTGCTCTGGGTTTATAGAGACCTGGGCTAAAAACGATAAAGGGGAACAGAGATCCAGGATGGTTCCCAGCCTCAACCTTGGGCCTCCACAGGCACACACATGCATACACACATGCACCTACCCACATGCAGTCATACACACACACACACACACACACGAACGAAAAATAATAAAAACAAGAACTCTAAGACCACGTTTGAGCTCTAAGTAAAAAGTGTCATGTGTCATGTGTCACTGTGTCTGTTGGGAATGGTGCGTAAGGAGTCACAACAGCACAGACATCTCTGCCTGTCTCTGGGTAGGTAGCCCGTGAGCTCTGCCCTTGAGTTCTGTGAGAACTCGCCTCCTGAGAATGTGTGATGCCTGCCGTGGGCACCGCGTTGTGTAACTTCATGTTAGGAAAACCAATCAGATAGCTGAGACACGGAGCGATGCATCTAAGAGGAGAGACATGGCAGTTTTTAAAATAGCAGACCTCCCCCCCCCCAGATATTTAGTCTTAAACAGAAACCAAAGAAAGGTTTGGCTTTTTTGGTCTATGATATTCCATGTACTGTAATGAACATTTTTACAAGTTGGGTCGATAAGATGGCTCGGGGGGAGGGGGAGGGTGTTCAGGCACTTGCTGCCAAGCCTGAAGATCTGAGTTTAGTTCCTGGAACCTACATAGTAGAAGAAGGGAACTGACCCCACTTGTCCTGTGACATCCACAAGTACGCTATGGCATGCACCTGGCGCGCGCGCGCGCGCGCGCACACACACACACACACACACACACACACAAAATATAAAAGTAATTTTTAAGAGTCTTAAAAAGAACCCCAGTGTGCCCAAATCCTGCTTGAGTTACCATTTAGTCTAAATGAAAGTTTAGTCATTTCTCCTCATTTCAGTAAAAGCCTTGGATCTTTAAATAAGTCACATGAAGTTTAAAAATATAAGCAAGTGCTTTTGGGGGGTATATTTTAGTCTAGGAGACAGATTTAACTCTAATTTGAAATCTCGTTTCAGTAGCTGTTTTCTTTTGGCTGAAGGTTTCAATGCAGGCTGTTAGACATAATTGTGTTAGGCTGGGGAGGGGCGAACAGGGTCAGAAGACATGGAATAAATCGCTGAGCTTGCCTCGTTTGTAGGCGCACGTTCTCCATGAGCATCGATCTGCGTGCAGACGTTGGCTCTGTAGTAATTGTTTTGTGTACAGTGTTTTGAGAGTGACGTGCCTCGTGGAGCTTTACAAAGTCTGAGAAGATCAGATCCACCGAGTCGGCCATGGCTTCGCATGTGAGCTACCTCGAGCTGCCTTTGCTTCTAAGAAACATGGTGGAATGCCTGTTCTCAGGGTAAACTGGGGTTGTTGTGTAGACCGGCAATGTTGAGTTGCATAGATCTCAAAAAGATAGCTCACTGTGATGTAAGAGTTGTCTTATAGGAGAATACTGGTCGTGTCTTTGCACATAGAAAGGAGTACCGTGCGTGCTAGGTCTCTGTGTATGTGAGAATGTGTATGCATGTGTGTGTGTGTGTGCATGTATGTGTGCACTTGTATGTGTCTTCCCATTTGTGCATGTACCTATACGCATATCTGCGTACATGTATAGGCCAATGGTCAATCCCAGATGTCATTTTTAGGTGCCATCTACCCTGTCTTTTTTGTATATATATATGTGGGAGAGAAGCGTGGGGGTGCTGGGTGCATTGGGGGGGGTGGGTATCTGTGGAAGATGGTACTTGAATGCGTCTGTCTACAGAGGCCCAAGGGTGGCTTTGGGAATCATCTTGGATCGTTCTACCTCCTTATTGCTTTGCTCTGGGGTATCTTGGGCTCTGCCTGGAATTAGGGCCCACCACATTTTTATGTGGGATATGGGGATCTTGAACTCAGGTCTGTTTGCTTTTGAGGCAAAGGTTTTAGACCCCGAGTCATCTCCTCAGCACGACATTGTCTTTTGAGACGGAGTTTCTCCTTGGCCGGATCCTCGCCAACTGGTTCTGGATGGTCCGTGAGTCCCAGAGATCCTTTAGTCTCTACCTCCCCAGCTGTGGAATGACCAGTGCACGCCTCCACGCATGACTTTTCTGATCGGGTTCTGGGGATTGAACTCAGTCTCCATGTTTCTGTGGTAAGCACTTTACTGACTGAGCTAGCTCTGTGTGTGTGTGTGTGTGTGTGTGTGTGTTTATACTTTATATAGGGAGGGTGTGCATATTTATTTCTTTATAATCTTTGTGTATGTTTAGGAGTGTATGTATAATTTAAAATCTTTGCAAATGGATAAGATATATGCATATGTGCGTGTGCATGCGCGTGTGTGTGCGTGCGTGTGTGTGTGTGCGTGTGTGTGTGTGTGGTGCCCATGCATGTGTCTAAGTACACATGTGGAGGTCAGAGGACATCCTGGGGGAGGGGTCAATCCTTGCGTGGTTCCTTATTTCAGACAGGGTCTCTTGTTCATTGGTGCACACATTGAGCTAGCTGATGTGTCAACTTCCAGTACATTTCCTGTTTCTACTTCCTATCTCACCTTAGGAGCTCTGGAGTCTCAACTTTGTGTGTTTCCTGAGGGGGGGTCCTAATCCAGATTCTCATGAGCTGCACTGTACCCAGCGGCCCATTTCCCCAACCCCACACGCGATGCTCTCAAACCCTTTAAACACCATTAGGCTCTGTCTTTAACCACATACGACGCTGGAGTTTGGAAGGGCCGGAGTTGGTTCTCGTCAGCCATCTTTTCATGGAGAGCTGAGAACTCTTGCTCCCAGACCCCAGGTGAGTTGCGGCTGATCCTGTGGGTTGCATCCCACCAGACCTCTTGGCTTCCACTCGGGTGTCTGTTCTGCCCTCAAAGGAAACAATGATAACATGAAGCGACATGCAGTGTCGTGGATGCGCAAGAGAGGAAACGGCCTTCTCATCCAGCGGTGTGATCTTTCCGAGCCAGCCCTTGGCATCTGCTCCCAAGTGTTTCTGTACTGGGGTGTCGCAGTGCTTTGTCACTTCCGACAGTGACAAACAGGTAGCCGTTTAGTGCCAAAGCTCCCCTTTTGTTGTGGCTGCCCGGAAGCCCCTGGCTTGGAGTCTCAAGGGTGACATTAATCATTGCGAGGGTCACACGGGGTCGCCTCTCCTCAGCTCTGAGTTGGGGTGAGTAGCTTTTGTTGTCAGCCCCTTTGGATCCTCTCTGGGGGGGTGGTGAGAAAGGCTATGAATAAGCAAAATGGAAGTGATTGAGAGAAAGAGAGAGAGAGAGAGAGAATTACAGCTTTTTCTCCTCAGCAGTGGGCCTAACTCCTTGTCAGATGTTGGGGTTCCTATCCAGAAATGTGTCTGGTTGTCTTTCCCTGCCAGAGAGATGGAGGGTTTCCAGTCTCCAGACTTCTAGTTGGGGGGTTCATTCTCAGATGCGGATGAAGAGGGATAAGAAGGTCCAGGGGTGGGGTTGCTAGCTGAGAGCGTGCCCTGGGGACCCACCTGCCTTACATCTGCATTGAGAAGCTCAGACTCAGCTTTTGTTCATTGCTGGAAACATGAGTGGGCAGGGAGCAAGATGCTTCATGGGAGATCTCGGGGAGCTAGGGTGTAGGGGTGCATGTGTTGAGGGGATCTGTCACTGGTCTATCTGCACCAGCAGCTGCTGGAGCTCCTGGTATTTCAAACTCCGTCATAAAACCCGCATCAACTGGGTAGATTTTTGCCCACGGAAAAAGTCCCAGAAGCTGAGAAAAGCCCTCCTTACTGTGACTTAGCGACTGTTACAGTTTGCCTGCATTATTGCTGATAAAATCATGACAAATCTGCTTAAGGGTTTATTTTTCTCTTATGATTCCTGATTACAGTTTCTTGTCCAGCTTCACAGGAGAGCTCATGCCAACACTAGGGCCGAGGGAGCTGGCCACACCATCTCCACATAACTGCTGAGAGAGGGACGATCCTTCCTTGCCAGACCAGCATGTCTGGCCAAGTGCTCACAAGGATGTCAACTCTCTCAACCAGCTCTGTGTGTTTTATTCACCCGTGTAGAGCCTAGTTCTACCCACCATGGGCTGGGCCTTCCCCATCACCAAGATGGTCTTCTGCAGGTTTGCTCTAGACTTGACCCAACTACCAATTCTCTACAAATGTGCCCAGAGCTTGAACCTTCAACCGTCAAGTTGACACCTGTGTCTAACTCTGACAGCGTGTGAGCAGCTGTCTGGGGAATTTCGATACTGCGGGACACTTGGCCGATGTTACCTGCTTTACTCTCTGACCAGAGAGAATCCGCCGTGAAATCACACAGGTGCCAATACCGTCTTCCAACTGTGATGCCCATTCTGGGTATGTTTTTTTTTTCTTTTTGAGGGTGGGTGGGATGATCTTAGTTTATGTGTCAGGTATTATATTAGGGTTTGGGTGTTTGAGAGGGGTGGGTCTCTTGGACTTTACGACTTGCTTGTGTTTCCAGAGACTAAGGAGAGACTCACTCTCTGGTGGCGGCAGGTAACAGCGTGATCCTTCGGCTGCCTCTGTGGTCTGACAGACTGTTCAGTATGTAGGAGGCGAAAACCTCAAGAGGAAGCTGGCCTTGGCTGTGGAGGCCTAGTGTGTGTGTGTGTGTGTGTGTGTGTGTGTGTATGTGTCTGCGTGTCATGTGTACTAGTGTGTGTATGTGTGTTATGCATATGTGTGCATTGTGTGTCTCTGTGTGTTGTGCGTGACTGTGTATGTGTGTCTATATATGTGTATGTTGTGTATATGTGCATGATGTGTGTGTACTAGTGTGTGTGTCTCTGTATATGTAGTTGTGTATGTGTATGTGTGTATATTAGTGTGTGTGTGTGTGTGTGTGTATGTGTGTCTGTGTGTACTACTGACCTCAGACACCTATTTGGGCCTGAGGTCTTGGGTGAGCTCCGTCCAAAAAACTCAGGCTTGGAACTAGGGAAGAGACCCTGGGGGTGGGAAGGGGCCCAGTTTCCTGTAGTTGTCCCCGAGCGGGTGCGCAGGAGTGTTGAGGAAAGACCTACTTTCTCCACACACAAGTCAATCCTTTTCCTTCTGCCTCCAGCCTGTCTTCTGGGCTGACTACAGCTAGTATTTCCTGATCTAGAGTCAGCTCACTTCTGGAAACTTCCACACCTCTCCTTCAGCGTTCCTGCGGGGCTCCCCTCTTCCTGAATTTCCAGAGGGTTCCTGGGACCTGCTGTGTCCACGGGACCTGGCTTCTCGCATGGCTAGAATCACGCTGCCAAGCCACGAGGTCATTCAGGGTCGCTTCCTCTCAAGCTGATTCCCCCGGGGAGTAAAAATACCCACAGTTTTGTGTGGTTGTCTCAGGGGAAAGCTGTTGGGAGGAGGGGACAAATTAGGGTGGGCCGGATCACAGTGGGACCTACAGGGTTGCTGGCCTGCCTGCCTGGTGCTTTCCAAACACCCCGTGGCAGGGGATGTGGAATCCATTAGCTCCCCCCTCGTGACTGCCCCCCACCAGGAATAGCCCAGGGCCGGATCGCAGGGAAACGTCTGTCGGGCCTTCTGCTCCTGTCTGTTTCATTGTCTGCCCAGCCCTGCCGTGGGTGTTCGGGTCCCTCCACCCGCCAAGAGCGCCAGGTTCATTCTCTCGCTCTGCGTGTTCCCCGCTTGGGTGTCTCTGCAATGTCTCAGCCTCAGCTAATACATTAGAATTTGAATAAATGTATAACAGCAGGTAGCGAGTGACTGGTGACAGAGTGACATACTGACTTAATATCCGGTGTAATGCGGGATGAAGGATGGGCCTTTTGGTGCGTATTTTCATTTTAATTATTTTTTGTTGCTTTTCTTAGGCAGACACTTGTAGGCAGTTTTGAGTAATTGTCTGAAATCATTAACATGTTTATTAAATAAGGAAGCAGAGTGCATTATCCAGCGAATCAATTATGTAAATGCACAAAAGCAGAAGAAATGAGTCTTTAACTGTCGCTGCACCCGTTCTGAAGGGGACAGGCAAGTTGCTGTGCTCCTGCAAGGCAGGAGGGCGTTTTTCTCTCTCCCAGGCTTAAACAGTAGCAGTCAGTGGTTTGGGGGCAGGGAGCTGGTGAGGTGAGCAGGGGAGGGATTGCAGTAGAACCTTCTTGTAGTTGACAGCAGTCAGCTGTGGGAAACGGCGCAGCTCCTGCTGAAGGGTCTAAGGACGCCCTGAGCGTGTTCTTGGAGCACGGGGAGACCCCTCTTACTCTGACCACGGTCCCGGTGAAAGATACTGGATGGACACATGTGCACAGACGCGAGTGAATGTGCATAGCCATTCAGTATACACGCAGATGTTTGCAGATATGCGTAACCATACAACAGGTACACAAATGTATGTGGTTGTGCATAAGTACTCAGTGCGCACAGATGTATGTGGATATGCGTAGTCATACAGCAATACACAGATATATGTGGATATGCATAACCATTCAGTATACACACAAATGTATGTGGATATACATATTCATTCAGCACACACACAGATGTATGCAGCTAAGCATAGCCATTCAGAGTACACACAGATATATGCAGCTATGTATAAGCATTCAGTATACACGCAAATATATGTGGATATATATATTCATTCAGCGTACACACAGATGTATGTGGATATGTGTACCCATACACACATCCATGAGACACACACACAAGCATGCACACACATACGCATATCCATACAACAAACACAAAAGTATGCATGCAGATACACATATCCACAGAACACATACACAGATTTATGTAGATATGCAATAGGTGTGCATATACACACAGATGCACACAGACTTGCACATCCATACAATATACACGCAGGTATGTGCACAGATCCACATATTCATAAAGCGCACACACAAATTCTTGCATTTACACATATCCATACAATGAGCACACAAGCATGCACATAGTCACACGTAGCCTTATAACATATGTACACACACGCACATCCATACAACACACACATGCACTCACATATTTCAATCAACCAACAATCCACTGTGGCTGCTTACAAATGAGACACTTTTCAGAAGGTTTTTGCCATAGGCTCCTTTTAGTAGTAGGGGCTGTGTTCACTGCACGCAGCTGTGTTGTACATTCATGGACTCTCACTCAAAGTACCCACCGTCCCATAGCTGGTTCCTTACATTTCCTGACAGTCCGCAGAAGCGTCCTTCATTTATCTCCCGTCTCCTTTTTTTCTCTAAAAACTCCTTACGTCTCCTCTTTTAGCAAGGATTCCAGACTCTCGAACCACTTGGAGGCTTCCGTTACGTAGCCTTGAGTATAATCCTGCCATAAGTCCCTAAATCCTTCATGAAATGGACAATCCATCCAGAGAGGAGAAAAAGACATACAGTGGATAAGACGCTCTACCCAAGATCGCCAGTGTTGACAGCCGTAGTGCGTGTGGTGGTTACACAGTGGATGTATCTGTAGGAGCCCTTCTAGACGTGTAGATGCCAGGTTAAGGGATACATGCACTTTCAATTTAAGACACTGTGCCACATGTCCCACCAGAGGTCTTAGAGCCTTGAATTCCTTTCCAAGGCTTTTGGCAGCCATTCTTCTTTGCTTAGCTTATGACATTTACTGTTGACATTTCTTTGTTATGAATGAGGCTGAACATGTGTTTTGTTTTGTAGGCTCACTAGCCGCTTTGTTCTTCTGTGAACCACATCTTGCTAACACTTAAAAAACCTCTGCTGGGAGTAGGGGGCCTACCTCTCTCTCTCTCTCTCTCTCTCTCTCTCTCTCTCTCTCTCTCTCTTTAGGACTCAAGTTCCCAATCCCTTAACTACTGCCCATGTGGGTGGGCAAAGGAGTCAGCCACCGTTTCCCTTCTGGGGCTGTTTCCCTTGAAAGACAGCCCTCTAGGAGAACAACTCTTGCCTTACAGTGTCTCAGGAGCCCAAGGACTCCAGGATAGCTCTAGATGACGGCCCAGCTCCAGATCTGCCCGGAGACCCTGCTGAAGACCCGGCTCGCATTCCATCCTCCCCTTCCTGCTCCTGTGTGTGCTGATGTTGGGAACACCCTTCACCTACCTGCACCTGCTTCTCTGGCTCAAAATAAGCTTTCCAGAGACACCCACAGAGTGGCCTTGTGTGGAGTGACCCGGAACTATTTGTTTGCAGGAGAATCGCCTTTTTGTCTCCCACAGGAGTTGCAGGCAGTTCTTTTCTGTTTTCCTTTTCGTTTTGTGGTTGGTATTCTTTGCCTTTCAGAAGTTCCAAATGCAAATTGATCAGATCCCCCCCCCTTCTCTTTATCTTCTGATATGCGGTCCTTGAGTTCTGTCTCCTACCCAGTATACAGCCTTCCTTGTGCTTAATTCTTTTTTAATCTTTGCTTTTTTTTTTCTTGAAATTTCTTTACGTTTTTCTGTTTAAATTATAGCACTATCTGGGATTTATTTCAACACGAGACTGGAGCCTAGAGGTAGTAATACCCACCTCTTCCCGCACCCACTGTCCAGTCCTACCAACATATTTATTAGGTAATTCATCTTTCTCTCACGTCTTAAATGCCCACTTTATTACATAATAAATTTCCATGGGCATCATGTCTATTTCTGAGAGATTTCTTTTCCCTTGATTCTTATTTTACAAGTAACAAACTATACTAATTACCTCTGCTCTGGAGTGTAGTTTAATACCCTGTGGGATTCATAACCCATGCTCACAATTTTCCTGGCCTTTCTCACGGGTTAATTTTTCATGCACATTTCAGAATTGATTTTCCAAATTTCGACGCATCAGGGTTGGCGTTTTTATTGAGATCACCTTAGATTTATGGAGTAAAAGAGAAGAAAATGCCATCTCTCTCCTTAGATGGGAGAACCCTCCGTGACGATCCATGTATTATCTTTTGAGTCTCTGTAAGATTTTAAATATTTTTATGTCTTCCTTCTGGTTCTTAAGTTTATTTTGTGAAAAAAAACCCACATGCCCAGTTTCCTCTTTTTGTTAATAACATCTTTGTTCTATGTTTTTAATTTGCTTTTGTTTGTATAGAAAAGCTTTCTCATATGAATTTTATAATCGCTTTTGTCTTAATATTTCCATTCATTTATTATGAAACCTGCCTGGTGTTCTAAGTATATATAGGCACAAAAATATGTCTACAAAAATAATACTTCTGCTTGTTTCCAGTTTTCATTATACACAAAAGTCTCAGAATTGCACTGAATAGCACAAACTGTAAACTGTGAAAGATTATGCAGCATCGGTAATGAATATCAATACTTCTGAAGCATGATTTTGGCTCTGTGCGTGCGTGCGTGCGTGTGTGTGTGTGTGTACATGCATGTGTCTGTTGGATGCACATGGGAAGTGTATGTGCACATGTGTGTGTCTGTTGGATGCACATGGGAAGTGTATGTGCACATGTGTGTGTCTGTTGGATGCATGTGTATGGTGTGGAGGTGTATGTGCACATGTATATTCCTGTTGGACACACATGTGTGGAGCTGTATGTGCACATGCGTGTGTCTGTTGGATGCACGTGTGTGGGGTATAGATGCACAGGCATGTGTGCTCGTGGAGAGATCAAAGATAAGCTCAGGCTTGACTCTTTAGGGGTCATCAACTTTGCTTATTCAGTTTCTCACTGGCCTGAAACTCAATGTGTAGACAAAGTTGGCTGCTCAGTCAGCCCTAAGAAGCTTCCTGACTCCATGTCTCCAGTACTGGGATTACAAATGCGGGTCACCATACCTGCTTCTTTCACCCTGGTTCTGGGAATTGAACTCAGGTCCTTACACTGGCAAGGCAAGCTCTTTCCCACTGAGCTGTCCCTTAGTTCATGATCTGAGCTATTGTTATAAGATACTTTGTATTCTCTGTGTATTAAAAAATACTCAGATTTGGGGGGCTGGAGAGGTGGCTCAGAGGTTAAGCCTCCGCCTTCAAGGCGGAAGGTCCTGAGTTCGGATCCTAGACCCCACATATAGATGCCGGGTGGAAGCGGGGGGCGGCCTGCATTTCTGGTCCTGGTAGGACGGAGCCTGTAAATCCCGGGGCAGGGGCAGAGTAAACGAGGAGGAGGTGGAGGCGGTCCATGGTGGTTCCCAAATTCATCCGTGGTTCTACGCGCACACACGCACAATTGAACAAAAATGAAATAAAAAATATTTTTAAAATTTTTTTAAAATACTCAAATTTTTCTTATTTTGGTAAGAGTTTATTCATAGAGTAGTTTTTTTTGTGTTTTTAATCCAATGTATTTTTAATATCTATCAATATGATTCTATGATCTTTCTTTTTAGCCTATTGATATTATGATCTGGGAGTAGAGTGTCAGTTTTGGTTTAGATCCTGGTGTTCCTATAATTAGCTTCACTTGGATGTGAGATGTTATTCTATTATTGTACTTGTAGAATCTCTTTGCTACTGTTTGAGTTAATATTTTTCATCATTATTTATAAGTTAGATTGATCTGGACTTGCTTTCTGGAGTTATTTTTATCAACTTTGAAATCAGTGTCATAAGCTTTTTTGGGGGGATTAACTCTGAAGCTTCCTTTTCTAAATACATATTTAAGCATTTCCATGCGAATTGTCTTAGAGCAGCCGGCCGCTGGTGGGTGATCTGTGCCCCCCTACAGGGCTTTAGAGGTAACTGTTTTGAGTTACACACAGTAACTGTTAAGGTTGGATCTGTCATATCAAGCTGAAGAATGAGGCAGGTGAGGGTGGGGACTATAGTTCTATTCTGGAAAAACTGTGAGATGCCAGAATTGGTTAAAAAAAAAAAAAGCTTGTGTTTGCCCGCACCTGCTAAGGGAAGGCAGGAAGCCGTGGGATTCAGCTGAGACACTGTTGAGAATGTACAGACTGAGATCTTCTGGGAGGTATTTAGGGTAACAGCAATCACACAACATTTCTGTCTTGTGCATAGCATCTGGACTCTGGCATCCTGCATCTCTTTGGCGGTACACGGTCCGTCTGTGGCCCGTGCGACAGGGTCCCCGCCGCCTTCCCCTCTTCTGAGTCCTCCTTTGTCCTTCCTTCAGAGGCCAGTGGTGGCCAGCTTCTTGGTCTTCCTTCCCACTCAGCTTCCCATGTAGGGTCTGCCTGGGAGCTCTCGTCCCTGCAGGCCATGGATACTTTGTCCCCACTGACCCCTCTCCCTTTGAGTGGACACTCGTGGCTAAGGACCATTCCTGCAACCCAACCAGGATTCCTACCTGTCCTACCTCATCTTTTATAGGACCCTGTGGCCTCCAGGGGGTTTCACAGGGACCCCTCTGCATGTTCCTTGAAGCTACTTTCCAACCCCTGGCTAACATGGTCAGTGTCGCTTGCCTTGTGCAGTTGAAGCCCCTGACACCTTCTGATTCAACCTTGGTAGGGTCACATCTCTTTTCCAGCGTATTTCTGAAGCTTCCCCCCAAAAGAATTCTACATTTTTTAAATGCATTTTTTTTTCCTCCCAACTTCTTGTTTCCTTCTTTGTCATGCTGGATGGAACCATCGTAGCCTTGCAGGCTTTGTGGTGCTGATGCTAAGCGATGCTCAGGGCTTCTCCGCAGGAGAGAGGTTATCATAACCCGGCCGGTGGGCTCAACATGGTCGTTGGTATAGCTGCTCCTGTTCCATTCTTCTTTCCAAACGCTGCCTGGATCCCACACTCAACTGATCATTAAAAAAATTACTCCCAGTAACACAGATGGAAAAACTCAGCATGTAATATTAACCCCATTGGGTTTGGCATTGACCCCCAAGGGTCACTATTGCATTCCTTCGTAAAGCTTGCAATAGAGACATCTCAGAAATAGGAATATATTGTTCTGGAAAGCAGGCAGAGTCCTTGATCAGTCTTGGCTTTGTGAAAACAAAAGGGGCATTTATTTTTTTGGGGGGGGGGTTGAATTTAGACTTCTCTGCTGTGCCGCTAAGGGATAGAGACCCTCCAATGCAATGGAAGTCTGCAGGATTGAGGGTCAGGAAGGAGGTTTCCTCGTGCAAAAAGCAGCTTTTCTTGACAACCTGCTTCTCAGGGGTTTCCGCAGCTTCTCTCTTCATTATTTATTTGGTTTGAGGGAGTTAGGAAGGCGTTTGGTGTATTTTGTGCTGGCAGCTCACACGTCAAAAAACACAAGGCTAAAAATATTCCCCAAATATGAATATACAATAGTTTCTTCTTCTCCTTCCCCCCTCCCCCAGTCCCAGGGCTGCATCCCAGGCTTCCAGAATGTTGCGCGGGGCGGGATAGCTCTGTGAGAAGCCAGAGCTTGCTGCTCTGGGTTCCTTGTCCCCAGAGCCATGGCGCCTTGTTCTGGCTGAGATTGGGGTTAGTACCTTCCCAGTGGGCCAGACCGTCATTTCTTCTGGCTGCCAGTGACACATTGGGGGCTTCCACTTCTGCCTCCTTTCCTTATGGGCAAAACCATGTCCAGGTTGTATGTGGGGGGGGGAAATAAATCTGAAATGAATCCGGGAGCATTTATTTATTGATGAACTTTAAAAAAAATAAGTCAGAAAAATTAATTTTATTGAATAGAGAAGTTCATCGAGAGCTTCCACAGATCATAAAAATAATGTAGAATATAAGAGAACAATCCACGGCTGACTTGGAGAAAGAGAGAAAGTAGTTTACGTTTTTAAAGTAAAAAACAAACAAAACCTAATTGCTGTAGATATCTTGTAAGATTATCAAAGCAGGATCTAGTCAACGGTATTGTCTAGTGAGTTTCTTTTCTTTCTTAAGAGTTGAAAAGTGAGATCGGTATGTAAATTACTGGTTACAACTAATGTAACTAATCTTGACCCGAATCTCTTATCAGCTGCATAGCCCAAGCCAGTGGGCTGCAGGTTGCAAAGGAATCTCTTATCTCCCCCTCCCATTTGCCCTAGGAATGCCAGGATTACAGATGTGCACCATGGATGTATCCTTTGCATGGATTCTGAGGATAGGAACTCTGGTCCTAAGGTGTTAAGACAAGTGCTACATCCATTGAGCCGACGCCAATCACTGATGGTCCTATTGGTGGATCTTAAACCAGATCCTTAGGGATAAAGAAAACTGTCACAGAATGTTCTGGGTTCTACACACCTGCATTGTGGGCTGGCATGTTGGCATTAGGCACCGTCGTTCTTTAGCCTACTTTTAAAATGTCTGAGCCCAAAGTTCTAAGGGAATTGTAATTTTGTTGATGATTTTAGGTTCTGTCTAAACATAAAGCAAGTAAAGGCTGAGTTAGCTTCTCTTCCAATGTCTTTGCAGTTTTGGAAGTGACCACATACTGAGGTGATGAGACAGTCCTCATGTCCAAGGGGAAATTTCCTCTCTTGAAAACAAAGGCTGGCGTTGTGCACTCGTTGTACCGGGAATGTATCAGCACACCAGTGATTACATTTATAGCAGAACAACCAAGGACGTGGGAATGAAGTCTGAGATGTGCCAAATGGTGTCTTTAGATTTCTCCTTCTGGGATGAGAAGAGTTTCTTCTCAGGTAGCGACTCTTTCCAGCCCGATTTCTTTAGCTATGTTTTTAAAGAAAACCTGGGAGGGAAGGCGCTAGAAGACTAAAAGCCTTTGGAGAGTTCTTCCTCTTATTCCTTGGGATTGTTTTATTTATGATTTTTTTTGTTCTATTCTGGAGATAGGGTGTCATACTCAGTCTGACCCTCATGTAGCTGTGGATGGACTGAGACTTGCTAGGATTGTAGCATCATGATCCGTTGACCTGGTTCTTGTGATGTCACTTTGGGGTCTCTCTCTCTCATTGGATCTCTGGGTTGTAGCCTGCTGTGGCTCTCAGAGGGAGGATGTCACCTTGTGTCATTTTCCGTGGTGTTTGGATTAGGATGAGAAGCTGGAGAGCAGAGGGTTCACCTAAAGGGTCCCCTGAGAAGGGAACGCATCTTCCCCCCAAAGAGAGCACAGTCCCCAGAAGCCATGGGCTTACTGTCTAGCTATTAGTTTGAGAGTCCTCTGGCTTGACTTTGCCATATCATCTCACCTGAAAATCCTAACAGCTTTTCTCTAATCAAAAGGCTGACATGTGGAGACTCTCTTTTGCTACAGATTGACTTTTTTTTTTTTAGTTAATTCTTTTTCATTCTTTTATTTCTTTGTGAATTTATTTTTTTCTTTTCCAAGAAAGTCAGCCAGACCTTGGGATTTTTTTCAGGTGAAATATACTGATTCCTCTAATCTGTTATATACTGGATGATTGTTTCCTGGGCTGCGTTGCATGGAACTGTGTTGATCGGCTTGGGCACATAGGTAGCATATGGTGTGGTGGCTTCTGTGGAATCTGCGCCTGTGGTCAGTTGGGTTTGGGGGATACTGACTGATACCTCACCCCTTATTGCTTCTCGGTGCTTCTTTGCACATTCAAGATGAATGTTTGTTTGTGGCATGGCATAGATACTTCCATGTCTGGCATTCAGAGAACTGCTGCCTAGCGCCTAATCACATCATAAGGGCCAAAGCGTCGCTTGGAAAACAGTCTAGGCTGTGTCGAAGCAAGATTCTCCACGCATCTTGCCTGAGCTCAGGGGGGGCTTTGTGCTAATGGACAGGGTTTGGTCCGGAGGCAGGAAGGACCTTAGATTTCTTGCACTATAAAAACACAGAGTGTCAAAAGATTCTCAAAGATCCACTCTTAAAACACCCACGCATGGCAGCTTGTACATTTCAACGTGGTCCTCTTCCCTCAGCCCACCTCCCCGGGGGGCTCACAGCCAGCAGACCCGAGGCACAGCGGTTTTTATTATGTATGAAGTCTGCTCTCTGAAATTTCTTCTTCATACATCATTCAGCATACACAGAGCTATCCAGCTCCATCCCACGTCTGTGTGAGTCACTTTTTTTAAGTACTTCTTTTTTAAAAAGTGTCTCATGCACATAGTTAATTAGAGAGAAAGAAAAAAAAAACAAGTAAAAATAAATTGTGTTGTTTCATTTAAAAACCCAAATGAATCTTAAGTACCAAATACATATGTTTCTCACTTTCTTGGATTACCAAGAACTTTGCTGCTTTGGTTTGGATTCTTTTCCAAGTGTGTGTGTTAGCATTGAGGCAAATGATCGGGAACTACCGTGTCAAAACAGAGGTGATCCTACTTTAAAGTCTCCCAAATTATGCGGTATAAGGAAGGCATGGAAAAGCCTGATGTAGCCATATGTTGCTGGTTAACATGTGTGTCTCTTCCCAGGGTAATTATATTGTCCTGGTGGAGGAAAGCTTCCAAATTTATATACAGTCTCTTTGGGGATTGTTCCCAGGAAATGGGATAATTAAGATTATTCTTTATCTTTGAGTGGGTTTACCCATTGTGTGATATTTATGTCAGAATGGGTAAACTTATAACTCCCTATTATTTTATTGTTAAATTTCATGCATGAAATATGTGATTGTGTCCAATAGCTGTCCAGCGCTATGTTAATTTAGCACAGCAACAGAATCCAATGTCTAATCACACATCTTAATTTAAAAAACGTTAAATATGGTCTGACTCTATGCTGGCCCTGGAAAGAGGTATGTTTCACGCTCCAAAGATCATCAGCAATTTGGAGGGGCTGGGAAGAGAGCTTAGTCACTAAAGTGCTTGGGCCTGAGCGATCCTGTGGAACCCACGTGGACACGCCAGGCGTGATGGTATGTGTGTGCTGTAATACCAGTGCTGGGGACGAGGAGGCAGTTGGATCCCTGGAGGGCATGCTGGCCAGCAAGCCTTTCATACTGGACAAGTTCTAAGTTAGTGAGAGACCCTGTCTCAAAAATATAAACAAGGTAAAAAGTAACAGTGAATGATATGCAAGGTTGTCCTTTGGCCTCTGCCCCACCCCATCTCTCTGTCTGTCTCTCTGTCTCTGTCTCTATCTCTCTTCTCTCTCTCTCTCTCACACACACACACAGAGGAAAATGTCTGTACATGAGTAGCACGTGCATGGCTCTTCCCTGACCCAGGCTCGTGCCAGTTTTAATTGTACATTCCATCAGGACATTGAGCTGACCACCAGGGTCTTTCATAGTTAAGAACTAGCGCGTAAATCTATTAATTTTGCAGGAAGGAGTCTGAGGTCTGTTCCCTTAAGAAAACTAGCATTCAGTCATTGAGTGAGCGTCTCCACTTTGGGGCTTCAAAGAGAACGTCTTTGAACATTCCACCGAGTTGGAGTGGAGAGCCATTGAAAGATGGGGGGGGACACACAGACCTGGAATCCGTGCGCCTCTCGCTTTTCCTTTGTGTTGGCAGAAGGCGGCGTGATCATTGTGGTCTGGAGAGGCGGCCTTCCCAGGGCACCGTTGCCTTGCTGGTTTTGACTTTCTTACCATTGGTCACCTGTCATTGCGTGGCGCGTAGTCCCTTGTGGGGATGGGTGAATAGCATCGTGGGAATCTCAGACATCTCATGCAGAGTGGTGGCTCTGGATGCAGATATGGTATTCATGAGTCTTATATTGAGAGCATTCATGAAAAGAGGGAGAGGGAGGGAGGTAGGGAAAGAGAGAGAGAGAGAGGGAGGGAGGGAGAGAGAGCTAGCTGTGCTTGCAAGCTGCGAAACTTCCAGGGCCCATGTCACAGTTGCTCTTTCTGATACGTTCTGATCTCCCACCTGGCCCACATGAGTTCATCTGCCCCCGAGTCAGAACCGTGCAGCTCAAAACCCTTGTTCCAGACAGCTGTCTTTTTGATTCTGGCTCTGTTTATTTATTGATAAGAGACAAAAGTCCCTTTCCCTCTCTAGTTCTGTCTTGTGACAGTGCGCCCATCTCTCTTGTCTCCTGACACTTTGTTAGATCCTTTTTTAATGAAAAAAATAGTTGTCAAACTTTACAAAGAAAAAAAAAGGCACTTAAATAAATTTTTGAGTTATTGATATAAACTGCAAAGTATAGGATTCTAACTATCAATATTCAACTGTGCACTTTCCCAACATTAGTACTGACCCCCAAGTGGATCCATATATCAAATGTAATAGCTGGTTGACAAGCCTCACCTGCATCCTAGAATAGATTTGGAAGGGAAATGGAGAGAATAATATGCAGGATCATAATTAGATACCAGCAGGACAAACACTCAGCGTGCTTTATGCACAAATTCTCCTGGGGCGGCTTGAGACTTGGCGGGGCCGATGGTAGGAGTCACAACTTTTGTCTGTCGGTGGTCAGGAAATAGTCCACCTACTTTAAAGAATGGTAAGGAATAAATTCTGCAAGTAGCAAGCTCATTTTAAGTCAGGATCCAACATTACAAAGGAGATGAGAAATGCACAGAGAGTGGACCTTCGGTAGACTTCTCCCCTTGAGAAGAGCCGGTTCTGTTGCCCCCACATCTGGGTCTATCTCCAGCGTGGCAAGTGTAGCTGGTGTCTCCTGTGTGGCAGAGATGGCATATGGGTTAAGGACTTGGTAGAGTTCCTTGGTCCTTCTCAGCCTTGTGTGAGATGTCAACTCTAGCATCTGGTGTGGCTTGGTGTCTGTTGGTCGTTCGGGAATGCTAGATTATCACACACAACTAACTGCCTGTCCTTCAGTTTACCCACCTGCACGGTTCTGATAGGCTGCCCCCCCCTACCTGGTATCAAACAGAGGCATCTCTGCATCCATGTAGGATTGTAATGAAGTTCTGTAGCTGCCTGGTTTTAGGATTTCATGGGGTCCTGCATTATTTTTTCTTTTACTGTTGTAATATCAGTCTCTGACATTATAAATGTGAGAATAACATCTAAATATGAGAAAAACCTCTCACATTTAGGTTTGATTCTCACACTCTGGGGAGCAGGATGGGGGGGGGACCAAAATAGGCATTACTGATAAGTCGTGTCTGTACTTGCTGTAAGCGGAACACACCCTGTTAATCCCCCAGAGTTATGCTGCACACAGGAAGCCGTACCAAAGTTCCGTCGACGCTTTACTAGTACGCTTGCCAGAGTAAAGCAATCTAAAGACGTGGAAAGGGACTGGGCACTGCCAGAAAGGAAGGAATCGGCAGGTGGCCACAGATCCTATTTCCTAATGACTTGGATTCTAGTCTTAAGGACAGTTCCTACCCCCAAGAAACACTGGGGACTAGTAGTTGTTCTGCTAAAGGTCTGGCTGCGTACAGCTCATTGCAGATTAGAAGGGACTTAAGATACTGTTTTTAATTCTTCTCTTTGGTCAGCGGGCATTAAGGTTGAGCCAAGCGATATCGGTTCCTACCACCAATGGATGCATTTGACCCTGCTTGCTCAAGTAACGGGAACAAGTAGAGGGTCTCCTCCTGTGTCTAAGATGTCTGGTCTGAGCCTCTGGTTTTGCTGATCTTTGGGTTGTTTTTGGCTCCTGCAAGGCGTCCTTTAGAAAGTAGCTAGTGACTAATCCAGAGTGTGGATTTTCGTGGGCACACTTGGAGAGAGAGAGAACTGAGTGGTTGCACACTGATACCTAGAAATGACAGCACATCCTCTTGGTCCAACAGATATGTAAGACTTCTTTAAGGGTAGTGGATACTTCTCAGTAGACTAAGTAATTGCTCAAGTTTTACACTTTACTGTTGTAGAGAAAAATAAATTCAGGCAGTGCGTTGATTGAACTGTTAAGGGTAGTAGTTTGTTGGAGCCTCCACACTGAGCCCACGGAGGACTAGAGAGCAGAGAGGGAAGTATTGACAGAGGCCCGCCATCCTGAAATACACGCAGCGCTGACATGTTTCCAAGCATGATCCCGCCCATCAGGGCCGAGCCAAGAGGAACCAGGGCAGGTCTGAAGCAGGGCAGCCATCCTGCCCGGCTGACCACATAGAGGTACTTCAGAGGGTATGTCTGTGCCTCTCTAAGTCACACCTGGGCCATTTATGCCACCATGACTACGCAAGAAGGTGGGAATGGTTTATATTTCATATACATATCATACATCAAATATATAACAGGTACATTTTATATACATATATACACTATAGGTACACAGATAATAGATAAATAGATAGATTATAGATGGTAGATGGATTGGTAGATGATAGACGGATGATATATAGATGAAGAAATTGGTGATAGATAAATAGATTGATGATAGATGAATAGATGATAGAGGATAGATAGATGTTAGATAGATGGATAGATGATAGATGGATAGTGTTGCAGTCCGCCTGCATGGTTGCTGATAAATGACCAGAACACAGCTTAAGGGAACAAGGAGTTTACTTTCTTACGACAGTCCGGTTACAGTTCATAGTCCAGCTTGACAGGCGAGCACATACCAACACCAGGGCTGAGGGAACTGGCCAAACCATCACTGCATAACGGCTGAGAGATGGACAATCCTTACTTGCCAGACCAGCATGTCTGGCCAAGTGAACAGAAGGATGCTCACTCTCTCAACCAGCTCTCTGTGATTTATCCAGGGCCTAATCCCATCCACCATGGTCTGGGTCTTCCCCATCAGCTAGACAATCTCCTTCAGGTTTGCTCTGGGCTCAACTAAACCATCAACTCTCTACAACTGTGCCCAGAGCTCAAACCCTCAACAGTCAAGTTGACACCTGTGCTTAACTATGACAGATAGATAGCAGATAGATTATAGATAAATACATGTTAGGTAAATAGGTAGTTAGATGATAGATAAACACATGGATAGATGATATATGGGTAGAAGTCAGATACGTCAATAGATGATAGATCGATCGATCGATCGATCGATCGATAGATAGATAGATGATAGATAGATAGAGTATAGAAAGATAAATGGATATTAGCTAAATAGGTAGATAGATGGTAGATAGACAGATAATAGATGGGGGTAGATACATAGATGATAGATGGGTAGATGGTAGATAGGTGATGGATGGATAGCTGATAGGTGATCTGTGGATGGGTGATGGATAGCTGGGTAGATGATAGATAGATAGTCGGCCAGTAAGATTGATGAGGAGATGACACATAGATGGAAATGATAGATTGCGGTGTGCACAGAGGCTCAGAAAGCAGGCGCTGTGTATGGGTGTCACTGCTGTGGAGTCCCTGTTCCTTGCTACCACTCGGCTCGCCGTTCCTAGGGAAGAGGGGACCTGCTGGACCCTCCCTAGGCCCCAGACACAGCGCGTAGGTTCCTCCTCCAGCCGATCTGGTCCGGCTGCTTCTCAGCGCGCTCCTGGCTTTGACACCCAGCCGGGAGGGACACAGAATCTCTGCGAGTCTCGCTGTCCGAGGACGTGAGACCCGGGATGCCGTCTCAGGAACCCGGGTTCCAGTGACTTGTCCGCCCAGGCGTGCAGGCAGCCAACCATCGTGCGAGAGAATCCAGAAGGGGCTGGAACAATCCTGCCCTTCCTTCTGGAGCATCTTGACAAGATGCTGGGAAGCTTGACGTGCCTGGGAGAGAACTTCAGGAGAACTTGCTCCTGCTAGCGGCGGAGTTCATTGCATCTGATAGTGCCATAGGAAGAGGGGGGTCAGAGAAGGGAAGGGGGTGTCACCTAAGTTCCAGGGTTCCCACAACTGCAAGGATCCTTCAATGTGAAGCTGAGACCAGCGGAATATTTCCTCCCATGTCAGTGTTATTCCAGGTAACGGGGAGCAGAGTTCAGTGCGCACACCCCTGTCTGCTGGCTTGTACCGGCTGCTCCTTCTCCCCGGCCAGCTGACGTCACACAGCCGGCTCACCACCGACTAATCAGGAGCCTTTGGCTCTTTGGGCTGCTTCTCTGGATGTTTTGTGCCTAAGATCATATTTGGATTTGTTTTCTCAGTGAGAGGATTATGTAAACTCAGAAAGGGTAAATTCAATGTTTTCTCTCTCTCTTTCTCTCTCTCTCTCTCTCTCTCTCTCTCTCTCTCTCTCTCTCCAGTTGTTACCTTAAGTTTCATAAGTTAGACCATGCAGATTTGTAGACCTCCCATAGTTAGAAGCTCCAAGAGGAGTTCCACAGAGCATTAGCAGTTACTGTACAGGACCTTATGTATTATGATTAGGTGACTTTACTTGGTATACATATTTATAATTGAGTAAATATTCCCTTTTTAAATATTTTATTTACCTATTTGAAAGGGAGGGAAGGAGAAAGAGGGAGAGAGGGGGAAGAAGAAGAGGAGGAGGAAGAGGAGAGAAAGTAGACATGCCATAATGCACAGGTGGAGGTCAGGGGACAATTTTCAGAAGTCGTTCTATTCCTGCACCATGGAACTTCCAGGAATTGAATTCAGGTCACCAGGTTTGCACGTAGCCCTCTGCCCACTGAGCTACCTCACAGGCCCCTTCTTTCTTTTCTTTTTTTTCTTCATTTTTTTTAAATTATTATTAAAGAAAACTCTCTTTGGGAGATAATGAGCAAATCTTGTTCCCACTATCCCTTTACTCGTGTTTACAGTTTTGCTTTTGGAGACTTTACCTTTTACGGAGTCCTCGGTCACTATTAATCCATTGTGTTCCCTTAGTCGGATGAATCTAATAAAAACCTGGGCTATTTTTGCCCACTGCTGGATTACACACGCTTAGACGGTTCCATTTGAGTATAAAGAGCTGCATAACGGGTTCTGTTGGGCAGTATTTTCCCGAAGGCAACAGCATTAGCAAATAAAGCAGAACATGACTTGGGTCGGTCCCAGGAATACGCAGAGCAAAAAGCTCAGGAGCTGTGTTTCCCAGCATGGAATTCTGCTGAGATGGGACGCGAAGGGTCACGCCACGTCTTGGTGAGAGCAGTGACATCATGCAGACACCACGTGCCTCAGAGAGCCGGAGAAAGCGAAATGCTCAGAATCGCAGAGAACAACTCCAGTTATTCAGTTTTCATGGTGGTAGTTGATTTTTTTTCCCTTGAATTTTACTTATGGTCCATCGAACTTCGTATTTTCCTTGTTCGTCTTCTCACGTGGTTTCTCAGAGCCTCTTGAGATGGGGAATTAAACATGAAATTGGTAAGAGGTTAGGAAGCCAGGAGGGTGGGGATATCTGATGTCTGCCCAATGTCTCGTGATGTGTAGAGAAGGCTGGCAGCCCAGCAAACCACACGCTCTGCTGAATGATTTCGTGCCTGGGCCATGATGGAGGTCATGGTTTATTGATCACCCCCACATCTAGACAGAGATTTAAAAAAATTAATAATTTTCCTGCTGACGTGCATGGACACCAGCATTTAATGCCGTTGTACTTTGGGGATATTAAGGCGCATGTCTTTTCCTGGAACACCAGAGTTTCTATCAGGTATATTTCTGCAAATCTCAACTTGCATTTTATACCAAGAATCACTAGATCAGTGAGGAAAGTCTCTCTCTTCCAAAGGCCTGAGTGCACATCTGGCTTCTGTTGTATAAAGAGGGCAGGTGGGGGGGGGAGAGAACGAAGGAGATGGTGGGGGATGCCCAGCAGGGTATGGGCTCCTTCAAATGTCCCTTGGGAGCCATGACGTCACGGCGGCCACCTTTAGGACCAGCCCAGTGCCCCTTTCCCAGGGACTTCTCAATCATCCAATCCCGAGAGAGCCGACTCACCCAGACCTGCGCTTCCATTTGGTGCAGAATCTAGAGCCTGGTTTCCTTTCTCTGTTACCGTTGCATTTTCGTTTCTTTGTGCTGCCGTGAACTGACACTCGCCCACAGCCCGCAGAGGGAGAAAGGGAGATTTATTCGGCTCGCTGGTCCGAGATGGGACACAGCCCATCGCGGTAGAAAAGGGAGGACAAGGGGCAGAAGGTAGAGGTGCTCAGGCCACCACGCATCAGGAAGGTAGAGAGAGCAAGAATTTGCTGGAAGGACCTGGAAGAGCGCTGGGCTCCACATCGCAAGGGCCGCCCCCTGAGACCTGCCTTCCTCCAGCAAGGCTCCACCTGGAGGTGCCACAAGCTTCCAGAACTGTGAACAACAGGGGGCGCAAACATAGGCGCCTGTGGGGCACAACTCGCGTTCAGTCTGTGACAGTTACACGCCCCTCTGCCCTTCTGGTCAATGTTGGAAATTCTACTCAGTGGCTTTATGCCTGGGTCAAGTCAAGCTGAGATTGTGACATGGCTTTCATCTCCTAGTGCACATCCCATGAGGAATGTTTACCCTAAGTCTGACCCGCAGAGGGTAGGTGACATCTTGCATTTAGCCGTGTTTCTTAGAGAGAGTAGATTCAAGCTCCCTCCCCTCTTCCCTTCCTTTCCTTCCTCCCTCCCTCCCTTCCTTCCTTCCTCCCTCCCTCCCTCCCTCCGTCCCTCCCTCTGTCCCTTCCCTCCCTCCCTTCTTTCCCTCCCTCCCTCCGTCCCTCCCTCCGTCCCTTCCCTCCCTCCCTCCCTTCTTTCCCTCCCTCTCTCTCTTCCATCCTCCTCCCTCTCTTCCCTCGCTCCCTCCCTCTCACCTCCCTCCCTCCCTCCCTCCTCACCTCCTTACCTCCCTCCCTCTTTCCTCCCTTCCTTCCTTCTTCTCCCTCCCTCCCTCTTCTTTCTTCCTTTTCCCTCCCTCCCTCCTCCCTCCTTCCATCCTCTCCTCCTTCCTCCTCCCTCCTTCCTTCCGCTCCTTCCTCCCTCCTTTCCCTCCCTCCCTCACTTTCCTCCCTTCCTCCTTCCTTCCTTCCCTCCTTCCCTCCTCCCTCCCTCCTTCCTTCCCTCCCTCCCTCCCTCCCTCCCTTCCTTCCTCCTTCCCTTTCTCCCTTTCATTCTTCCTTCCCTGCTTTCTCCTCAAATCAGCACTGTTCTCCATTATTTTTTTTAACTTCTCAGAATACTATTTATAAGAGGAAATACATCCTTGAAATGGAAGTCAGACAAACAGGGGCTCTGTCCTTTGGTCCATGGGTAAAACTTCCACCTAGAGCTTTTGATATTCTGCCGCAAAGTCATTTGGTGTTAAGGAGACACGAGGATTCCTAAATTAGTCATCTAAAAATTATTTCTAGCTATTTTGACTCATGGGGCCAAGTTTGTGTTTTGTGAAGGGTTGGGGATGTGCATGGGAGGGAAGGGGCCTGGCAGGCGCAAGCTGCTGCGGCCAGGGTTGCCGACCAGGCCGCCAGTGTCCTCTGGGCCCCAGAGGCTCCTCTGCATGACTTCTCCAGTCACTCCGCTTCCTTCCTGTGGGAGGCCGTGGCAGTCCTGCTCGTGCACGGACAGGACAGCTACACGGTGATCTGCTGGGACGCCGCTGTGGGAACTCACGAGAGCAGTTCCATCCCATCCCTGACAGGTGTCACCGCCTCCAGATGCGTCCCTGGCAGCCGAGCATCTCAAAGAGACCATGTCGGCCCTTCCTTCATGCCACAAAGACAAGAGCATGTATGTGACAAAAATCGATGGCGCTCCCGGGATTTCTCTCTCCCAGCATCCCCGAGTTCTCTGCCATAATCACTGGCCTCCTGTGCTGTGCACGTGGGGGCTGTAATTATATTCATTTGTGTGGCTGTTCAGGGAATTCCTGTGACTAGCCCCGCAAGTGGGGAGTGGCAGGCGAGGACCTTCTGGAATTCATGCAGGTTTGTGGATGATCTTAAGTTTCTGTCCTGTTTGGATTATTTTTATTGCTTGGGTGCAATTAAAGGTAAGGACATAATTCTCAGGCTTCTTGTCTTTTTTTTTAAAATAGCATTTTCCAAAGAGAACCCTGGAAGGAAGTATGTGGTGCATGCATAGGTGTGCACACACATGTGCAATAAGCACACATACATGTGCGTGCACACACACATATGCATGCATGCACACATAGCATGCACGCACACATATACAGAGGCACGCACAAAAGTTATGCCTACACATTCATCCCAACTTCCCAAAACTTGCTTCAGTGTGAGACCAGAAGCTCTTCTTTCCTCCTTCCTTCCCAGTCTTTTGCCTTCCAGATAAGAAAGCCTCTCCCAGTGTGTACACGGATAGGTATATGAATTAGCACCTGCCTTATGGCTGCAAGATGATGGTGCATACGGCACGCACACAGTCTTTGGTGCATGCAGTTTGCAGACAGTCTTAGGTACATACAGTTTGCAGTCTTTGGTGTATTCAGTATGCATATAGTCTTTGCCAGATCGCATCATACAAGACAGTGGAGGGCCAACAGCTGGCCCTTAGACATCTGTGTCAATTATCAGATCCAAAGTCAGCCCAAGGTCCACATGCTCTCTGGAGAGCTGGTTGAGTGCACGGTACTGCGCTGTACTGGTGACCCATGAGGTGGCCTTTGTTGATGATGATAAACGGGTTTGAGGACAACCAGTTGGAAAACATCGCAGGTCTGAGTTCCATGGTCGAAATGTCTGTCATGTTAGAGAAGAAGCCTATTTAAATGCCAGCAGTGCCAAGCTTCTAGAAGGTCAGCTGGAAGGAAGCTCCTGACATGTGCCCCGCTTAGGACTGTCGATGGTTGTAAGTCGTGCTATAAGAAAAGGAAAACTTCCGGCCCAGGAGTGGACTGTCCATTTTCTTTGCTTTTTTGAGACGGGTCTCATGTAATCCACATTGGCCTCAACCATCTGCTCAAGATGACCTTGAACTCCTGACCCTATCGCCCACCACCTCCAGAGCACTGGCATTTCAGCTTGTAGCTGTGCTCAGTTTATGCAGGCTGAGGATGGAGCCAGCTGCTTAGTTCTTTATTCTTGCTGAGACACACACACACACACACACACACACACACACACACACACACACACACACACGGAGAAAGGGCTTATTTAACTCACAACTTACCATCCTTCCTGGCAGGTAAATTGCAGCAGCAGGAAGGCAGAGCGACAAGTCCAGTGAACCCGGGTCTTGAAGCAGAGGCCTTCGCACACCCCTTTGCTTTCTCTAGTTTACACAGGAAATGGTCACACCCACATCCAGGAAGACAATCCTCCCCAGGAATGCTAGAGGCCAACCTTAATCTAGAAAATTCTCTCCTAGGTATGCCCAGAATGCTACCTTTTCTACATTAGGTTGATAACTAACACTGTCTCGATGCGAAATGTGAGTTGTCTCCCATGCGTTTGAATCATTTGTATTTTGGGGAAGGTCATGGCTGGAGGAAGGCAGTCACAGGGCTGGGCCTAGGGGTTGGTTAGCTCCCCCCTGCTTTCAAGAAGCTCTCAGTGTCCATGATGGATGTGACGTGAGGACGTGATGTAAGTCTTCAGCTTCTGCCAGCCCGCCATGCCTCTTTTTTGCCATGAACGACTGTATCTCCCCTCTGGAACCATAAGTTGAGTAAATCTCTCTCCTCCCTTCAGTTGCTTGACTTTGAGTGATATCTCTCAGCAACAGTAGAGTAACCAGTTCAAATACTAACCCTCACACTAGCATTTCACACTAAACAATCGCTCAGCCCAAGGGCCCGCCCATCTCTTCGGAGAAGCATCTGCTAAACATTTCAAGTGGGGCAAATATCAAATTTCTGGAACACAGGGTCTGAAAGGCCCACCGGGACCTTCCTTGTGACCCCCCCCCCCCGCCCTGAAACCCCCTCTTCTGAATATCCCCAGTCCCAACGCCTGGTTTGATCTGTGTAATAATCTGCAGGCAATTTTAAAACGCCTCCCAGGTCATCCTCCAAAGTAAATTAGTAGGCGTATCATTAAAGTCTCTCTATCGCGGGATATCACCCGAGTCTTTTCCCTCGTGGAGAAAGGCTGGTAGGCGTTGTGGAACACACACTCAAGGTCAGGGGTCAGGGCCAGAAGCAGTTGGAAGATTGTGAGAGGCTGCTTTTCCAAGAGCTCCCCTGCTAGATGGCTTCCTGGTAGGTGTCTAATGTGGTAATATATTTCTAATTGGACTTTAATTGCAACCTGCTTTTGTGTGTGTGTGTGTGTGTGTGCGCGCGCGCACACACACACACACACACACACACACACACACACACTCTTTCAGTTTGCTTTTGCCAGCAGGACAATGCTCCAAATGAAATTATACAGTTCCTCTCCCAGGGCAATTTGTTCTCCGCCAAAAATATATTGGAAGAATAAAACGCGTGCAGCGTTGTTTGCCTCAGTTTATTAACTTAGCGGCGACAGTCACTTGAGTCTCCTGGTGCCATCTCGTCTCTATGGGTCACCCAAGGTGCGTGGTCGGCCAAGAACGTGTGGGATGTGTCCCATGGTTCTCTCAGTGGCTTCCCGTCCCAGAGGAAGTTCCTCATGGCTCAGAGCCTTCGTTCTGCTGCCCGCACAGTGGATTGGCCATGTGTATGCGGTGACAGGGGAGGCGCTGGGATGACCAGCCGTGTAAAGAATCTATGGTAAGACGGAAACCTTAGTGACTTGAAATGTGATCATGATCAAGGTTAGCTTAGCTTTCGCTCACTGCCCCATCTGTTAGCCTTTTTTTTTTTTTTTTAAGGAAATGGGAGCGGGAGCTGAGGATGTGGCTGAATTTGTAGAACACTTGCCTAACGCGCATCAGCCCTGGGTTGGATTCCTGGGATTGTAGCATGGTAGCACATGCCTGTAATCTCAGCATTTTTGCGGTGGGGCTGCAAGAGTCCCTTTTCAGCAAAACAAAGAAAAAGGAAAATAAATTCAAATGAGGTGGAGAGGAGCTGCTGGTGCAAGAACAGAATCAAGGACGACAGCAGAAATCGTCCTGGATTGCTCTACGTCTTTGTTGCTTTGTTGCTTTCTCTGGAGTTTCCCAGGCTCCACCTTTCCAGGGCCAGAATTGCAGGACCAAGCCGTATCTGCTCAGCATTTATGTGGGATCTGGGGATCTGAACTCAGGTCCTTTTGCTTTGAAGACCCAGCCCAGGAGATGTCTTGCGCTGCATGGCATCTGTGATTAACAATAATGTATGGTGACTGTGAACATTACTAGCAGGCTAGATTCTGATGACCTCACACTAAAGAACCAATGAATAGGGACTGGAGAGATAGCTCAGGGGTTAAGACTCTGCCATACAAGCACAAGGTCCTAAGTTCAGATCCTAGGTCCCATGTAAAAAACTGCCAGGTGGAAATGGCAGTGGCCTGCACTTCCAGCCCTGGTGGATGGAGCCTGGAAAAATCCCAGAGTGAAGCAAAAAGGAAGTAGAAGTAATCCAGGATGATTCCTGAAGTCACCTTTAGTTCTACTCAGTGCCCTTTGATACACGCACACAAATTTAAAAAAAAAAATTAAAAAGAAAGAATCAATAAATAAAAGGAGGGTATGTAAAAAATTAAAAGGAAAATCAATAAATAAAAAGAGGGTATGTAAAAAATTAGAAAGAAGCAATAAATAAAAGGAGGGTATGTTGGAGATGGATGTGCTCATCCCTTGATATAATCATTTTATGGCCTGCACGTCAAAACATCATTGCATATACTCCAAGCGCAACTGTTAAGTGTCAGTGAAACCTCGGAATCACTGCTGAGAGACACTGAGAGAGAAGCTGGTTCCGAATCCTCCTGTGATGGCGGGGGCGGGGGGAGGGGGTTGGGGGGGTGGGCAGCACTAGCTAAGGTTAATCCTCATGTCCTCGGAAAAGGCGCTTTCTGAAGACAAGGGACCAGAGAGTCTTTCTGGTGCGTATTGCTCAGGCCCACAGATGTCACTTGAGGTACTTTGAGATTCCAGAAGGATCCGTCCCTCAATGCCCCCGTTCACTGCCGTTTCGCCTGCGGCCTTCCAATGTGGAAGTCAGCTTTTCTGGATGCCACCGCTCCTGGGGCCATTCTGACTTGGCTCACCATCCCCGGGACAGTGTCTGGCTACTATTGAAATGCATTCCTTTTCCAATACGAGCTCAGGGAACTGAGTCGATTTTAATCAGAAAACATCCGGCTTCTGTGGGAAATGGGAATTTTAGGTTCATGCCTGTGGAATTTTAGATTCAGTCCTGATTCAAAATGGGGGAAAACAGCAAATGGAAATGACAGGAGCATTTGCTAAACTCAGAGACCAGAGGCGTGGTCAGTTTTTTCAGTATGCTGCTGTTCAAACAAACGAAAAGGATCCTGGTAGTGAAATGAAGTTCTCTTTTCTCATCTAAGTTTTTCCGGAAAGAATATTTGTTTATATAGTGCTCACTCTGATCAAACATCAGCAGTGATTTCATAGGTTCCCTTTGAGCTGAAATAGACATGAAGTCAACAGAATTAGTTCACTGATCAACCCCAGCTAGGCCGTTCAGGGATGTGTTGCTTAGGCCTCAACTATCCAAGACCCTCTCTTACTTACAAGTATATTGGAAGGAACAGTTTATAAACCCCGTATTCAAGCTGTTTCTTGACCTGATTGTAATGGAATGTGCGAAGCCCAGATCTGGATCATTTTGCAGGACTACCTAGGTACTTTTGCTCCAGCTCTCTGGCCGGTTGACTAATAGCACATAGTTTAAGTGGAGAGATCATCTCTATGTACCTCCTTATTTGAATACCACAGTGACCCCCCCATACTGACACACTTGATAATCTAGTAACAGCAGAAAGAACCTAACGCTTTAGCAGGAGAACAATCCAGTTGCCCCTTATTTCCCCAAATACTAAGGGTTATAAGTATCAAAAACCCCTCAATTTCCATCCATATGTGTGTTGGGGAGACAGTCTCTATGTCTGCTTCACTTTTGCCCTCAGAAGATAAGCTTCCTGCAACTGCAAGGAAATTGGCTTTTGATATGAATAGTAATGTTAATAGATGTAAAATATGACATTTAATGGATTTTTAAAAAGGAGGCGACTTTGCATCTTATAGCTTGGAGTTACCACAATAATAGGAAGAGTTGACAATGATTAAAAAGGTTTTAGTTTGAAAAAAAAAATTCTTTTGACCTGCCTCCTCCCATCAAGAAAAACTCACACACACACACACACACACACACACAAACACACACACAAACACACACAAACACACACACAAACACACACAAACACACATACACACACACTTTTTTTTCTTTCCCCCACAGGGGCAGGTTAGGAAGGAAGAAGGAGGCAAGTTGTATAAATACATATGGGAATGCCTGCCATGGATTAAACGTGCAAAAACCAACCC
The DNA here is from genome assembly GCA_023101885.1 of Typhlomys cinereus. Taxonomy (NCBI): domain Eukaryota; kingdom Metazoa; phylum Chordata; class Mammalia; order Rodentia; family Platacanthomyidae; genus Typhlomys; species Typhlomys cinereus. The sequence goes on from JALPQD010000043.1 coordinate 8,790,150, forward strand.
AAAGATTGTCATGTAGTAAGAAGGAATTCCAGTCGGAGCTGCTTGAGGGAGCATGGAGAGTTAGGGGTCGTTCATCCAGTGACTTGGAATGTCCTTCTCAGAGGGAGAAACCAAGGCTCAGGGAATGGCCTCCATCCTGCTCAGAGTCACAAGACTTGTGGCATTGGAACCCGGGCTGGGTAGAGGGTCTGCTGCTCTCAGGTACGATTTGCAGAGTAAAAGAATGAGGGGAAAGTTATACAAACGGATAGGGGAGGCTGAGTCCATGCGGATAGGCATCCTCATCAGAAGTAATGACGTCTTTCTTCCCTGAATCATCTCTGCTAAGCAGACAAGCTTGGAGCTCAGCACTCTCAGGGGACCCCCAAGTCTTCCAGAGCTTCCCCCCAGAGGCTTGGACTGTGAGCCTCAGAAGCAGATCTGTGTCTCTCTTCCCCCACCACTTCCACCACCACCCCCACATCCCCCCCAACGGTCTCCATTCTGTTCCTGCCTGAAGGTAGACTGCGGTCAGAATCCAAATATATAGGAAACAAAATCTAGCAGCATGAATTATTATAAGCTGTACCCGCTAGGTTACAAAAATAGTTTTTTCCCAGTGTTACATTATCTCCGAGTCCTGATAAGGGAATGCTTGAAGGAAAGAGGCACTGATACTTCAATGGCCCGTTGCCAGGATGCATCAGGGGCCAAGGGGTGGGGCGGGGTGGGGAGGGGGAGGTGAGCAGCTGGAGAACTGTGCTTTCAAAAGAGGAGGTAGAAAAATCACGTGTGTGGAGCTGGATCCTGGGAACCTCAGGGACTCTTTGCCCGGACCTAGCAAAGGCTAAGGCCGGACGAGAATTGTGCTTAGTAGAATGGCACAGCTGAGCCTTGGGAAGCAACCTGAAATGGATCCTTCTGCTTGGCTCCAGTATTTTACCCGGTGTCAGAAGTGTTCCGGATGGTACTACACATTTCCTAAGCCTCCCTCTTGAGTGGTATGGCCATGGATCTTGGGACAACATTGTAGGCCATTCTGGAACAATTCCCTTGTCAAGGCTATGCAAGTGCCTGTCTGCCTCCATGTACATTATCAGCATCGTGCATGGCTGGGAAGGAGCACATCATAAACCCAGCGTCCAGGCCATTTCTCAGTCCAATTATATCAGAATCTGTGCAGGACTGGGCAGCCTGGATCATCAACATTTTGCAAGGTTACCTAGTTACTTTCCATCCAGATCTCTGGCAAGTAGACTAGAACATTCTGCATATAGTTTATATTGAGAGATTTTGGGGGGGGGTTGTCTTGGTTCATAGGAAATGCCGCATGGGGTGCCTAACAAGACATCCAAGATGGCGCCTGACCTTTCTTTTATTTCTGCTGCAGAATGTGCTGTTTCCACAGGCGGTAGACACAAGCCCCGTTTCTTACCTCCACCCTCCTCTGTGTGCTCAGTGAATTCAGCCCTTGGTGTGTTTAACAAAGAAATGAAAACTTTCCCTGCCCTTTTCGGTTACGCCATCCTCCCCACCCAAAGGCCAGGGTTGAGACAGGACAGTAGAATAAGTTCTGGGAAGGAAGTTCCTCACCAGTCCATTAGAACCCAGCCTCCTGACCTGCTACCATACTTCCCTGGCCCCAGGAAGCCTCTCCTTAATAGGCTTCAGACGGTACACAACAAGGTTGAAATTGAGGTTACATTAAAGCCTAATTCTCTTACGAGGAAAAATGTGCAGATGAACGCGAACGTGATGTACCTTTGTAATTTCACTGCTTTCTTGTGTCCAAACAGCCTTCCCCTTTCATCTCAATTTTCTGAGGACAGCCTGTGCCCGAAGCTTCCAGAATACCCCGCAATCAAGCACAGGCGAGAAGGTGTTTTCAATAACATGGCCACATCCCCAGGCAGGTCCAGGGATGGGTGTCTGCCTGCTAGCCACTCAGTTGGCATAGGGCACAATGTTCTCCATCCTGGAGAAGGATCTCGGACCTCCTGTTTTAACATTTGTCTCTACGTAGCAACGTGAGCTGCAATAGAATTCTCTTAGCCTTGGGCTTTTTCATCGGAACAAGGGAAAACCTTTGCTTGGCTATTTATTTATTGTTTTGTTTGAGACGGGGTCTCAGGCTACTCTTAAACTCACTGGGTGTTAAAGGAAACTATGGCTTCTGGTTTTCACACTTCCATTTCCTGGATGCCCAGGATAAACGGGCATGTGCCGCCATGCCTAGTTTATGTGGTTCTGGGAATGGCATCTGGGGCTTTGTGTGTTCTAGGCAAACACTTTACTATCTGAGCTCCAACCCCAGCCTCTTGGTCGGTTATGTCCAATGCCATAGCTAGGAAAGGACTTTCAAGGGTAAAGAACCCTGCGTACAATGTAGCTATGGCTTTGCCTCTTCTGTTACAAAGTTACCAGTTATTCTTCTCTGCTCCTGTGAGACAACACTCAGATTCAAGCAACTCCAGGGGAGAAAGGCAGATTTATACAGCTTACAGCTCCAGAAGGGAGATAACGGTCCATTATAGTGGAAAAAGCATGGGAGGACGCAGAAGCTGGGGGGGTTGAAGTCCCATCTGTCGTGGAGGCTGAGAGCACTAACTGCAAACATCTAGCTGAAGCAGGGCGGGGCAAGCAGCCCCAAGGCCCACCTCCAGGGGCATGCCTTCCTCCAGCAGGGCTCCACCTCCTAAAGGTGCCTTGACTAAGCCCCAACTAAGGATTCACACATCTCAGCCTGTGGGAAGACAACTCGTATTCAAACCATGACCCCGAACTTCATAGAAACTTCCTTTATTGCCCCGAATCCTCCTTCTTTCAACTTTTAAGTGGAAATCAGTGTAGTAGATACTTCCAAACACCTTCTCCCTGGCTCAGCTCCATGATGATTCTTAGGTCTGGATGGTGGGGAGTGATGGTGGGTGTCCAGTTTTCCAAAAGGTCTCCCCTAGAGCGGAGTGCGGCTTTATTCACAGGATGGGGAAAGGAGGGGTAGCAAGGATCGATGCCTCCCGTTCCCTCAGTCACAGCAGCACTGCCTGGCTGCAGAAAGGCAGAAGTTCTCGGAGGTCACAGAAGTGCTGAGCCAACATCCGGAAGTACTGTATGTACCATCTCTCTGGCGGGCGGCGGGCAAGGTGACGCAGAAGCGCCAAGCGCATGCCTTCTCCTCACACGCCGTTATTTCCCCGGTGACTCGGGACACCATTAGCCTCCTGCCTAAGCAACCCATCTTATATTGTCCGGGATTTCATCCACGCTAGATGACATTATGGTATTATTACTTTTAATGCTGCAATAATCTTTATAACCTGCCGACTGCATATGCATCCTTATTAGAACTTCTACTTGGGCCTTTTTATAAGAAGTCATTTTTTTTCCTTTCCGCAGCAACACGGCTAAGGGCTTTGAGGATTCTCTAAAAGGTCATCATCACTCAGTGGTCTTGTGTCCCGAGTTGTCCTTTTCTGCCTTCCTGCACCTTTCCCCATTTCTAGAAGCTTCGTTAACCTGGCTGGTGAAGAATGTGGCTGTTTGGAAGATGAGGCCGGGAAGCAGCTGCAGCTTTGCCCAGGGTCTCGTTAGGGGTGTTGTCACTTCTTGCCCTGGCCTGACGGATCGGAGATGGGAAGCTAAGGCAAACTGCTGAGAAGACACCTCAAAAGAAGCCAGGGGAGGACAAGTCAGTCGTTGCTGACTTCAGACTTTCTGAAATTTCTCCTGGGGAGGATGGTCCATTGTCTTTCAGCATTCACTAGAACTTGAATCAGGGTGTGCGTGTGTGGTGGGCTCCCACTGTCTCGGGGTGGTATTTCATAATTCCCTTCAGAATGGGTACACTGTCCTCCCTTGGATGATACCCCCCTCTGCCCTGCACTCAGCCCCCAATTCTGCTTCCTCTTGTCTCCTGCTGTTGAACAAGCTAGCTACCTCGCTGCGTCTGATTTTCCTTATCTGTAAACAGGATGTCTCTGGCTTTGTTTTCTGTGACCGGATAGTGTTAAGGCTTCGAGACTGTGGCATTTTTCTTTTAAAAGGGCACGCGCAAGACCCTCGTGACATGTTCAGTTACTTGTGTTCCATTCTCCTTAGCAGGCAATAGACATAAGGCTTTGATTCTGATTTAAAAGATGCATAGCCTTTTGCTGGGCTGCGGAGATGGTTAAGCAGCAGGTGGAGGGACCTGAGTTCTATCCCCAGAACTCACCCAAGTGTAAAAGCTGGGTGCAGAGAGTGTGTGGTATTCGCAATGCTAGGGAGGATCGGGCTTCCGTGGTCAGTCACACCAACATAATAGAACTGGTGAGTTCAAGGTCAACCTGAGAGAACCTTTCTCCAAACCAGAGTGCAGAACAACTACGGAGACCATCTGAAGTTGACTTCTGATCTCCATTCGTCCCTGCATGTATGTGCATGCTCACACATGAGCACATGCACACAGACAGCCACAGGCACGCAACATACGCGGCCTGTAAATGAGCAGGTTAAACAAACAGCACAGAAGCAGTCTTCCCCTGGGACTGTGTGCGTATTAGAGTTTGACTCTATTGACTTTCCAGGGGCTTGATTGGTCAAGGTCGGAGCCCACATAAGAGGTTTGGTTTAACAAAGTATACAGATCTTGAGAATGTGGGTTAATGAATTTCGACATCGAAATACATTTGCGTAACCGCCATCCACATCTAAATACAGCTCCTTTGGCATCTGTGATTTTTCATGGGCAGCCAGGACTCAGGGCCACAGCCCAGCATGTGATCGTCCACGCCGCATCTGACACCAGCTTTTTCCTCCGTTTCTAAAATTTGTCCTGTGTTCCTACCTTTGGACCTCCATCCAGCTAACGTGCCTGCCTCCTTTACTGACCTCAGCTCCTTGCTGGTAGCCAGTGCGCGGGCACAGATGTCCTTCCCAGAGCTATGGCTTCTCTACCAGGAAGCCCAGCTGTCAGGGGTCTCCATGTCCCCAGAGCCAACACACTGACCATGCGTGGGAACAGTCAATCCACATTGCGTGGCACAACCTTGCTGTCTGTGGGTCACAATGTCACCAGGGGGAACCAACTGAAATGGATGCGGTGACAGGAAAGAATTTGTTTTCAGTGTTGGGGATTGAACTCATGGCCTCCAGGAAGTGAGGTGGACTATGTCACCAGCCGGCCTTTTACTTTTCATTTGGAGACAGCACTTCACTAAGTTGTCAGGATTGCTCTGAACTCCTAATTTAGTCCAAACAAGCCTTGAACTTTCGAACTCATGATCCCTTGGCCTCAGCCCCAGGGGGAGATGGAATCACAGGCCATATCACAATATCCGATCTGAAATGCATACATACATACATGTGTGCATACACACATACACAAGTATATGTGTACATACATATATATGCAGACTTGTCAACAGTTACAATATCACAGCTGGTCAGTATCACAGCTGACCAACATTACGGCTGGTCAGTATCCCCTTCATTCCACAGAAAAGACGAGTCTCAGGATCCGATACATCTTCCTCGAAAAATGCTGGAAAAAATAAAAAGCTATTTTACAATACATTTTGGGATGTTTTCAATGTGAATTTGTGTTTTTTGTTTGTTTGCTTGCTTGTTTTTCCATTTTCCGGGGGCATTTCTGGGGCAGTGCATTCATGCGTGTGTGCAGTAGGCCCAGGGTTGATATTGGGAATTGTCCTTGACTATTCTTCCACTTTATTCTTTTGAGGCTGGGTCCCTAGTTAAACCCAGAGCTCTCCATAGGGTTAGTCTGGCTAATCAGCTCTCTCTGGGGATTCCTAGCTTCTGCTTTCTGATTCTAGACTGATTCTAGATGGGGCGCCATATGCGCCTGGCATTTCACATGGACTTTAGGGAATGGTTTCTTTTACTTGATTTTCTCAAAGAAAAAAAATAACGAATAGAGAAACTCACATGCCTTGTCTGGCAAGAAGAGGGGTCTTCCAGGTGGACAGTGATGGAAGAAAATGCTGTACTGCCTCCCCCCCACCTTCACCCCTGACCCTCAACTGTGCCCACTGACCTCCCAATGAGTCTTCCTTCCACATAAGCCCTCCTTGGGTGTTTAGATCTAGAACCTCGATTCCTTGCTCTGGGCAATGGGTGTACTGAGCCTTCTTGTCTTAAGAACTTGACCAGTAGGCATTAGATTGAGGCATTAGATTACCCAGCCAGAGGCACAAAAGCACTCAGTCATGGTCAGTCCCAAAGGTACTTTGTCTAGCTTTGTCTTCCAGAGCCCAACTAGGGAACGGGGCAGGATTCCAGGCTAGGCAGATGCAGCACCTTCAAGCCCTGGTACCTCAAGAATAGCCTCAGGCAGCTTTATCAAGGCTACCGCCGCAGTGTGGAGTGGTTGGGTACATGTCTCTTTCTGCCCTAGACTCTGGACCCATGACGTATAGACAGCATATTCTAGCATCAGCCAGAATGGCTCCTTACGGTCACACTCAGAGATATTTGCTGAATGCAAAAGCAAACCACAACAGAACCTGAATGATTGAAAGAAAAAAAAAACATGAATAAAGCCGTAGAGTTTTGCAGCGAAGGACTAACTGAATGTAGGCAGTTTGAAGTCATTTAAACCGAAGTCTTTTGTGTGTTCTGCCTTGTTTTATTTTGGACTTCTGAAATCTCGTGTGTGTTAAAATGGATTTTTTAGTTATTGTATTTTTATAGCACAGACATTCTCACTCTTATTTTGATGACCGCGATGCTTCCAAATAGAAATTCTGCCGTTTCAGAAGCCGCCACCCCTTCTCCCCCCTCCCCCCACCGCCTTGCTAAAATGAAATTCTCAACTCTTTGCTTTTTGTCCGGTGAGTTTGAAAAGAGCCAGGTGATCTCAAAGCCCAACTTGCCAGCATCTGAGAGCAAGTTCCTCAGACACATTTAGCAGTCAAAACAATTCTATAGAGGAGAACAGACAAAGCACGCTTCAAACCAAAGTCTGAAATTTCTGCAAATGAGAAAAGGTTGGCTGCTTGATGGCAGAGTAGTTTTTATCAGCAAAGGATTCACTTTGGGAACCACTTAGGCCTGTTGTGGTCTGGTGACAGAAGCAGGCAACCAGAGAGTTGGAGCAGAAAGAACTGGATTAATGACCTCTTCACGCACGTCTGTACATAGAGGGTAAATATGCCCGTGAATGTGCATTGGCATGAATCATGGTAGATGAACATGTATGTAAGCAGAGTCTTCGGGCGATCTTTATTTTGCTTTTGCTTCTTTCCATTCAGGAAACTTCATTATTGTTTTCCCCCTGCACAGGCGATCCAGTGGAGTTTTGTTTTGTTCTAATCAGATTTGTTGGCTGAGATGGTTTATGTGGATTATGTCTCTTTTTTTCTTAAATGTAACTTTTCACATCCAGCTTTTCTGAGAATTACCCATCTATGGGAAAAAAAAAGAAAAGAAACTGGCACCATTATCATTTCTGAGAAACAGACTTCACATTATCATAAATTATACAGTAAACGATCTTGGCCTCAGATGGAAAGGTGTGTGTTTGTCTTTGAAGCTGATGTGTTTTGACAGCTCACCAGGAGGCAGCTCGCTCTGAATAATGGGCTACAGGAGAGCCAGGGAGGAGAGAAATCACTCCCTTAAGTGCGCTCTGCCGGGCAGGGGGTAAATGAACTTCCCCACCTGGACACATGGCAATTTTAGAAGCATTGATCACGCAAGACGTTGGTGTTAGCCGCGACCCGGGAGCCGTTTGTTTAGTTATAGTTTTTCTATTTACAAAGGCTCAGGGGGAAAAAATTTTCCCTTAGTGTTAATGCAGTCTTTTGGGGGTGCGCTGCGGATTCCAGTTCTTAGAGCCCCGGAGACCTATGCGTGTCTCTCCCAAGCCACAGCTTCCTCCCGAATGACCACGCTGTGGGAGCTGCGATCTTTTTACTAGACGGGAATCCTACCTTCCGGTGGCATTTGTAGAGACCTGAGTTGCTTCTGTTTCTTTCATTTACTTGTTTGTTTGTTTTAATTTCTTTGGTGTGCATGTATGTATTCACCCATGTGGAGGTTTGTGGAGACCAGAGGTTGAAGTTGATAGTCTTTCTTTTGTTTTTTTTAAATGATGGACTACTTCTATCTTTTAAATTTTGTCTGTCTGTCTGTCTGTCTGTCTGTCTGTCTGTCTATCTATCTATCATGTGTGTTTGTGTGTGTGTGTGTGTGTGTGTGTGTGTGTGTGTGTATGTATCAGAGGGTACTATGGAGGACCAAGGGTGATGTTTTGGGCATCATCCTGGATTGCTTCTACCTTTTTGCTTCGCTCTGGGATTTCCTTAGGCTCTGCAGGTTGTAGCCATTTCTGCCTGGAGTTTTTTATGTGGGATCCAAGCTCAGGTCCTTTTGT